>CM060990.1:135972268-136667685 GCA_030765065.1 Deroplatys truncata | reverse complement strand
GGGTGATTTCGTATATCTTCAAGTTTATGGATCATATCAGGTTCGAGTAAAGATTAAATGGTAGATGCTGATATTGGGGAACTAAAATACATTTATTAAAAGTATTACCGGGTTCGATTTAGAAGCTTAGAATCTGTGTAACTCTGGAAAAATTGCTTTTCTCGTGATTGTAGTGAAATGTAATGGTCTTTCTGTGAGAAGATGGAAAGGAAGAATTGAAAAGGGAATAAAAACATGAAATAATTAAGTAAATAAGGGGAAAAATCTTCTAGGTTTCCTTTTAAGCTTTTACTTTTAAGTATTGTGATAATACAGCTTGAATTAACCTTGGTACAATAGGTGGTGATGGTGGTGGTAGTGGTGATAGGCTTGAATTTGAAATATATGTCTGAATGAGCGTGTGGGAATACTTATCTTGCTGGTGTGACAGCATAAGCAGGTAGTTATGAGACGAGTTTAAACGTGTTTGATGCTGCCAGACCTCCTGTCTCTGGGTGTGACGTCATAAACATCCTGTCTCTGGACTTGAGGTTATATGGCTGGGGGGTTAATACACGTTGAGCGAACATATACAGCTGGTTATGGAACGAGTTTATGATTGATCTAAAAGGTTCGTGCTCCCTCTATAAATATGGTGATCTAGGGCATTGGACTTCATTGTGCTAATTAGTCTTGAGGTGTTAACATCGTGTTCTCTCCAAGAATAATCAGCTTTCTAAAGTGGTGCCAAGGTGAAGAGGTCTACGTTTCATTGATCAGTGATTAATACGTTATTACATCAAGAATAAAGATGAATAACTCAGCGTATAAGGATATTATTCCAAGCGCTACAGGATATGCATGCGGAAAATGTGGGAGGAAGTTCCTCCGAGGTTATGACAAGAGAAGACACGAGATGAGCTGCAAGAAGCTCTTCAAATGTAAACATTGTAATGTAACCTTCAAAGATGGTTATAAGGGACAGCGACACGAAGATATATGTGAAATAAGCAGCCCTCAGAAGAAAAGAAGATTGGAGCCAACTAAACATCAGTTGCTGTCAACAATGGAGGACTGTGATATGAAAGAATACGAAACTTCATTCGAAGGACGATTGAAATCGTATTTTATACGATGCGAATCAGCTAAGGACCTAAATATGTATCTGCAAGAGGCAAAACAACGTATAATCCAGGCTGTGCATAAAGAGCTTAGCATTCACAAGAGTGTTAAAATTAATCTGCTGGCTGAGTGTCGATTTGTTAACAGTATTGGAGAAACCTGTGACAAAACATTTAAAACACGGAATCAAGCTGTGTTTCTAGAAACAGATCTGGAGTCAACGATTGAAGTGAAATTCAAGAAATTGGTGACTGAAATGGAGGAGTCTCAGCTTAAGGGTAGCAACTGGGCTTTGCTTGCTGTGGAAGGACTTCGACTTCGTATCAACAAGTACAATCCGTTGCGAGGAAGTAGCTACATACCACTACCGTCAGCTGTTGAAGCAAGGAAAGCATGTATAAACATTCAGAACTTTAGCGACGAGAAATGTTTCATGTACTCCGTATTAGCTAAATTCGTGAGCACCAAGCCTCAACGCGTCAGCAAATACAAACAACTTCAAGATAAGTACGACTTCAGCTGTGTTTCCTACCCTACTCCACTTTCTCAAATACCTAAATTTGAGAAGTTTAACAATATGTCTATTAACGTTTTCGGACTAGATGAGAAGTATGAAGTGTATCCGATAAAGGTTGTTGATATTGAACTACCTGAACACTGCGACCTGCTACTATTGAGTGATAGTAGTGGAAAACATCACTACGTATATATAAAGAATTTTGAGAAACTCATTCGACACCAGAAAACTAACCATAATGGACGGGTTTATACTTGTAAGCGCTGCTTTACACATTGTGATGATCGATATGGACGAAGTGGACAGGAAAAACTGCAAGAACATGTAGCCGTCTGTATTCAACATGGTGTTGCGAGGGTAGTTATGCCTACCAAGGAGAAATCAATTGTTCAGTTTAAAAATGTTGAGAGGATGCTGAAAGTACCTTATGTCATCTATGCTGATTTTGAGAGTATTCTCACTCCATGCCATACGTGTATACCCAATCCTGAAACTTCCTATACAACCCCTTATCAAGAGCACACACCAATGAGCTTCTGTGTTTACGTGAAGCCTACATCCAGTGTTGAACATCTCGAAACTGGTCTTCCTAAGCAACCCTATGTGTATCGTGGTGCTGATGCTGCTCAGAAGTTTATGCTGTACCTGACATCTCTTGCAAAAATGATTGATGACATATACAAATCTGCTAAGCCTCTGAAACTTACGGAACAACAGCAAAAGGATTTTGAGTCTTCTACGGCATGCTACTTGTGTGGAAAAGGCTTTACAGGAGAAAACTACAAAGTACGCGACCATGATCACATCAACGGTGAATATCGTGGAAGTCTTCATAATGAATGTAATTTAGCCTGTAAAACACCTAAATATATACCAGTCTTCATGCATAACCTTAGCGGATATGACTCTCATTTCATTGTTAAGGAGCTGGGTTGTACAAGTGAACGTGTGGAGGTAATTCCTAACTCTGAAGAAAGCTATATCTCATTCACCAAGTATGTAGGAGATATAAAGCTTCGATTTGTGGATAGCTTCCGATTCCTCAGTACAAGCTTGGATAAGTTGGTAAAAAATCTAACCTCGTATCCTGAAACGCTAAAGTACTTTGGAGAAGACAAATTGAAGTTGATGACCCGTAAGGGTGTATTTCCCTATGATTTTGTTACGTCATGGGATGTCCTGAACGAGACCTGCTTGCCTCCTAAGGACTACTTCTACAATAGATTAAATGAAGAGGAAATTACTGATACTGACTACGATCATGCTAGAAATGTATGGGAGCTGTTTAATGTGAGAAACCTGGGAGAGTACAGCGATCTCTACTTAACTTCGGATGTACTTCTCCTAGCTGATGTCTTTGAGACGTTCAGAGAGCAAACCCTTAAAACACACAAAGTTGATCCTGCCCATTATTTTACCTCTCCAGGTCTTACATGGGACGCCATGTTACTGTATACTGGAATTAAGCTGGAGCTGTTACAAGATTATGATCAACTACTCATGGTGGAATCAGGTATAAGAGGAGGTTTATGCCAAGTTTCCCATCGGTATGCTGAGGCTAATAACACTTATATGGATAAGTTTGATCCGTCGAGACCAACCCAATTTATCACATACGAGGACGCTAATAACCAATATGGGTGGGCAATGTGTCACGCCCTTCCTTTTGGTGGATTTCAGTGGGTGTCACCTGAAGAAATACACTTAGAAACACTACAAGAAGATGATCCTCATGGGTACATATTAGAAGTCGACATCGAGTATCCTGCTGAGCTTCACGATCTACACAACGATCTACCTTTCCTGCCAGAGTGTATGAAACCATTGGAATCATCTACAAAGAAACTGATACCTCATCTTGGACCTCGAAAGAAGTATGTAGTGCATTACATGGCTTTGAAGCAAGCTCTTAGTCATGGACTACGACTAACAAAAATCCATCGTGTGCTACAATTCCGACAGTCTCAGTGGTTGAAACCCTATGTGGAATTTAACAACAGGCTACGACAACAAGCTGCAAATGATTTCGAGAAGGATCTCTACAAGCTCTTTAACAACGCTATGTTTGGAAAAACTATGGAGAACCTGCGTAACCGTATGGATATACGACTGGTGACCAATGAAAAAACTCTAGAGAAGCTGATCTCCAAGCCTACGTTTATCGACAGGACGATATATGCTGATAATCTAGCTGCTGCACATATGGCCTCTCGTCAGATTGTATTCAACAAGCCTATAAACATTGGTATGAGTGTGTTGGACATCTCCAAGACATTAATGTATAACTATCATTACGACGTTTTGTTGCCTTATTATGGAGCTGAAAACCTGAAGCTTATGTATATGGACACTGATTCGTTCATTCATCGTGTAACAACTGAAGATGTGTACCAGGATAAGCTACGTTTTCTTGAGCATCTCGATACAGCTGATTACCCTGTCAACCATATATGTTACTCTACTCAGAACAAGAAGGTATTGGGAAAATTTAAAGATGAGGCTAATAGCAAAATCATCCTACGCTTTGTTGGACTACGTTCTAAGATGTATGCCTTAGATATTCAAGGGTCAATGATAAAAAAGATTGTAGGTATAAAACGTAGCGCTATTAAGGAGTACATTTCGTTTGACAGCTATACAGACTGTCTTAAAACCAGTGAAATCATCAGAACACCTATGAATCTGATCCTATCACGAAAGCATGCTCTTGCTACAGTGCAAGTGAATAAAATTGCATTGACTCCGTTTGATGATAAAAGAATTATTGCTGAGGACGGGATAACGACATATGCGTATGGACATTACAATATTACAAACAGTGCTTAAAAGAATGTAAGTTAAAGATAAAGATTTTCTCGTGAGTCTACAACCTTAAAAAAGAAGGTTATCTGTGTGTTGTATATGCTGATAGCTGACGCCTGATGAAGAAAGAAGAAGATGGAAGGGAAGGTGGTAACCCTGCCATTTGGAGCAATCCTAGTGCTAGTCTCAAGCCTAGATAAAAGGGGAGAGACATCTACAACGAACTAAAATAAAGGTATGTTGACGTAAAGCTTTTCAATTTGTGAACCAATATACTGTTTGTCCCTCTCCGTCTCGCGCACTACTGTTTAACAAATATAAAGTTTGTAAGGTTTAGAAAAAAGTATATAAATTGTTGTAACGTTGGATGAGAAATGTTTTATAATTTAATTACTCTCTATATTACCATGAGTACCTGTGATACTAGTTGAATTGCTCGTTAAAATGACTTAAATACCTGTGATACTACCCGAATCATGTGAAATTACCTTAACTAGCTCAGATACGAATACCTGCTCTAAATTAGTACGACCACCTGTGATACTATCTGAATTACCTGTTAAAATGACACAAATACCATTGATACAACCTGAATCACCTGCATTTACCTTAAATAGCTGTGATACAAATCTCTGATCGAAATTATTACGAGCATCTGTGAAACTATGCTGATTACCTAAATACTTACGATATTACCTGAACTATCTGTAAAATACGAAACTACGTTATAACCTACCCCTGGAACCTACCCTCCTGTAATGCTTGCTTAATTACTCTAAACACCTATGTTACTTGAATTATCCTAAATACCTACGATACCCTCTGAATTACCTGTGAAATATGAAACTATGCTATACCCAACCCTGGAATCTAGCCTCCTGTGATACTAGCTGAATTAGCTGTGAAATCATTCATAGCTATGATGCAGTTAGCCTCTGGAATCTAGCCTCCTGTGATACTAGATGAATTAGCTTAAATGTTCACGATACTAGCTGAATTGCCTGTAAAAATGACTTAAATACCTGTGATACTACCCGAATCATGTGAAATTACCTTAACTAACTCTGATACGAATTCCTGCTCTAAATTAGCACGAGCACCTGTGATACTATCTGGTTTGCCTTAAATACCAATGATACTAGATGAATTACCTGTTAAAATGACTCAAATACCATTGATGCAACTTAAAATTACCGTAAATAGCTGTGATACAAATCTCTGATCGAAATTATCAATAATATCTGTGAAGCTATGTCGATTACCTCAAATACTTACGATATTACCTGAACTATCTGTGAAATACGAAGCTATGTTATAACCGACCCCTGGAACCTACCCTCCTGTAATGCTAGCTGAATTACTCTAAACGTCTGTGATACTTGAATTAACCTAAATACCTACGATACTCTCTGAATTACCTGTGAAATACGACACTAAGCTATACCCAACCCTAGAATCTATCCTCTTGTGATACTAGCTGAATTAGCCTAAATACCTACGATACTAGCTGAATTACCTGTGAAATCATGCAGAGCCATGATGCAGTTAGCATCTGGAATCTATCCTGTGTTACTAGACGAATTAGCTTAAATGCTCACGATACTAGCTGAATTACCTGTGAAATCATACACTGCTATGATCCAGTCAGCCTCTTGCAATACTAGCTGAATTACTTACCTGTTAGTGTGAGTGGGTTAGCTTTTCCCGTTGCAGGTCACCTTTTTCCCTTTATGGCTCACCTTTTTCCCTTTGGTGGTCGCCTTTTTCCCTTTGCTGGTCACATTTTTCCCTTTACTGGTCACCTTTTTCCCTTTGCTGGTCACATTTTTCCGTTTACTGGTCACCTTTTTCCCTTTGCTGGTCACGTTTTTCCCTTTGCTAGTCAACTTTTTCCCTTTGTGGGCCACCTTTTTCCCTGAATAGGTTACGTGATGGGCATGTCTAGAACATTGACATGAAACAGTTTTCCACTAAGTTCACGTCTAAAGTTGCTTTCAAGTCTAGCACCTCCTATTCCCTATCTCTCCTGTATATAAACCCATATTGCTACTCCTTTAGTATCTGTCTAGCCTAACACCTCTCCTCCTGTTCCTATACCTCTCATATAAACCATACTCTACTCCTCTAGCTCTGTCTAGCCTAACGCCTCTCTCGTTTACCTATGACTCTCACATAAACCATACTCTGCTCCTCGACCTCTGTCTAGTCTAACTCCTCTCCTCGTTTTCCTATACCACTCATATAAACCATACTCTATTTTCAACCTCTGTCTAGCCTAACACCTCCCCTCGTTTTCCTATACCTCTCATATAACCTATACTCTACTCCTCAACCTCTGTCTAGCCTAGCACCCTCTTCCTGTTCCTATACTTCTCAAACATATAAACGCATACTCTACTCTCAACCTCTGTCTAGCCTAACACCACTCCCCGTATCCTCTACCTCTCATAAAGCGCATTCCTCTCCTGTCCCTGTCTAGCTGAGTATCTCTTTGGTTTCCTATCTAGCCTATATAAAACACATTCTAGCTTTAAACACCTGTGTATCCTAACATAGGATCTCTCTCCGTTTTCTCGTCTCTCCTTATAAACGCATACTTAAACCCTCCTAGCCTAACACCTCTCTACTATTTCTTCCATATAAAGCGTATCCCTCCCTCCTTTAGCATCTGACTAGCCTAGCATCAGCCCTGGTATTCCCTATCTCTCCCCTATAAACGCATTTTCCTCCTAGAACTGTCGCATCTACCCTCGTTTTCCCTATACTTTCCCATATAAACGCAAAAAAGTGGCCCAGCGCTCTCCTATATATCCTACTATTATTAGTTTATTATGCACTATAGGGTGCTTTATTTAAAGATAAGCTTAAAGCTTATGTTTCTCTGACTAAACACCTATTTATTGCAGTGCATCGCTGTTTAAGTTTGAACATTTGCAGACTCCTGCAAAAGGAAAGTTCAAGAACATGAACATAAAATAGGTTGGGTTCCACTTATGTTTTATCCCCACACATTCACTCCTTACTAATTGAAGATTTAAGGTTATAAATTATTTCGTGACTCGCGAGTAGAGGATTCAATAGCGGAATGCGTATACTCGTAGGAATGTGGTTTGAATTCTATTGTAGATTCCACGTTTCTGCTGCTCTCTGTGGACATTTTATTTCGAAAGCCTAATCACAACAGTATTTCGAGCAAGTATTAGCAATTGGATGCTTTGAGCCTGTTTTGTGATGTAATACCTACCTGGTACTGTAGTCTGTTCAAGTTTTTTCCTTCCGTAATACTTATAGTACATAGAAGTATTTCATTCCACTTGAAAATTAAACATTTCATATGAAATACACATTTAGAAGCTTCCTGAATTAATAAAAAAAACCCACATTTTTAGAAAAACACTTGAGCGGGCGCGCGCGCATGTATGTGGTTTGTGTGTGTACGAGAGAGAGAACAGCATAACACAAATACCAGAAGTTGGTTAAGTACCAAACTTTGGTATTTGTATTCGGTATCTATGGATTTGACAGGAAGATTTTAAAGAAAATATCCCCCCAATCTAACCTTTACGCGGAAAAACTGCCGTGATTTGGTATTTACCCAAAAATGGTTCTAAGAATTTTTATTAAAATACTATAACTAAGATATTTCCCTGACAAATAAATCGTACATCTTGAATTTTCTAGGAATAGCGTGCTGAGTTCTCTTCATTGTGAATGGTATATGTAGAATTGGTAAGCCGTAAGAGATAGACAAAATCTTACTAAGCAAAAATGTAAATCTCGTTATAGCACAGAATTTATATTGAAATATTTTGTGCCTTTAACCATTTCCGATATTCTTCGTTATTGGTTTGAATTTTGAAATACCTTTGCAAGTCGCTATTCGTTTTCACCTTCTCTACCACGTACACAGTAGGTAGAGAAGGTATTACATTCCACCCCAAAAATTCGATACCAAGATTTCACCGGAAATATATGTTTTGAGGTCACCTGAATAAATAAAAAAGCGTTCTTAGAAAAGTGTTCGTGTATGTGAACAACATAACTCAAAAACGAAAAGTCGGATAAATACCAAACTTTGTACTACGTTCAGTATCTTCCAAGGATGGGACACGAATATTTTCAAGAAAATTCCCCTCCCAAATTACCCTTTACAAAGAACACATTTCGAAATTTATGTTCTAGAAATGGATCCTAACGATTTTGATTAAAATACCATACATTAATGATACATGAATAATGTAGGTATATCTTGAATTTTCTGGTAATAGCCTGTTAAGTATCGTCATACTGAAGAAATTTTGTATAACCTTGTGTAACTGGTAAACGTTAAGCGATAGACGAAAACGCACAACACAAAAAATTTAGATATCTATAAACACACAATTTATTTCCTATAATTTTTTTGTGGCATTACCCTATCCGAGACATCCATTATTAATGACTTGAATTGTTCAATTCTTTGTCATTCTTTTAAAGTCCTGTCGACATTCAGTCGTTTCTCGCGTTTGCATGGAAAGAGTGTGGAATTTTAAGGCCAGCATATAATGTGCATTTCTTAAACATTTAACTATAACTATTCCCTTTGCATTTATCAAAGGTTTATCTCGATTGAAATGAAGTAGAAAAAATAAGCTTTCGTAAGCATAGTTTTTGAATTCATTAATAAACGATAGAGGTTAGAGAAAGTCATGTGAAATTAACACATCAGATTTTTAAAATAGTGTTTAACATCCGCTCTTGCTGCATACGGTACCATAGGCGGTGACGCAGATGATACATGAAATTAAACAATAATTGAGAAAGAAATTTGGAAAGGAAACGTTCCAGGCCTAAGTTTAGGATACCTCCCCGCCATTAAAGGTTATGAGGACTGAGGAAAATCTGGAGAAATCCTTAAGTCAGGGAGGACGATCCTGGCGAGATTTGATCCACAAACGAGTTCACGAGTTCATACCTTAACGACCTCGCTACCCGTGTCGGTGGTTAGGAAATGAAACGAGGAGTTGGATGACAGAAAACTCTGCATAGCATTCGCCTAGCGATGGAAATTGCGACCTGCCGAATGCGAGCTACAAATATTACCGTCTGAGCCATCTCGCGCTAACATTGAATGGAAGTTTGTTTGGCATTATTGAACACGCCATCTAGTTTGCAGAAAGAAAATAATCTATCCAAGTCGACGATGAAATGTCTCAGCTGTTGCAGGTATCGCATTGCACTGTAATGACTAGGGTTAGGATCTTTAGGTGCGCCCTTTTTTTCTTAGGGTAAGTTAAAGCTGTGCGGAAAGACGTGTGAAATTTTGTTTCTAGTTGCGAAAAGAGCCATTTTTTACCCCTTCTTGGCACCTTTATCCCATTTTCCCCCAACCATGCCCATAATCCCCATTTCCCACCTTTTTCCTTTTAAGTTGCATTCCAATTTATTCTTTAACTTCCAATTAACGTCTCCTCAGCTTGCTGTGTACGTGCGAATAGTAAGCCTACCTCTTTCAGTAAATGCCGCGCGGGAATTGAAAGCACACCCGCAAAAATGGAAAATAATTGTGTGTTCGACGAAAACCTCTTTCTCTCGCTTTACTGCTATAAAGTAGTCCGCAACAATGCAATTGAAATGAGTGATTCTATCCCACCAGAATAAGTAGCCTGCTGTTCCTGAATGTGAGTTTGTTACTGTGAGAGACGTCATCTGTTTGCGTGGAGGCGAAAGCTGGTCATGTAGAGACGGCAGTAACCTCACCCGCGCAGTTCCGAGAATTAAGACTGGGTTCTGCTCGAAACTACTAGGAATCGCTGAGACTGAAGTTCCAGCATGAATGAGAACATTCGGTAATTGTCGCGGTGTTATAAGAGAATGTAGACAGCGAATGGGCGCAAGAGTGAGTTGTGTGACAGTCGCATTGTGTTAGCAAGTGAACTAGTGTTGGCAACGACTGTACCAGTACTAGATTTTATCATACCAAAGGTGTCCAGTGCTCGATTTATTGTTCTAGCTGAGGAAATCAAATAAGATTTCATAGACACTGATGGAACTGTTATGCGACGTACTATTTGTGATTCAGGAATTTTATTAGATGAAAAACACCAGCGAGATCCCATCAAACAACACATTTCCAGCTCTAAGCATCAAATGAATAAGACTCTTCAAGCAAACAAATCACGGCAACCTCTATTACGAAATGCGTTTCAACAGAGTTCTTCAAAAAGCCAAAATTTGAAGGAATTAAACATTGATTTGTGTGCAGCTCTTACACAAGCAGGAATTCCACTCAATAAGGTGAACCATCCAGCCTTCAAGGGATTTCTTGAAAAATACACAAAGATATCAATGCCCGATGAGAGTACTTTAAGAAAAAACTACATGGAGCCTGTTTACCAAGAAACCATAGAAAGAATCAAGGAGAAAGTGTCTGATTGCAATGTGGGAAGCATTGTGGATGAAACCATAGACTCAATGGAACGATATGTTTTGAACATTTTAGTTTTTCCCTTAGCAGGGGAGAAAGTTAAGCCCATGTTGTTAAAAATGTACGAGCTGCAGAAAGCCAATGTCAGTACAGTAATGCAATCCATTATGGACTTCTGCCAAAAACTCTGGCCTACTGGTATTGAGTTTGAAAAACTTCTTCTTGTGGTTACGGACCAAGCTCCATACATGGTTTCAGCTGTTCAACAACTGAAACCTTTATTATTTAACTTGAAGCATGTGACATGCTTGGCCCATGCCCTTCACAGGGTTTGTGAATCCATAAGTAACGAATACGACATCGCAAATCAATTCATCTCTGCCCTGAAGAAGATTCTACTGAAAACTCCGAGCCGTGTTGTTTACTAGAGGGAAATCACTTGCCTGCCCCTTCCAAATTTCTCGGTCATTACTCGCTGGGAATCTTGGATTGAGTGTGCTGCTATGTTGTTTGAGAATTTTAACAAAATTAAAGAGTTTGTGCTTTCTTTGGATCCATCCGACGCAGGTGCAATTTTCAAGGCACAGCAACGTCTGTTACCGGAGAAAATACATAATTTGCAGGCAGAACTATATTGTGTCCATAGTTACAAGTACCTGCCTGCAACTATTAAACGATTGGAAGAACAAGGTCTGGAAAAGGAAAAACAATGGGATATTTTTACTTCCGTGAGGGAGCAGTTAGATGGCTTTGCCAAAGACAAACTTGAGTCTAGTCTTCAGAAGAATCCAGACGTTGGGGAATTCGCCACATCTGTAGAGTTGCCATTCGGAGTGAATACAAGGTTTGCCCCACTGGTTTCTGTGAATGTTGAAAGAAGCTTTAGCATCTACAAAGACATTACATCTCCTAATAGAAACAGACTTACTTTTAAAAATGTGGAGATGCATAATGTCTTGAAGTACAACAGCTTCATTTTTTCCATCTTTTTATGAGTGATAATTTGATGCACTTGTTTGTAGTTCAATAAATTAGAATAGAGGAAAGAGAAATCTTTGAGTTAGTTAAGGGAATGCACAACGGAAATTAACCCATAATCTTAACAAACAAAAAAAACTAAAAAAAATTATGTTCCCAAAAAATTCTCCATTGCTTGTAGTTTTAGAATCCCCTTTTATTTTTGACCTAGGGAACGCTTTAGGATCGTTACGAGACTTTTTAAATACCCTTGTGCATTTAGTTGCTAGTTGTTTATATTTTTAAAACTTCATTTTAAGGCGTTTCTTATTTTCAGCATTTCTGCATATTCAAAACGTTCCACACGATGTAGTTTTCATCCATTCATATTGAAATTTTTTATGCTTATTTCAAAAACCCAAATAAATAAAACTGTCATATAATTTTTCTGTGTAATGAATAGTTTTTGCGCTATAATTTTTGAAGTTAACAACAACAACAAAACGAAAAAAAATGCAAATACAAAACTGCAAAACTTTTTTCTCTCTTAAACTAAGAATGGTAGAAAAAAAAATTATATGACAGATTTGTAGTTCCTTGACATAGAAAGCTACATAAGATTTTTTTTAAATGCATTATGTGTTGCATTTTGATATACCCATAGTTTTATATTTCGAAAATTAGTAACTTGAAACCTAATTAAGAATTTGGATTCAAATTCACAAAACAATTATATCTAAAGAAGACTGACATGTGGTTAAAATTTCAGCCTGATTGAATGGATAGTTTAGAAAATAGCAATTTCAGTTGTGCATCCCCTTAAATAAACCAGCACCTTATTGACCCTTTTAGCACCTTATTTGAGCACCTTTTCCCTTCCTTTTTTCATCTGAAATTTGCACCTAAAAATCCTAACCCTGGTAATGACATTCAGTGTTGTACAGATACGTTTCCTATCATATCGATCTTGCTCAGCAGATATCTGGTTTCGCTGTAGAAAAACTCAACTGCAATGTAATCCTAGATTTAATGTTTTGATTCTCTGACAGGTCTCATCGTTATCTGCTCTTTAAGGGGAACAAGGAACTACTATTCACGACTTGTATATTTAGCGTTGTTTACTTGCGGCCAACGCAGCAAATATCCCTGTTAGCATTGCGAGTTAAGGCGATTTGAATGTAAACATGATAACAGCGCCACCAAACCAGCACTATTCCAAAATGTCACGAGCAGTAAATGCCTTATCTGTAGATATATATAGGTAAAGAGAGGTATGTAGGTGCATAATTGTGCATTTTATTTTTTAACTTAGTGTTTATATTTATTCGTACGGAGATTCAGTTAAGGACCGTATTGGTTTATATTATAAATAGATCTGGCTATGTATAACAAAACAAACACAATTACTCCTTGAAGCTTTGGTCAATTTGCCACGGTAGGCACACCTATTTGATCGTAGCTACATGTTAAGCCAACTAGAACCAAAACAAATTTAACAAAGCCGAATTTAGTATATTTATTTATTTAAGCGTTCTTAAACCTCCACCTGGTTAGAAGCCCAAGGACGCCTTGAATCTTGTGACGCAGCTATGAGCTTCGGTTATCACATATAGGGCACCGACTGACCAACTGACTGGCCAGTTGAAGAGATAAGTCGCTCTCCACCAGCATAAACACCAGAAGCACAATCGAGAGATAACGGAATTGTTCTGCAACCTTCTTTCTCCCCACCTCCCGAACATTCTAGAACACACTCGGAAATTCCAACGGCTATATAAACTAGCTTGCTCACGAGCGAGATAGCGAGTTGTTCTTGATGGGCCATAAAGTGCTGGTTATTCAGTACGTTCTCCTAATAAGGTTGTGACGTATAGCAAGTGTTGCTACTGCTAGGGAGAAGAGGGGTACTGTGTTCGACTTCTCAGTAAGCGAAGCGGAAGGGAATAAGCTGCTTCGCGCACATTTCACTACGCTGCTACGCCGCGAAGAAAAGTGAAGTGACAGTAAAAATTAAAATTAAATTGAATTTTATTTATGGACGTTCTTTAACTGCTGTGGTCCTTAGCGTCCCATTTTGTTTTGGGCGTGAAAGACCGATAATTTTGCTCAGAGGCCTCTTTATCAGGCTTGAGGTTCTCTTACGTGCCGTAAATCTACGACATGGGACCACCGGCATTACTTCCCTTCCGAAGGAAGCCATGCTAACGATTTTTACGCCCGAAAATGTCCATCGCCCTCCGCCGGGTTTGAACTCGCGACCTCGGGAACTAGAGGCTAGCATGGTAACCCCACACCACGGAGGACAGTGAAAATTACTAGATCATATTAGTGAAGTGACAGTGAAAGCTGGACAAAGCCATAATATATACGCTGCCTGTAAGGCTTCAGCTCTTATGCCATTTTATGAACAACAATGGCATTTTGTTGAACATCCAATGAAATCAGTATCATGATCCCTACAGCAGTGGTGGTGTAAACTCGCTCGTACGCTCGTAGTGGCGCTCGCTTTCTGGATGGCTATTTGATTTTCACTTGCTACTGAGAAATGTAACGTGTGTTGCCTTTTTGTGACTCGCGGAAGGCAGGTATTTTGGACACCTCTGTCGTATAGGATATTGTTTATTTCAGTAGAAAGAACACAAGAAATTATTTTTCAGTTTTACAATGTAATCCTAACCTTCACGGCATTGCTCTTCCATTCATATTAAAGGTACCTAGAAGTGAAATGTGATCAACCCCCCCCCCCAAAAAAAAAACCGTGGGTTTTATGTCCAAAGTTAAATTGAACTTTTGCTACAATTACATACAAAGCTTTTGCTCTCAAGAGTCTTTTAAAGCACGTGACCATTTAAATACTCACGAGTACAGAGTCTAATGGCTTCTATTTACTTCCAGAGTCTTACTCGAGTTTGATGTAGAGAATGAGCTTCAGAAACATGTGCTTTTTCTTCTACCCTCTTAAATTGCTCAAGATGCGACATAATTAATTCGATCATTGAGGATAAAATGTCCCCGGATCTTCTGCCGTTGCGAGCTTATTTTTATAACCCAACACGAAGACGGAATACAGGACGGAAGTAGATATAACCTAGCGACTCCGGCACACAAAGGATTTGCCGCCATCTGATAAGGTTCTTTGATCTATGCCGCTAGCCCCGCCCCCTCCCTTTGTGTGCTACTATTTGCCGCCCCGGTCGCGTGGCGCTAGCTCCGCCCCCTCTCGCTTTGTGTGCTCACCTAATGCCGACAGTGTCTGTGCTAACAGGTTCTACCCCCTCCCCCATGCGTTCTACTGTGGCGTCATGACTTGATGGAATTGTTTTCTCGAGTCCTGCCGCCCCTCGGCAAATTAATTAGGTAATGTTCGTCAAACATTATTTTTATGATTACTAAGGTCTGCAGATTGCATCCTCGAGCAATTAAGTTTTTTGATTAATGAATTGTTGACTGGAGCTTGAGTATAAGTAGTCTGCTCACGGGAACAGTCTGTCATGTAATGAAACACTGCAGCCTTCTTGTATCTGGGAAAGCGCTTGTCCATTAGCTGAACATGTTAGACGCATTCATCACATTAATAGGCTTTTAAGTTTACATTCTGGATCTGTTTACATACATTAGCGAACGACCTACTTCCGCCTGGCTGTAACGGTGACCTCCATTAGCTGACCCGTTAGACGCTTTCACCCCATTAGCGAACAATGTCAGTAATTGTTTTCCTAAGTGCTCTGCCCAACACTCAACACTTTAGATTTTAGCGATGGAAATGATATAAAAAGCAGCAGCTTCTCCAACGAGTTCCAAGTTGACCAGGATGGCCGGGTTCGAATTACAAATTCAGCTTCTAATAACTCAGAGACTAATTACGATAAAGACGTCAAATAAAATTTATTACATTAATGTCATTAGATAGTTTCTTGTGAATGTATATTTGGGTACATGGTGTCCAGGGTTCGAATACCGATAAAATGTAATTTAATTATAAATGTAATAACTCCTAAACTAATTAAGATAAAGACGTCAAATAAACTTTATTGCCTTTATGTTATTAGGTAGTATCTTGTGGAGATGTAATTAGATACCTGACGTTCTGGGTTCGAGCCTGATGCTTAAATCGTCATTATCTCAGAAACTAAGAGAGGTAGAGGAATTGACCAAAGCATGATTGATAGCTCCTATGATGGGTAAATAATACTGTATATAATTTTTAATCAGTTGTCGTTATTTCGAATCCCGATCTTTCAATCACTTACTTATTTTTTCTCTATACTCTAGAATATGTCACTTAGATTGATGCTGTAACTGCATACACAACCTTTAAACATATCAAACTAATATTGTAAATCATTTTGTTTCTGGTGTCCAGGGTTCGAATACCGATAAAATGTAATTTAATTATAAATTTAATAACTTCTAAACTAATTAAGATAAAGACGCCAAATAAACTTTATTGTCTTTATGTTATTAGGTACTATCTTGTGGATGTGTAATTAGATACCTGACGTTCTGGGTTCGATCCTAATTTTAAATCGTCATTATCTCAGAAACTAAGAGAGGTAGACGAGTGAACCAAAGCATGATTGATAGCTCCTATGAGGGGTAATTAATACTGTATATAATCTTCAATCAGTTGTCCTTACTTCGAATCCCGATCTTTCAATCACTTACTTATTTTTCTCTATACTCTAGAATATATCACTTAGATTGATGCTGTAACTGTATACAGCACCTTTAAACATATCAAACTAATATTGTAAATAATTTTGTTTCTGGTGTCCAGGGTTCGAATACCGATAAAATGTAGTTTAATTATAAATTTAATAACTTCTAAACTAATTAAGATAAAGACGCCAAATAAACTTTATTGCCTTTATGTTATTAGGTATTATCTTGTGGATGTGTAATTAGATACCTGACGTTCTGGGTTCGATCCTAATTTTAAATCGTCATTATCTCAGAAACTAAGAGAGGTAGACGAGTGAACCAAAGCATGATTGATAGCTCCTATGAGGGGTAATTAATACTGTATATAATTTTCAATCAGTTGTCCTTACTTCGAATCCCGATCTTTCAATCACTTACTTATTTTTCTCTATACTCTAGAATATATCACTTAGATTGATGCTGTAACTGCATACAGCACCTTTAAACATATCAAACTAATATTGTAAATAATTTTGTTTCTGGTGTCCAGGGTTCGAATACCGATAAAATATAGTTTAATTATAAATTTAATAACTTCTAAACTAATTAAGATAAAGACGCCAAATAAACTTTATTGCCTTTATGTTATTAGGTATTATCTTGTGGATGTGTAATTAGATACCTGACGATCTGGGTTCGAGCCTAATTTTAAATCGTCATTATCTCAGAAACTAAGAGAGGTAGACGAGTGAACCAAAGCATGATTGATAGCTCCTATGAGGGGTAATTAATACTGTATATAATTTTCAATCAGTTGTCCTTACTTCGAATCCCGATCTTTCAATCACTTACTTATTTTTCTCTATACTCTAGAATATATCACTTAGATTGATGCTGTAACTGCATACAGCACCTTTAAACATATCAAACTAATATTGTAAATAATTTTGTTTCTGGTGTCCAGGGTTCGAATACCGATAAAATGTAATTTAATTATAAATTTAATAACTCCTAAACTAATTAAGATAAAGACGCCAAATAAACTTTATTGCGTTTATGTTACTAGGTAGTATCCTGTGGATGTGTAATTAGATACCTGACGTTCTGGGTTCGAGCCTAATGTTTAAATCGTCATTATCTCAGAAACTAAGAGAGGTAGAGGAATTGACCAAAGCATGATTGATAGCTCCTATGAGGGGCAATTAATACTGTATATAATTTTCAATCAGCTGTCCTTACTTCGAATCCCGATCTTTCAATCACTTACTTATTTTTCTCTATACTCTAGAATATATCACTTAGATTGATGCTGTAAATGCATACAGCACCCTTAAACATATCAAACTAATATTGTAAATAATATTGGTTCTGGTGTCCAGGGTTCGAATACCGATAAAATGTAATTTAATTATAAATTTAATAACTCCTAAACTAATTAAGATAAAGACGCCAAATAAACTTTATTGCGTTTATGTTACTAGGTAGTATCTTGTGGATGTGTAATTAGATACCTGACGTTCTGGGTTCGAGCCTAATGTTTAAATCGTCATTATCTCAGAAACTAAGAGAGGTAGAGGAATTGACCAAAGCATGATTGATAGCTCCTATGAGGGGCAATTAATACTGTATATAATTTTCAATCAGCTGTCCTTACTTCGAATCCCGATCTTTCAATCACTTACTTATTTTTCTCTATACTCTAGAATATATCACTTAGATTGATGCTGTAAATGCATACAGCACCCTTAAACATATCAAACTAATATTGTAAATAATATTGGTTCTGGTGTCCAGGGTTCGAATACCGATAAAATGTAATTTAATTATAAATTTAATAACTCCTAAACTAATTAAGATAAAGACACCAAATAAACTTTTATAGGGGAAAGGATGCTCTCCTGAAACATTAGGTCTCTAGATAGAAGTATTTATAGGGGAGAGATAGGGAATACCAGGGGTGATGCTAGGCTAGTCAGATGCTAAAGGAGGGAGGGATATGCTTTATACGAGAGAGATAGGGAACACAAGGAAAGATGCTATACTAAACAGGACTTGAAGGGTAGAATATGAGCGATATAGCAAACCGAGGAGAGGTATTAGGATAGGAGTTTTGAATGATGGAGTAGGCGTTTATATGCGAGAGATAGGGAATACGAGGGTCGATGCTAGGCTAGACGGTGTTGAATGAGGGAATGCATCTTATATGAGAGAGGTAGGGGAATATGAGGAGAAGTGCTAGGCTAGTCGGGAAGGTCTGAATGAGAGAGTATACGTCTATATGGGAAAATATAGGGAAAACGAAGGTAGGTGCTAGGTTGAGAGAGTCTTCAAGGAGGAAAATGCATTTATATGAGAGCCGTAGGGTATACGAGGAGAGGTGCTAGTCTAGACATGGTTTGAGGATTAGAGTATACGTTTATATGGGAGAAATATGGAAAACAGGAGAGATACAAGGATAGACAGAGATTGAAGGAGGAGGAATGTAGGTTTATACTGTAATATAGAGAGTAATTCGATTATAAAACTTTTCTCATCCAGCCTTACAACACTTTTTATATACTTAATTTCTAAACCTTACAAACTTTATATTTGTTAAACAGTAGTGCGCGAGACGGAGAGGGACAAACAGTATATCGGTTTACAGTGAAGTATACGTCCTAACCTATTCCCACCTTGTTTGTTCTGGATCTTCTCATTGTCTGTCATCTAACGTAACCACGTAACAAGACGTAACACAGGAAATCATACATATGGCACATTAAAAAAAAATAAAGGTATATATAATGAAACATAAACAAGTAGACAGAGGGTCGTCGATACATAGAAAACCAGGAGTTGTATGTACTGAGACCATAGATTAGTATAGGCAAACAACAAAGAAGTGAATTTATAGTGTAAATAGCCTAATATTTTCAAATATTATTATAGTCTAAAAGTATATAACTTAATTATGTATCGAGTATTGAGAAATAAACGTTATTCATTATTCACTAATCTCAGATCACTGCAATTGTATTGAATCAATTCACAATTGCTAATGCCATTCAACTTTCATTTGTCTCTGATACATAAACAAATTGCAAAATGGAGAAGGACGAAAGTAATAAAAAAACTCAGGCAGCAAATTTTAAGAAAGAAGAGAAAGATATATGACCGACATTGTTTTAGAACACAAATTAGTGTTGAAAATAAAATGACTGATAGCTCTGCTAAGCGTAAGGAAGAGACATGGAAATAAATTGCAAATGAATACAATTCTAGGTTAGAAAAAGAAGATAAACAACATTCATGTAAACCAATTTTTAAAAATCAGTTTAACTGAATACATGTAAAAAAACATATCACTTTACAAAAAGTAATGCAGACAACATTTATTTTTTATAAACATTATCCTATTACATTCCTTTACAAAAAACCATACATATTTCCTAAAGGCAAAGGTGATAGTCTAGACATTCTAAACACTCAGTTATATAATCATATACATCACACAGAAAGAGACCATCATTATCAGTAAAAAAACTAAACATCTCAACAATGTCTGAATGATGTATTTTATAAGTACAAGTTTTTTGATATTTCAAAGTTCCTGTTAACCATGGCAGTAATTGATTAACACAATTTCTCGATCCTGTCATGCTATAACTTTAGATGCTTTCAGCTTACTTATAATTTCCTCAATCTCTTGTGTGTGTCTATTATTACCAGCATCCCTCGACGCAATTAGTAACCTCAATATATTTACTAGTCTATTCGGATTTTCAAGCGTTGATATCACTGAATCATCATCATATGAAGATTTCATATTCTCGCAACTTCCGATGTATCCAGATTTTTCACCAACAGTAGTCTCCAGTGAAGGACAGAGGCTTGATACGGTATAACATTCCCCTCTATACATCTTCGGATCTTCAAGTGCAGGTGAGAGAGTCGATTCAGTATAACATGTTGCTCTATGAAACTTAAATCTTGACAAAGAACGATTCTTAAAAATCCGCCCGCATACACAGCATCTAATAACGCGTTTTCCTCCATGTGTAATGTATGAAAAAATCGAGTTTCTCATTCGTCAGTTGCACAGATTTTCTCGGGCAGTAGCTCATGCTAAAACTAAAAGAAATTAAATGAATACGTGAATGCTAACGCTCGAAGGAATTAAAAGCGAATGAATGAATTCATAACACGCACCTATGTATATATCCAGGATGAGGACGACGGAGGGAATTGCGATCAATGCATAGCAGGGAGAAAGGATACTCTCTTGAAACATTAGTCATCTAGACAACTATTGTTCACGGAGCCTGTAGACGTCAGGTTGAATGGGACAGACCTCAGGTTCAAATCTTTAAGGGCACGGACCCCGCCTTTTGCCTGTCATGTATACTAAACCATCCTAACAGCGTAACATTACGTTACAACGACACGTAACCAGAACATGGCGAGTGCGAGCATGGAAAAAAGGATGCTCTCTGGGAACATTACTGGAAAAGGATGCTCTCTGGAAACACTAGTCATCCACACAACAGGTTGTCCCTAACATATCCAGATTTCGGGTCGTTCAACATCGTGACGCGCCCCTGTCATCTACATTTCGACGAAATTTTACCTCCTGAATTAAAGTTTGGTGATCTGTATAGACCTGTACAACATGCATTACGCTATGTAACAGACTCATCACGTTATGTAACAACACGATCACGCTAGGTAACAACATGTTCACGCTATGTAACAACATGATCACGCTATGTAACAACATGATCACGCTATGTAACAACATGATCACGCTATGTAACAACATGATCACGCCATGTAACAACATGATCACGCTATGTAACAACATGATCACGCTATGTAACAACATGATCACGCTATGTAACAACATGATCACGCTATGTAACAACATGACCACGCTATGTAACAAAACGATCAAGCTATGTAACAACTGATCACGCTATGTAACAACATGATCATGCTATGTAACAACCTGAGCACGCTATGTAACAACATGATCACGCTATGTAACAAACTGAGTACGCTATGTAACAACATGATCACGCCATGTAACAACTGATCACGCTATGTAACAACATGCTCAAGCTATGTAACAACTGATCACGCTATGTAACAACATGATCACGCTATGTAACAACCTGAGCACGCTATGTAACAACCTGAGCACGCTATGTAACAATCTGATCACGTTATGTAACAACTGATCACGCTATGTAACAACATGATCACGCTATGTAACAACATGATCACGCTATGTAACAACATGTTCATGCTATGTAACAACATGACCACGCTATGTAACAAAACGATCACGCTATGTAACAACACGATCACGCTATGTAACAACACGATCACGCAATGTAACAACTGATCACGCTATGTAACAACCTGATCAAGCTATGTAACAACTGATCACGCTATGTAACAACATGATCACGCTATGTAACAACCTGAGCACGCTATGTAACAACATGATCACGCTATGTAACAACCTGAGTACGCTATGTAACAACATGATCACGCCATGTAACAACTGATCACGCTATGTAACAACATGCTCAAGCTATGTAACAACTGATCACGCTATGTAACAACACGATCACGCTATGTAACAACCTGATCAAGCTATGTAACAACATGATCACGCTATGTAACAACCTGAGTACGCTATGTAACAACATGATCACGCCATGTAACAACTGATCACGCTATGTAACAACATGCTCAAGCTATGTAACAACATGTTCACGCTATGTAACAACATGATCACGCTATGTAACAACATGTTCACGCTTTGTAACAACATGATCACGCTATGTAACAACATGACCACACTATGTAACAACATGATCACGCTATGTAACAAAACGATCAAGCTATGTAACAACACGATCACGCTATGTAACAACCTGATCAAGCTATGTAACAACTGATCACACTATGTAACAACCTGAGCACGCTATGTAACAACCTGATCACGCTATGTAACAACTGATCACGCTATGTAACAACATGCTCAAGCTATGTAACAACATGATCACGCTATGTAACAACATGTTCACGCTATGTAACAACATGTTCACGCTATGTAACAACATGACCACACTATGTAACAACATGATCATGCTATGTAACAAAACGATCAAGCTATGGAACAACATGATCACGCTATGTAACAAAACGATCAAGCTATGTAACAACCTGAGCACGCTATGTAACATGTTCACGCTATGTAACAACATGATCACGTTATGTAACAACATGATCACGCTATGTAACAACATGATCACGCTATGTAACAAAACGATCAAGCTATGTAACAACCTGAGCACGCTATGTAACATCATGATCACGCTATGTAACAACCTGATCACGCTATGTAACAACATGCTCACGCTATGTAACAACTGATCACGCTATGTAACAACATGATCACGCTATGTAACAACCTGAGCACGCTATGTAACAACATGATCACGCTATGTAACATGTTCACGCTATGTAACAACACGATCACGCTATGTAACAACACGATCACGCTATGTAACAACATGGACACGCTATGTAACAACATGAACACGCTATGTAACAATACGATCAAGCTATGTAACAACCTGAGCACGCTATGTAACAACATGATCACGCTATGTAACAACATGAACACTCTATGTAACAACCTGAGCATGCTATGTAACAACATGATCACGCTATGTAACAACCTAATCACGCTATGTAACATGATCACGCTATGTAAATAGGGTGGACCATTTAAGTTGAGGCTATACAATATATCCAAAACTAAGCGTTGTAGAAAGAAATGTCTTTAATAAACTTGATTGATATTATGGCGAAAGTAAATGCTGCTAGTCGTATTTCGTTTGGAGGACGTAGTGAGGGTCATTTCAGGGTCTTTGTAAATGGGACCCTAATTGTAGGTTCCCATTTAAAAAAATAAATTGACCCAAAATGACCCTCATAACGGCCTCCAAACGAAACACGACTAGCAGCATTTACTTTCGCCATAATATCAATCAAGTTTTATTAAAGACATTTCTTTCTACAACGCTTAGTTTTGGATATATTGTATAGCCTCAACTTAAATGGTCCACCCTATTTACATAGCGTGATCATGTTGTTACATAGCGTGATCATGTTACATAGCGTGATTAGGTTGTTACATAGCGTGATCATGTTGTTACATAGCATGCTCAGGTTGTTACATAGAGTGTTCATGTTGTTACATAGCGTGATCATGTTGTTACATAGCGTGATCAGGTTGTTACATAGCTTGATCGTATTGTTACATAGCGTGTTCATGTTGTTACATAGCGTGTCCATGTTGTTACATAGCGTGATCGTGTTGTTACATAGCGTGATCGTGTTGTTACATAGCGTGAACATGTTGTTACATAGCGTGATCATGTTGTTACATAGCGTGCTCAGGTTGTTACATAGCGTGATCATGTTGTTACATAGCGTGATCAGTTGTTACATAGCGTGAGCATGTTGTTACATAGCGTGATCAGGTTGTTACATAGCGTGATCATGATGTTACATAGCGTGCTCAGGTTGTTACATAGCGTGATCATGTTGTTACATAGCGTGATCCGTTGATACATAGTAATCAGATTGTTACATAGCGTCATCGTATTGTTACATAGCGTGTTCATGTTGTTACATAGCGTGATCATGTTGTTACATAGCGTGCTCAGGTTGTTACATAGCGTGATCATGTTGTTACATAGCGTGATCAGTTGTTACATAGCGTAATCAGGTTGTTACATAGCGTGATCAGGTTGTTACATAGCGTGATCGTATTGTTACATAGCGTGCTCAGGTTGTTACATAGCGTGCTCAGGTTGTTACATAGCGTGATCAGTTGTTACATAGCGTGATCGTTTTGTTACATAGCGTGGTCATGTTGTTACATAGCGTGCTCAGGTTGTTACATAGCGTGATCAGTTGTTACATAGCGTGATCGTTTTGTTACATAGCGTAGTCATGTTTTTACATAACGTGCTCAGGTTGTTACATAGCGTGATCATGTTGTTACATAGCGTGATCAGTTGTTACATAGCGTAATCAGACTGTTACATAGCGTGATCGTATTGTTACATAGCGTGTTCATGTTGTTACATAGCGTGAACATGTTGTTACATAGCGTGCTCAGGTTGTTACATAGCTTGATCGTTTTGTTACATAGCGTGATCATGTTGTTACATAGCGTGATCATGTTGTTACATAACGTGATCATGTTGTTACATAGCGTGAACATGTTGTTACATAGCGTGCTCAGGTTGTTACATAGCTTGATCGTTTTGTTACATAGCGTGATCATGTTGTTACATAGCTTGATCGTTTTGTTACATAGCATGATCATGTTGTTACATAGTGTGGTCATGTTGTTACATAGCGTGATCATGTTGTTACATAGCGTGAACATGTTGTTACATAGCGTGATCATGTTGTTACATAGCTTGAGCATGTTGTTACATAGCGTGATCAGTTGTTACATAGCGTGATCAGGTTGTTACATAGCGTGCTCAGGTTGTTACATAGCGTGATCAGTTGTTACATAGCTTGATCAGGCTGTTACATAGCGTGATCGTGTTGTTACATAGCTTGATCGTTTTGTTACATAGCGTGATCATGTTGTTACATAGTGTGGTCATGTTGTTACATAGCGTGATCATGTTGTTACATAGCGTGAACATGTTGTTACATAGCGTGATCATGTTGTTACATAGCGTGAACATGTTGTTACATAGCTTGAGCATGTTGTTACATAGCGTGATCAGTTGTTACATGGCGTGATCATGTTGTTACATAGCGTACTCAGGTTGTTACATAGCGTGATCATGTTGTTACATAGCTTGATCAGGTTGTTACATAGCGTGATCGTGTTGTTACATAGCGTGATCAGTTGTTACATAGCTTGAGCATGTTGTTACATAGCGTGATCAGTTGTTACATGGCGTGATCATGTTGTTACATAGCGTACTCAGGTTGTTACATAGCGTGATCATGTTGTTACATAGCGTGCTCAGGTTGTTACATAGCGTGATCATGTTGTTACATAGCGTGATCAGTTGTTACATAGCTTGATCAGGTTGTTACATAGCGTGATCAGTTGTTACATTGCGTGATCGTGTTGTACATAGCGTGATCGTGTTGTTACATAGCGTGATCGTTTTGTTACATAGCGTGGTCATGTTGTTACATAGCGTGATCATGTTGTTACATAGCGTGATCATGTTGTTACATAGCGTGATCATGTTGTTACATAGCGTGATCATGTTGTTACATAGCGTGATCAGTTGTTACATAACGTGATCAGATTGTTACATAGCGTGCTCAGGTTGTTACATAGCGTGATCATGTTGTTACATAGCGTGCTCAGGTTGTTACATAGCGTGATCATGTTGTTACATAGCGTGATCAGTTGTTACATAGCTTGAGCATGTTGTTACATAGCGTGATCAGTTGTTACATGGCGTGATCATGTTGTTACATAGCGTACTCAGTTTGTTACATAGCGTGATCATGTTGTTACATAGCGTGCTCAGGTTGTTACATAGCATGATCATGTTGTTACATAGCGTGATCAGTTGTTACATAGCTTGATCGTTTTGTTACATAGCGTGGTCATGTTGTTACATAGCGTGATCATGTTGTTACATAGCGTGATCATGTTGTTACATGGCGTGATCATGTTGTTACATAGCGTGATCATGTTGTTACATAGCGTGATCATGTTGTTACATAGCGTGAACATGTTGTTACCTAGCGTGATCGTGTTGTTACATAACGTGATGAGTCTGTTACATAGCGTAATGCATGTTGTACAGGTCTATACAGATCACCAAACTTTAATTCAGGAGGTAAAATTTCGTCGAAATGTAGATGACAGGGGCGCGTCACGATGTTGAACGACCCGAAATCTGGAAATGTTAGGGACAACCCGTTGTGTGGATGACTAGTGTTTCCAGAGAGCATTCTTTTCCAGTAATGTTCCCAGAGAGCATCCTTTTTTCCATGCTCGCACTCGCCATGTTCTGGTTACGTGTCGTTGTAACGTAATGTTACGCTGTTAGGATGGTTTAGTATACATGACAGGCAAAAGGCTGGGTCCGTGCCCTTAAAGATTTGAACCTGAGGTCTGTCCCATTCAACCTGACGTCTACAGGCTCCGTGAACAATAGTTGTCTAGATGACTAATGTTTCAAGAGAGTATCCTTTCTCCCTGCTATGCATTGATCGCAATTCCCTCCGTCGTCCTCATCCTGGATATATACATAGGTGCGTGTTATGAATTCATTCATTCGCTTTTAATTCCTTCGAGCGTTAGCATTCACGTATTCATTTAATTTCTTTTAGTTTTAGCATGAGCTACTGCCCGAGAAAATCTGTGCAACTGACGAATGAGAAACTCGATTTTTCATACATTACACATGGAGGAAAACGCGTTATTAGATGCTGTGTATGCGGGCGGATTTTTAAGAATCGTTCTTTGTCAAGATTTAAGTTTCATAGAGCAACATGTTATACTGAATCGACTCTCTCACCTGCACTTGAAGATCCGAAGATGTATAGAGGGGAATGTTATACCGTATCAAGCCTCTGTCCTTCACTGGAGACTACTGTTGGTGAAAAATCTGGATACATCGGAAGTTGCGAGAATATGAAATCTTCATATGATGATGATTCAGTGATATCAACGCTTGAAAATCCGAATAGACTAGTAAATATATTGAGGTTACTAATTGCGTCGAGGGATGCTGGTAATAATAGACACACACAAGAGATTGAGGAAATTATAAGTAAGCTGAAAGCATCTAAAGTTATAGCATGACAGGATCGAGAAATTGTGTTAATCAATTACTGCCATGGTTAACAGGAACTTTGAAATATCAAAAAACTTGTACTTATAAAATACATCATTCAGACATTGTTGAGATGTTTAGTTTTTTTACTGATAATGATGGTCTCTTTCTGTGTGATGTATATGATTATATAACTGAGTGTTTAGAATGTCTAGACTATCACCTTTGCCTTTAGGAAATATGTATGGTTTTTTGTAAAGGAATGTAATAGGATAATGTTTATAAAAAATAAATGTTGTCTGCATTACTTTTTGTAAAGTGATATGTTTTTTTACATGTATTCAGTTAAACTGATTTTTAAAAATTGGTTTACATGAATGTTGTTTATCTTCTTTTTCTAACCTAGAATTGTATTCATTTGCAATTTATTTCCATGTCTCTTCCTTACGCTTAGCAGAGCTATCAGTCATTTTATTTTCAACACTAATTTGTGTTCTAAAACAATGTCGGTCATATATCTTTCTCTTCTTTCTTAAAATTTGCTGCCTGAGTTTTTTTATTACTTTCGTCCTTCTCCATTTTGCAATTTGTTTATGTATCAGAGACAAATGAAAGTTGAATGGCATTAGCAATTGTGAATTGATTCAATACAATTGCAGTGATCTGAGATTAGTGAATAATGAATAACGTTTATTTCTCAATACTCGATACATAATTAAGTTATATACTTTTAGACTATAATAATATTTGAAAATATTAGGCTATTTACACTATAAATTCACTTCTTTGTTGTTTGCCTATACTAATCTATGGTCTCAGTACATACAACTCCTGGTTTTCTATGTATCGACGACCCTCTGTCTACTTGTTTATGTTTCATTATATATACCTTTATTTTTTTTTTAATGTGCCATATGTATGATTTCCTGTGTTACGTCTTGTTACGTGGTTACGTTAGATGACAGACAATGAGAAGATCCAGAACAAACAAGGTGGGAATAGGTTAGGACGTATACTTCACTGTAAACCGATATACTGTTTGTCCCTCTCCGTCTCGCGCACTACTGTTTAACAAATATAAAGTTTGTAAGGTTTAGAAATTAAGTATATAAAAAGTGTTGTAAGGCTGGATGAGAAAAGTTTTATAATCGAATTACTCTCTATATTACAGTATAAACCTACATTCCTCCTCCTTCAATCTCTGTCTATCCTTGTATCTCTCCTGTTTTCCATATTTCTCCCATATAAACGTATACTCTAATCCTCAAACCATGTCTAGACTAGCACCTCTCCTCGTATACCCTACGGCTCTCATATAAATGCATTTTCCTCCTTGAAGACTCTCTCAACCTAGCACCTACCTTCGTTTTCCCTATATTTTCCCATATAGACGTATACTCTCTCATTCAGACCTTCCCGACTAGCCTAGCACTTCTCCTCATATTCCCCTACCTCTCTCATATAAGATGCATTCCCTCATTCAACACCGTCTAGCCTAGCATCGACCCTCGTATTCCCTATCTCTCGCATATAAACGCCTACTCCATCATTCAAAACTCCTATCCTAATACCTCTCCTCGGTTTGCTATATCGCTCATATTCTACCCTTCAAGTCCTGTTTAGTATAGCATCTTTCCTTGTGTTCCCTATCTCTCTCGTATAAAGCATATCCCTCCCTCCTTTAGCATCTGACTAGCCTAGCATCAGCCCTGGTATTCCCTATCTCTCCCCTATAAATACTTCTATCTAGAGACCTAATGTTTCAGGAGAGCATCCTTTCCCCTATAAAAGTTTATTTGGTGTCTTTATCTTAATTAGTTTAGGAATTATTAAATTTATAATTAAATTACATTTTATCGGTATTCGAACCCTGGACACCAGAACCAATATTATTTATAATATTAGTTTGATATGTTTAAGGGTGCTGTATGCATTTACAGCATCAATCTAAGTGATATATTCTAGAGTATAGAGAAAAATAAGTAAGTGATTGAAAGATCGGGATTCGAAGTAAGGACAGCTGATTGAAAATTATATACAGTATTAATTGCCCCTCATAGGAGCTATCAATCATGCTTTGGTCAATTCCTCTACCTCTCTTAGTTTCTGAGATAATGACGATTTAAACATTAGGCTCGAACCCAGAACGTCAGGTATCTAATTACACATCCACAAGATACTACCTAGTAACATAAACGCAATAAAGTTTATTTGGCGTCTTTCTCTTAATTAGTTTAGGAGTTATTAAATTTATAATTAAATTACATTTTATCGGTATTCGAACCCTGGACACCAGAAACAAAATTATTTACAATATTAGTTTGATATGTTTAAAGGTGCTGTATGCAGTTACAGCATCAATCTAAGTGATATATTCTAGAGTATAGAGAAAAATAAGTAAGTGATTGAAAGATCGGGATTCGAAGTAAGGACAACTGATTGAAAATTATATACAGTATTAATTACCCCTCATAGGAGCTATCAATCATGCTTTGGTTCACTCGTCTACCTCTCTTAGTTTCTGAGATAATGACGATTTAAAATTAGGCTCGAACCCAGAACGTCAGGTATCGAATTACACATCCACAAGATAATACCTAATAACATAAAGGCAATAAAGTTTATTTGGCGTCTTTATCTTAATTAGTTTAGAAGTTATTAAATTTATAATTAAACTATATTTTATCGGTATTCGAACCCTGGACACCAGAAACAAAATTATTTACAATATTAGTTTGATATGTTTAAAGGTGCTGTATGCAGTTACAGCATCAATCTAAGTGATATATTCTAGAGTATAGAGAAAAATAAGTAAGTGATTGAAAGATCGGGATTCGAAGTAAGGACAACTGATTGAAAATTATATACAGTATTAATTACCCCTCATAGGAGCTATCAATCATGCTTTGGTTCACTCGTCTACCTCTCTTAGTTTCTGAGATAATGACGATTTAAAATTAGGCTCGAACCCAGAACGTCAGGTATCTAATTACACATCCACAAGATAATACCTAATAACATAAAGGCAATAAAGTTTATTTGGCGTCTTTATCTTAATTAGTTTAGAAGTTATTAAATTTATAATTAAACTACATTTTATCGGTATTCGAACCCTGGACACCAGAAACAAAATTATTTACAATATTAGTTTGATATGTTTAAAGGTGCTGTATACAGTTACAGCATCAATCTAAGTGATATATTCTAGAGTATAGAGAAAAATAAGTATGTGATTGAAAGATCGGGATTCGAAGTAAGGACAACTGATTGAAAATTATATACAGTATTAATTACCCCTTATAGGAGCTATCAATCATGCTTTGGTTCACTCGTCTACCTCTCTTAGTTTCTGAGATAATGACGATTTAAAATTAGGATCGAACCCAGAACGTCAGGTATCTAATTACACATCCACAAGATAATACCTAATAACATAAAGACAATAAAGTTTATTTGGCGTCTTTATCTTAATTAGTTTAGAAGTTATTAAATTTATAATTAAATTACATTTTATCGGTATTCGAACCCTGGACACCAGAAACAAAATGATTTACAATATTAGTTTGATATGTTTAAAGGTTGTGTATGCAGTTACAGCATCAATCTAAGTGACATATTCTAGAGTATAGAGAAAAAATAAGTAAGTGATTGAAAGATCGGGATTCGAAGTAAGGACAACTGATTGAAAATTATATACAGTATTAATTACCCATCATAGGAGCTATCAATCATACTTTGGTCAATTCCTCTACCTCTCTTAGTTTCTGAGATAATGACGATTTAAGCATCAGGCTCGAACCCAGAACGTCAGGTATCTAATTACATCTCCACAAGATACTACCTAATAACATAAAGGCAATAAAGTTTATTTGACGTCTTTATCTTAATTAGTTTAGGAGTTATTACATTTATAATTAAATTACATTTTATCGGTATTCGAACCCTGGACACCATGTACCCAAATATACATTCACAAGAAACTATCTAATGACATTAATGTAATAAATTTTATTTGACGTCTTTATCGTAATTAGTCTCTGAGTTATTAGAAGCTGAATTTGTAATTCGAACCCGGCCATCCTGGTCAACTTGGAACTCGTTGGAGAAGCTGCTGCTTTTTATATCATTTCCATCGCTAAAATCTAAAGTGTTGAGTGTTGGGCAGAGCACTTAGGAAAACAATTACTGACATTGTTCGCTAATGGGGTGAAAGCGTCTAACGGGTCAGCTAATGGAGGTCACCGTTACAGCCAGGCGGAAGTAGGTCGTTCGCTAATGTATGTAAACAGATCCAGAATGTAAACTTAAAAGCCTATTAATGTGATGAATGCGTCTAACATGTTCAGCTAATGGACAAGCGCTTTCCCAGATACAAGAAGGCTGCAGTGTTTCATTACATGACAGACTGTTCCCGTGAGCAGACTACTTATACTCAAGCTCCAGTCAACAATTCATTAATCAAAAAACTTAATTGCTCGAGGATGCAATCTGCAGACCTTAGTAATCATAAAAAAAATGTTTGACGAACATTACCTAATTAATTTGCCGAGGGGCGGCAGGACTCGAGAAAACAATTCCATCAAGTCATGACGCCACAGTAGAACGCATGGGGGAGGGGGTAGAACCTGTTAGCACAGACACTGTCGGCATTAGGTGAGCACACAAAGCGAGAGGGGGCGGAGCTAGCGCCACGCGACCGGGGCGGCAAATAGTAGCACACAAAGGGAGGGGGCGGGGCTAGCGGCATAGATCAAAGAACCTTATCAGATGGCGGCAAATCCTTTGTGTGCTGGAGTCGCTAGGTTATATCTACTGACGGACTAAAAAGACATGGAGACGGCAGTCACAAATACTTTGGGTTCGGAGTGGGATTTAAAAACCCAAACGTTGGAATGGAAGTAGAGGATAAATTGTTGGAAAAATTATATTTACGTTTAATTTTTTTCTAAAACAACCAGAAGAGTTTTCATTTAGAGTTAACATCCCTATATGTCAGATTTGTGCATTACTATTTAAATAATGTTAGTAGTATTTTTGTTTTTTCAAACTTACGATTTCTACATCGTGTGCAACACCTGGCTAATTAGCATAATAAAAGTAAAATAATTCTCGTTTCTCAAAAAGTATTAAAAACACCTGCATGAAATTTGAAACAAACTTATTATTGTGGTATAGCAGCATGAAACATACCTGCAAAATTTAGAAATTTCGCCTGTGCGTACTATTAAATAGATCGAACGAAACAACACTAAGCTTAAAGTAGTCGCGAAATGAAAACGTTCACTGTGACACCATTCAACAAATAGAGAAATTAATATAATTTTAGGTCACTTCTTACGTAGACATTTTAACAAAAATTGTAAAGTATTAATGATAAATGTTATAACTAGCACCAAATCAAATAAAACGTCCCACCTTTAAATATTGTAAGAATATGTAGTTATTCTTGTTTTAGTAACATCAAATTAAAATATTTTAAATGCAATTATGACAACAAAATATTACAATTAAATATGATATTTTCTTTTAGAACCATGCTAATATTTTGTCTTATTAATTTATTACAACCACTACTGAGCGCGGTGGCGCAGTGGTAACGTGTGCGACTCGCATTCGGGAGGTCCCACATTCATTCCCGGAGAACGCACACACAGACCCATGGGTTTTTCGTGGTTTCCCCGGGTCGACAGGGTCGACTGGGGTAGATCTCTTCTACCACAATTCTCCTGCCCCTCATTTCCTGTACCCAGCATCTTTCTTGTCATGTGTTTCAGGATTGAAGGACCAGTCGACGGTGTTTGGCGGGTTGCGGCTGTGCGCTCTGCAGGGCATCGTTGCTGGACTGCTCAGTTAGGTTTCTCCTCCGAGACGGCCCCGCCCCGAGGGGACCGCCGGAGGTTCAGGAGGCTTGGGAGTGGACCCGGGCGTCGGGCGGATGCTTTCGATTTAGAGACGTTAAGGACCCCCTCCATGCTTGCGCCCGTCGTCATTCGGATCTGCCCCCCCCCTTCGGATCTCTCCCGTTATCCCTCCCTCCCAGGGATTACGGTAGAAGCAAAACGGGCCATTGCGGCCTACTTGCGCAGCTCTGCCCCGGTTACGGGGCCCATCCGTTCGTCCGTAACTTTACCTTTACCTTTTATTATAACAACCTTTTTCCCTATATGAATTTACAGAGAACATAAAGTCTCACTGACATTCTCACAACCAAGTAAATAATAATAAGATACCTAAACTTATTCTCCTACCATTAATTGTAACATTTCTCCATACCTGCCTTGTCAACCCGCCAATGTGAGGGACATTTACCCGTGTATCTGCTCATAGCTGCATGGAAATGCTGTTTTTACATTGCTTAAGCATTCAAAACAGATACGTATTGTTACATCGGTTTGAATTGTAACAACGCAGAGACTTACGATCAGTACTTAAATACAAACTAGCTATGGCTTACAGTATAGCTGAACACTGCGTCACTCTTGTTGCAGAAGAGTGGAAAATCTTGTTGTTGCTAGTTTGCTATAGCTGTAATATCCTCTATAACGTCCTGGTCTTCGAAAGCGGCAGTATTTAAAGTACAGGTAACATTGTGTACCCTACTGAAAAGTCTTACTCATAAAAGACGGAACATTACTCGCGTTGCTGTCAAAGCGTCTCTCCTCTGTAAAGGCATTCACAAAGCACTGGTCCTACAAAAGACGCGGTTGGGAATTAATGACACTACACCAGCGGTGATACTACTCGTATATCTTCAAAACGTGAAAATAATAACTCTGTGCCAGTTTAACCATGCAACCAAACGGGTCCCGTCTCCCCTACTCAACCTAGAATACTGATAGATCAGTGTAAAAATTACTGTAATATCAGTGTACATGTATGCAATTCATGTGATTCTCTGACAGAAGAAAAGGAAACAAATTTAACTTCTCAAAAGTGGGAGAAAGCGGCAATACATGGACGGACATTCTTAGTATATTTGTCGGAGAAACCTCTGAAAAAAGAAATTAATTGAAATTTATACCTAAAGTTTAAAGGCAAAATGCTCGTATACTAAAATCTCACAGCTAAAAGTGCAGTCCTAATTTTGTGCACTCAAAAGATTATGTTATAACAAAGCAAAAATGCAGTATTTGAGAAAAAGGTGTAGTTAAACGCAGTCACAAATATTTTGAACTGAAATCTAACTTAAGTATGACTCAGTTTCACACATTCCAAGAAGTGGTCAATAGCTCCACCCTCTGTTGTTTCTTTTGGTCAATCTATGCCAATAGCTTTGAGAGCAGAGAGAGAGAGAGAGAGAGAGAGAGAGAGAGAAAGGAACACTCCGAAAAATGTAACCTTTTCGCGGGTAAGTGTAAACGAATACATATGCTGTGCCCAGGACCGCCCACGAGTTGCGCCATGAACATTTTTTGGGGGAATTAAAATTTGGGGGAATACAAAAATATTGAAGTAAATTAACGCAGGTATAAATATATTTATTACAATTCTTAATTGAGTACTCTAATTGTTAACTCAGTTTGATCTTTAGATTTGTTAGTCTAAATTTGCTGCATCCCTCCCAAAAGTAACGTTAAGTACAATTCATACTGTATGGTACAATGTGGCGTATCAAATAATTTTTGGAAGTGTATAAAGGGAAGTATAACATTATAGGTAGGTATGTAGTTGTTCAGAACGTACAGCGCTATTAGCAGGCACAGGGGTTTTAGTAAGCAAACCATCAAGTTAGGAACCCACCGAGGGTTGGTGGCGAGGAAAGGTGGAAGCGATTGCGATCTTGCAGTGTCCTTTGTAAACAAATATGAACAGCTGAAAGCACTACACCCTGCTTCAAGAGTAGGTTGATCAGGATTAAGCAGCATCGGAAGAAAACAATGTAGATATGCCTAGCTATTGGTAGTGTGCAATAAAGTTACTTCTTTATTTAGTTAAGTTATTAATGTACAGAAATCTGAGTTTCATTGGCTTTTCTGTGAGTTTTATAATGTACAATATTGCATTTTCGAAATACATTGAACATAAATCGCATGCGATTAGCACGTAGATAGTCGTTATCTTTTGAAAAATTACGTTCCATATCATCCAACTTAGTAGGAGCAAATAAAAATACGAAATATCAGACTTACTTGAGATTCCCTGCTTCAGTAACGCGTCCCTCGTTTTACACGTTTCTGCCTACCCTAAATTCGTCTCTAGAATACTTTTGATTTTGCCGCCCTTCTTTAAAGTTCCAGCTTTATAACTTGCACAGCGTTTCTGAAACCTGTCCTATTGCCTCAGGAGCCTCTGTTATTTTTAGTGTTTATGCTTGCAAATATATGTGTTATTGTATTTGCAATATTAATGAAACGATTCTGAAGATATGAAACACCTTAAAATAAAACTGATGAAGTTATTTCCTTCACTGAACATATAGCAGCATTTTTTCTCGTCAAAGACATTAATTTCATTAACAACTTTGTCATGATATTGAGCTTAGTATACTACAGCCTGTAGTCATGTTCCCCACCGAATTACAACTAATTGTGGAGTCAGAGGAATTCCAGGTTCCGTCCCCTTAAATATTTTGATTCTTGAGGGGCCTTACGAAATATCTTTTTCACGTTGACTATAAAAGTATCAACATCCGGAAAACAGGCTGTAAGTTCTTCCGCAAATCGGTAACGACCATGTGCTAGACATTTTTAATGTATCAATGTGGCATAATACTTAACATTATATTTTAAACGTCCTTTGAGCTCCATGTAACATGTTACATCTGATGGTTTCGCCATCTGTGCTGAAGTTTTCCCTGCCAAATTCGCCACAAACGATGCTAATTGTGATGATTTTGGTGTGTGATTCTTCTTTACTTTAGGCAGACTGCCACAGTAATGCAGGGAATAAATGGAACAGTCTCAACGATACCGGCTGTTGTGAAGGGAAGGGAAGGGAAGGAGCGTGTCCGTCACAGTACCTGACGTCACTTATACTCCGTGCGGTAACACGATTGCTCTGTTTACTTACCAAAACCCCTCTGCCTGGTTATTACATTTATTATATTGGTTTATTTAGATAGATACAATGGCATACATTGAAATACCAAGTAATAAAATACATCACCTACCAAATATTTTATCTGTAATTGTTTACTTTAAATATGATTTTTTATTGATTTTAACTTTCCAATTATTTATTTAAGCTTTTATCGTATACCGGTATCGCAACAGCTAATATAGTACCTACAAGACAGTCCCTTTGCGAAGCTTTCCAGCGGCATCATAAGAAAGGAACTAAATAGTTGAAATTGAGCTCTCAGAAAAATTAGGGAGTAGCACTTTGAGCCATAGACTTTGAGGGGGCTGGGCCTTTACTGATAAAATAATATCCAAAGCATATACTCTTAAGTAACCTGTCGATCGCTGCACTTGAAGTATAAATATAACACCTCAATGCACCTACTACCCTTCGGACCCAGGAGAAGCATAAGCCGACCATGTTTTGTTTACATCGAGCCATCATCGCTGACGATGCCAGTATAGCTGCTGCAATATTTAGAAAAGGTTCAAATGATATGTCACTTGAAAGAAGTGATGAAATTTAACACTCTTTCTGACCATACAGATTTATGAGCGTTATTTTGACTGCAATCCTATCTTATGCAACAAAGACACGTCCGCACTTATAGTCTCTAACAAAGAAGTGGCACGACACGTGGCTAGTTGAAAATTTACGTTTATAGTCTCTTAAAAAGAACGGCATATTGCTTGTACCTTGCACGAAGTATACCTCCTGTTTTCCCACTCTGCATGCAGAGAAACCCGAAAGGAGAAATACCTTTCGGCAGAGCTAGTATACTCATAAGAAAATATAAACGAGACATACAATGCCTGTATAAAACGCGTCTAAACACAAGCAATTATTTATTGTGTAACTAGCGAAATGTAAACTCATTGGGCTATGGACGGTTCAAACACATGTCACAAGGGAATAAACTACACAGAACCACAGAAGACCACTAAAGAGGAAAAGCGCTCCAATGGATGTCGACGTTATTAACAGTGAAAAGGGTGAAGTACTTGAAATAGTAAGAATTTCAGTGAAATAGGGGTACAGCACAGCAAGTTTAAACTAATCCCCCTTGCATTTAAATGTCCTTTTATATCGTTAAATCCTTTGAGACGTGAATAAACTATAAATCATTAGAAAACAAAACGAATCTCAGTATTTATTTTCACGCATAACAGAAAATGGTCAGATTTTCCCGGTCCCCGTATGAACATCCACTGTCAGCGTACACTGAAGAGGGTGCCTATCTCGGATGGCTATCTATTCAGATTTATTGTTCCCAAACACTAAAAAGGAATGCGGGCCAGAGAAGCATGCATCCTTGAACCTTAAAGGTGGATTTCCACATAGCCTACCGTGCACCGACCATATCCCTACCGTGTCGTGCCGTGTCGTGTCGTGTCGTGTTGTTTTGATTTCCACATAGCCTACCTGCACCGACCATATCTCTACCATGTCGTGTCGTGTCGTGTCGTTTTGATTTCCACATAGCATACCGTGCACCGACCATAACCATATCCATATCCATATCCATAACCATAACCATATCCCCACCCTACCATGTCATGCCGTGTCGTGTCGTGTCGTTTTGATTTCCACATAACCTGCCGTGCATCGATCATATCCCTACCATGTCGTGTCGTTTCGTTTTGATTTCCACATAACCTACCGTGCAACGACCATATCCCTACCATGTCGTGTCGTGTCGTTTTGATTTCCACATAGCCTACCGTGCACCGACCATATACCTACCATGTCGTGTCGTTTTGATTTCCACATAACCTGCCGTGCACCGATCATATCCCTACCATGCCGTGTCGTTTGGTTTTGATTTCCACATAACCTACTGTGCAACGACCATATCCCTACCGTGTCGTGTCATGTCGTTTTGATTTCCACATGACCTACCGTGCACCGACAATATCCCTACCGTGTCGTTTCGTTTTGATTTCCACATAACCTGCCGTGCACCAATCATATCCCTACCATGTCGTGTCGTGTCGTATCGTTTTGATTTCCACATAACCTGCCGTGCACCGATCATATCCCTAACATGTCGTGTCGTTTTGATTTCCACATAACCTACGGTGCACCGACCATATCCCTAACATGTCGTGTCGTTTTGATTTCCACATAACCTACCGTGCACCGACCATATCCCTAACATGTCGTGTCGTTTTGATTTCCACATAACCTACCGTACACCGACCATATCCCTAACATGTCGTGTCGTTTTGATTTCCACATAACCTACCGTGCACCGACCATATCCCTACAATGCCGTGTCGATTTGATTTCCACATAACCTACAGTGCCCCGACTGTGCGCCGGCTACTTTATGCTTGATTCCATCCTTAGACGAGGGAGGGGCTAAGAGAATCTATAGCCCCCCTCTCAATTCCATAAAAAAACATACAAACTAAGTTACTTTGGTAAAGTCAAAATCAACACTTTTGTTTCTATTATATTTACTTAAACCAGATGACATCTACTCGTTCACAGTAAATGAGTGAATTTGCCATAGTAGTGGACCGTATTTCAAAAGGTGTTCCACTAATTATAGAAAGAAAAGAGATACATATACCGAATCAAAACTGCTTCATTTACTATTAAATAACTTCTGAATAAGAATTAAAGTCTCATTACGATGAAGATGGCTTACAGTAAAACTAATAAACTACTTAAACGCTTATTAGTTTAAAAGGTATCTTCATTTAATAAATGAGTTCCTAAGTTTTCTCAAAATTTAAATTCAGCCTTGCATCCAAAGATCATTTATATGATGTGTTAAAATTTAGCAATTAAAATTCTCTGTTATGGATTGTGTTTTCCTTATTGGTAAAGTCGTCCTCCGTGGACTAGTGGTACCGTGCTAGCCTCTAGTTCAGAATATCGCGGGTTCAAATCCGGCGGAGGGCGATGGATTTTTTCGAGGTAAAAATCCTTAGCATGGCTTCCTTCGGAAGGGAAGTAAAGCCGGTGGGCCCATGTCGTAGATTTACGGCACGTAAAAGAACCTCAAGCTTGATAAAGAGGCCTCTGAGCAAAATTACCGGTCTTTCACACCCAATATATGTAGGATGGGACGCTAAGGGCCATAGCAGTTAAAGAGCGTCTATAAATAAAACTCAATTTAATTTAATTTCTCATTGGCAAGGTGTCTTTCAAAATATGTTAGCTCCTCCCTAAAGGAATCCTGATCCGTCTCTGATTTGATCTGATCGTTTTGTCATCTCTGTTTCAAGAAGCAATGGATCACAAGGAATAAAACTCGTTATACTCTGTGGTGCTTATTTGGTTTTACAGAAGAGACAAGATACTTTCAGCCTTTCTCCTATAACCTTCCAGATGTTATATTTAATTAGTGTGTTGCCATAATCTTATGACAGATCGTATAGCTCCTAATACTACTGAACCAGCGAATGGCTTCCGAGAACAACATAAGCGAACAATGAGCGCGAAATGAATTCGTATCATTACGGAAATAGCCGAAGTGCAAGAGACTGACAAACGGTGATTGATGATAGGTCCCCGCTTGGTCATTTCTACTGTGCACCTACCGTGTCGCGACTGTGTCCCGGTCATTTTCATAAAATCAAATGACTGATCGCCGACAGCATGGTTGGTGCACAGTAGGGACACAGTAGGTCATGTGGAAATGAACACAAAGCTCTCTTCGTTAATTATATGGAAGGTGCTCTTTAGCAATTCCTACACACACCACATGACATAGCACGTAGGCTATGTGAAAATTCACTTTTATAAGATATATCAAATTTGCTGAGAGTTGATGCCATACCAGACTGCAGAGGGTTACAAAGAGTGCTCCTTAGGGCCATAACAATCTTGTCTAATACACACATGAATACCAGAGTGTATTCTAGCGAGAATTTTGTCGTAAAAGCGAGCGTTTCTTCTAAGTTGGGGCAACGCTCCCCAATCATTCTTTATGGGTGCTAAAATGTATAATTTACCACGTTGTTTCCTAAATAAAACATATCTACTGGTTCATTCTATTGTATATTATACATCGTAAGGATATGCAAGTTTACTCAGCATCCTTAATGGACAGCATTCCCCTTAGGTTTACATAGTCCGAAATGATTCGGAACGAACTGGTTCAATATTCCCTTTCGTGAATCCTAGGAGCTTTCCGATGGTGTTCGACAACAAATACCTGTGGATTCACGTTCTAGTAAACCAATGTATAGCTTAATTACACATTTTACTTTCTCTGTCGCTTAGGAATCTAAAATAGACAAGGTGTATATTGCACTGAGTCAAACATTTCATATCGATGTTTCCCCGGAAATAGACATTTTGATTGATTCTGAATCCAGAGAGACACTTTTAGAAAAACTCCGTGTGCAAGAAGGGTGTAAATACCAAATTTCATACTTAAAGTCAACACTTTTTAAGGATGCAAAACGAAGATTCTCATGAACGATTAAAGGAAGCCTTATTGAAGAATATGATAAATCAGTAATTTATCTACATTTTTTATTTTCACATTCTTTCTTAAGCGCCTCGTTACGTGACAATTTAGCATTTTCGTTTTGTATAAATCGTAATTACACTGGAGTTATCTCGCAACAGCGGCTGAATAATTGAAGGGTCTAGGGGAATAACGATCCAAGTAACATTTTCTTATAATGGAGTTGTTTAATAAACAAAATTGAAAACTTCCTCTCAACAAAAAATTTCATTCTGGAATCTTGAATTTAGACATACAAATAAAATGAGGATTGTACAAATTATTTGTAGTTGCCGTTACATGTAACATGTTTTGTATATTGTTATAATGGACACATTATTTTGCTTACTGCAATCTTTGGGATGAAAAAACGACCAATATTAATTTTGGGATGAAAAAACGATCAATGTTTTTAGTATTAATCAATAAAATTTAAATAATATGAAAAACGATAAATCTTATTCTTAGAATAAAAGCACACTAAAAGGACTTTTCTTCAAGACGTCGCATTTGGAAATACATCATCATTCGCATTTTCTGCATCCTTGCACGTGAGTAACTCGCCAAAGAATTTCTAAGCTGATTCGCTGCAGATCTCTTGAGAACCTTTAGGTCATTGGATTTTGCTTGAGGAACTGGATTCGGCATCGATATAAGTTTCTGGTCCAGCATCTTTTTAAAAAACCTGCAAACCAGCTTTTCTGAATGTCTTGTCTATGACGACATAGCTCTCCCACTGCCCGTTGTACGAACTCCTCAGATTCATTGTTCTTTGGTGTTCACGAGAGATCATCTCAACCACAGGTCTGGTGTGAAAGGCACATTTTTTCGTGTATGGAGTTCTTAAACAACCTGTCCAAGCATTGACAAGATTCTGATCGACTTCAATCACTGAGAATGGAGTTGGTTTTACCCTTGCATTTCTAATAACTTGACTCCATTCAGAAGGAATTTTCAAATGAGTCTTCTGATTAATGAGGCCCATGTTCTTATCGCATTCGAGGGAACTGTGGCCTCTGACAGGAAAGGTGATCTTATTTCCTCTAATATTTTGATTCCATTAACTAGCCAATGTAGAAACCCGAAAAGGGTGCAATTCTTATTTTGCCTCCCGCAAGAGTCACAAATAGATGCAGGGTTGTTACTGTGAAAGGCAAGATTTCTGGCGGAGAAATGAAACAACTTCATCAGAGCCCTTTTTAGCAACTGTTTACTCATACGTGTAGAATGCAGCCCGGCGTGTGGATAGAATATGTATGTTGAACGTATAGCAAGAGAGTTGTCGCCTATAATAGACGTCGTTGGTTGAAATGTTCGGCACTTGTACGTTTTTTTGAAAATCGAAAACTAATGCTTTCATATGAGGAATTTTCATGGCAGAAGTTTTAGATTGTCGTTTTCGGTTATGACTTGCTTTAAGCGAAGGGATCTTAGCTCATATGCTCATCGCATTCACTACACGTGTCCGTCCTCGGATATCCGAATGAAATATTAAATTTGCAGTTGAAGATTAGTCTAACTTTCATAGCTCACATGGTGAGACGGATAAATTGCTTTGTACATTTCATACAATTTGCTAATTGACAGTTCCTCAGGTAAGTACATTTTCCTTGTGTCATGTAAGCTGTAGTGTGATAGAGAAGAAATGTGGGTCGTTACATTATTTGCTGTGTCTTCCGACAGTTTGTGTTTTCTGGTATGGTGTTTACCACGGTTATCAATTGGAGCTTTACCTGTCTCGACTAATGACTTCTTTATCGCCTGTATTCTACGATTGGTTACTCCATGTGAGGAAATAAGTGCCATCTGCGCAAACTTTAATTTCAGGCATATCCTGTCTTCCTAACCTCACCTTATATTTGTAGGAATTCGCACGTAAATTTCTGGTAATTTCGCCATTTCTAGGCCTACGCCTTGCTACTAGATGAATGCTTATTAATCCACCTGAATGGCTGTCTTAGTCGTTTTTAGACGCTAGGCGGTTGAAATCGTTAATAATATTGTTCCTCTCTGTTACAATAATATTTCTAAAACAACCCATTTTACAATCACAAGGCTCACCTGCAATGTGGCTCATTGCACGAATTTTCTTTGATGCATCGCAGACTCTCCCAGTTCTTGGTCTTTTCCTAAAGCTGTTGATCACAATGTTATCACATTCACCTCCTTCGCTGTCCTCATGAAAACTTAAATTATACTGTTAAAGAAAAATATATATAAGAATGGAAACAGGAATACAATGCATACATTTCATACAATGCATGGACTTTGATCATTCTTTCATCTGAAAGAATATTCCAAGCCCTCCATTTCTTGCGACTAGAATCATTTTTTCACAGAAAAGTTCATTAGATAATATATTTCTGGATGACCTCTATCGAATAGAGCCGAAAACACGATTTTTTTTACATTTTTTTGGGGGGAGGGACTTGGAACATTATTCCCCTGAACCCTTTGTGTGCGGTCAATAATTATTAATTATTGTCCGCACACAAGACTCAGAGTGCTATATTTCCTGCCTTCTCGCTTATAACAGAATGTACCTTCGGTATAAACATCGTTACCAACATTGCATGTTGTATTTATTTTATTTTATTACACTAGTCTGCACGATATCGGATAACTGAAAACTAATAAGTTATTCTGACTCACTTTTTTATGCTGATTACAGAACTGCTTTTAGTTTTTTTTCTATCACGTACAGTTTTTATTTCACAATTTCACTTCAAAAATATAGAGATATAAAGATATTGCTTCCGCCACTACACATGAAATTGGGCTTGATGAAGCAATTTGTAAGGGCTCTACCACAGGATGGACCCTGCTTCAAGGACCTTTCCAAGAAATTTCCCTTCAATACACAAGACAAATTAAAGGCTGGAATTTTTGTTGGTCCTCAAATAAAGAAATTGATGAAGCATGAAGATTTTGAGAAGACAATGAATGAGAGAGAAACAGAAGCATGGACCGCCTTCCGATCAGTTACTGAAAACTTCTTAGGCAGTAACAAAGATCCTAATTACATGGCCATTGTCGAAACAATGTTGGAAAATTTCAAGAAGATGGGTTATAACATTTTCATTATAACAAGGTGCATTTTCTGCATTCACATATCGACTATTTCCAGAAAATCTGGGCCATTATAGTGAAGAGCAGGATGAACGTTTTCACCAAGATATTAAGGAAATGGAGAGGAGGTACCAAGGGAGGTGTAATGAAACTATGATGGCCGACTACTGTTGGGTGTTGAGGAGTGACAGTCATCTTCAAGGATCTGCAAGGAAGTCAAAGAAGAGAAATTTTGAAAAAAATTAAATGAAATACTTTGGCTTCTTGTTTTGTTATAATGTAGTCATGAAATAAATTAGGGGAGTTCTTGAGAGTATTCTTAAAATGTTTCTTGAATAAAAACTTGCCTTGTGTGAAATGGTATTTGAATACTTTTCTACGCTCATTAGTAAAATTGTCAAAACATTACTTATTTTGTGTAAAAACCTGACGTGATAGAAAAAAAAAACGGAAGTTATTTCTGGAATCAGCACAAAAACTTGATTCAAGAACACCTACTTTTAAGAAATCATCTGACAAAAAGTTTGAAAATGCAGACTAGTGTTATATATGTAAATAAAAACAAGCTCTTAGTCTCGTTACTAATTATTTAAATAAAATAATTTACTTTGTTTCCTCTCCTTTTCTTGTAAAATTAAAATGCCCATTCTACTTTATTTGTTCTTGCTGAATGCTTTGATAAGCACCTGCACTTTTTGTATGTGATGGTTATAAAATAATACTGAGCCTATATGGTTTATACATAAAGTGCATAACAAGTAAATGTTTCAGTGGAACTATTCAGTTTATTATTTTTTTTCATTTTAACTTAAATAAGAGTGTTTCGGTTTTAGTTGCTTTAATTTAAAGTTAAAACATTTCACTAAAAATACACAAGAGCACTGTCTTGGGAATTAAACACCACTAGCAAAGTTAATATCGTTCCTTTAATGCAGTAACAACTTCGCTACGACATCCGGAAAAAGGCGCGCATTCTACCCGGCTGTGGACGTAACTATACCGGTCAAGCGTTATTTTTCCACCCACATGCAAGTGTAAGCGCGTTATTCCCAGACGTCTCTGCGTTTCTTTTTCTACAAATCTATGAAAGATAGAACAAAGTGTTCGCACATTTTTTTCATTGTAATCATCGAGATCTATCTGTAGTTTACAGAATGACATCTATACCCCTACCACCCGGTACAGGAATACTAATTGTAGTACCTTAACTTTGCTATCATGATTCCCATTGACTCCACCACTTTTAGTCCATTTTTACTTTTTCTACCACGTACCTAGTGGCTAGAAAAGGTACTGCATTACACCTAAATTTAGATAGAAATTTCACCGAAAATGCATGTTTTGAGGTCCCCTGAATCCAAAAAGGCACTTTTAGAAAAAGGTACGTATGTGTGTGACTATCAGTGTGTCTGCGCGTGTTTAACTCTGATTAGCATAAAGTTGGATAAATACCAAACTTGTTATTTAAGTTCAGTATCTTCCAAAGATGCGACACGAAGATTTTCAAGATGCTCCCCCATACGAAGTACCTTTACATGGAACATTTTTCGAAATTTTTTATTTTCTCAAAATTGCTCAAACGATTTTGATTAAAATACCATACATTAAAGATATTTACAGGACAAATAAAATGTATATCTTGCATTTTCTGAGAATGACCTGTGAAGTCCTCTTCATTTGGAAGCAATTTTGTATAATCTTGTATACATAACAGGTAAACGTTAAGCGATAGACAAAAACTTACTACAGAAGAAACGTCAACACAAACACGCAATTTACTTCAAATAACTTTTTGGCCATTTCCGAGATATACGTCATTAATGGTTCGAATTGTTCAATATTTTGTCATTCAAACCCTGTCGATTTTCAGTTGTTTCTCGCGATGTCATGGGAACAGTATGGACTTTTAAGGACAGCGTACAGCGTTTAGTTAAACATTTGACTACCGCTAATCCCTTTGTATCTATAAAGATATGTGTAATGCAGCTGTTTCTGCAGAGGTTTGTCTCGGTTATAATGAAATAGATAGCAAGATAAGCTTTCGTAAGAATAGTTTGCATAGAAATCCACAAATAAACGATATAGGATGGAGAAATTCGTATGAATGCAATACATCAGTTTTGTATTTATTTATTTTCACTTAACTACAAGCGGTTATTTTGCTACATACAAATTAGAGAATATGCAAACATTTTAATACTACGCATTATATGCATTAAACAAGTTCTTACAACATAATATAGCATACAACATTTTACAGAATAAATTCTATGCGGTTATTTTACAGTTATAGTTTATTATACAGTGCTGTAGAGGGAAGAAATTTCAGAATAGTTTGGATCATTTTCGAGTTATTGAGTAGTGTTGGAAGATTACCTGTTAAATTTTACTGTTTTCTTTTTTCCTGGTTTTCTGGACACACTGTCAAAATGTGTGCTTGATGGTTAAGGTTTGTAGACAATGTTGACATTCAGGGGGCGATTCCATGTGTAAAATGGCAGTATGTGCAAGTCTTGTTTGTCCAATGCGAAGTCATGTTATACTTTGTGGAAGATTAAGAAAGGGTACAAACCATATACTGTTTCTCTGTAAGAGGCTATAATTTGAAACTTTCTACTAGCCACGTGCCATGCTGCTTCTTTGTTATAGACTAAGTGCAGACGTGCCTTTGTTGCGCGGGATAGGATCTGCAGTCAAAATAACTCTTTAAATCTCTATGGTCAGAAAGAAAATAAGCTTTTTTTCATTTCTTTTAAGTGGCATATCGTTTGAACCTTTTCTAAAGTTTGCAGCAACTATATTTTTATTTGATCACAGCGTTTTAATTAATTATCATAGACGGTGATGAAAACTTAGTAGAAATTATGTAGCGTGGTTAGGGCATTACTAAGCAATCCTGCGCTGTGGGCTGGAGCATGGTGCTCTGGTTCCTGGCCACGGAATGCGTCCGGGTTCGATCCCTTCGATGGGGGGTACGGATTTTAAATCCCGCGTATAGGACCTGTACCCACTCAGCATCGTGAGGAAAATGAGGAGCGATCCCGGCCACGGAAGCTAACATTCCGGCTGGGGGATGCTTGATGCTGGTCCCCATCTCCTCCCCGTATCGGTTGGGTGATCGATCGCCACCGCTGCCGTGCGTACGTGGGACTGATTCGGGTTAGCAAGCCAAGGCTCTTGCGTGGGCCGTAGCGCCATGGGATTTAATTATTAAGCCATTCATTAGTCCAGCTACATTTCATTTATTCTTCATGTAAGATATGACATCCTAGTAGGTGGTAAGAATGTTAGGGTCATTTTAGAGATGCTTGGTGGCTTCTTTTAGCCTTGCACAGCATTATATGGGACAGAGCGTATTGTTTCGTGAAAATGTTCATTTCGGGACCTAATTTACGTGCATAATTTGGTTTGTACATGCGCATTTCCATTTAACAATTTCCCTTCCTATTCTCGTTTATAATATCATCATTCACTGGAGATAAAACAATCGTAACGGTAGGATTTTAAAATTCTCTTTAACTGAAGATGTTTTATCAAGTGCAAATATAGTAGATACTCTTGTTCAGTTTCATAGGATGGATCGATTGAAACTGTGAACATCGACCTGTTTCGTCAACACAAAATATTTACATTGGCAAATTACAACGAAGTTCTCTACTCCTAGCTCTACACTTTCAGTACAGCCATTAAATTCAAGCTGCAACCAGCTCTGTGAAATCGTCTGAATGAAATTCCTTGAGAAACGCTGAAATGTAGACAACTTCTGTTCAAGTCCTAGGGTATTATTAAATCTGTGTATAACTACTACAAAAGAACCAAGAAGCTTTATACATTTTGATGCAAATCTGAAATAAGCTGTAATCCATTAAATGGTTATGTGGTCTCAGTCACCCTTTTTTCCTAGATACGGAAACTCGTCAGTGAGATGAATAGAAAAATCATCACAAAATAGTTTGCTGCCCCTTTTGGCAATTCAAGAGTCACTCATATGTGGGTGTGTAAAATGCTTGACTAGCTCAATTTTGGTCTGAAATTTTCGGGAGAAAAGATATCGTGATATAAGTATGGCTTATGTGTATACGTATACAGAAGTATATATATATATATATATATATATATATATATATATATATATAAGTATATATGTGGTCATATCTGCCATTAAGTTCGCTACCTTCTTCCCCCACGAGGACATGATCTGGATGGTAACGTCTCTCCTCTGAATGATCTGTATATAGAGTTTGGCCCATGGACACGGATGAGGTTTTGGATTTCGTTAGTTACACAATAAAATACCCGTTTTATGCCCATTTTGTACAGGTATCACTTTCTGCTAGCTATGCTGTATTTTGACTTGGACCTACTGCGGTGTGCACTGACGTGCATAAAAGATGGCCCATTGCCCTAGATAGCAAGTGATTTTACCTATGTAAGGTTTCCACCTTCAGCTAAACAACCTTTGGCTCCACTCAGCCGGTATCTGTTCTCTATGTAACTGGCCTGAAAAACAATTCAGGACACAAAAACGAACCAATGAAGATGTTGAATCAATGTGAAATGAAGGGGTAATTCGGATACAGCCTCGATGGAAACGTTCACTACAGTTGATACGCAAGGAAAGAAAATATAATTTAGCCCTCTAGAAGAAGGGGGTGAAGAATTACTTGTGTTAAACTGCGCGACATTTATGTGTCGTCATCCGTGGTGTAGTGGTTGCCATACTAGACTCTAGGTGCCGAGGTCGCGGGTTCAAACCCGGCAGAGGGGTAAAAATCCTTAGCATGGCTTCCTTCGGAAGGGAAATAAAGCCGGTGGTTCCGTGTCGTAGATTTACGGCACGTAAAAGAACCTCAAACCTGATAAAGAGGCCTCTGATCAAAATTACCGCTCTTTCACGCCCAATATAGAATGGGACGCTAAGCACCATAGCACTTAAAGAGCGTCCATAAATAAAAATCAATTTAATTTATATGAGTGCTTTCTTCAACAACAGAGATGTTAAAGATATTGTCGCCATCGAACGGCAATAAGATAACTGACATTAAGAAAATTTAGTGTATCATGAAAATACGAGGTTTAAGTGCATTAAATGAACAAAAAACAAAATGTTTTTAACTTTCATCTTTATTTCTGTTTTATTATATTATATTTTTGGGCCAAAATTCAACGAAGCATTACCATACCGGTACTCCGTTAGAGAGAACATGCACAACTACTGTGGTTGACTCAGGAGAATGGCTTTGCCCTTGAGCTGCAGTGAACTAGGGAGCTTTTTGCCTACGATGCAAATAGCGTAACACCAGCAGTTCAGAAGTATTATCACTAAGTGCAGTTTCACATGTATATGGTCATAATTATATTGTTTTACATGTACGCAGATTTTATAGGTTTACTTATTGATAGCATGATAATTGATTTGTTAGATGCGGTAATATAAAGTATTACTGATACTACTTCACGTAATACTTATTGTTCCGGAAAAGAAAGATAAGTACCTTTGGAACAGGGTATAAAACAAAGAGCGAGAGGGAACACAATGCTAACTCAGGTTCGCTTACGAAAACCACGATGTCATAGCTAAACTCCTGAGTCAAATACAGTAGCTTGTAATGTTACCCTTCCGCAGTTCGGCCACATTTTGGGGGAGGTAAAGCACCCTGCTAATCCAGTGGATAGAATTATGCTCAAGGATTAGGAGGAGGTGATGCTGGCACAGGGTGCAGCTATATTTGCCAGTAGCGACAAACAGCTTCTATTATGGGCTACTTTTTAAACAGGTCAGCATATACATTCTGTTTGTTCCGACTTGTATTTACAGAAAGTCAGAAGTACATTGTGAACCTGAAGCAGACCTAACATGCTTGTCGGCATATGTAAGCGTTGCAAAGCCCGGTCTCAAATCTGAAAGAAAGCATTAAGCAAGGAGCGAGCAAGATTAGAGCCATCGTATCAGCACTGTCCAGTTAGAATTCACAAAATCTGCACGTCGTTTTCTTTACACAAAGGTTGTCAACTTTTCAATACCCTGTTAAATTATTTTCCCAAATCTCATTTTCCATTTTAACGTTATTGAGGAAAACGATTCTCCCGTTTTTCAGAGAGCAGCCCTAACTTCAAAAATCCATATTGTATGAAATTGCAGTAACATTGGGCTTGCTTAAATCAGTAGCAACGAAATATAATTTGCGGCTTCGTTTACGTTTCTTTTTTCTTGTTCATTCATTATAAGCGTTAGTGTGGATTCCCAGAATATTCTGTAAGCTTGCTGGAATAATTCAGCACTATTTTATGATACATTTTATTTGAAAACGAAAGTCTAAATAGAAATAAATTCTAACACTGGGAAATGAGATTATTTGAACTTTCTTAGCAGCAGAAAGGTAAAGGAATGAAGCTAAATAAATTGGAGGTAACTGTTCTCTCTCTCTCTCTCTCTCTCTCTCTCTCTCTCTCTCTGAGCGTGGAGCTCTAATCACGTACAATCTACAGAACGAAATCTTCTCATCAATGCATAATAGATAAGGTGACAGGAATGACCTTAATGTAGATCTAATGAATGTCGGTTTGCAAATAGATTTTAACATTGAACGTATGCACATATAATCGATAACCTAATATTCGCCACAAACAAACATAAAGCGGCTTGAAATGGCATTTAAGCTAGTGAGATTTTTGTAAAATTATTACAAAGCTTAAAGTTTTATTAAAATACTTATTGTGGCATGTAAGATCTCGCTTATTCTGACAAGAAATCCCTGGCAACTATCCAGGAATTGGAAAGTCAACATGAAAGGCGTAAAATATAGTACATGAAGTATCGTGTTAACTTTATATTATTTTATAAACAAGAATACTCAACTCGTGTGTATTTTTGTAAGTCTTAATATTATTCTGGGTTTTTCTTTCATGTCGCGTCTGGCAGCCCTCCGCTGCTAGCACGGCGCTTCTAGATGGAACCGTTCGTGCAATAACGGGGAAGCGACCCGCCGCGCCGATTCTCCGCAAGATTAATAGTAACCAGGGCCGGCCTTAGGCACGTGCAATTGCTGCGGCCACACCTGGCCCCATGCTCTAAGGGCTCAGCGAAAAGAATAAAAGAGAACTGAATTTTTGGTCTTACGGGCGAGATGGGAAAAAGAAAACTATTCATGCAAATAGCTTTTACTTTTAATAACAGTGTGGTGTGTAGTTGTACTTTAAATGCTAATAACAATGTAATGTATTAAATAACCGAGAGGGATGGCTCAGACGGTAACGTCGTGATCCGCATTTGGGAGGTCTGAGTTCGATTCCCACGGCCGACCTTCTGACCCATGGGTTTTTTCGGGTTTCCCCGGGTCGCTAGGCGAATGCTGGGAAGGATCATTACATCCCGAATTTCCTATCCCTCCATTTCACCTCCATTTTCATTTCACCTTTCATCTGCATGGTCTCTTTCAAAGTTGCATTTGTCGGCGGGAGGTCTCGGCGTATGCGTGACAGAGGAAAAGGATGCTATGAGCAAACCTTCGTCCTTCGGAATGGAGGCGGTCTCCGGGTCCCGACCCCCCCCCAGGGAATGTGTAAGCCCACAGGGAGGAAGGGGAGCCGGCTGCACCAGCTGCCATCCGGGGGGGGGGGGTTTAAATCTGTAAACAGTAGGGACACTGCCCTCTGCCTGTTCGTTCCTTCTGGCCCTACCGCCCTGTGTCTCCTCTCACTTCATCCCTCCTTCCAGGTAGGATTGCCACCTCCCGTGAATAAAATTATCTGACATAATAAAAACCGGACAATGCTAGACATGAAACAAACATGCTCTAAACTTAAATATGTTAAAAATTAAACGTTTTAGAACATTTTCACTTACATTTTCTATGTTAACAAATTACAATGAGCATTAACTACTAACGCGCATACTCGGCTACTACATTTTCATTTTTTCAATTTAAAATCATATTTCCGGTTTCCACGAGCAGTTAAGGTCTGGTTTTCATATACTCCATGAATTCAGCACAAGACATTGCATAGTTGACCTTCACACATTGTTCGGCTCTAACTAAACTTGTGTCCGCACGATTCCTAGTTTTTGTCCATGGAGCATTCATCAAATGGAGAATTCTTTCTGAAAAGGCATTACCAATTGGGACTGATAAAGCAGCCTCAACTACTTTTAGCATGTTTAGACCATTAGCACTTCCACAGAAAAATCTCATCTATTTCTTCACTACTGATAATGAGGTGTCAATATGCGGTTGCACTAATTTTAAAACACACTTAATACTCTTCATACACGGCATCACCATCAAACTCAAAGTTGAGAATTTATGCCACACGCACAAGGTCTTCAAATGAGGATATTTCTGCGAGGTCTAGTACGAAAAGTGACGAAAAGGGCTGTTTTCAATATCGTATCACTTTTCTAAATATGTCACACAAGATGAAAGAAAAGTTGTAACATTGTTGATAAACGACAGCTTCTCTTCAAATGGCAGACAAGTGAGAGCGTGATTCACTTTAAATCCAAAGTTACTGTGAAATAACTGTGTTTACTGTGAAATAACTTTTTACGTGTGTGGATTTTAGGTGCTGTTTATTTTGAAGTAGACATCGGTCTGATAAGAGTCACTCTTCCATGAAAACAAGTAAAGATGGATGACGGGAATTAAAGCTTGCATTGAATTGCGAATGAAAAGATTCGCATGCATTCGTAGTTTGTCCAGTGTCTGCTGATTTGGCTGCCCACATACGGGGAAGATAATTGGCATTTTCGTTAATATAATTTTCAATCAAGCAGGAAGAAGATTTTACAATGGTGTCACTTTCGGGTGGCATCAAATCATGAATAAATGAATTGTCTACTTCACATGGTTCCAAGTATACTAACCCAAACATGTAGTGTAACCAGTGTCCAACGTATCAGTCCTTATCTCTGTACTTGCCTGCCTGTAAATTTTTTTCACTATGCATTAGTTACGTGAAATCTGCATAGAATGACTTCAATATTTGGCTACACAGTTTGCACGGCATTATGAATAGCTATTTATAGATCGAAATTATAGCTTTGGACTCAAATGCCCTATTTAACTGCTCATCACACTCGTGAGAGATAATGAGAAATAGTGTTTCATATGTCTTTCTCTTTTTTATATGGAAGCAAACAGAATACAAAGGCACATAAAGACCATTCTTAAAGCCTCAAAGTGTAAACATTTGCGAAGAGCTTTAAGCAATAGTCGAATGTTCCGTCAACATACACCAAACGCGGCGTTACTAAAAAGTTCAAATTCGTCCGCCAGATGAAAATTACAATCCCGATATCTTTGTTGTTGTGCATTACATATTATTCATCTAAGTTTGTCTTAATATCTAGAGCCAGAATCTTGTCATGACTTTCATTTCGGTAAGCGGAGAATTTAGGATATTTATTTCTCCGCGATATATGTACATTTCACTTTATTTCAGTTAAATCATTATTGTCTATACAATTATAAGCAGGCAATTCTTCCAGTGAGGATGGAACCACTTTGCTTGAGCGTGCAGATATATCTTCAGTATTCTTTTTTTAGGTAATAGTACAGGGAGAGCCAAAAGACTACGAACCGGTTGTGCGGTGTTTTTCCTGTCCAGGTCCTCGGCGCTCGTTGGCGTCTGCCGCTATCATAGAAAGGCGCGGATGAAACCATACATTTATAAAATTACCTTTAAAGTCTTTACTTAACAACTTTATTAAAGTGTGTTTGAGGACAGAATTATTAGTAGAGATTTGTGACCCTCTCGATACCCCGACCTAACCCCCAGCGATTTCTATCTCTGGGGTAACTTAAAACAAAGTGTACAAGATCGCTAATACCAGCCTCTTTCGATGCAATTAGCAACCTCAATATATTTACCAGTCTATTCGGATTTTCAAGCGTAGATATCACTGAATTATCATCATATGGAGACTTCAAATTGGTAAACACACAACTGCCGCTGTATCCAGATTCCTCACCCGCAGGAGACTCAAGTAAAGGACACAGACACAATCCGGTATAACATTCCCCTCTATACATCTTCGGATCTTTAAGCGTAGATATCACTGAATTCTCACCATATGGAAGCGTCAAATTAGTAAGCACACGACTTCCGTTGTATTCTGATTCCTCGCCTACACGAGATTCAAGTGTAGGAGAGAGAGAGAGAGAGAGAGAGAGAGAGAGAGAGAGTCGATTCAGTATAACATCTTGCTCTATGAAGCTTAAGTCTTGACAAAGAACGATTCTTTAAAATCCAGCCGCATATACAACATTTAATGACTCGTTTTCCTCCATGTGTAACGTATGAAAAAGTGAGTTTCTCATAAGTTGGTTGCACCGATTTTCTCTGGAAGTAGTTCGTGCTAAAACTGTAAAAGAAATTAAATAAATACGTAAATGCTAACGCTCGAAGGAATTAAAAACGAATGAATGAATTCATAACACGCAACTATGTATATATCTCGGATGAGAATAGCGGAGGGAACCTCGACCTCTGCATAGCAGCGGGAAAGGATGCTCTCTGGAAACATTAATCATCTGGACAGCGATTGGTCTCAGGATCCGTAGACGCGAGGTTGGTTGGAACAGACACCAGGTTCAAATCTTTAAAAGGTAGGGTCCCAGCCCTTTGCCTTTCATGCTTCCTGGACCGTCCTAACCTGGACCGTCCTGGACCGTCCGTCACGTTACAACGCCACGTAACCAGAAGATGGAGACTGCGAGCAGAGGAAAAGGATGCTCTCTGGAATAGGTGTCATCCAGTTGCACGCCTCCCTAAGCATGATCTATACCGACCACCAAACTTTCCTTCAGAAGGCCACAGATCATCGACATGTAGATGGCAGAGATGCGCGACGAGCTGAAACGGTCCGAGAACTTTAAGTATTAGACACCCCCAGCGCAATACAAGCTGTACAAATTTATACAGACTGCCAAACTTTCCTTCGGAAGAAAACAGATCGTCGACATGTAGATTACAGACTCGCGCGACTAGCTGGAACGGTCCGGGAGCTGGAAATGTTAGGGACATCCAGCGCAATGCAGGCTACAGATCTATACCGATCACCAAACTTTCATTCAGAAGGTAACAGATCGTTGATATGAAGATGGTAGAGACGCGCGTCTAGCTGGAACGGTCCGAGAGCTGGAAAATGTTAGGGACATGCAGCATAATGCAGACTATAGATCTATACTGACCACCAAACTTTCATTCAGAAGGTAAGAGATGCGCGGCTAGCTGGAACGGTCAGGGAGCTGGAAATGTTAGGGACATCCAGCGCAATGCAAGCTGTACAGATCTAAACCCATCACCAAACTTTACTTCAGAAGGCAACAGTTTGTCGACATGAAGATGGTAGAGGCGCGCGACTGGCTGGAACGGTCCGAGAGCTGGAAATGTTAGGACATCCAGCGCAATGCAGGATGCACAGATCTATACCGATCACCAAACTTTCCTTCAGAAGGTCACAGATCGTCAACATGAAGACGGCAGAGGCTGACGCCTATTCCAGAGAGCATCCTTTTCCTCTGCTCGCAGGCACCATCTTCTGGTTACGCCTGTTGGTTATGTTTACTGGGTACGTTAGTTATATTTACTGGTTACTTTGGTTACGTTTACTGGTTTAATTGGTTACATTAACTGGTTACGTTGTTACATTTACTGGTTACATTGGTTGCGTTTACTGGTTTGATTGGTTACATTTACTGGTTACGTTGTTACATTTACAGGTTTCGTTGTTAAATTTACTGGTTACGTTGTTACATGTACTGCTTACGTTGTTGCATGTACTGCTTACGTTGGTTACGTGTAGTGGTTACGCGGTATTACGTGGTTACGTTACGTGAATTTACGTGTTTAGGTCGGTCCAGAGACATGATAGTCAAAGGTTTGAGCCCTAGCCTTTAAAGATTTGAAGAAGTTGGAGACTGTTCTATCCAACCTGACGTCTACTAACTCTCTGAACAATCATTGCCCGGATGATGAATTTTTCCAGAGAGCATCCTTTTCCTTGCTCGCAGTCTCCATCTTCTGGTTACGTGGCGTTGTAACGTGATGTTACGCTGTTTCCAGGAAGCATGCCAGGCAAGGGCTGGGCCCCTACCTTTTACAGATTTGAACCTTGGGTCTGTTCCAACCAACCTCGTGTCTACGGATCCTAAGACCAATCGCTGTCTAGATCACTAATGTTTCTAGAGAGCATCCTTTCCCGCTGCTATGCATAGGTCGAGGTTCCCTCCGCTATTCTCATCCGAGATATATACATAGTTGCGTGTTTTATATTGTTGTGTTAATCAATTTCGACGATGGTTAACAGGAGCTTTGAAATATCAAGAACTTATACTCATAAAATACATTATCCAGACATAGCTGAGATGTTTAATATTTTACGGATAAAGTGTCTACATGTAACTCTCTTTCTCTGTGATGTATATGATTATATAAATAAGTGTTTAGAAGGTATAGACTATCATCATTGTCTTTAAAAAATATGTATGGTTTTTGTGAAGGATTGTAATAGCATAATGTTTATAAAATAAATGATGTTTATATTACATAGTTCTCATTTTTATTAATCTTATTATACACCTTATATCACACCATCAAATATTAGATGGTTCTGGCTTCTAGATCCCAATTTACTCAATTGTCTTTCAGAAATAGTTCAATAATTTTTTTTAGATATCATGCGGCATCAATGTTTTAGGATATTGCATACTCCTTTAAACAATTATGAAATTATTTATGAAATAAATGGAATTGTCAAGCAAAACAATAATAATGTGCAAATAATTTGTATAATAGCTATATTCTACACACGCAAATGTTTTTTCTTGCAGGTTCCACGCTACCCGGTGCTGCAATTCTTCACTGAATAAGATCACTGGGAGTTGTTGGGAATGTGCCTATTACATTTCTGTTTGTTGTTTTACGCTATCTCGTTCCTCCCATTCATTTACCTTCGACCTTGCAGTCCTGTAACACACAATCAAATTCTTTGCAGCTTGTTGTAGGTGTATACTTTAAGGTGAATCATTGGAAGGACTATTAAACTTCTTTCTGCATGACCTCACCCAGACTACAACCTAAACGTTATTTACACATATTTGTTTTAATACAGTGATGCATACTTTAGACAAATGTTATCCTAGTGAAGCGTGTATTTATAAACTCAATGGTTGTAACTCTAAATGAAACATTGAAAGGTTAGCTGAATTATTTCTACAAACCTTAACAGGAAGAAAAGACAATTTACATGTCTTAAACTTGCCAGCTGGTACTAATCCGTGATACACCATTTGAAACTTCCCTGGCATTTCCTCCAGCTGTTCGCTTGTTGGGGTTGAATATCTTGATGGAAGAAAAACCTGCTTTTCGCCTAAGACTGTAACCACTCTAGCACCGTATCTCGTATCAATTTTTCTTATGGATTTTATATTATAAGGCTCCTCTGGCTGAAGATCTTGTAGTCTTTGAACAGTCGGTAAAATGCTATCCCAAGCCAGTGTGTTAAGTTGAGTTGCCAAACTCTCTGCATTAGGAACAGAAAAACATTCTTTATTAGAGAATGCATTTCATAAAAAATCAATTATTTCAAAGCCACAAAATTATTAACATTTTCTGTATAATAATAATAATAATAATAATAATAATAATAATAATAATAATGGTAATATGTGTAACTATAAAGGAGGTTCTGATTCACTAATGAAGTTCATTAAGCACTCTATTTTTTCGATTTAAATGTTTTAATATAATGCAAACGTTTACTTTATTAGAGCGAATGATTCGCAGAACAGACTTTTTTTTTGTAATATTCTAAAAGGAAAACCGTTAAGAAGGTATTCAAATAATTGTATTTTTTCTCCAGAAATGAATATAATTCACACGCTAAGTATCCCTTATTTAAACATCTAGAGTAATAAAAATGAATAATTAACTATACTGCTTGCATTTGAGAAAAATGAAATTCACACAGCTAGCTATTAACTGTAGAATGTTCAACTATTTGTATATAAACACCGACAATAAAAAAATAACAACACATTTATAAGTCAAATGCATAGTGTAATAGGTTAACTTTTAAAGTAAATAAGATGCTTTTACAACTTACCAGACATGATGTTTGATGAAATTTCAAAGAGCGATGTAAAGTCTGAAGAGTACTTAGGTCGATGTGTTCTCACAAGACAGAGTGAAAATTGCCGGAGAATCTGTCTCATTTATATAATTTTTCCATATAAAACTGGAGGCGAGAGGCGTGCGTTATAAAGCACATCGATTTTGATTGGCTACTCCACCCCCTCGAGTAGAAGGAGTCACGGTGGGATGCTAGCCTCACACAGGGGGTATTTCATAAAACACGTCTAAACCAGTTGTGGGGAATTCCGGCGCTATACGATATCTGTACGGAAATCCTCGGGCACGTATACGACTGGGGCTATTATTTTATTGAATAGGTGTATTGCTAAACTTCATTTGTTTATTATTACATTACCAAAATATTCACTCAAACATTATATTTGAAGCATCCGTCTGCGTTCAAAGTGCTATTCTATCATGATATCATTGTGAGAGGTGTCGCTGATACCATCATCTGGAACTCGAACCTCATACATAGGATTGTTTAACAATAATTTTAGCGCCAGTAATGGAAAGGAAGTATTGTTTCTCTTGATATAATTTTCCTGGTGCGATGTAGGGAACGTGTAATTTTTAGACACGGAGGCTGAAACACCAGTCTGTTTAAATGGAATAAACAAATAAGCTTTCTTGACGGTAATAATAATACTTGGAAATAATTGCGATAGTTACGAATGTTTAAATACAGTGTTATACAGGATCTATACACCATACCCGCTAGGAAATATATACACATGCGCTTATAAAGACCGTTAATAGGAGGGCTTGCCCTTATCCGGTAACCCACTTAACCGAGATTCGAACTCGGGACCTTCGAGAGATTCGTGATCATATAATTTTTAGACATGGAGGTTGAAACACCAGTCTGTTTAAATGGAATAAACAAATAAGCTTTCTTGACGATGATGATGATGATAATAATAATAATACTAATAATAATAATAATAATAATAATAATAATAATAATAAACTTTATTGCCGCACTGAAGAACGAAATAATACTTGGAAATAATTCCGATAGTTACGAATGTTTAAGTACAGTGTTCTACACGATCTATACACCATACCTACTAGGAAATACATTACGCCTGCTCTTATAAAGACGGTTAATGGGAGGGCTTGCCCTTGTCCGGTAACTCACCTAACTGAGATTCGAACTCGGGACCGCTCGAATGTGAAGTAGACGCGCTACCTCGCAGAGAAGTTCGCTATTTATTTATTTATTTATTTATTATCACCTTGGAGCGATGCGGGATCATATAATTTTTAGACATCGAGGCTGAAACACCTGTCTCTTTAGCATAGTACATATTTCATTATTTATTTATAAATTACGCATTGCATATATCATTTAACTATAATTTTAGCGCGAAAATAACGAAAAAGAAAGTATTCCTTCTCTTGATATAATTTTTTCTGAGGCTATTGTGTGAATGCATGTATTGCTAAAAACCCACTCAAGTGTTAAATTTGAAGCATTCCGAGGTATATGGGTGCTGTTATCTCTTTTCAAATATGCTGTTAGGACCCCATCCATTAAACGGTAAAGACATGCATGTATGACTGTCTTTTAAAAGGAATTTCCCGAGACCTGGTTTACCCTCTTCAAGGGTGTACAACATATTTTTGCAAGGGATAAGTAAACCACAATATAAATCCTTGACGTCTCCGCCATAAGGTATCAGTGAATTGGTAATTATATTACTGCAGCATTGTCCTAGCGCAAGGGAGAACGAGCGTGCTTGCGCTGGTGGTTGTGGTGCTTTATCGACAAAGACTGCTTTAAAGTCCCTGCCTATGCGCGTGCTTGCGTGGTGGGTGCGGTACTTTATCGACAAGGACTGTTTTAAAGTCCCTACCTATGAGAGTGCTTGCGTGAGCGGGTGGAGTACTTTATCGACAACGACTGTTTTAAAGTCCCTGCCTATGTTATTTTACTTCTAGAAGACTGTATGCATGAAGACTCTCTGTATTTTACCTCGAGTGTCTTTATATATTTCTATTGAGTTTTATTTATGAGCATTATTTAACTAGCGTTAATTAAAAGAGCAACAAATGGAATGTTTGATTTAGTGTACTCTCAATATTTCATTATTTATTTATAACGTATTGTATGTATTATTTAACAATAATTTTAGTGCCAGTAATGAAAAGAAAGTATTGTTTCTCTTTATGCATTTTTTCTGGAGCGATGTAGGGGTCTTATAGGAATTCCCAGTGTCTGTAGGGGAAATCCACACGCGTGTATAAGTCTGGGCTATTCTTTTAAATGCATGTATTGCTAAAGACCCACTCAAAGGGTTATATTTGAAGCACTCTCTTGTAGATGTTATCTCTACTTAAGAATGCTGTTAGGAACCCGTCCATTAAACTGTAAAGGTGCAGATGGTCTGGAAACTGGAAAAACCCGAGCGTACCATGGTTTACCACTCTTCAGGGATATACAAAATATTTTGCAAGGGGTGTACAACTGAATATCTCATTGTCGAATTTCTCGAAGACAGCTGGTGCGCGTCCTTAGAAAAATGATTTTATAACGAATATCAAATTTATATTTGAAATCTTCCCAATGGTTCGATCTCTCTGCTGGAGTAGTCAACATTTCTTTCGATGGCGAATGTTTTGAAGTCTCTTCGCTATGTTATTTACACCTTTTCACGATACTTATGCATTTTTGTAGGTCCATTAATTTTTTTAGTTTGAGTTCAAAGTTTGATTTCCCGCTGGCATTCAATACCGCTTTAGACATTGCAAACACGGGTCTGTTACAGGAGACTTTCATCTTTGTTACGTGAATAAAAAATAGTTTTTATTTGTGATCGCTCTTTAACCGGTGTTAATTAAAAGAGCAACAAAGGGAATGTTTTGTTTAGGGTATGCTCCATATTTCATTATGATTAAATAACGCCTTGCATGTATTATTTAACTGTTAGTCCGTATTTCATTATTTATTTATTTTATTTTTCAGAGCCAACCCTACGTGCAAACAAGCCTTAGAAAAAATCTTGAAGCGCTAAGTTACTTATCACCCTTTCAAATTATTTATGCTAGTTATTTCCTCGGAATAATATTGATGGCCGCCCTCCGTGTGTTAAAAAACCCAAGATGGCGAGATTCCGTCTTTCTCCTCCCAGGCCGGAACAGTGAACCTCCGCCGCTGCCCGCTAGAGCGCTTTGAGGAAAGCGGCTGTTGCGTGGAGGGGGGATGTTAGGTGAAAAAGAGAGAGTCAGTCAGGAAAACGCATCATTAGCGCGAGAGCGCCGGCAAGAGATGGACCGTGCGCTCGGGTTTTCCGTGAAAGATTCACTCGATAGCGTCTCGTGTTAGCTATTTACACTCTCTCTTTTAGTCATGGATTTTTTTAATTCACCTAAGTGATGTAATATTCTTATAAGCCCAAAAAATGTTCCCTCAAAGCAGAATTAAACAAGTGCTCTTAGACGTAAGAATTATACGCGCGTAATAATCACCTTAACACACACACATATATACGATGGCAACCAGGTGCGCGAGTCAATTCATATACACTTATTTACATTAATCAATCAAAAATACTTAATTAGAATAATTGTATTCACCGATCGATGACCAGCGTTTAATTACATTGATCAATCAAAATACACGCGGCGGGGTACTTCGATCGAGGTTCTGCGTGCAACCCTATAGAGGCACGATGCCGGGTTGTTAGCAGTATAAATCCTTGATTTTTTCAACATTTTATGATGTTATGCATGGACCAACATTACCTGATTGACAGATATTTTAGATCTTATCTCCTCCATCGATTTGCGGGGGCGGTGGTGACGACACACGACGAAAACAATAGCCCATTGTTCGGCGGTATCCGGATGCCGGTATCAGTAGCGCAGGTATCAGTAGCACACAAAGCACCTCCATTAGCGACGAGAACAATAACCCATGTTCCTCGTGCGAGCAGAATAGCCCCATTGTTCTATTCCTCTGCCCGGACGCATTCAGGTCAGGCCACAAAGGACAATAGCCCATTGTTCTACTCTGCCGGGCGGCATTCAGACCAGGCCACAAAGGACAGTAGCCCATTGCTCTACACTGCCGGGCGGCATTCAGACCAGGCCACAAAGGAGAGTGGGGCGTGGTCGGCGGCGTGGAACAAAGGATATCACATTACATCTTATCAGTTGTCGGCATCTTTTTGTGCTCTCAAGTCCCCATCTTTTTACTACTTGTATGGTTTCATCCGCGCCTTTCTATGGCAGCAGCAGACGGCAACGAGTGCCAAGGACGCGGACAGGAAAAACACCGCGCAACCAGTTCGTAGTTTTTTGGCTCTCTCTGTACTTGGCGTTTACCTATGTACATATTTATTATGCTTATGGACAAAATCGCTTCTAACAACATTGTCATCGTTTCCTACATTATAAATTTTAGCGTTGCATTTTCGAAAAGTACACCTCCATTTCACTTCACCTCTATTCAGTTCACAGTCATAATAGTACTTAAAATAATCTATAATGATTAAAATCTTTGCCTCGCTCACTTACACAAGTTACACCAATGACATAACTAATAGTTACTGATACACTATACAGTTCACCATCTAGCACTGACTGAGTGACAAACTGGTGACATTACTGATACACTTCAGTAGTATAAGTGGTGGTGGAGCCGAGCGAGATACCTCCGCGGTAAAGCTTGAGGCTCGCATTCGGGAGGCTCAGTATTCGATTCCCGGTAGCATTCCACTCTGGCCATGGGTTTTTCGTGGTTTTCCCTGGTTGACATAAGGCGAAACCTGAAGTAGTGTATTTCTACTACGGATTTCCTCTCCCCCCATTTCCGCTTTATGCTTAAGGTTGAATCTGGGACTGTGGTTCGGTGGGTGTCGGGTAGCTGGCGCAGAGACTTGCGAATTAGAACTTCTTCTCGGCCCTGCTAGAATGAAGCCTCTCCAGCCTCCATTGCTGAGTCGTGTTTCCGCGGTCCCACTAGATGGACATCTCCGAGCGACCCTACCGTGGCCGGGTGGTCAAGCCTGGAAATATTAGGGAAGCCTGCGCGTCTCTGTCGACTTGCGCCGGTCTCGCTCTTCAACCCATACGTCTCCTACGGTTCCCTCACCTCATCAGTCCCTCCCGTTGGTGTACCCAAAAAGATCCATTCGGGGTAGAGGTGATACGTGTCCCCTCCGTTGATTAATCCTATCCTATCCTATCCTATCCCATCGCATCCTATCCCAAGTTATGTTGGAAATAAGAGCTAATCTGTGCGATGGCACTGCTTGTTTATACTAGCAAGGCTTACTCAGTGACAACTGCTGACATACGCGTTAAGCAACGTGGTACAGTCTTGACATTACTTTTCACAAAATGCTCGAAAATAGCAAACAGTGCTATTTACAACCCATAATTTCAGTGCTGCAGTGCAGTTTCCTTTTTGATTCGGAGGCCTTTAGTGCAATTACAACTTAACTCATTTTCAATGCTATTTACCCCGGTGCAATTCCTGATTTTTCAGTGAAAGTTACTACCGCCCGGTATAGTCCACCACTATGATAAATTCACTCACCGACTGAACGAATAAACGTCATCAGGTTTAAGTAAATAACAGAGAAATAAAAGTGCTGATTTTGACTTTATGAAAGCAACACCATGCGTATGTTATTTCTATAATTAAGGGGGGGCTATAACTTCTCTTAACTCTTCCCGGGTCCGCTTATGGAATGCTCCAAGGATAAAAAGCTTTAAATTAAAATAAAAAGCAAATGAAGGTAGGCATAGCGAAAACAGAGGAAAGCATTTTGCTGATAAAGTTTAGGCTTACATTATCAGCTTCCTTCCTATTAGCATGGAGAGAAGGGAAGTGGTCAACTAAGTTGTTGTACACAACGGTGGTCCTGTTTCTTCATATTTCCACAGAATATAACACAAAATCAAACATTCACCAGGAACCCCAAATCTTCATGCTTCCTAAGATGATCGAACCAGAGTATCAGTATGAAGTAACCCAACTAACAAGTAGGGTTCATCTTGAATATTGCAATAAACCAAATGCTGCCAGAGAAACCCATGAATTAACTTCGGGCCCAGTAAGCAAAGTAAGATTATTTTGAATTTAACTAGATCTAAACTCAAGAGGTGTTGTTCGCCAAGGATATCAAATATGAAGGACATTATCCATTTTATCGGGACCACTGGACTTGATTGAAAGCCCAGTTGCAGAGTTACAAAGGGCTACAAGGGCCTACGTGCAGGCTTCAAAATATGCCATTCGCCTTTTCATCATCATGATCAAGGAGATCAAGGGCGTATAAGCATTAGCTGAACAAAGTTGAAGTGCAAACACTACAATGTCCAAACTGATTGGCTGATTAATTGGATGAAAGTTACACCCAATATGCACCATTGATTTATTTATGCCCCTTACCCCTTTATGGAATACAATGTTTATGGCAAACAGATCTGAAAAATGGAAAACTGGCTTATATAGATGTAATAAAAGTAGTTTAAATTGTTCTTTACCATATTCCTTATAAAGACAAGATTTATTAATAGTTTTTGTTATTTTAATTTAAATATACTCTGGACACTTTTATTAAATTGTGGCTTAAAATCCCATGAATATACGTATTCTAATGTATTCAGAGTTATAACGTTTGGTTACTATGAAATATACAAGAGCTCTACATTTTCCTGCAGTAAGTTTTTGCCTATCTTTTACGGTTTAGCATTTATACAACATTCTACACAATTCAATAAGAATGAAATAGTAGACATCACAGTGTATTGACAAAACAAAGATATTTGTAATGGCATGTCTCGTACATATGACATTAATCAAAATGGTTACAGTTTTTGAGTCAAAATATACATTTTCCATCGAAGGTTTGTTCCAAATGGAAGAATTTGTCTTGCAGCCTTGAAAGATGGACTTAAACATGAAGTTGGACATATTTTATGACTTTTCGTTTTATAGCCACTATTGATTTCTCTCGCAGATATTTTTCTAAAGAATGCTTATGTAGGTTTCATGAGACTTCAAAATGTGTATTTCTGGTGAAATCTCCATACCTAATGATTTTTTTTTGTTCAAATACAACACTTCCTCTCCCCAACATTGAAGGCAGGCGGTAGAAAACCAGCGAATTTATAAGACCCCCATAACTAAATTTGTAGCATGAAGCAAGGCGACACTAAAGAAGGGGATAGTTATGACGTAGCCAAGACATGCAATTCATCGAATTTATATCACGCTCCTATTCAGTTTTAAATGAAGAACGGAAACACGCACTTGGTTACGCGATCAATCATAATCATGCAATGCAGTAGTTGAAGTTTCAATAATGGAATAGCACAGGCGCTCGACCGTCTTCTTGAGCTTATTGCAGAAACGTTTCCTCGCAATATCGTACAAACTACGCGTAAAGTTCAACGAACATAGACTTGAAGATAAAATCACTGAAATACTAAATCTATCGTCAGCAAATGGAACTACTAATGAAAAATAATTTTAAAGATTCTTATGTTGTTCACATTATTTTCTCGAGCTACAATCGTTTATTTTTATATAACGTCTACAAACTATTCTTGTAATATCTTATTTTTCTATCTGCTTAATATAGTTCAAGACAAACCTTTGTGAAAAAACCGATTCATTACACATTTCGTAGTAGGTATACGGACGCACATAAAAGTAGCCCATTCCTAGATCGTCATAGTGTTTTTCCCTCCGTAAGGTTTTCACCTTCAGGCAAGCAGCTTTCGAATTCAACCAGCCGATATCAGTTCTCTATGTGACTGGCCTGAAAAACAATTCAGGGACATAACAGTTAACCAATGAGCGATGTTTATAATCCATGTGGATTGAAGGGGTGCTCGGATAGCACCTCTATGAAAGAGTTTTACTACGACTGGTACACAATATGATTCGGTCTTCTAGAGAAAGGGGTGAAGAATTATTTGCATGTGTGGTTAAACTGAACGACAGCTACGACATTTACATATATGAGAGCTTTCATCAGCGACGTGGAGACGAAGGTTAAGTTGTTGCCGTTACTAGACGGCAATAAGAAATCAAATATTAAGAAAACGGTAGTGTAGCATGAAAATCTAAGGTTTAAGTTGTGATGTTAACCTTCGGCAGTTCGGCCATACTTTGGGGGAGGTGAAGTACCCTGCCCATCCAGTGACTAGAATTATGCTCGAAAAATAAGAGATGGTCACGCTGGTAGGCGTGGGGCAAGATTTTGTCAGTACCAACATAAACAACTGCTTTCCATTATGTGCCACATTTTATGCACGTCAGTATACATACAAGGGGGATACAAGATACCGAAGCGGTAGTCAAATGGTTAAAAAGCGGGTCGCTATATGCTGACTCTGAAATTTCAAACTCTTCCCACGACATCGCGAGAAACAATTGAATGGTGGCAGTACTTAAAAAAATGACAGAAGCATTGTAAAATTCAAGCCAACAAGAACAGATTATCTCGGAAATAGGCGATGCCAAGAAAAAAGCAATTTCAAATAAATTGTGTGTTTTAAAGATATCTATAAGTTTTGTGTAGTAAGGTTTCGTCTATCTCTTATGGTTTAGCGGTTGTACAAAATTATACGAAATTTGTTCGGAATGAAGAGGACTTCACAGGCTATTCCCACAAAAGTTAAGACACATTTTATTTGACATGTAAATATCTAAAATATAGACATTTGAATGAAAACAGTTTGAGCCATTTTTAGAAAATCAAAAACCAGGAAGGCGGCACCTTGGCCGAGTGGTTAGATCGCTCGCTTCTCACTAAGGCAGCCCGGGTTTTCTCCGGGTTATCCGATTTCCAACGACGTTCATATTCCTCCAATTGCTTCATCACCACCTTTCCTTTCATTCATCTCACCGTCATTCCATGGCATCTTCCTCGCTCTTGTACCAGACTTCGAGCTGACCTGGCTGCTCTCTCTGATCCATAGTCTGTGCTTCCTGGCAGGCGTCTGACCCCAGGCACCCGCATGTAAGTCCTGGGGGGTGTAAGCCCTAACCGGGAAAATAAACAGAGAAAGAAGAAGAAAAACCAGGAAACATTTTCTACGTAATGGATAATTTGGGAGGTTGTCTTAAAAATCTTCAAGTCACATCTTTGGAAGATAATGAAATTAAATTCCAAATTTGGAATTCATTCGACATTTCGTTTTTTAATTATGCTGCACGCACGCACACACACATACATACACGGACCCTTTTACAAAACTCATGTTTTGGATTTAGTAGCCTCAAAGCATGTTTTTTGGTGAAATCTCAGTATCGAATTTTTGGGTGGAATGCAATATTTCCTTTATCTACTGGGTACGTTGTAGGGAAAGTAAACATAAGTGACTGATTCTGGAAACGTTAATATGAATACCATTTAGATGTAAACGGAACAGGAAGGAAGTGAGATATAATCTCTGAATTCTTATTCAGGTGCACGATTTGCATATAGAATGTGTAGCATACCTTTAAAGAACAGGCGTTTTGCGATGACTGAAGCTACAAAAATGCAAACATTGTGTAAGAATTTTGTTTTATGAAAGTGAAAGCGTTGAAGTGTCCTGAAAGAGTTTTTAAGCTTTGAACTCTGCATTCTTTCTGGAGTGCTAGTTATCTATTGTGTCCCAGCTACAGAATATTCAGCCAGAATGAAGTCGTCTTCACAGATTATTTACGAAAACTTCAAGTATGTTTTGTAATGGCATTACCTCAAATTGTTATTTTTTTTGAGACGGGGTTTCAGTGGACCTAAAAACATCGGATTTTGATATCGGATTTTTTGATACAATACAATACTTCGTCTATCTACTACAGGTAGAAATTTGAAAATTTAAAATACAAGCAAACATTAGTATCCATAATATACACATCCTTAGCGCAATAACTGAAAGTTAATGAAAGTCTAAATGGGTACGTATGTTTATCAATTTATTTTGGTAGTTTTTTCCCCTAAAGCTGCATCATGCATGCATCGTGACTAGCGCAATAAATATAAACAATAAACATAGAATTAAAATAACCATAAAAGTAGAAGTTTGAAACTCGGTATAAAAGTTACTGTGTATCAAATTGTAAACATTTCAATTGACAGTTTACGTAATTTTAAAGTTTTCAAACATCTTAAATGCGTCACTTTAGGTGCTGCTGTGTCTATTCCCCTCCCAGAAAACCACACTTTACCTTTGTTTTTATTTGGACGCAATTAATATTTATAGTTAACCTTCTTATTGTTGGCTTTATTCATTGCTAATCTGTTGCATTTGGTAAAACATAATATTGTATAAATTGTGCAGAACCTATATTTTAGAACAGCTAAATGAACAGCTTTTAGTTTAGAACACCTAACAACTTAGCCAAACGACAAATTATCTCGGAAGATGCACACATGGGGATCACTTAATGGTGCCTTTTGCAGCCTCAGTTGCATGCTAAAAATAAAACTGTCAAGAAGACCAGCGTGGTGTACTGCTCGACTAATGCGCTTTCTTTCCTTCCGATACAAACACAGTTTCAATGCGGGGAAAGCATAGCGTACACATCGTTGCAGTATAAAACATGTGTTTACCTATGGGAGGAACAACAATACTTCAAATAGTTTATTACTACACTTCAAATTTGAGGCTTGGTACGTTTCTCTCCCTCTCCCTCCCTCCCTCTCTCCCTCTCTCTCTCTCTCTCTCTCTCTCTCTCTCTCTTCCGGCTAAATTTAAACACTTCCTCGTTTTACAAAAAACAAAAAAAAAACAAGCAAACGTTTCACATACTTTTATAATGCATCAAGTAACTCTTTTGCCAATGTAGCTTTTTCAAAGCCCTAGAACCTGAAAATGCCTATTTATATTCAGTTATTTATTACTTTCTCTACCACGTATACATAATAGGTAGAGAAGGTATTGCATTCCATCAAAAATTTCGATACCCTGATTTCACCGGAAAGGCAGGTTTTGAGACACCTGAATAAAAGAAAACGCATTTTTTACTTTCTCTACCACGTACACAGTAAGTAGAGAAGGTATTGCATTCTAGCCAAAAATTCGATACCGGATTTCACAGGAAATACGTGTTTTGAGGCCCCCTGAATCCAAATAAAGCATTGTGTGTGTGTGTGTGTGTGTGTGTGTGTGTCAACAGCATAACTCAAAAAGGAAAAGTTGGATTAAATGCCAAACTTGGCATTTAAGTTCGGTATCTTCCAAGGATGCAACACCAAGATTTTGAAGAAAATCCCCCACACCAACTATCGTTTAAAGGGAACACATTTTGAAAATTTTGACTTTCTAAAAAACGGCTAACAATTTCATTAAAATGCCATATATTAAAGATATTTACATGACAAACAAAATGTATATCTTGAATTTTCTGGGAACATACTGTGAAGTCCTCTTCATTCGGAAGGAATTATGTATAATCTTGTATAATTAGTAAACGTTAAGTGGTAGACGAAAACGTCCTACACAAAAAAATGTAGAACTCTTTAAAACATACAATTTATTTAAAATATTTTTGTGTTATAAGCCATTTCTGAGATATCCGTTGTTAATGGTTCGAATTATTTATTACTTGGTCAGTCTCTTAAAGTCCTGTCAATTAAATTGTTTCTCATGATTGCATAGAAACAGTATGGAATTTTAAGGTTAGTGTGCAGCATCCATTCTTAAACATTTGACGATCGCTGTTCTCTTTGTACCTATAACGAAATGTGTAACGTAGCTATTTCTGCAAAAGTTTATTTGGATTAAAATGTGGTAGATATAAAAATAAGCTTTAGTAAGAATAATTTGTATACCCACCTATAAACGATAGAGGGTAGAGAAAGTCATGCGAATTTATAAGAACAGATTTTTAGAAAAAGGTCCGTGTATGTCAGGGAACAGCTGAACTCAAAAACGAAAAGTCGCCTAAATACCAAACACTGCTTTTATGCACATATATATAAATAAATAAATAAATAAATAAATAAATAAATAAATAAAACATCTTCCAAAGATACGACACGAAGATTTTCAAGAAAATCACCCCTTGGAAATCACCCAACTACCCTTTAAATGAAACATTTTTCGAAATTGTTTATTTTCTAAAAAATGGCTAACGGTTTTGATTAAAATTCCATATAAGGATATGTTTTTTTTAGTTCCGTTTATACCCCCCTTTAACTATATTGATCTTATCGGCGGCCTTTCCTTTGGAACTTATTACCTAAGGCAATAAGTATTAACTCGCATTCGCTTGCACTTTGGGTATTTTAATCATTAGATCTCTCTCTCTCTCTCTCTCCCACACACACACACACATATATATATATATATATGAATATATATATTCACACTTCCAGACTCTGGGGAGGGTAGGGAATAATCTTGATTAGAGAAAAATTCCAACCCCCAGCCAAGAATCGAACCCGGGAACCCTCGCACAGCAGGCAGGTGCTCTACCGAGTGAGCTACGGGGCCAGCCATAAGGATATTTACATGACAAATAAAATGCATATCATTTTGTGGGAGTAACCTATGAAGTCCTCTTCATTCGGAAGGAATTTTGTATAATCTTGTATTACCGGTAAAGGTTAAGCGATAGACGAAAACGCACTACACAAAAATGCAGATCTCTTAAAAACACACAATTTATTTCAAATAACCTCTTTGTGGCATCAGCCATTTCTGACATATCCGTTATTATGGTTTGAATTGTTCAATTGTCATTCTTTTATGGTACTGTCGACACTTACTTGTTTCTCGCGGTTGCATTGAAAGAGTATGGAATTTTAAGGCCAGTATATTGCGTACAGTTCTTAGACATTTGACTATCGCTATTCCCTTTGTATCCTAACGAAATGTGTAATATAATTATTTTTGCAAAGTTTTATCTTTATTAAAGTGAAGTAGATAGAAAAATTCCTAAGAATACTTTGTGTATAACCATTAATAAACGATAGAAGGTTGATAATCATACGAATGTAGCACATCAATTTTTTTTAATGTAGCAATGGAATGCAAAGATCTGAATATCTTAGGTTACGTCTATTTCAAAGAGCTTGCATTCGTTTGCAGGAGGAAACGCAGTTCTCCCGGTTTTATTCAGCACCTAGTAAGGTTTCTATATTTACATTTGCACCCATTATTTTGGTGTACTCTGCGGGAATATCGATTTCTGCTTGCAAAATGGTCCTGCCTAACAAAAATCAAAGTTTCACATCGAAGCAGAAAATAAATAGGTTATATTTTCTGTGCAAGTTATAATTGAAAGGCTTGGTGAAAAGGGTGTGAATTATAAACTTCAAGGATTTGTAGAAGATATATTTGAAGTCCTGTTTGTCAGGTATGGTGGACCCCCCCCCCCACAGAAGATTACAATTCTTTTCATAATATCGTTAAATGTGTTGACCTGGGGCCTATAGGATGACAAAATTAGTTTTGTTCGTTTTGTCAGATAACATTTTTACTCACTTCTGTATTAGGTATAATTGTAAACTCATCATTAAAATGATTTATGATACGGACAAAAATGTGTCGGTAAACACAGAGAATGGAAATTAATTTATTTCATTTAAAACTAAATAAAGCAGTCTCCAAACAAAATATAGTTTACTGCTTTTATTATCAGGTATCATAATATTCATTACGTAATTTCATTGTTACAATAAGTACAGCAGTTCAAGTGGAACAGAAATACAAAATATTTTCTTAAAAGTCTAATATTATATGTTTCGAATTGCATTTTGGACCTCTAAAACTGTAATATTAGTGCCGATTTGTTGATTGCCAGATTCTGTTTCGTATATCTAAAGGTTAATTTTTAAGACCTTAAAGGTCCGAGGTCTTCTTATTGCAGATCACATTTTTTTGAGAAGAAAAGTCTTCCTGTATATTCTCTTATTCTATACAACATGCCTGTTATTATTAGGATTCTGGTCCATAATTTAATTTAAGTACCTCACATTTACCGAGAGCAGTACGACTGTCTCCTATGCAATGTTACCTCGCCCTAATTCTCACTTTAAATAAGTAATATAGGCGTCCCTGACCGAGCGGGATGGCTCAGGCGGTTTACTGTCTGTGGCCCGCATTCGAGAGGTCCTGAGTTCGATCCCCGGCGACCGTCCACTCTTACCAATGGATTTTTTCGAGGTTTAACCGGGTCGTTCGGCGAATGCTGGAGCGATTTCTTTCATTCCCCGAATTTCCTGTCGTTCCATTTCGTATTAATCATTTCATTCATCCTTCACTCCGTTTGGCTTATTTCAGGATTGGAAATGTAGGAGAGGTGTTTCGGTGCAGCGTGGTAGGGAAAATGCTCTCTGTGAACTTTCTCCGTCCCTCGGGCTTCGGCCGGTTGCCGGGGTATAAGAACCACCCCTTGGGGGGCGTTGGACCTTGTGTGGGACGGGGTCCCCGGTCTGCCTGTCCGATTGCCGGGGATCTATGTATATCTGGAAACTGTAGCCACCTGCGATTGTTGTGTCGCCACTCCTGGTACCGGTCGCCCGGAGTCTCCCTTCGCCTCATTCCTCCCTCCCAGGGGCGCCCCTCGTGGGGCATCGGTACAATATCCTCATTCCTGCATCGGTGCCGAATCCTCTACGCTTCACAATCCAATCCAATCGGCACTAGTTCCTTCACTTTTACTTTCTCTGCCTATGGGAGTAAGCAGAAGAAATAGCTTGTTCCACCCAAAAATTCGATATACAGATTTCACCGGAAATACGTGCTTTGAGGTCCTCTGGATAAAAAAAAGTATTTTAGAAAAGGGTTAGTGTGCATGTGTACAGTGTAGTATAACTCAAAACCAAAAAGTGTGATAAATACCACTATCTTCCAAGGATGTAATACGAAGATATTCTGAAAATGTTTCCGACCCCAAAACTACACATTACATGGAAAATTCTTCGATTTTTTCGCTAAAAAATATCTATAGGTACAATTTTTATTAATATACCACATGTTTCAAGATATTTCTTTTACTAATAAAGAGTATATCTTGAGCCTTCTTGGAATAGACTTTTAGGCCCTTTTCATTCTGTATACGTTTTTTTATAGTTTTGTATAACTGGTAAGCCAAAAGAGAGACAAAGGCTTAGTCCACAAATAATACAGAGCTTATATTGATATACAATTTAAGTGAAATAACCTGTTTTAAGCGTCAGCCGTTTTCGAAATATTTCATACTGTAAGCTTCAAATTTGGGTAGGTGATCTGATGAAATATTGTGATATAGCGGCTATGGCCTAAGGTTATCTGGAGGTCGGTGCCGAGCGGTCCGAGTAAACAACGATAGCGCTGCTTGCCAGCGTTAAACACCGGGCGAGCTATCGGTAGATAACTGAACTTCTGGAATCTTAATCTCTCCCTCCTCCAGAAAGTGTGACGAATTAGTTCTAGAACGTTCGAGAACTTTCTGTAGAAAATTCCACTGTGTATATAGGCGGGCCGTCAACACTGCGCTTCGAGATCTCAACGAGTAAACATGGGCAAGAAGAAGACAGATGGCACCGCAGCCGCCAACCTACCTTCACATGTGAGAAGTAGAGCTCCCAGCGCAGCCGAGGACCAACTTGCCGCCACTTCACCGCCGCCAGCCGAGCGGTCGTCACCACCAGCCTGCCGCCTAGCCCAGTCCACCACAGGCCGCCGCAGCGGCTGCCTCTCCGTTTCTCAGCCGTGGTCACGGGAGTTCGTCGCCAGCTCCTGGCCATGTTGCTTCTCAGCGCCTCTGGCCCTTTGCGGCCAGGGTGACCAGGATTCGGAACGAACGGGGACCTACACGGCTGGTCAGGATCGAGTTTGTGGACGAGGGTGATTAGTCGGCGGCTCTCGGAGCAGGACTGTCTTTGTTAGGGCAAACCCTGCAGCTCGAGGCTAGTCGCAATGTTCGCCCTGTGCCATGCCGACGCTGCTGCCAGTATGGACATCTCGCCAACAGCTGTGACGCCGCTCCCCACTGCCGCTACTACGGGAATTCGTATCTCACCACCTACTGCCGGGAACACGGCCTTTCACAACGCCGCCGCTTCTGCGCCTCCTTTGGAGGCAAGGGACACTACACCGGACAGACCGTGTGCCCACTGTATCCTCACAGACCTTCACCGACCCTCTTCACAGCCACTCTGACAACGCAGAACATCTCTCAGGCTCACCTCATCACCTCCGAATGTGCCATCATGCAGAAGCTGGAGGATATGCAGGCGGAGCTTCTGAATATCAACAAAACTCACCGAACAGGAAGGAACACTGGCGGAGCTACAGTTACACAGCGAAGCCGTGTTCTTTAACAGCCAACTAATTCCGCACATTCCGAGAAAGCTTGTGATGCCAACATACTTCCACGAACAGTTTCTCTCGGTCAGAAAGCTCATCTGGGAGGAGTTAGCAGCCCTCCAGACGACACTAGATGACCAACTGCCGATTCTACACCAAGATCCGCCCGATTGGGGCACACTACGAAGGCTCCAGCGCATCACTATCGAGGCCGTCGGAGATCTAATTAGGCCACACAATACTTCCTTCACTTATCACTCTGAATTTCCCAGGACGTCAGTAGATCTTCGGGCATGCTTGCGTGTTGGCTCCCATTTCACCTGACTTAGGCCAAGTTGGGTCGGCCAATATATCCGTTCCCTGAATGCGCAGGTGCAATAGCGGTACTGCCGCATATCCTCTCTAGAGTTCCTCTTTTATCCTTCCGGTGGAGGAGGTTTTTAGTGGGTATGGCCAACTACTAGCGAATCCCACTCTTACAGCCTCCGATTCCCAGCTAGCACGTAACTGTGTTTTTCTCCTCCACACGAAAATAAAGGCTGTCAGGCAGTCGTGAGTTGAAAGCGAGTTGAGTACGACAGAGTGAAGTCAATGCGAGGTGAGCGAGTGTCAGGTGCGAGTTGAGCGAGCGAGTTGGCGGGCGAGTTTCCCGTGTAACATCAAGAGCGATTCTCCGAGCGAGTTGGCGACGGCTTCTGTGACGTGCAACGAGTGCTACCGTGGAGCGACGGTTGTGGAGGCCTTGTGTTCGACCCCAGAGTGAAGTGAACCGTCCGGCGTGAAGAAGCTGCTTCACGAAGGTAGTGAAGTGACGGAGAACTGAGCCAGTTCACCTTAGTGAAGTGACGGAGACTTGAAACTAGTTCGCCTTAGTGAAGTGACATTGGTGAAGTGAACTCCCAGTGAAGGTGAACTACATATAAACGAAACAATGACATTGAAAAACAAAGCAGTGATAGTGAGAACTGAATAAAAAGTGGCAGTTGAAAAACTGGATAAGTCGCAATAGGCTTGGAAGATTGTGTTTCTCCCTTTTACTTTTTCTACCACTAAATAGTATGTACCGGAAGAATTGCATTCCACCCAAAAATTTCATACCGAAGTTTCACCGGAAATACATGCTTTGAGGCCCCCTAAATTCAAAAACTCACCTTTAGAAAAAGGTCCTTGTGCATGCGATTGTGAACAGCGTAACTCAGAAAGGAATTGTGGGATAAATACCAATCTTGGCATTTAAGTTCAGCATCCTCCAAAGATGCGACAACCATATGTTCAAAATATGTATATGGCTAATAAAATTTATACATTGAACTTTCTGGGAATAGCCTATGAAGTATTCTTCATCTGCAATGAATTTTGTACAATTGATAAACTGTAGGAGATAGTCAAAATTACTCTACAAAAATGTAGATTTCTTTAAAACAAACAACCTACTTCAAATTAATTTTTTGTCGTATTAGTCATTGCCGAGATATCCTTTGTTGTTGGTTTGAATTTTCCAATAGTATTATCATTTTTTGAAGTGCTATCCCCATTGGGTTGTTTCTCATGCAAACAGTGAAATTCAAAGGCCAGAATATATCGATCCGCTTTTAAACATCGACAATCTCATCTTCTACAACGGATGTGTAATCAAATAATTTCTGCATACCTTTATCTCAATTAAACTACACTAGATAGAAAAATAAAGTCTCGTAACCTTAAATTGCAGAAGAGATAGAAAGTCGTCTGAATGTAACATCAGATTTTCTCTTTTTCTTTGCAAGAATCGTTATTACGACTTCGGAATTTCTTCCTCTATGCTTATGGTTACACATTTGAATGCGCTTTCCACCTGTTGTATGTAACTAAGCATCTGCAGTTTAATTCCAAATAATTACTGAGCAAACATACGTCCCGAATAAGTAACGCGGATAAAGGAATAGCGTTTTGACGAATATTGTCATACAGTATAAGGCACGCCCCCTCAATAAAGTATTCCTCTGCACTTTAAAAAATTCTAGCAGCCAAATTAATGGAGGGAAAAAGCTAATTTCTTTTTAAATAAAGATCAAATGGTAATACAGTTTACGTGTTTTGGCGGTTTTTCAGAACGTCCATTTTAACAGTTAATTAATTATTTTAAAAAATATGCCGAAATTGCAACTTTTTTGTGCGTGGTGTTTTCAAAATTATCTTTCATGCATTGGGTAGAGCATTTTGTTTTCTTTTTGTGCATACATCCACACACTTTCACCGACATGTCACTTAAACAGGTGGAGAAATAAATTCGTGAAGTCGTAAAAAGTGAGCCGAAAAGGAGGCATTAAGGCAAAAACGTTGAACATTTCCAACTTTGACATTTTATACCTCCGTCAAATAAAATTCTATTTTCACCGCAAAATCAAATAATACAATAAATGCTCTACTCAACGCATGTAAAATAATTCTTAAAACACCACGTACAAAATGTTGCTATTTTTGCATTTTTTTTCTTCAAAAATTTATAAAACTGATAACCGTACGATCTGAAAAACCGCCAAAACACAAACTGCATTACCATTTTATCTTCATGTTCAAAAAAAGCTTTTCCCCCCGTTAATTTGCATGCTAGAATTGTTTAAAGCGCAGACGAATACTTTTTTGAGTGATTGTACGTATGTGGAGTTTTAATGTTTAGAGAAGCTTGTGCGCCTGTGCCACATTATACTTTTAAAGCGTTGAAAGCAATGTTTATTACCACACATTCATCTCCAATATGTTCACTGAATATAAATATTTATGTAACGTTTATCTCTTTAAGGTTTTGAATGTTGAAAATATAGCATTATGTAAGCAGGCTTCCGGAAAAGTCTGCTCGAATTTTAAAGTAATTATCACGTAATATTATGCTAACACTGAATATGAAAACAAGCCGTAAATAGCATACATTCGTGTTCTTTTTTAAATAAAAGAACGTCACCATGATTTAATTTGAGCATTTCAGGAAGACATAAACCTAAATGGATACTACTTTCTTGCAGTTCTTCCTTTTAAGTTATACGATGATTGCGACTTTGAATAAATTTCTTCTCTTATGTAGCTATCTTATCTGACTGCCGTGGCCGCTCATATAAGAGATACTGGGCTGCTCATAACATTTCAGCTTTTGCTTGGCTAGCGCTGTTTTCTTCACGCAATCTGTTAAGCGGGAAGTTTGTAGACAACCGATATTTGCTAATAATTAATGCGTTAATGCTGGTAAACATCAGGTGACAACACGCTAACAGCGATTTCTTTTAGTGCGTTAAACGCTTGAGAAGGAACGCAACGGAACATTCAAGGCTAATACTTATTTTTATTTTAGTCCAACTTCTGCTAATATGCACATTATTATAGGTATTTGTACTTTTAACGAGTTTGAAAATTACACTGGGAATATGTGCTTAAAACTATATGTCTGCTATATTAAAAAAGCTATGTTTCGACATTTGTTAGTTGCCAAAACATATAAAAATAAATAAATAAATAAACAGTTAAAACATTTGAAATGTCAGTGTAGATATCCCTATTAAGATAAAGTACCTTTGGGTCAATAAACACGTCTGCTACAATTAATATCTTCCGAGGCCATGGAAGGTTTCAAATGATCACTTTCAGTAGTACATCTACTACCATAGATACTAGTAGATATATATCTATGGTTCAAGATATATCTGAGTTCACTGTTGATTCCATGGACGCACTTCGCCTCTAATGAGTAAACAAGGTATGCAGTCATTTGTCTCTGCGGTAATTATGTAAACACTCCGTCTGTTTAAACCATTAGTGGCAAATTTCTGTTAAGAGCAACAACAATTTCTGTGAACTTTTCGCATGTGCATTGCACAAGAACTCTTTAACTAAACAGACACGAACTCACATTATAAAATGGCATGTTATAACATAAAATTAAAAAATTAATAAATATTTTAAGTTTTATTTATGGACGCTCTTTAACTTATTGTCCCATTCTTTATTGGGCGTGAAAGACCGGTAATTTTCCTTAGAGGCTTCTATCAGGCTTGAGATTCTTTTACGTGCCTAAATCTACAACACGGGACCACCAGCTTTACTTCCCCTTCTGAAGGAAGCCTTGCTAAGTATTTTTACGCCCGAAAAAAGTCCATCGTCCTCTGACGGGTTTGAACTCGCGGCCTCGGGAACTGGAGGCTAGCATGGTAACCAATCCACCACGTAGGACGACGTATAAAATTCAGAAAGTGCATACTGAGAACTGTACTCTTTATGGCTTTATTGAACACTTTTGTTTTGATGTGCGCCAACATTTTTCAAATTGGCGGGTTTTTAAGCAACTTTCACATTATTAATAGAAGTGTAGACATTTTTATTTAAAGTGAAAAGTCTATATTATTCTAACTTTTAATTTACGTTTCACACCTAAATAGCAGTCAAAACTTATCGTAATTTAAGCGATAAAATAAAATGTGACTCACGTTAGGTTTAAAAAATATATTGAGGTGAAATGCATGAGAAAAACGTCGCCGCGCACAGCCACGATGTCACAGAGAAAGAAAAATGTTCGTTTTTCCCTTGAACAAAGATGAGCGTTTCTAATACATCATACTGCAAACGTCAGGCTTTAGAAGCAACTATTTTGGTTTTCACTAGCGCTGAGAATTTTACGTAGGGAAAGCCTGCAAATATGCATGCAAATATACATACACTACAAAGTGGCAGTATATGAACATAAGTATGATTTTAAATATATGTACCTTAAAATGCTACCCAATGTGTCGTAATATAGGACTCCTGTGAAGAGCAAAACATTAGCAAGTAATAGAGAATACTGAAGTTGTGGAGTTTAACGGAAAACCATCATCAGGTCTTATTTCATATATAATTAACATTGTGAGCCATTTTCTTGATGTTTTTAGAACCGAACTTCGTTCTCCTCTCTGTAATTAAATACATGTTTTATGAAACATTTTTCACAATCACGTATTATGGGGGAGCAAAACTTTCAAAAAATTGCCAAATTATTGGGTTTCTCTCTACAATACAATCTAAAGTAAGTAAACGATGTTACTCCTGTTCCCCAGGCCTGTCTAGTGTGGATAGCTAAAGTCTTGTGTTCCACATCCTACCTACTCCTATCAGCCACAGATGTGCGACCTCCTCCTCTTAGAAATAGCTCAACAATAATATGAGGTTATATTATACCTAAATTTAATACCATTAAAGACATAATGATATGTTAAATGTTTTAACTCCATACTCCCAGAGAAGCAGGTGCCTACAGAAATGTTAAAATACGCGAGAAATTTACACTAATCTTCTGAAGTGTGCACTGATGTGCAAAATAGGCATATATGTTTGGCAACATGCTTCATACCGTGAAATAGGCAATAACTTAAGTTATTCAAATACACCTTAGATATTGGTGCCTATAGCGAGTACGCTAATGTTACATTTAGCAGGTTTTAATGTCATTTTACACAGTTGTGTAGTACATTTATATCCATTTTAACTTTCTTTACCACGTACCTAGTATGTAGAGAAGGTATTGCAATGCATCCAAAAATTCGATACCGAGGTTTCACCGAAAATACATGTCTTGAGGCACCATGAATACAAAAAAAGTTTTAGAAAAAGATTCCGCGCGCGCGCACTCTGTGTGTGTGTGTGTGTGTGTGTGTGTGTGTGTGAGAGAGAGAGAGAGAGAGAGAGAGAGAGAGAGAGAACAGCACAACTTAAAAAAACGAAAAGTCGGATCAACAGCAAACTTGGTATTTCAATTCAGTACCTTCCAAAAATGCGATATGAAGATTTTTATTTCCGAGATATCCGTTATTTATGGTTCGAATTGTTTAATACTTGTCCTGTCAACATTGAGTTGTTTCTCGGGATTCTATTGAAATAGTATGGAATTTTATGGCCCACGTATAGTGTCCAGTTCTTAAACATTTGACTATCGCTGTTCCCTTTGTATCTATAACGAAATGTGTGATGTAGCTACTTCTGCAAGAGTTTATTTGGATTAAAATGAAGTAGATATAAAAAAAAGCTTTAGCAAGATTATAGTGCGGTCCAAATCTCTTTACGTTTCGTGACAACCAAACCGGAGTGACCGCGCGGTTGCCAAACTTCACTTCACTTCGCTTCGTCTGAACGTTACGCGTTTGTTATAAATATCATCGCAATGTTCACTTAAAAACGACAAGAAAACAAGAAGAGACACAATAATGGAAATGTAATATATAAATAGAGAAATAAAAACGATTCCTTTCTATGCGTCCTTTGTTATTCAAGTGGCACAGCTAAGGGCATATCCTTTTTCACTTCCCTACACACACGTGAAGCACTTTAATGAGCACGCCTCAGCCTAAGTTCTTGACATTTCGCGAAGTTAAGATTTTGCGGTTTTCTTCGTTGGCATACTCTTTAAAGAAATTATATACACTGAAGACAACAGCTCTAACCCTGCTGCTATATCCACTGCTACTACTGGGCTTATAAGCGACATTTTCATGAAAGAGTTAACCTTATAAACGCTAGGACAAAACCTACCACTGTAAGAACTGAGTACACCGCAGTTGAATTCCCAACCTAGTCGCTTATCTTCCAGCAAGCGCGCTGGTATTTTTGCTTTGTCAATGTTTTATCGCGTCAATGGTGCAGTGAATTCCATTGTTGATGCTTCCTAGAGAATGTGATGACAGTTGTCGATTCTTTGCTTAAAGTTCTCAGTTAGCTTATTCTTTATATGGCTTTTTTAAGTGCATTTTAGGTAACGAGGTTTTGAATGTTGTAAAACGCACAACACGCTCTTCTCACTTAACGAATACGTGCTTTGTTCTATAATCATTAAAATGCACTTAATCATTAGTTTTCCAATGCTATTATTCTGTGAAACAAAACCATGCATGACGTTATTGTTTATTAAAAAGCAACGTCATGTATGGTTTTGTAGAACTGCATCAGAGGGCTTTTTTCGTCTTCCGTGGTGTGGTGGTTACCATACTAGCCGCTAGTTCCCGAGGTCGCGGGTTCAAACCCGGTGGAGGGCGATGGATTTTTTTTCGGGCGTAAAAAGTCTTAGCATCATGGTTTCCTTCGGTAGTGAAGAAAAACCGGTGGTCCAGTGTCGTAGATTTACGGCACGTAAAAGAACCTCAAGCCTGATAAAGAGGCTTCTGAGCAAAATTACCGGTATTTCACGCCCAATATAGAATGGACCACTAAGGACCACAGCAGTTAAAGAGCGCACATAAAACTAAAGTCAGAGGGCTTTGAAAGGATTTTCATGAAGAGTTTGTAGCTGTATTAGAACACTTCGTGGGATAACTGTTTCTATATTTATTTAGGAGATGAAGAATTGCACATTAGAAAGTGATAATTATGTCTACCATATAACAATATATAAAATAACTACGACATCAATGGGTTTATTACTATTAGAAGCATAATTATAACAAAGCCTCCCTTTAAACATTACGAAAGATAGCTATAAATTAATGACGAACCATTGGGTGTAAAAATGTGATTCTTTTCTGTACTTGTTCAGAAAAACGTCGCCTTTTATCCTAGCTACTTGCTGTTTTTCTGAAATATGAAATATGCATGCGCGCACATGATATTGCAATTAAGAGTTTTATCAGCGGCGAGGTGTACTGTCCGTATGAAGCACCGCTGCTATTCGCTAGTACCGTATAAGTGGACAGGCCTCAAACGTCAAGAGATTTGGACCGCATAATAGTTTGTCCACTAATAAGCAGAGTCTAGGGAAAGTCATGTGAATGTATCACATCAAATTTTTATGTTATGTACAGCTGAAATGTTTAATTTTTCAAACACTTTTAATACCCTTCTTTTAAAAACGGCAGTATAACAATTATTTTTAATAGGGTTCACTAAAATTATTTCTTTTTTAAATAAATAAATTAAAAGCTACATTATGTAGGACTTTTCAAATTGGCAAAATGCCAAAAACGACGACTACAGGAAAACAAGATTTAAAGTTTGCATGTTGCCAAAAATTGTTGCTTTCTTTGTGACAAAGTTTAAATGCCCCAAATGCAAACGGCAATGTTATTTCCTTAAAAGTTTAAAGCTCAAATTATTTATTACGAACAACATTTTCGGATTGTTCATAATGTTTTGTTTAATTTCACAGATACTACATCACCGAAAGGTATCGGCCGCAACTTGCTACACTCCTCTCCTGCTAAAAAACATCCCTCGGCTACGCTTTGAGGCTGAGGGCCCTCAATCTCTCGGCTACGCCTTGAGGCTGAGTATCTTACCGGTTTTGGCTGCATAAGTTATTCAACACAATATTTTCATCGCTGTGGAGGATACACTAAGAGCAGAATGTCGAAAACACGTATTTGGGAACATTTCTCAGCACGAACGATCACTCATGTTAGGAAATTAAATTTCAGACAGATGATGCATTTTAATGTTGACAAGAACACTTTTTGAATGCTGCGAGAAGAAAATGCGACTCCTAGACAAAGAATGAAATAGGAGCATATTTTGATCAATTATATAGAGAGCACTTCACTGATATCCATTTGACACTCACCCGGAGGAATCCATTGTGCTCTGCCGTTGAGATCGCTGTACTCACGAACTCGACCGCACAACGTCTGACGGCTGAATGACCAGCTTCGCCTCTCTTCGCCTGCGCTCTGTCTGCTACGGCGATATATGACTTGCTTGGACCTCGCTGGAAAAACTAATGCCTGCGTCTACCGGTCAACAGCGCTGTCAAAATAATGTGTCTCCAAAAAGAATTTATAAGGGTATAAAATGTAACATCTGTGCTCAATATTCTAAAGGGGAGAAGTAAATGGAAAAGCAATGTTTTACTCAAACTAGCAGAACATGCTGTTCAGCTTGTGTTCTTGCGTTAACCATAGAGTTTTTTCTCCGCCCAGAAACTCTATCAATTTCTCTCCCTCTCACTTTCTTCCTCCCCTCCCTTATTCTTTGCATATACTCTCCTTCGCTCTCTCTCCACCTTCTCTCTCCACCCCTTCTACTCTCTCCCCGCCAGCACCTCTTTCCTGACAGACTTTTTCCAGGTTTTCCTCAGTTTTTCATAAGTGGAAAATGGTGGGAAGGTATCCTAAACTTAGGTCTGGGACGCTTCAATCTCAAATTTCCTTTCCCAATTATTAGCATTTCATTTCATGCATTATCAGCAGGCATAGGAATTCATAAGGTTTCAAGACATCTATACTCAAACCATTATGTCAATACAGATAATGTAAAAAACAGCAGGCATCAGTCACTGACAGGCAGATAAACACAGTCTAGTGAGTGCTGTCTGAAAATGTCAACAGATTGTACGAGAGATAGGAGTGGTTTGTAAACTACGACGTCGCTGCGTAAATCCAGTAAAAGTACAATTCCGTTTCCTTTCGTCCTGGGTTTAGTGCTTAGAGATTCCTATGGCTGATCATCAGTGTCCACCGCCTGTGTGGCGTATGCAAGAACGAACGTTAAATATTACTAAAGAAAATCCGAATGTGCTACATTCACTCTGCCCTCTATCCTTTATTAGTGGTAAACAAATTATTCTTATCAAAGCATATTTGTCTATCTACTATTTTAATCGAGATAAACCTTTGCAGAAATAGCTTCAATACACATTTCTTTAGGATATAAAGATAATTGCGATACCTAGTCAAATGTTTAAGAACTGGGCACTATATGCTGAGCTTAAAATTCTATACTGTTTCCATGCAATCATGAGAAACAACTGAAAATCGACCGGACTAAAAAAAATGATAAAACTATTGAACAAATCGAAGCATTAATAACGGATATCTCAGAAATCGCTGATGCAACATAAAAGTTGTTTCGAATAAATTGTGTGTTTTAAAGAGATCTACATTTTTTGTGTGGCACATATTCGTCTATCACTTAACGTTTACCAGTTATATGAAGTAGTACAAAATTCCTTATGAATGAAGAGGACTTCACACGCTATTCCAAGAAAATTAAATATATACATTTTATTTGTGATGTAAATATCTTTAATATGTGGTATTTTAATCAAAATCGTTAGAGCCATTTTTGAGAAAATCAGAAATTTCAAATAATGTTGCATGTAAAGGGAAGTTTGGGGTGACGGGATTTTCTTGAAAGTCTTCGTGTCGCATCTTTGGAAGATACTGAACCTAAATACCAAGTTTGGTATTTATCGGAGTTTGGTATTTATCCGAGTTTTCGTTTTTGAGTTATGCTGTTCACAGATACACACGCGAGCGCGCTTTTTCTAAAAATGCTTTTTTTTAGATTCAAGGGGCCTCAAAACATGCATTTCCGATGAAACCTCGGAATCGAATTTTTGGGTGGAAACCAATACCTTCTCTACCTACCACGTGTGAAGAAGGGAAAGTAAAAGCTACTCTCTCACCCTCCGCCACTCTTTACCCTCTCCCCGTACTTTGTGCAACGCATGTCATGTGGTAATTTGAAAATCGGTAATAAAGGTGCTTTTTCTGGGGTGTTAATAAGCATTAAAACAAAGGTACTTGTGCCTATTCCATAGGCTTATTATGCGATAGGGAGTGTTGTGCTTCCCAGTGGTTTACACAGAATAATAGTAATAATAGTAACGAAAAATTAATAAAACTTCTTAGATATTCAACATATCGAATTGTTGTAGATAACAAAACTTATCCCAAATATGCTCATAAATGCACTATTATATCGCATTTTAAAACAACACTAAAACATAAACGAGTTATATCTACCCCTTGACCTTGTAATTCATTAGAACACCTCTCACTCTTTAGAAGAAATTAAAGTGTCATATAACCCATTCTTTAGTTAGGACTTAAAGTGTTGATATACTTACCAAGTTTACAACAATCGGTTCTGTCAATCTCGAGTGAAAATGTAACATACACACACGTATTTTAAAAAGGCTAATTTGCTTCACACACAAACTTCGTGGTGCAATAGCCTTATTGGTCCAAGGTCTAACGCACGAACGCTGCATCCTCTGCCTCCATCCATAGGGAGATCTCGGGCTGAGTGCAGTGATGGAGTGCCAGTGATAGACATGCTTCCAGCCCGGCAACTTAAATACGGTTTATGAGGCCGGAGCCGTTACTTCTCCTTCAAATAGCTCTACAATTGTTCCCCAAAGAAACCATAAGGCTGGGTGCACTCTGTACTAGGCCTTCCAAAATGGGTACACTCCCCATGCTGGTACTGGGAATTGAATCCTCGTCCCTTGGCAATGCAGGGAGCAACACTGCCGCAGTGCTACAGGATGGCCCTTTACCACAGTTATTCAAAATGATAAATACCCAGAAAAATTTCGCCTGTAGTCTTATTGTGCCATGGGCATGGGTGTTTATGTGTCTGTGTGTTGTGTATTCGGTAATAAGCGGTAAAGCATACAGTAAAGCACAGTAATCATAAACTGGGTAAACAAGGGAACTTTTAAAAAGAAATTTATACATATAAACATGTCAACTCCATTCACAAAGATACACTATTGAAATTTTGCAGATGTATTAATGTTATAATACATTATGTGTAAACCAGCAACAAAATTTAAAAAAGAAAGCTATCTAGTTATTATTAAAAAAGGTTTTGGTTCTTTTTCTCTGCCATTTGTGGAGGAATCCATTTGAAATTGATGTGTTATTAGTAATATTCGTTAAGTACCTACTGGCGTAAGTTTTCGCAAAATATAGGCATTCTTCAGAGTATAATCTTTTTAATATTGTAAAGAATTTAAAGCCTAATTTCAACATGTCCATCACCGAGAAATCATTTCCTGGAAAAATTTAGTCATTAGTTCTGGAGGCTAAGCGTAATTAACCTATTGTGTAAATGTGAAAATTGCAAAGCATTACTGATAACGGTTATAGAGAAAAAGGAATATAGTTGTGTCTCGAGAGATTATAACTGAAAAGAAGAACTCATAAATTTCTCTTTAAAACAGTGAAATACACTGAGTAGATATGTGGTGTATTTCAGTCGCTGCCAAACGATGGACCCCCTCCCCCTTTGTATGGTCTTCAATTTCCTAAGGCTACTATAATTTTTTCTATCTCTCTAAAACTTTTTATATTTGAAAATAAACCACAATAAATTAGTGAGTTTCAGAGTTCACAGTAATACAGTAATCAGTTTAAAAATCCTACAGAATATACTTATAGTCCAAATAAGAATGTAATTTGAAATATATTAAAAAGTAATCACATATCAATAAAAAAGCTGTGGCTTCAAATTCAAAGTTTTGATCTGAAGGGAAGTTTTAAGTATACGACCCTAATAATTATTAATACTCTCACAGACTAGATCGTGGATGATAACGATTAGCCAAGGGGATACTGCATAGATACGGTGTTACTACGGTGGTTTAGTATTGCCTTCCTTCCACAGTATGAGAATGGGAATTGAAATGGGAGAACATCGCATATACTCAGTCTTGGATCTAGGATTGAAATTTCTACCGCCGAAAAATCCTCCATAGCAGCCGGGAATCCAACTCAGGTCCCTTTGCATTCTAGGCAGGATAAGGCAATAAAGTAACTAACAGTGAAAGTTAGCACCAAGAGAAAACACGATTTCTAAAACGAAGCCTTTTCATAAGCATTGTTATGTTACAGAGGCGCATCTGACCTACAGATATAAACCGAGGTCGCGGGTTCAAACCCGGCGGAGGACGATGGATTTTTTTCGGGCGTAAAAATCCTTAGCATGGCTTCCTTCGGAAGGGAAGTAAAGCCGGTGGTCCGTGTCGTAGATTTGCGGCACGTAAAAGAACCTTAAGCCTGATAAAGAGGCCTCTGAGCCTCCTTTTGATTACCGGTCTTTTCACGCCCAATATAGAATGGGACACTAAGGACCACAGTAGTTAAAGAGCGTCCATAAATAAAACTCAATTTCAATTTTACAGCTATAAAAACCAAACAAGGATTCTGTTTACAGAGATGATTAAAATAATACGCATTTTATATAATTAAGATTAACATTACATTTTTGTAAGCTATTGTAATTTAATTTAGAAAATATCAGAAAACTTTATCAAATAATATAATTTGCAATGAATTTTCTAGTTTTTATAATATTATTATGTAATTTATAGGTATATCCTAAGCCGTGGCGTAGTGGGTTGGTTTCGCTTTCCAGCCACAGAATGGGTTCGAGGCCGCCCATGCGGGTACCGATCCATGGAAAGGACTGGTGCCCACTCAGCAGTGTGATGCATTTGAGGAGCTGCGTTAGGTAGCGGACTGTAGGTCACGAAAACCAACATTCCGGCTGGGGAGAAGTGTGGTGCTAACCATATCTACCATAAGGGTTGTGGTGCCACAGCTTTAACCCAATATGTTAATGTATTGAGTTACAAGTTCCTTTTTTTCTTCTGAGTTAGTTGTCTGAGCCCTCCTTGTGAACGTTGGTCATTAATTCGTTTCAATGTATTTCGAGTTATAACATATTGCTAACATTTTCAGATAGTGATAAAAAGAAAATAAATGATAAAACATGTCTACTTTCAGCAATATCAAAATTTGAAGCAAACATTTCCTCCCATCTAATAAACTAACACAACCCGCAGCTTTGCTTGCGTTGTGCGTTAAATGCGGAGATTCCTCCTTGCTCCTCCGCTTTCCCAGTGTCTCTCTCTCTCCCCCATCTCTACCTCTCCCTACATCTCCGTCTCATTCTCCCTCTCTCCTCACCATCCATCCATTCTCCCTTTCTCCCTATAGTTCCCTCTATCACTCTCTCTCTCTCTCTCTCTCTCTCTCTCTCTCTCTCACCGGGCACCTTACATGTCATATGAAATTTTGAAAAATGAGGCATTAAAAACACAGTAATTTTTAACTGTACACAAACTTATGCATCATCCTTATGCTTGTAATGCGATCGGAACTATACTGTTTTTTGCGGTAACTGGTTTAGATTCACGAATAATAGTGATGCAAAGTTCTTGCAAGTTTTTGAAATATTTATCCAATAGAAACTTTGTAAATAACAAAACTTATTAGAGCATTATGCTTACAAACTTTGGTTGTGTAGTACTGGTACTTTGCAAAAACTTAATAATAAGCGAGATACTTCAATTGTTTTACTTTGCTCCCCATTAGAGCCCCCCTTTTGGGCAAACTAATTATGATATAATGTAGCCTATTTTTTTAAATGAGTCCTAAGGTATATTGTATACCAAGTTTTATAACAATCACTTCGGCCATTCTTGCATGCCACTTATCTATACACATCAGAAGTTCTAAAACTTTGATTTTGACTTCAGTTATACACGTTAATATCAAGTATTAATAAAAAGTTGAAAAATATTAGAAATCTTCGGTTACAGTTTTACTATATGCATAGATGATTTGCTAAGGTTAAAAATAATGCGAATGGCGACTTACAAGGTCGTAAGTATTTTGAGACCCGGGCTTCATAGTTAACCAACTATTAGATCAATTGACTTTATAAGTCACCGTTGGTTATATTATGTCAAACTGAATTTGAGATCTCCTTGTGGTTTACATGAAAAATGCGAGTCATATGGGGAATTTAATATCAACCCGATATGTTGTCATGGTAGCTCAGTTCGTTAGAGCAACCCGACAAAAACCGGAAGATCCGTGGTTCAAATCCCGGCAATGGCTTTCAAGTTTTCAGTCTGATTCTAGCTGCCTTTCCATCACATTATTATGACCTTCAAATGACTTCGTACTCTCTCTTATGTGGAGTAGTAGTTTTATCTTCAAGAGTAATTATCTTAAACCAGCTCCGAATACCCAGACTATGCAGAAAGAAAACACGCAATGGCTAAGTTTGCAGCACCTCATCACTGTCCATTTAAAAGGAATGTTAAGTTGTGCCAGATGCTGTAGATTCTATGATCTTATGAGCGCTGGCTCTTCCTTCTGCTGCATATTTTCTTCTTTCTTTCCCTTCGCTTCACAGTATATAAGATGGAGTGCTGGGATGTTTCTGATTGTCCATCCCACACTGTATGGCCTTGGCTTGTAGAAATAAAACTACCAGGCCCAACAAGTGGGGTTTTTCGCCTCTGGCGTATTACTTTCGATCCATCGTACTTGAAAGGTTAGGCAAGTACATATAATTATCAACGAATAGTTCTACCTGCAGATTGCAGTTTTAGGATTAGTATCTAGCCTCCAGAATTCTGTTCCAAAATAAACAGGTGAACATTATGGAATATTAGTTATCACTTTATAATTTGAATGATTCTTTAAAAAGTTAAGCGGTGAATTTGCTGGAGGACATCGCTTAATATTTTACACATAGTTTAGCGGTTCTAATCCCGCGAGGACCGTCCTCCCTGATTGAGGCTTACTCCAGGTTTTTCCTGTCTTTAACTGGCAAATGCCATGGAGGTGCCCTAAACTTAGGCGTGGAACGCTTCCATCCCAAATTTCCTTTCCCAATTATCATTTTACTTCATTCATTACTAGTGTGTCATATGTAGTAACAACGGACGTTAAACACTACACCACACACACACACACACACACACACACACACACACACACACACACACACATAGTTTACAAAATTTGTATACGGCTGTGTCAAATAACAGGTATTTCCCTAATGGCAACCCACACTTACAGTTTACTGGATCCTTTATTTAATTATATGTATACAGAGAAAGGCGCCAGCAAATGTGGGTACAGAGAACCTCAACTAGAGATTAAAAAAATAATATTTTTCTATTTAAGAGTAAAAAATTTACTAACCTGTATATATTAAAACAAATCATGTATGGGGAACATAACCCATGCCTTCTTCCTTAATTCAATCTATAAGAGCTTATGTTACATTCACATGACTTTTTCTTCCCATTATGGTTTATTTATATACAGCTTCTACGTACGATTCCAACAAACGCTTATTTTTCTATCTATCTCATTTTAATCGAGATAAACCTTTGCAGAAAAGGTTTCGATACAGATTTCAATGTAGATATAAGGAGAATAGAAAAAATCGAATCGATAGTTGTTTAAAAGCGAGTGGATTTTAAATTCCATATTCTTTCTATAATATCGCGAGAAACAACTGAGTATAGACAACACTTTAAAAATGACAAAAACACTGAGGAATTCAACCCAATAGATAATACCGTACCTATATTTCGGAAATGGCTAATGCCACAAAAAAGTTGGTTGAAATAAATTGTGTTTTAAAGAGATCTACATTTTTTGTGTAGTATATTTGTCTATCTTTTAACCTTTACCAGTTATACAAAACACAGGTGATTTTGCTGTTTTAGATATTCAGGTCTTTTTATAGTAATTTCCATATCCTGATTCCAAAAAGAAGTCCGTACCATTTCTTCAAAATTCATATCTTCCATTTTTGTTTATTTGTGTATCTTTTATGTGATCATGAACCATTACACTACTACAACAATGCCATCTATTGGAATAAAGCTGCTGCAAGGAAATAGTTGACTGTTTTATGGCAGATGGCAGCACATTCTAAACTGCTTACATAATTTTGTATTGAGAATGCATGTTACAGGACTTAATAGTAGTTGTATAAAGCAAGAAATTAGCATTTAAATAATACCATTTTGTTATCTTTATCATATGTAACTCAGTACAGTATAATGGAAAGAAGGTGTTGTGTAAATAATCCAAATTCATTTTGTTATATTTGTGGTAGTTTTATTGTGAAGAAGCAGAAAAAAACATAACCTCATTTGTAAGAAAAACGTACAAATCTTGAAATAGGAGATCAATCCAGGTCTTGGGCTCCTCGTAACGTGTGCAGTTTGTGTTGAAGACTTACAAAATTGGACAGAGGGGAAGAAGCAATCACTACGTTTTGAAATACCAATAACCTCATAATCACAGTAATGACTCTTAATTTTGTACACGCAATGTGAAGGGTTTTAATACAAAGAACAAAACAAACTTGCCATCTACTATGAGACCAGTGGCCCATGGCCCTGGTATTCCTATACCTAAGCCATCTACAGACAGTAGCGAACTTATTTCAGATCCAGACAGTAACAGACACCATTATCACATGTGTCCGAGGAGTTCGTTCCTGAAACATCAAATACGACACAACCATTATCACAAGCCAAGCTAAATGATATTATAAGGGATGTCAATCTTCCCAAGGATGCAGCTGAGGTTTTAGGTTCCAGACTACAGAAAAACAATTTACATCAGTGACTTTCTACAGGAACAGAGATATGGTTTCTTGCAATACTTCAGCGAAGAAGAAAATCTAGTTTACTGTAATAACCAGGGTTAGGATTTTTAGGTGCGCACCTTTTTTCTTAAGGTAAGTTAAAGCTGTGCGGAAAGATATCACAGTGTGAAATTTTATTTCTAGTTGCGAAAAGAGGTATTTTTTCTCGCACTTTTTCCTTTTTTTGGGACCTTTACCCATTTTTCACCAACCATGCCCATAATCCCCTTTTTTTCTTTTAAGTTTCATTCCAATTTATTCTTTAACTTTCAATTAACGTCTCCTCAGCTTGCTGTGTACGTGCGAATAGTAAGCCTACCTCTTTCAGTAAACGCCGCGCGGGAATTGAAAGCACACCCGCAACAATGGAAAATAATTGTGTGTTCGACGAAAACCTCTCTCTCTCTCTCTCTCGCTTTACCGCTATAAAGTAGTCCGCAATAATGCAATTGACAATGAGTGATTCTATCCCACCAGAACCAGTAGCCTGCTGTTCGTGAATGTGAGTTTGTTGCTGTGAGAGACTTCATCTGTTTGCGTGGAGGCGAAGACTGGGCATGCAGAGACGGCAGTAACCTCATCCGCGCAGTTCCGAGAATTAAGACTGGGTTCTGCTCGAAACTACTAGTAATCCTGAGACTGAAGTTCCAGCATGAATGAGAACATTCTGGTAATTGTCGCGGTGTTATAAGAGAATGTGGACAGCGAATGGGCGCAAGAGTGAGTTGCGTGACACTTGCACTGTGTTAGCAAGTGAACTAGTGTTAGCAACGACTGTACTAGTACTAGATTTTACCATACCAAAGGTGTCCAGTGCTCGATTTATTGTTCTGGCAGATGAATTCAAACAAGATTTAATGGACACTGATGGAACTGTTATGCGATGTTATTAGATGAAAAACACCAGCGAGATCGCATCAAACAACACATTGCTAACTCTAAGCATCAAATGAACAAGACTCTTCAAGCAAACAAATCACGGCAACCTCTATTACGAAATGCGTTCCAACAGAGTTCTTCAAAAAGCGAAAATTTGAAGGAATTAAACATTGATTTGTGTGCAGCTCTTACACAAGCAGGAATTCCACTCAATAAGGTGAACCATCCAGCCTTCAAGGGATTTCTAGAAAATACACAAAGATGTCAATGCCCGATGAGAGTACTTTAAGAAAAAACTACATGGTTTACCAAGAAACAATAGAAAGAATCAAGGAGAAAGTGTCTGATTGCGATTTGGGAATCGTTGTGGATGAAACCATAGACTCAATGGAACGATATGTTTTAAACATTTTGGTTTTTCCCTTAGCAAGTGAGAAAGTTAAGCCCATGTTGTTAAAAATGTACGAGCTGCAGGAAGCCAATGCCAGTACAGAATGTAATCCAGTATGGACTTCTGCCAAAAACTCTGGCCTACTGGTATCGAGTTTGAAAAACGTCTTCTTGTGGTTACGAACCAGGCTCCATACATGGATTCAGCTGTTCACGAATTGAAACCTTTATTTCCTAACTTGAAGCATATGACATGCTTGGCTCATGCCCTTCACAGCGTTTGTGAATCCATAAGGAACGAATACGACATCGCAAATCAATTCATCTCTGCCCTGAAGAAGATTCTACTGAAAGCTCCGAGCCGTGTTGTTTACTACAGGGAAATCACTGGCCTGCCCCTTCCAAATTTCCCGGTCATTACTCGCTGGGGATCTTGGATTGAGTGTGCTGCTATGTTGTGTGAGAATTTTAACAAAATTAAAGAGTTTGTGCTTTCTTTGGATCCATCCGACGCAGGTGCAATTTCCAAGGCACAGCAACTTCTATTACCGGAGAAAATACATAATTTGCAGACAGAACTATATTGTGTCCATAGTTACAAGTACATGCCAGCAACTATTAAACGATTGGAAGAACAAGGTCTGGAAAAGGAAAAACAATGTGATATTATTACTTCCGTGAGTGAGCAGTTAGATGGCTTTGCCAAAGACAAACTTGAGTCTAGTCTTCAGAAGAATCCAGACATTGAGGAATTCGCCACATCTGTAGAGTTGCCATTCAGAGTGAATACAAGGTTTGCCCCACTGGTTTCTGTGGATGTTGAAAGAAGCTTTAGCATCTACAAAGATATTCTATCTCCTAATAGAAACATACTTTTAAAAATGTGGAGATGCTTAACGGCTTGAAGTACAACAGCTTCATGTTTTTTCCTTCTTTTGATGAGTGATAATTTGATGTATTTGTTTGTAGTTCAATAAATTAGAATAGAGGAAAGAGAAATCATTGAATTATTTAAGGGAATGCACAACTGAAATTAACCCAAAATCTCAAAAAGACTAAAAAAAGCAAAAAATATATGTTCCAAAAAAATTCTCCATTGCTTGTAGTTTTAGAATCCACTTTTATTTTTGACTAGCGAACGCTTCAGGATCGTTACGAAACTTTTTAAATACGCTTGCGCATTTGGTTGCCAGCTGTTTATATTTTTAAAACTTCATTTTAAGGCGTTTCTTATTTTCAGCATTTCTGCATATTCAAAATGTTCCACACGATGTAGTTTTCATCCATTCATATTGACATTTTTTATGCTTATTTCAAAAACCCAAATAAATAAAACTGTCACATAATTTTTCTGTGTAATCAATAGTTTTTGCGCTGTAATTTTTGAAGGTAACAAGGTATACAAAAAAATGCAAATACAAAACTGCAAAACTTTTTTCTCTTAAACTAAGAACGGTAAAAAAAATTATATGACAGATTTGTAGTTCGTTGACATAGAAAGCAACACAAGATTCTTTTTTTGTTTTTTTTTTGAAAAATGCATCATGTGTTGCATTTTGCATATACCCATAGTTTTATATTTTGAAAATTAATAACTTGAAAGCTAATTAAGATTTTGGATTGAAATTCACAAAACAATTATATCTAAAGAAGACTGACATGTGGTTAAAATTTCAGCCTAATTGAATGGATAGTTTAGAAAATAGCAATTTCAGTTTTGCATCCCCTTAAATAAACCAGCACCTTATTGTTCCTATTTTCACCTTATTTGAGCACCTTTTCACTTCCTTTTTTCATCTGAAATTTGCACCTAAAAATCCTAACCCTGGTAATAACATTCCAGACTTAATAAAGAAACTAGGTTGTGTTACATATGATCCACATAAATGGAGGCTATTTATTGATTCTAGTAAAAGAAGTCTTAAGGGTGTGCTGCTTCACAATGGGACTGCTCTTTCTTCAGCTCCAGTAGTGCACTCAGTGCAGCTGAAGGAGAATTATGAAAGTTTGAAGTATGTTTTGGAGAGAATTAAATGTGTTGAACATCAGTGGTTATGTGTGGAGATTTGAAAGTAATCTGTATGATATTAGGCCAACAACAAAGATTCACAAAATTTCCATGTTATTTATGCGAGTGGGATAGTAGGGCAAGAGACTAACATTGGAAACAAAGACAATGGTCCAAAAGAAAATGCTTAACGCCAGGTAGTAAGAACAAAATAAGGGGTAGCCTAGTGGATCCATAACATTTTTCTTTTACCACCTCTTCATATAAAACTTGGTGTAATGAAACAGTTCGTAAAAGCACTTGATCAAGATGGTGATTGTTTCAAATATCTCATTGTCAAATTTCCCGCTCTTTCTGAAGCAAAAATAAACGAAGGAATTTTTGTGGGTCCGCAAATCAGAGCTCTATTTAAAGACAGGTAATTTGAAGCTACTATGACTTCTGAAGAAAAAATGCTTGGAATGCATTAAAAGAAGTTATAGACAACTTTCTAGGAAACGATAAACATCCTAACTATGTTAAAATTGTGAGCACATGCTACAGAAGTTCAGAACTTTACGATGTAACATGAGTCTCAAATTACATTCTGTTTTCACATTTGGACGTCTTTCCTGACAACCTGGGGGCAGTCAGTAAGGAATAAGGGGAGCGGTTCCATCAGGATTTTCGAGAAATGGAGAGGAGATACCAAGGACGATGAAATTCTTCAGTGATTGCAGATTACTGCTGGATGCTGTGTAGGGATTCCACGGAAACACACAAGAGAAAATCTAAGAGACAAACATTCGATACCAAACTAACAAGATTTTATATCGACCCGCTGTTTATAAAATGAATTTATATGTGATATTTGGCAATAGAAACCCTCAAAATTCATTTGTAGCTCTTATACAACTTAAGAGTATATACATTTTCCAAGAAAATGTGTGAATACTTCATTTTTGATTTGTAAAAAGAGCTGATGTGATGGAGAAAAACGGAAGTCATTTTTGAAACCAGCGGTACTGAAATATTAAGAATCACCTTTCAAATGTAAAACAGCTCACAAAAGATTTTTATTTGTAGACCTATGAAATTATACAAAATTCCTTCCCAATGAAGAGGATTTCACGGGCTATTCTCAGAAAATTCAAGATATACATTTTACTTTTCACGCAAATATATTTAATCAAAATCGTTAGAGCCAGCCATTTTTTATTTTATAAAAAATGGCGAATAAATTTCCATGGTTAGGGTAGTTTGGGATGCGTGGATTTTCTTGAGGATCTTCCTGTTGCATCTGTGGAAAATATTGAATTTAAATACCAAGTTTGGTATTTATCCGACATTTCGTTTCTGAGTTATGTTGTTCGCAGTCACAGTAACACACATACATATGGATCTGTTTCTAAAATTTTATTCAGGGGCCTCAAAACAAGTATTTCCGGTGAAATCTCGATATTTAAATTTCTTTTGGAATGCAAAATCTTCTCTGCCTATCAGGCATATGGTAGAGAAAGTAAACTAGGTTGTGAGTTATATCAACGAGTAACTGGGCAATGTAAGAAATAAATTCAGTATTTATGAGTCTTTTTCTGTTTAGCTAGTATCTATTTTATTTTCTTACGAAATCGCCGGTTTTCAAACCCGACTGCTATAAACGTGGTGGTGTTACAGTGCTACAATTAGAATGCTTTTATAATTAGAACAATATTCTCACATTTTGGTGCACAGTAACACAGAATAATTAAAGTGTGTGCTCTTACGGTTATAGCTATACTAAAATAATTGTTTGTTTGTTTTTTTTCTTCAAACTTAGTAAATTTTAATGAATATCCGCCTTTAAAATGTGCCCCTCTTTCAGAAATATTTTCCGGGCGTTCTTGTACGAAAGCACATTTCTTGATTATTTTTTCAACCATTAAACTCTTGTCGTGAATCTGTAGCCAAAATATTTTAGAACACAAGGCGAAAATTCTCTTCCAATTCGTTGATCGTAAGGTGTTTTCATAAACATGATTTTGGACATTCCCTACAAATAAACGCCCGGATTTAGATCTGGGGAGCAAGCAGCCAGTCAGTTATCCTCTGAACAAAGGCACTGTTTGTAATGCTGGCAGAGAGCGATTTGTGAAATGATCCGCTCCATCAGATCCATTGTACTGCATTAGGTAATGACACCCAAGTTCATGAGAGACGCTGACAGTCCTTTGGAAAGCGACTCAGTACCGCAACGCACGCATTGCGCATATAAACTAGAGGTCTGCGCGGGCTCGGACCGGGTTCGGGCTTGAAAATAAAGACGAAGAAAAATGAATCTATCACATTCAACATAGTATCTTATTTTCATGTAAATATCTTAAATGTATGGTATTTTAATCAAAATCACAAGCGCCATTTTTTAGAAAATTAAAAGTAACGAATGCTTTTTCACGCAAAGCGAAAATAAAGACGAAAAAAATTATGTATAAATTTTTTAGTTCGCTATGTTGAGAAACCCGGAATAGTACCGTTATCGGAGCATGCACACATCCCTATCTGTAGTAATACCAGTAGTAATAAATAAATGTTCGCTTCGGCCAGTGCGAATAACGTTACAGCAGCACGGTAGCTGTAAACTCCGCCTCCCCCGTCCGCCCACACTCAGCGCTTCCTGGACAGCCTGCGGTAATAGGGGCGGCATGTTGTTAATAAGACAGTATGCCACCAACATTCCGCTTACTATATCGCGTTCCACGCTTTAAAGAAGGTACAGATTAAATGGGGCACACTGTTGCCACATGTCCTATACGTACGCTCGCAACTTTAGCTCTCAGTTGCGATAGGTCTACCAATTTAATGTCATCTTGTGAATGATACATCACCAAATAGTGAAATCTCCACTGCTACGTAAGGCTATTGTAAGACATTTAATTCTCACTTGCACTTTATCTCTCCTCTTTATAGTTTTAGTACATCGAATACAATTTTATAGGCATAAAAATATATATTATCAAAGAAATATGGAGATAAAATATGATTAAAAGTTTTAAGTTGGCATGGTATCATCAATGGTTTACCCATGACGAAGTTACATTCACCCTGGATGGAATGTTTTGAAACAGCAAAAAATACACGACGCACCGAACCTCGCTTTGCTTTATTCCATCATATTGCGTTAACATAGCGTATTTTCCCCCCATCCTTTCATTCGTTCCTTTTTTTATTTTATACATTACTGTTTCTGAACATCTGGTAGCCTTAACTGTTTCTTTTGCTGCCTTACTAACACTCACTTTACTTGAATAATCTAACTCCTTCATTATTATTTTGCGTTTCTTCTTCGTTTACCAACATTTCGTTTCTTCCTAGCTTCCCCCTCCATAATTATAAATATTTACATACAATTTTAAATAAAAACCCTACATAGCACTACAGTGTGTAAAAGCACACGCTTCCTTACAACTGATGTTAACCTTACTGCCTTCTGCCTCACGCCTAGCGCCTGTTAGCTGAGTAGATGGATGACTTTTGTTTGTCATACACAATGAATGGAAGAAGTTAAAGGATTCCGGATTCTTTTAAAAACTGTCTCCAACCCTACTCAACATTTTCTCTCGCTTGGTCTCCGTTGTAAACCCAATAACAAAAACCCTGGCTGACTTTTCTACTGCATAGGTATAGAATTTTCCGAAAATATTTAATTTAAAAGAGTATAATGCTCATCTTATTAAAGATAAAGAATTCAAACTAGACCAATATCAGCACTCTAGTATACTTTAGCTAGGAAAAAATATATTGTGGTGTTCTACCGTTTAGTTTATTAGTTACTGCGTGATATGCATAGAAACAACAAATATCCAACGTTTACTAAAAAACATGTTTTCTTTAGAAATTTGGACCCCCAGAAATCTGTAAAGCATCTAAAATGATGTAATCTGACAGAGGAAAATATTCTGCATAGGATAATGTGTTCAATACGGAAAATTATAATAAATGAACATTTACACCATGTTATTAGCAACTTGGTGACAGCGCGAGAGTAGAAAAGGACGAAGCCAATGGAAATGTCCATGCGTTAGATAGAGACAGATATTCCATTTACCTTCATACTGCCTTTTAAGGTTGAACAAGCTTTACATGCGAATTCCAAGAACGCAGCCGCGCCACTATTTCTGTAGCTAAAGCGGCTCCTTAATTGGTCCCAAGGACCTGAGTGCATATCCTACCAGGCCCCCCAACAGGTGAAAAAATTCTCATGCCGGTACCGAAAATCGAACCTGAGTCCCTTTGCACCGCAGGCAGCAGCGCTTCATGAAGAAAAGGCATTTGATACCATCCAAAGGGATGCACTTTGGCACAAGTTGAGAATTAAGGAAGTGAGCGAGAAGTTCGTAAGATTATTAGAGAGGTTGTATTCAGATAATGAATTTTGCATTAGGCTTCCCAGTAACAAAGTAACAGATTGAGTAACAAATACAATTGGTCTAAGACAGGGCTGTAAGTTAAGTCCTATTTTGTTTAATTTATTTATCGATGACATACTTAAAGAAATAGCAAAGGAAAATAGCCCAGCAATTAACAATAAAGATATTTCAGGTTTGCTCTTTGCGGATGACCTAGTAGCAGCGGCAGTCACAAGTGGAGGCTTATAGAAAGCAATAGAAGCAACAGAAAAAACTGTAAAGAATGGGGTTTAAAAATAAATAAAAGTAAATTCAAAATTATGGTATGTAAAAACGGGAATAAACTCAGCAGAGAGAAGAAATGGTGGCTAAACGGGAGTGAAATCGAAGTTGTAAACAAGTTTGATTGCTTAGGAGTAGGGTTAAATAGCAATGGAAAATGGACAGAGCAAAGGAAAAACGCGCTAGGCAAAGGGAAACTAGCTCTTAATACTATAAGAATCTGTTTGAAGAAAATTCCAAATGTGAGAGTAGACTGGCTTGAGAGAATTTATGCAGCCACAGTCGAATCAAGAATGCTGCATGGAATAGAGATTTGGGGGACGGAAAAAGGATAGGATAGCATAGATCAAATCCACGGAACTTTTTGCAAAATGTTATTGAGACTACCTAATGGCGTAGCACTAGTTGAATTGGGAAGAGTTGGTAGAAAAGGATTAGTGCTGTATATAGTGAAATATTGGGATAGAATTCAATCATTGGAGGAAGGGAATATTGTCAAAGAATGTTTAAGGGCTCAAGAAATATCAAATTGGGAAAGAAGTTGTCTATGTCGATTAAATGAAATTGTAAGAGAAATTGGAATGGGCGAGTTAATTAACCAGCAAGCAATAGGGGGACAAAGATTATGGAATAAAGTAAAAGCTAGGGCGGATGATATAGATAAACAAGAACTATTCTGTAACTTAAGGGATAAGAGTACTCTGATATCATATAGGGACATTAAGAAAGAATTGGGAAGAGAAAAATACATTGATGTTTGTGATAAAATGGAAGGAGAGGATCTGTCATGGGCAAGAACCGGAACAACGTTATTAAAAGGTTTAAGGGTTGATAAAGAGTTATGCCCACCTTGCGGCATTGCAGATAATAACTTTCACAGTATAACGGAATGTTCGGAAACCAAAATCTGGAGAGAGGAAATATGGAACAAAAAGTAGGAAAAGTTACATGTAGAGATATTATACATAAAGGTATTTTGGGAGCAAAAGGAAAGAATTTATCAAACAAATAGGTAAATACGTAGGGAAAGTAAGACAGAAATGGTGGAGAAAAATCGTCAAAGAAATTGAGGGTCTAAAAATGATAATGTCGATGTGGTTAATTTATAGAAGAGGGAATCTAATTGTAGTTAGCTTTGGAGGTAAACATACATGTAAAACGTAAGGTACATATACACAAACAACCAGGGGGTTAATTGTATATGTTACCAATTTTTAGCAACTCCAGGGGAACAGATTATACATATTTACAATATTTGTAATTGGAAGAGATGAAATAAATTACCTTACTATTACTACCACAAGGCAGAGGGATTTTAGTAAGTAAACAGATCAATCGTGTTACCGCACGGAGTTTAGGTGACATCATGTATTGTGACGGACACTCACCTCCCCAACCCAAAAGACAATTTCGTTGCAACTGTTCCGTTTATTCTATGCATATATAGACCAGTGGGGAACTGTGGCAATATATTTATGTTAACATAAAAAGCATCATCACAATAAGCATCGTCTGTAGCAGTACTTGACATGGGACACCAGCACAAATGACGAAACCATCAGATATAACATTAGAGCTTAAAGGAAATTTAAAACATCATGTTAAACAACCTGTATTTCAATGAAACACAAGGAACATGTGACATTATTAGAAAGGAACAATGAGAAAAGTGGACTTTCAGCCCCCTGAGCTCCAAATTATGGATCAAATTTTTCTCAAGGATCTGCGTCATACGCTAAATAAGAACGCATATTTGTTTTAAAAAAATACAACTTTCGATGTAAAAGAAAAGACAACGTAACTCAGATTTCTGTACATTAATGCCCTAATTAAGTCATGAGGTAACTTTATTGCACACTATTAGTAGCTAAACATGCATTACTTCCTCCCCCTTCTAATACTCCTTAATTTTGGTCTACCTGCTGTCGAAGTAGGGTGTACTGCCTTCAAGCTGTACATCATGTTTGTTTACAGAGAACATTGCAAGGTCATCTCTCTCGCCACCAACCCTCGGTGTGTTCCTAGCTTGATGGTTTACTTACTGAAACCCCTCCCTGATAATCACGGCACATGACATTTAAATTCATACGGTAGACGATGAAAATATGACCAATGCAGCCAATATGGTCACATTGCCATAGTGCCTTCAGTTGCAAAGTTATCTTCAAGATAGAGTTAGAACGAGTGAGGGCCAGCGCCAACTGTGCGATAGAGTTCAAGCTGCACCAATGCATGACACATCTCTTAACAATGGATCCAGACGCTGTTCTAACATGGAAGTGGATACATGACTTTTCTATGCCCTTGCATACAATTGGAAGTTTCTATTACTGTAGAAAATCTTGTTGCTTGTTTTCTGTTTGTTTCCTTAAAAACCTTTAAGACTAAGCTGATAAATAGGGAACTATTCAAGTGACCAGGAAAACAGGTAATATGACCATGATTAATTTGTGGTACTGAAAAAGTGATGAGCATGTGGCGATGTGCAATATCTGATGTTTTAATGTACGAGAAATGTATTGGATTTACTAGTGATAATAAAGAATGATTAACTCGTAACACACGTGCTTAATTTTTAATATATGGTCTTCTTTGATGCGTGTGTGTCTGTGTAAACATCAAAACTCAAAAACGAAATTTCGGATAGAAACCAAACTTGTATTTAAGTTCAAAGATGCGACACAAAGAAGTTTAAGAAAATTCCCCCACGCCAAACTACCCTTTACATGGAAAAAGTTTCCATATTTTTAATGATTGCAAACATGGCTCTAACGATTTTGATTAAAATATTTAAGGTATTTACGCTAGAGGTCAGCACGGGTCGAAATTCTTAGGCCCGGCTCTGTCCCGTCTGAACAGAACTCGAGCCCGAGAATAAATTATACTGTATCACCCGACCTCGGACCGATGGTCTAATTTTGTTTTAAATAAAATAATTTTGTACTTATTCACTATTATGATTATTATTATTATTACTCCACGAAGCGTTGCTCCTGCGGTGCAAAGGACTCGGGATCGATTTTCGGTACCAACATGGGAATTTCTTCCCCTGCTGGGGGTATGGAAAGGTATGCACTCAGGTCCTTGGGACAAATTAAGGATCTGCTTTACAGAAATAGTGGCGCGGTATGTTGGCGGAATACTGTCTATTTGACAACATGCTATTACTGTAGGCTGGCTAGGATGTCCTGGGTGTGGGCGTACGGGGGAGAAGGAGTTTGCAGCTGTTGTAGTGCTGTAACATTATTCGCAATTGGCCGAAGATAGCATTTATTTACTAGCTACTACTGGTATTACTACACATATCGATGTGTGCTTACTGCAATAATGGTACTATTAGGCGTTTCTCAACATAGCGGACTAAAACAAGCGATAAACTATTTTTTTCGTCTTTATTTTCGGTTTATGTGGAAAAGTTTTCGTTACTTTTCATTCTCTCAAAACTGGCCCTAATCATTTTGATTAAAATACCACACGTTTAAAATATTTACATGAAAATATAATACTACGTCGAATGTGATAAATTCATTTTTCTTCGTGTATTTTCAAGCCCGAGGCTGACAAACATTTTTAAATTAAGTCCGAGCCCGTGCAGACCTCTGATTTACGATAACAAAAATTTATATCTTGAATATTCTGAGAATAGTCTGCAAGACCTCTTTATTCGGAAGGAATTTTCCATAAATCATAAGAAATAGACAAAACTTATTACGCAAAAATATAGTTTTGCTTTAAAGCACACTATTTACTTCAAATAACGTTTTTGTGGCGTCAGCCATTTCCACAATATCCGCTTTAATTTATTTGAACTTTTCAAATTTTAATTTATTAAAGTGCTGTCGCTGTTCACTTGTTTCTTGCGATTTCATGGAAAGAGTACGTTATTTCAAGACCAGCATATACCATATCGCTTTTAAGTATTTGCTTTTTTTTTCTATTCGCCTTGTAGCTACGACGAAATGTGTAATGGAATTATTTCTGCAAAGATGTATCTCGATTACATAGAAAACTAAGCTCTCGTAAAAATAGCTTATAGAAGCGCTATAAAATAAAGCGATATGGGTAGAGAATGTCATGCAAATATAACACATCCGATTTTTTGAAGTACCTCCAACCCTCAGTTGTTTCTCGCGATGTCATGAAAAGAACATAGTATTTCAAGGCCAATATATAGCGACCTGCTATTAAACATACGGCTACCGCTATCCCCTTTGCTCTTATACAGAAATGTGTAAGGAAAGTGTTAATACAAACGCTAATCTCAATTAAGCTGAAGCAGATAGGAGAATAAGCTTCTGTAAGAATAGTTTCTAGAACAGGTATAAAAATAAACGATAGTGCTATGCAGTGGTGGAAGGAGAAGGGAAATACAATTCTGGGTTCAATCTGGCAGAATCATAATTTTAAATACTAGATGGGTGAGGTTGCTTAGGTTAGATTAATTTAAATTAGGCTGCACTAAAGTGATAATATTTTGCTAGATTAGACTAGATTAGATTGGTTTGGTGGAGGTAGCTTCCTATAATGGGTATATTTTAGCTTCACGGCCTGTAATCTTAAACAAATGGGGCATTACAATCAGAATGGATTGCTGGAGGCTAAAATCAAGAAGAATTCTCGGCTACCAGATACGAACTGTAGTTATAGGCTGATATTTTATTTTATTGTCTTTTGTAGTGTTTAACACTCGTTCTTACTACGTACGGCAATAAGGCGGTGAACACTGAGGATACATACAATGAAATTATATTTGGGAAAGGAAACCTTCCGGCCTAAGTTTAGGGTACCTCCTCGGCATTTGCCAGTTGTGAGGACTGAGGAGAACCTGGAAAAAAAAAACTCAGTCAGGGAAGACGGTCCTGGCGGATATGAACCGCAGACCACCCGAATACAAGTCTCACACTTTACCGGGGAGCCATTTCGCTCGGTATAGGCGGATTAAAGGAAATGTATTATGCTATGTGGGGCGTGGATGCACTGCTTCATTTATTTTGTAAGAAAATCATTATATATATATATATATATATATATATATATATATATATATATATACCGAGTGAGTTTGCTCAGCCTGCGGATTGAGAAGTTATGCAGTCCCGACGTTATACAAGCTATGCCGTAAACACTGTCCACTGCATAGCGTCGTATCAATTTCGGCCGAAACGACTGCTTTGCACCACGATGCATACGGTGACTTGCACTCGTAGCGCAACAGTGTGAGCGTTGACCTTCAGTTGTGAAGGTTCCAGATTCAAATACTGCCACTTGAATGTACTTTTCATGTTTAGTAAATTCAACGAGAACTGATAGTTTGGCATGCAAGTGTCGTTTCACTTAATTAGTTTAATTATGTGAATTTCACTAAAACACAAATTGTTACTTGTTAGAATATGCTTTAATGAAATCTAAATAAATGCATATAACATTGTAATTATAACTTACAAACATAAGGTATCATGAAATAATATTTCATACAAAAGAAAGCCAATAAATTGTTCTGAGAGCTTACAAAACGCAGTACGTACAAACTCAAAGTAGTGCATTTAACAGTGACTATAACATCACGCAGGACCATCACATGATAAACCTTTACAATTTACCTGTTTCCTCCATGTGGTTGTAATGGGTGTCCGAACTGGCCACCATGCCGGGCGAAATGTAAGATCTCAGTCTAACCATCATCGCCAGCCTAACCAATGTGGGTTTACAGTGCTCCAGTAATGCATGTTGTGGTGATTTACATGGCCTGTGTTGTGGAACCCTGCTTCGTCTGTAAATAATACAGTTGCCAAAAAATGTGGATCTTGTTCGGATTGTCGTATGATCCACCTAGCGAACGCCACTCTCCGTCCATGGTCCGGCTGCAGTAGCCCCTGGTGTAGTTGAAGATGATAGAGTGGAACTGCATGATGTAGTATTCTCCTCGCGAAAGATTGGTTAATATTGAAATGCCTGTGAATGTCCCTCGTACTACAATGCAGATGCTGAATGACATAGTCACACGATCCGTCGTTGCTTAGTCACAGACAGGGTGATCTCTTCATGGATGTGGTGTCTTGTGCACTGTTCCTGTTTGCAGAAGGCGGTTCGCAACTCGCAAAACGTGTGATCTGTAGGAAGCGTTCTCTGCGGAAACCTCTGTTAGTATAGACGACGTGCCTCCGTTGTATTCTGCTGCACTTCCCCGTATACTAACAGCATATCCAGATGCTCTCTATTCGAAAACATTGTTCCACAGTAAGCACGAATGGCCTGGAACTTTGTATTTATAGGCAAATCCACTTTCTAGTGCATTCGGATAGAACTCATGATCTGCTAGAACGCTCTCGAAACATGAACAGAAAGGAATAAAAAAACTCATTTATTCGCAGACGTGATTTGAACTTCCGACTTTCAACAACGACTTTCCACCACGTTAACCACTGCGCTACTACAGCACGTTAACTACGACCACCACAGTAGTCCTAATCAGCGGGCTGGTGAATGCGGTGTCAGCACCTGCATTTCGCATCGTCTGTAAAATATAGGGTTGCCTAGTTACCAATCCGCAGGATGAGAAGACTCACGCGGTATATATCCAGCATTATCAAGCCGTAGTAAAACGTTAATGACTTTTATGGTATATAGATATTATATATACCATAATAGTCATATATGTATATATATATGAGATGGTAATTAAACTACTCACTGGAACACACGAGTGGAATGCTTGGAGCAATTACATAATTAGTACACAGTAGTTTTAAAACTACTTTGAAGTCATCGTTGTTAGACGCAGCTTTGCTAGAAATTATTACATTTTAATTTTTATAGCATACTGTTCCTCTTTCCAAAATGGAAACTATCAGGTGCTACTGAAGGGAGCGCTCACGGCAGTTCACGACTGTTTATGCATTTCATTCAACTATTTTTAAACTCTTAGGTGATCACACGTATTTCAGCCGGGTTCTTACTGAGAACATTCCCAAATACCTTCAGGAGGTTTTTGTATAATAACAATAATTTGCTTTTCAATTTTTCTAGTTTCTGCGGTAACAATCCAGAATACAGACAAGCTACAGCACGCTAGCAATGGTGGTTTTAGCATTTGTGTGCGTGTTTTTTAGTGTTCTTGACTTGTCGGATTTTCGGTATTTTAGTTCTTGAATTTTATATTTTACATCTTGTAAGGGCGCTGATGACCTTTGATGTTTAGCGCCCTTAACCCCATATCATCATCATCATCATCATCATCACGCTAGCAAATGTCACAGGGACAGTCGACAGGCTAGCAGGTCAACAGCACTAAAACTGTCAATTCTGGTCTAGTAACTCTCACCAGACAAGAAGGAAAACTCATGCAGCTTTTAGTTTAAAAATGTCGAGGAACCTTAGTAGTTGAGTAACGCGGCTTTTGACACATCTATGTACTTGAATTACAATCCGTGGTATTGAAAGACGGAGTTAGTACCCGCATATACGAGTAACGTGTGGGATTACGTGACGTTTGGATTCTGAGGGAGAGTCCGTCCCTCCTCTGCGGTGCTCCCTGGAGCACGTTATTTCCCCTTGTGAAGTTGTCGATACACTTTATTGTTATGTTGTAGAATTAAATGAATAATAAAGATAATTAAAAGCCGAAAAAAATGTGAGTTAACGCGGGTTTGACAACAGGTACGTATGTGTGTTTGTACCCGTGTAATGAATAGACGGTTTTAGAAACCGTCTATATGAGTAACGTGAGGGGATTACGTGATGTTGAGAGTCTAAGGTGAATGTTGCAGAGTTAAATGAATAATAAAATAATTAAAAGCCGAAAAAAATATCTGTGTGTGTGCGCGCGTGCGCGCTCACGTGTAGTAAAATTTTGTCTATCTCTTATTATTTTTTTACCAGTTATGCAAAAGTCGTTCACAATGAAGAATCGTTAGAGCCATTTTTGAGAAAAATGTTCCATGTAAAGGGTATTCTGGGATGGTGGGGATTTTTCTTGAAAAAACCTTCGTGAAGATACTGAACCAAAATACTAAGTTTGGTGTTTATCCGACTGTTCACATACAGACACACGGACATGTTTCCAAAAATGGGGGGTCTCAAAACATGTATTTCATGTGAAATCTCGGTATCGAATTTTTGGGCGGAATGCAATACTTACTATACGTAGTAGATAAAGTAAAAAAATTGCAAGAAGAGAGGCAATGAAGTGACAAAAAAAGATGTATGGCTTAAATAATATTCGAGTTATTTGTATGGTTACCGCGTTTGCTAAAAAAACTAATGTATGGCTCCCGCGTTCAGAGGCAGAGGACATGTGAATTCGAGTTATGTGTACGGTTATCTCGTCATATCCAAGATTTTGTTTTCAATGTATGAATCAAAGAAGAAGAGATCCCGTTCAGTAAGAAGGCAATGAGAAAAAAAACTAAGGGGGCTAATAATATTCGAGTCAGGTGTACCGTTACGTACGTACGTTTTCGAGTCCCCCGCAGGTAAAAACTTGGAATCTTTCATCAAGAAGGCAAAATAAGAAATTCATGCGAGTGATTCCCGTTCACGCTGGATCAGTAACAGAAGGGTCAAGACAGCAATGAACTATAAATTAGTAAAATTAAATGCTTTAAAAAAGCCTCGGCATATCGAGCTCACATGCTGAGACATGCAAATGCAATGTCTTTTTCTCTCGTCTCTGTAACCCGAAGGCATAGAGAGAAACCAGGACTTCAGAATTTTTAAATAATTATAGGTTATGGAATAACTGAAAGTAGCGTAAGAAATTGCCTGTAGCAAAAAGGAAGCAGCAACACGGATCCTACCAATGCTATAATTATCGTAAGTACAGGGGCCAGGTGGACAAGGTAATTTTTTGTCACGAACGAATGTCAGCCAATGGTCAGATAACTGCGTGCGCATACGTGGAAGGAGAAGGGAAAATAGGCGTAATAGTATCGTGAACTTATAAAGACGTAGGATACCGTTCTTAAGAACTTAGTACTTATTACGCTGGACATGTGACTGCAGCATAGAACAAGTGTTTGTGGGGAGGGGGGGCTAACAACGTCGGGGACATATAAAATGTGTAAGGGAGTACGAAAAAAGACCATTTGCAACAGAAGTGCGCAGCCAGGAAAGAACATGGATGGTAAGTGAAAAAAATTATTATTTCTTACAATGTGTCTTTTTACATATACTTCAGTGACCCAAACGATCGATTCAATGTGTCTTTTATTTCCGTGTTTTTTCGTGACCTAAATAATATAAACCTGTTGAAACGCGTCTGTATGTTTCAGATCAAATCATAAGCCAGCTCAATGAAATTGGAGAAGGCGCTCCAATAGTACCAACAAAGAAACTGGCAGATCTAGAGATAAACGTGCCGTTCAAAATAAACAAGCTGAAGACGCTTAGCACGAGATATGGGGAACGCGTCGTAGTAATATTAGATCAGTATCAGATCTTTCTTCCCGAGCGATTTAAGAGTATGACTACAGAACAGAAAACTGCTATAAATGAAGGAGGCTATCACCTTGTGTACATGGGACAAGAGACGCTAGCTAGCGGGTATCGACGTCACAAGATTACTTTTTTACAAAAAAAGGTATATTAAAACAGTTTTTTTGCATGTGTTAGCTCAGTTCAGAAAAAAAAAAATGCATCTCGGAAAAGAGAAAAAAATTCTTAATGGAATAGTTCTAACTTTTTGACCTTTTAAGATTAATTTGGATAAAAATCTTGTCTTTGTACGTGTATCTCGAAATTTCAGATTATAGCCAGTCGATAAAATGTTACTATTTTCACTTCTCAGATCGTTGCAATAATGAATTGTATAATTTTCAGACGAGTTCAAACATGCAGGAGAATTCTCAAGCGAAGGAGATGCAACTGCAGACACTGCAGTAATCCACTCCATGACAAGAAAAGGTGAGTTAATGTTCGCATGTATGTGTTAAAACAAAACATTACATTAAAGTAATCGGATAAGATAATAAATTTTTTCAGCTTAAACATTCAACAAAAAAAATATAATTTGACAATATTTCTTTTTTCAGCTATAAGTAAAATTCCATTTCCTCTTTTTAATATATAACTTTAATGTCAGTAGCATCAAACATTAATAATGAAGCAGTTTTGTTATATAAGTGTATTTCATGCTAAAAAGGGGATATTTTTCTTTTCAGCTTTAAAGAAAATTAGATTTCAGGTTTTAAACTTTACTTTGAAATAAAATGACAATTTTGTTTTCAGCTTTAATAAAGTGAACTATATATTTTTGTTTCAGCTTTCATGCATGCTTCAAAAAGTAACAAATTAATATCACGAAAAAACGAAAATTCGATTTAAAAAACTTTACTTGAAATAAAATCAACATTATTTCCAGTTTAAAGATACTTTGATTACTGTAAATAAAAAAATGAACTATTTGTTATAGATTTTTCAGCTTTCATGCATGCTTCAAAAAAGTAACAAATTAATATCACGAAAAAACTTTACCTGAACATTCTTTTCAGCTTAAAAGATATCAAATATGTATTACTGATGACACCTCATTTATTTCAATTTCAGAGGAACACGTGCACGTGATCTCAAATAAGACCGGATCCCCGAACAAGAGGACTACGTCGCCGAAAGATGATAGCGCGTCTCCATCAAAGAAACCAAGAACAGAATCGGTGAGTGAACAGAGGCAGAAGGATCTTGCATGCATGACAATTGAATCGGCATTTAAAAATCGGATCTATACGAGTCAAATAGAAAACTCGGTGGGAATGATAGATCCTGAAACATTTCTAGATGAATGTCAACCGCTCGTTAGCAGTGAAATTCGGAGCAATCTCGCTCGTCATTTGTCAGGAATAAAGTTATGTGCCACATTAGTATGCAAATATGTCATCCAAACACCCGAAAATGAAAAGATCGAGACATTTAATTTCAATAGTAAAATGGATGCTATCTTACAAGGTACAAACATTAGCGATTGGTATGAGAATAAACTTAAACATCCCATATTGTTCAACATTGATACATTCGAATCGAAAAGCAGTTCGAAATCACTATACCAAATATGTTCGTTAATTCTAAATTTCTGTCACTACGATCCGCTAAATGCAGGTTGCAACATAAAAGTGCCAGATTTCATAAAACACAAGAGAGCAGTGACCAATATTAGGAATACTGATAACAAATGTTTCGGATATTGCCTACTGGCATCCAAATTTCCGGTAAAGCGTAACAGCTATAGAGTGAGTTCGTACTCCAAGTACAATATGTTTAAAGAATTTAATTTCGCAGGAATAAAGTTTCCAGTATCTTTAGATGACATACAAAAATTTGAAAAGCAAAATGATAATATATCTATCACTGTATATGGTATAGACGAATATTCAATTATTCCATTATATCAAACCTCGGAACGTAAAGAGCATCATGTGAACCTCTTAAGAATTGTCGATGAAGCTAGATCACACTATTGCTTAATAAATGACCTATCTCGCCTGTTGTCCTCACAATTAACTAAACGCAAGTGTAGGATGTGTATATGTGAGGCATGCATGAAATACTTCTCGAATGAAAGCAACCTAGCTAAACATAAAAGGAGATGCATGAAATCGCAAGTTGTTAGTATGCCTGAAATAGGGGTAAATGACACCATTCGATTCAATTCATACTCGAAGTGCTCTCCTGTGCCATTTGTCATATATGCAGATATCGAATCAATACTTAAAAAAGTGCATTCATGTCAGCCCTCCGCAGATAGCAGTTGGACGAGATCGATACAAAGACACGAAGCAGTATCAATAGCTTTAAACCTTGTATGCAATTATGACGATACCTTATCGAAATTCAAAATCTTTAGAGGTCCTAATGCGATTCAAGATTTTTTCAGTGAATTAACTGTAATTGCAGACGATGTAATCGATATTTACTCGAAAAACAAAGAGTTAAATATGACCGATGCAGATAAAATAAAATTCAGAAATACTGATTTCTGTCATCTGTGTGAAGATAAATTTGAGTCCGAATCTGACAAAATATTAGACCACTGCCATTTGACCGGTAGATTCATAGGAGCGGCCCACAATTCGTGTAATCTGAATAGAAAGTTACCAAATTACATACCGATTTTTTTTCATTGTCTGTCAAACTACGATTCACATTTTCTCGTGAAACATCTCGCTTACGATCGAGAACCCATATCATGTATTTCACAAACATCTGAAAACTATCTATCATTCAGTAAGAGATATACGTCCAATGGAAAAAGTATATATTTCAGATTTCTTGATAGTTATAGATTCCTCGATGATAAATTGAGCAATTTAGCTGATATGCTAAACCCCGAGGACTTTAAAAATACAAACAGAGCATACGAAAATCCTGCACATCGGCAGCTAATGATACGTAAAGGCGTATTTCCATACACATATCTGGATTGCGTAGAGAAATTGAAAGAGACCGCATTACCAGATATATCACAATTTGATGATATAACAACGGAAGATTACTTGCATGCTCAAACAGTATGGCGAGAGTTAAATATCAGAAACTTAGGCGAATACAGCGATCTATATCTTAAGACTGACACATTGTTATTGACTGACATTTTTGAAACTTTCAGAAACTTATGCCTAAATTTATATAAACTAGATCCGTGCCATTTCTACACTGCTCCCGGGTTGGCCTATCAGGCGATGTTAAAGACGACTAAAACAAAATTATCGCTAATCACCGACAAAGAAATGCTAGAGTTTTTCGAGTCAGGAATCAGGGGTGGGCTTTGCACGGTGTCGCAGCGATACTCCAAAGCCAATAACAAATACATGAATGAATACAACGAATCTCTACCACCTAAATACTTAGCACTTTTCGATTGTACAAACTTATACGGATTTGTTATGGCAAGACATGCAACTCCATGTGGCGAACTCAGATGGTTAAATAGAGATGAAATTAATGCAATAGAATTCTTAAACGTACCGCCAGATTCGGAAACGGGTTATGTGCTTGAAGTCGATCTCGAATATCCTAAAGCCATTCACGACGAACACAACGATCTTCCACTGTGTCCAAAGAGCGAAATACCTCCAAAGGATACATGCAATAAGCTCCTTGCAACACTATCAGATAAGTCAAAGTATGTCTTGCATTACCGTAATCTACAGCAATGTGTAGAATTAGGAATGAAGTTGAAATACATACATAGAGCAGTGGCTTACAAACAATCCTTCTGGTTAAAATCATACATTGACTTGAACGCTGCAAAACGTGCTGAGGAGAAATCTAAATTCGGTCAGAATCTATGGAAAAAAATGAATAATTGTGTTTATGGAAAATTTATGGAAAATGTACGTAAGTATAACGATTTTCGTCTCGTTACCAGTTGGAAACAAGCGAAAAAGCTGATATCGCGTCAAACGTTTTTGCGTTACATTATATTTGACGAGAACCTTGTGGGTATCGAACTGGCAAAGGAAGAAATTCACATGTGTAAGCCCATATACATAGGACAGGCAATACTTGACATTTCTAAATATGTGATGTACCACTTTTATTATAACATTCTGAAAAAGAACCTAAATGATTTGTCTCTAAATTACATGGATACCGATTCATTTTTGTTTGAAACTAGTACAGATGTTTATGATTTTATCAAAACCAACATTCAGCATTTTGATACAACCAATTATCCACCCGATAACATATATTCGATACCTCTGGTAAACAGGAAAGTAATGGGCTTATTTAAAGACGAATTATCGGGCAAATTAATGACAGAATACGCTGGGCTAAGGTCTAAGCTGTACTCATATCGTTTTGATGGTCAGATCGTTAAGAAGTCAAAAGGCGTTTCAAAGGCTGCAATGCGTTCAATAACTTTTGATGATTACCTATCTTGTCTCAATGACATGAATGTAGCACATTATGCCAGACAAACAACTTTCCAAAGTCGTAAGCATAACGTTCACACAGTAGAAATGAACAAAATTGCATTGAGAGGGCTTGATACCAAACGTTATATGATTGAAAACTCGCATACAACTATGGCCTGGGGACATTTTTCTATTCCAAGAGATCCTGCTACCTCTGAGCACAGCTGACATTGTAATGTAATTCGAGAGAGAGAGAGAGACTATGTGTTTTTTACCTTATTTGAAAGTATGCCATTTCATGTAATTCTGTTTAATGAGAGAGAGAGAGAGACTATGTGTTTTTTTACATTATTGAAAGTATGCCATTTCATGTAATTCTGCTTAATGAGGGACTTGGTAAACCATACTTTTTTCGAGTTCACATGTCCAGTACTCATTTTCTTTGTAATTGAACTTCACAAATCTTGTTTTATAAATGAAAACACATGTTCACCTGAATAAGTACTCATTTTTACATGTTTATACTTTTTTGGGATGAGAGTTATATTTTCTTTAAAGTTTATGGTATATGTTATGTAAACCAATTTTTTGAGTTCACAAGTGTTGTTTATGAATGTCGTCCCCATTTAATGTAATTCTGCTTAATGTGAGAGATTGTTGTGCATTTCTTATACTTAAAGCTTTTTATGATGTAAACCATACTATTTTTACATGTCCTCCTCAACAAGTACTCATTTTTAGAGAGATTTCTTTTTATGCTTTGAAGTTCACAAAATCTTGTTTTATAAATGCAAACACATGTCCACCTGAATAAGTACTCACTTTTACATGTTTATACTTTTTGGGGGTGATGGGGAATATGTAGGGTTATTTTTAAAAAATAAATAAAACTCAATTACTTTTGGATTCTGTTGCTTTATTTCTTAAGAAATAAAATTATACAACACACATCCTGAATCCTAAAAACATTTTGTCTTAGTTTTTTTTGCATCTTCTACACTACAGAATTCCTTTCTATCCATTCACTTTTTGGAAAGCCTAGCCACTTGACGAGTAACCTATTCCCACGTCGACGTAGTACTTTTTCTACGAGATATGTGTCAGGGTAACTAGTTCTTAATAATTCATGACCATAGAATCCACCTTGTATTACCTTCCCCTCACCATCTTCCAGATGATAGGTGGGTGGGACTGTGCTTCTTACCCTGACAATGCGAAAGATTTCAGTGCTCCAATTAGGTGTGTAACCTTTCTCGAGTAGACCCTTATGCCTAGAGATCCTAACACGGTCCCCAACACTGAACCTCCTGGCGTTCCTCTTTTCGTACCTCATAACATCACGACGATACACCGTGAGGAGGAGATCGTTGTTCCTGACGTCGCGAGGCTTCATCTGAATCGTCGAATGGTAAGTATTATTGTAGATGTTAATGATTCTTGGCAAGAGATCCAGCCATTTATATGAACCTTTAGTCAAAAATTCCTTATGCATCATAGTTTTAAGCGTTCTTATTAAACGCTCGACAGCAGCAGCCTTAATGACACTGAATGTACTATAGTGATTAATTCCATACCTGGTCATTAATTGCTTGAAATGCTTATTGTAAAATTCCTTGCCGTTATCGGATTGAATATTCTTAGGTGTTGTATTCAGATCCTCCAGTATATCTCGCATTGCTTTTGTAACATTCACTCCGGTCTTGTCCTTCACAGGTCTTGCATAAGCCATTTTTGAGTAAAAATTAACAGCAATAAGAATGTACTTATAGTTTCTGTTTTGTTTTGCGTATGGTATCATTTCAATAAGGTCTATTTGTAATAAGTCATTAAGACCTTTACTAATTATTTTCCTACGTAGAAATTTCCTTCTGGCCGGGGAGTGTAATTCACTAACGATGTTTCGTCTAATCATGCTATTATTTTTGAGTTTTTCAATTCTGTGATGATCTCTTGAATTTCCGTTGTATGATTCAAATTGCCAGCCTCTCTCGATGCAATGAGCAATCTGAGTCTGCTAATCAGACTATTAGGATCGGACCAGTATACGTAGTCCAACTTCCTACCCGGAACGTGCTGCTTCCATTCGAGACCGGAACCGGTCGTAGTGTCGATAAGCCTGCGTATGATATTCTTATATTTATACCCCTTGTTCGATCTCAGACGACCGCTCCTGCTGTAGCCCTGTCTGTGAACTAGAGTTTGTTTCAAAATCTGAGAATAAATATCCAGATCGTCTTCCGTATACGATGAGGTCTGAGGTACTCGCTTGAATAATAGTTCGTACAGCCCGGGGCTAGCCTCATAAATCTCATCTCCTATCTGAACACTGTTATCTGCAAATGTAATTAATTTATTTCCTATCTTATAATCCCCGTCTTCATACCGTACTCCAAAGGTAACGTCCAGATCGCTGCCGCTAGCTGTTCGAACCTTCTTCAGATAATTCACAAGGGTATCGGCTTCTTCTTCTTCTTCTTCGGGGTGAGAGAGAGGGGTTTTGCTTTTTTCTTGATTCTTTAGTATATCCTTCAGAGGAACGGTGACGGGCTGAAGAACCTCGGACATCACGCGTTGGGTTTCGAACCTGAGACCCCTCAGGGAACGTAACTTTTCCCTTATCGCTTTACTGTGTCGAGCGATGGACTGCTTGAGTCTGATGCCTTCTACATCCATCGTAAAATGAATGCAGATTTAAGCTGCTGGCATCAATATATAGGAGATTTTTAAGTCGATACTTAGAATATGTCCATCTTTAGCACGATTAACTGGAGCTGTGAAGGTCAACTTATCGCCCATCATGACGAGTGCAGGATAACTTTCAACGCGTTTATCATTTATTGCAAATATTGCATCCGTTCTCGTATTGGGATGCGATGATGAAATCATATTGCAGCCAAACACCTCTCCGCTAACCGGGGACCTGTAGTATTCGAGTCCCGAAGTTAGCATGTATCTCTGTGAGTTACCTCTGTACGGTTTCGTTTGCAATGTAATGATGAGCTGTCCACTCATTTTCCCTAAAATAGTATTTATTAGATTCACTCGCGAATTAAGATTAGCAATACTATTCATAATTGAGGCTACCACGGTATCAAAATTTTTTTCTACTGCTGCAATAATTTCTTGAGGCATAGAAGCTAGAGTTCGGTTTAAAACTGTCTGTGTTTCCGCATTTTTCTTTACAACTAAATGTCTAACATATTTTTTATTTGCGGCATCGTTATCGTCCACGGGATCGGCTATCTCCCTTATTCGTTTCTTTCGAAAGGAAACGTTACCGTTCGAATCGGGAAGCGGTGTGTGTGCATTTATGTAATCCAAAATATATTTTTTATTCGGAACATCATGATCGTCAACTGGAGGCAATAGTACCTTCATTCTTATCGTATCCAGAATGACATTCTTTTCTGCGTCGCGTTTGAAAGCATATTTACTCAGGTATTCCATTAGGCTCTGATGTTGACCTTCGAGCGATGTTTGCACGTGCTGCCTAAGCATAGCTTCAAATTCGCCCATACGCTGATATGAAGTCTTTTCGGTGAACGTCTGCATTCGATGCTCGACGATAGTCGTAAGCGTATCCACATAGTGTTTAGTCGTTGCATCATATTCTTCTTCAGGATCCTGAATGTTGCATAATCGCTTTTTCTTGAATTGATAGTTTCCCGTGTCATCTCGATTTATAATATAACGGTTAAGCACACCCCTGGATGGGATGATCCTGCGCGATCCGAATCTGTCGATACTCATAGCTGTAATGAGCGATACTCTCTATTTATTCACTCTGATAAATACATCGAAACCGTTTCTGTATCGTCCTTCATTCAGCGGAAATTCAGGTACCATGACAACAAAGGGTCTCGAGTTCGATCTGTCATTACTCTCCCATACTTGCTTACACAACTCTCTGAATTCCGTAAAAGACATGTCAGTATTTACGTAATCGTCGTATATGTGCTTTAAGTTGAGATTATCTTGTCGGAATAGTACAATCATATTTGCATTGTCTCTAATTAGATGTTTGGGTACCTTTGCATAAGATTGTGCTAGATATACAGCATCGACGTTACGGTGTCTGCCCATGCTGTAATACGAAGCTATTTTACCCTGTTTCTCGTTGATGACGTCATCGAATACGAATATGGAATTTTCTCTGGCTTCTGAGGTTTCCAGTACTTTTTCACCGTCCTCGAACGTGTACACTTCTATATCGGGTATGGTTTTCAGCACTTTGAGCAGGTACTGATATTTCGGTTGATGCAGTGATTTCGAGTAAATGTAAAGATTCTCGAACCTTAGCCCGTTCTCGTGGATTAGCAGGTTGAGTAAGATATTCGTCTTCCCCGCATTCGAGCTACCCAGAATGAGCGCTCTGACGTTGCTCGGGAAGAGAGAGCCGTGCCTTCCCTCGCGAATGTCATTGTCGAAGTCTAAAACTTGTATGGGTAACGAGCACTTTTGCTTCACTACTTCCATCGTGCGACTAAGATTATAAGTTATATCTTTCGCTTTTTATTTTCATAGTGTATCATGAGCTCTGGACGCGCTCGGAAGGGTTCCGGAGTACTTAATTCTTTGATTAATTCTCTACCGTTTGAGGCTCATTTGCCCGGCTACAGGTACTGCGGTCCCGGAACTAAGCTACATAAGCGATTGCAGCGAGGGGATCCTCCTATAAACGCATTGGACGCTGCGTGTCGAGAACACGATATCGCCTACGCCACACATCAGGATACTGTTCCGAGGCATTTGGCTGATAAGGTTCTTGTGGAAAAAGCCTGGAATCGGGTGCAGTCTGCCGACGCTACTTTTGGCGAGAAGCTTGCCGCTAGACTTGTGACCGCAATCATGAAGGGAAAGCTGGCCATGGGTGCCGGATTGCGCAAACGTCGGAAGAGAATACTACCGCCACCCGCTAGAGGTGGGATCTTACCTTTGCTACCGCTTTTGGCAGCATTGGGTGCTGCAGGTAGCTTGGCAGGTGGAGCCGCACAGATCGCTACCTCGGTGAATAAGAAACGTGCTGCGGAGAAGCAACTGAACGAGCTGGTTCGTCACAATCAGCACATGGAAGCATTAGCCACGGGCAAGGGCAGAGGTCTTAAGAAGGGAGGTGGACGACGCAGGAAGGGGAAGGGCTTGTATCTACGTCCAAAAAACTCGGGGCGAGGTCTGTACTTATCCCGGAAAAAGCCTTAAGCGGTGCGGAGATTGAAACTTATGCTGAACGTCTACGCATTCCTAATTTTAGAGGCGTATACATGCTAGATAAACTGCCTCTAAGACCTAGACGTGCAGAGAGGATCGTCGTCAATTTGGACAACTCGCAGAATCCCGGTACCCATTGGGTTGCTATACGCAAGGATGGAGATTTAGCATTTTATTTTGACAGTTTCGGCAATCTGAAACCTCCAAGAGAGATAGAATCCTACCTCGACGGTGTTAAGATCATGTATAACAGACACAGGTATCAGAATTTCGATTCTGTCATTTGTGGTCATCTGTGCTTGCAGTTTCTGTTATAAAACACTTTCGACAGGATGTTCGAATGGTCAAAATGAGTTACACTATCACTGTGAGCGGATCTGATTCTAGTTTCTCTACCCATTTGAATCCGCCACTCCATCTGGATCCAGATGGGGTTTACGAGATTGCTCTACTGAATTTCGAGACATTTTACTCGATACCAAATGTTGATCCTAGCAATAACCTTTTCCATTACGTGCGGGATGGAAAACTTGAAACTGTCGAAATTCCACCTGGAACTTATGAAATAGAAGATATAAACACCTTCCTCAAGGATAGACTCAAAGCCGGCGATGACTTTTTTCTCCGCCCCAATAATAACACTATGAAGGCTGAGGTTCGGTGCCCCTACTTTATCGATTTCGCTCGAGAGAGATCGGTGGGCTCTCTTCTCGGTTTCACCGGCAAGCGCACGGTGGAACCGGGTGTACTGACCGAGTCTGACGAACTGGTGAACATCTTTAAGGTCAGCATCATACGCGTCGAGTGCAGCCTTGCCACTGGATCCTTCATCAACGGTAAAAGCGGGCATTCTCTCTACGAGTTTTTCCCGTCGGTTCCTCCGGGCTACCACATCTCGCAGGAACCGCCCAGTCCTATATATCTACCCATCATCGACACGAATCTCATTGATCATCTCAGCATTCGCGTGGTAGACCAGAACGGGGATACGCTCGACTTCAGAAACGAAACTATAACAGTGAGACTGCACATAAGACGGAATGGGAATAAATTTTAAAAGGCATTACTATAATAAAAAGCTTCTCTCGAGATTGATACCTACTCAGTCTTCGACACGCAAACTGCTAACACCATCCAACCGAGAGTTCCTCGAGCGTCTGGGATTCAAGGTTCTGTAATGGATGTTTTAGATGTGACCGGGGTTCCGACGTTTGACGATAAGATTAGTAAAGAGGAGGAACATGTCTTCCTACCTTACAATACGTCTGCTCTAGATGTGAATGATGAAATTAGAATACCATGCCAAGCCGAGGATTTGTACACGCTTCCTAGCAGAAGTTACCTCTACATAGAGGGATCTGTGACAAAACCTACTGGCGAAGCTTCATCTGCAACACTGACCAACAATGCCATGGCGTTTCTGTTCGATGAAGTTCGCTTAGATATGAATGGTACTACCATAGATAGAACGAGAAATCCTGGAATTTCTACGACTATGCGCAACTATGCGGCTCTCAACACTTTGGACTCCAATCGCCTGCAGAACGCCGGCTGGACGTATCCCGGAGAACCTGTAGACATCGTGAACGCATCGAACGGTGTATTCAACGCTATCGTTCCTCTTTCGATGCTTCTGGGTTTCGCAGACGATCACAAGGAGCTGATACTTAATAGCAAGTTTGAACTGGTTCTCATTAGATCTAAAAATTCTAATAATTGTGTGATTGGCAACGATGTGACTATCATTAAACTAAACCGTATCGAATGGAGGATGCCCGTACTTAGACTCTCCGATGCCGAGAGGGTGGAGAAACTTAAACTCGTCCAGTCAGATCGCCCACTGCACGTTGCTTTTCGAACCCTGGACCTTCACACTCAACCTGCAGTACCGCAGACTAAAGCGTTCACGTGGAACGTTGCAACGACATCGAAGCTTGAGAAACCGCGTTTTGTCATTGTGGGTGCACAGACCGACAGACTGAACTACCTTGCTAAAGATAGCTCTATCTTTGATCACTGCAATATCACCAATCTGAAGCTTTATCTCAACAGCGAATGTTATCCGTATCATGACATGAATTTGGATTTTGCAAATTCAAAGTTTGCATCTCTGTATGATCAGTATTCTAAATTTCAATACTCTTATTATGGCAAAGAAAATTACCCTCTTTTGAAGAGAGGCGATTTTCTGAAATATGCACCACTATTCGTCATAGACTGTTCTCATCAACCGGAGGAGACCGTGACTGGAGCCGTTAACATCAGATTGGAAGTTCAAGCATCGGCGAATTTTCCTGCACAAACATCTTTGTTTTGTTTGATTATTCATGACAAATTGTTCACTTATAAACCCCTAACTCATGTTGTTCAATCTATCATATAAGAAATGAAAAATGTATTTTTTTACATCAATAAAGAATGAAATTTTTATATTTTTTTATTGATTTTAGCATACATCTCCTTTAACTTTTTTCTGACACTCCTACCTCTAACATCGTATGAACACATTGATTTATGAACGTCATGCAATTGAAATAAATGTATTTCAATGTATGGAATTAGTCTCTTCAGTCCTGCTATTGCAACAATGTCCAGGTTTATGACATTTTCGTTTAGACACGTATTCACAAATGCTATTTCATTAACTTTATTCATATGCACTGTTACGTTATATGCATAGATTATATTCTCACTGTACGATAAACGAGGAAGCTTACCGTCTTTCACATACGTTTCAATCACAGCTATATTTCGAACTATTATCTGCCAGTCCTCTTTTGTTATGTATACAAAAGTTTCGTCAACTGCTTTGATGAAGAGGGATGCGAGTTCGTAATGCAGTCCTATATTCACACGATGCTTGGAGCTGATGGAGATGTCGTCGTGCATAAACACGCTATTTGGATTCATCTTCCTCTGACTTTTCTGGAATGGGGTCAAAGATGAGCACTATAACGTTCTCTCGAGAGGCTTCCAACATCTTCTTGTTTACGACTTTTGCCTTGTTCCTCTTCTTGTCAGGCTTTTTTTCGGACCTGTAGACATATACACAACATTTCTGTTTTAACACACACGTGTCATTAATAAAAAAACTCTTTCTTTTTATTCACAATGATTCTGCTTACCTTTCTTCTTCTTTCTCCTCCACGGGTTCGGATGTCGACACCGACCGATCCACGTCGCGATGCGGTGGCACATCTTCTCCTTCGGGCGTTCTGTAAAAATAAAGGCACAGGTTTTTTGCTAGCTATCTTTTTTCTCCCCCTACTACATCTATTCTATCACATGTTCTTTACTTACTTACCCTTTTGCTTTGAGATACACGTCGCAGCACTCTCCACAACGGAAGAATGACGACATTTGTTGATGCTGTGATGGTTCCTTACAGATGATGGTATGCGTATCGCCATCACATATTTCCTCGTGCTTATCGAGACAGTGCTGCTTCATTTGCTCGTACTCCTCGAGGTTCACCCAGCAACAATTGTCACTATCGCTCGCGATTCTGATATTTTCACTACTCATCGTGCTGGCTCACAGTCGACTGTGAACGCCGATCCATTCTCGTTTCACATTTAATGGATAGGGGCGGTGGTGGGGATTGAACATGCTCGTTCTTGCACTGACCTGGTTTATACCGTTACGCACGTGGGCACTTTCTCACATACACAGTCTTCTGTAACATACTCATGCAGCCTAACATTCATACACCTAACTCGAATATTATATTAGCCTCGCATGGTTTTCTTATTTTATAGTCCATTGCCTTCTTGATGAAAGATTCCAAGTTTTTAGCTGTGGGAAACACCAAACTTAGTATTTTGGTTCAGTATCTTCACGAAGGTTTTTTCAAGAAAAATCCCCACCATCCCAGAATACCCTTTACATGGAACATTTTTCTCAAAAATGGCTCTAACGATTCTTCATTGTGAACGACTTTTGCATAACTGGTAAAAAAATAATAAGAGATAGACAAAATTTTACTACACGTGAGCGCGCACGCGCGCACACACACAGATATTTTTTTCGGCTTTTAATTATTTTATTATTCATTTAACTCTGCAACATTCACCTTAGACTCTCAACATCACGTAATCCCCTCACGTTACTCATATAGACGGTTTCTAAAACCGTCTATTCATTACACGGGTACAAACACACATACGTACCTGTTGTCAAACCCGCGTTAACTCACATTTTTTTCGGCTTTTAATTATCTTTATTATTCATTTAATTCTACAACATAACAATAAAGTGTATCGACAACTTCACAAGGGGAAATAACGTGCTCCAGGGAGCACCGCAGAGGAGGGACGGACTCTCCCTCAGAATCCAAACGTCACGTAATCCCACACGTTACTCGTATATGCGGGTACTAACTCCGTCTTTCAATACCACGGATTGTAATTCAAGTACATAGATGTGTCAAAAGCCGCGTTACTCAACTACTAACCTTATATACTGCTGCATGGATTTAAATTCTAATTAAATTCCTGTTATTGGATTACAACTTGTAAAATTTCCCATTAAATATCCACTAGATCTAAAGAGAAAGCCGCTAACTTTGTAGTACTGAGCACCAGTCAAAAACTTATATCAGGGGTGGCGAGAATGCCTTCTTTCGCCAAATTATCAAGTATGAAATATGCACGACACCATCTAGCAGCACGTAGAATACAGATAAACAGCCAGCTAGAGAGGTGGAGTCATTGGGAGTCCAAATGTCATTGCAAATCCCGTTTGCCGCCGCCCCTGAAGGAGCTTAATATATGCCAGTTGTCCGATATCTGTCAAATATATGGAAATATTTCTCATTGTACCTATATAAAGACTTTAATATTAGCATTTCTAATTAGTAATATGAGAGTAAGATACTTTGGTTCTTAAGTGAATGTATACGGGAGTGCAAGAGAAAGACACATATACTACCAAACATTTATGTATGGATAGTGTTTCAGGTATTTTCAAAAAATAATGTGATTATTGTAGTATGATATTATTGGAAGAGTTTCCAGATATTGTCAGCTTGCATTGTTTATATATGATCACATTCTTTTAATAAAATACAAGTTGTACGCTATGCTTTTGTTTATTAAAAATTAAAAAAATATTAACATTTTTCCATCCTGACATTATAGTCAAGTTTAAAAGCGATTTTCAAAGTATGCGCATTTTTCTCTATCCTTTTCTAAAATGTACGCCAGGTCAGCGAGATTTCAAGCGCTTACAGAGAAAATAAGGTATTGCGTTAAGAATATTATAAAGACAAGCGACAAGAGTCTTTCAAATCTGAGATGATTTTAGTTTTCAGATGTTTTTACTTTCTCTGCTACTTACATATAGTAAGTAGAGGAAGTATTGCATTCCACCTAAAGCTTCGATTACGAAATTTAAACAAAAATACACGTTTTGAAGCTGTCTTGATAGAAAAAAAGGCATTTTTAGTAAAAGGTCAGTCTGTGTGTGTGTTCGTGTTCGTGTGTGGCTGTCTTGTCCATGAACAGCATAACTCAAAAACAAAAGTCGTTTACTATCAAACTTGGTATTTAAATTCAGCATCTTCCTGAGATACGACACGAAGATGCTCAAGAAAAACCCCCTACCCCAAAATACCCTTTACATGGAAAATTTTTCGTTATTTTTCATTTTTTCAAAATGGCTTTAACGATTTTGATTAAAATATGTTTAATATAATTGTCTACAAATAGCATATGAAGTTTTATTCATTGTGAATGATAAGCCGTAAGAAATAAACAAAATTCTATTACAAAAAAGGCAGATCTCGTTAGAGCACACAACATATGTAATATCATTTTTTGTGGTGTTAATCGTTTCCGAGATATTCCTTGTTATTGGTTTGAATTTTTAAATACTTAATACGTTTTCCAAGTAGTAAGTCGCTATTCGTTTTTTTTCTCGTAGCTATGCAAGGAGCATGGCATTTCAAAGCCATCAGATAACGATCTGCTTTTAAAAATCTGACTATCGTTTTAGCTACTGTATCCTCTTATACCTATAAAATGTGTACATGCGTAATGAAAGTTTATTTCGATTAACAAGGTGATAGAACTATGGGCTTTTGTAGGAATAGTTTGTATAAGAGTGAGTAAAGGTAAAGGGTAAAGGTACGACAAGCAGAGGCGCCCCCCCCTCAACCGAAGCAGAGCACCGCAAGTGGGCCAAAATGACCCGTTTTGCTTCTACCGTGACCTCTGAGTGGGAAATTAAATTGGGCTTTATTTATGGACGCTCTTTAACTGCTGTTGTCCTTAGCGTCCCATTCTATATTGGGCGTGAAAGACCGGAAATTCTGCTCAGAGGCCTCTTTATAAGGCTTGAGGTTCTTTTAAGTGCCGTAAATCTACGACACGGGACCACCGGCTTTACTTCTCTTCCGAAGGAAACCATGCTAAGGAATTTTAAGCCCGAAAAAAAATCCATCACTCTCCGCCGGGTTTGAACCCGCGACCTTGGGAACTAGAGGTTAGCATGGTAACCACTACACCACGGAGGACAACCCCGGGAGTGAGGTAGGGATGAGGAGAGAGCCCCGTAGGGCGACCAGGTCCGGATGACGAAGGGCGCAAGCATACACGGGTCCCTAACGTTTCCAGATCGAATTCATCTGCCGTCGCCCGGGCCCACCCACAACCCATCGAACCTCCACTGGGGCGGAGCCCACTCAGAAGCAAGATCTGACTGAGCAGTCCCGCAACGACGCCAGGGAAGAAACCTCTACAGAACGCATATTCACCGCCCAGCCGCAACCCATCAAACATCATCGCCTGGTCCTAAAACCCTGAAACACACGACCAAGAAGATGATGGGTACAGGAAAGGAGGGGCAGGAGAATCGTGGTAGAAGATCAACTACCTAGCATTTGCCTGCCGAGTCGGGGAAACCATGGGTCAGATTGAGCGGTCGCCGGTAATCGAACCCGGGACCTGCCGAATGCTAGTTGCACACGTTACCGCAGCGCCACCTTGATCGGTTAAGAGTAAGTAGAGAAAGTCAGGTGAATTCAACACATTACATTTTGTCGTCAAATATTCACCTTTTTTTAATCGCGGAGATATGAATAATGTTTACTTGTTAGTTTACGTAAATATATTTTCAGTGAGATTTCAGATGCTTATAAAGAAAGTAAAAGTGGAGCATGGGTTTGAGGTTTTGAAGCACTAAAGACAGGAAACAAGAGTAGTTTCAAAGCTATAGACGAACTCAAACAGTTCCCCAACTGCTGCTGATTTATATATCTCAAATAGTAACTAGACCTTCACACAGAATTGCGCGGTGTAATCAGTTAAATAAATGATAGTGCATTATGTAACGTTCCTTTCTTAATGAAAGGTTGCCACACCACTCATAAATCAAAGCAAGTAAAAAATAACGCTCCCTCTTAGATATTTTTCTTCCTTTTTCATCTGAGAGATAGGTACCTAGTCCTGGGCTCATAATGGTATTCATCACAGCAGGTTTTGTTTTGTCCTCAGTTATTTATACGTAGATTGTCCCAGACCTTTTGGATCGAAATGATACCGATCTGTTTACAAAACAAGTTAGTCTGTTAGCCAAGAGAAATGTCTCTCATTTTTAAATATGTCACAGGAATGACGCAAATAAAAGACTATCAATAAAGACTATTGTTTCTCCCATTTCCTACAAGGTGATTTTATACGATCTAGGTACTGTTTACAGAAATTAAATGAGTTTTACTGTTTTCGTAAATAATGCGAAGTTGTTGTTTGAAAGAGTAACTTTGCATTGTATTTCAGCAGATTTCAAATGCACGCATCATTTTTTTCAAAGAATAGTTACCTCGATGTTTACAGATGGCATAAGCTTCGGATCACCCTGCGTGTAGAATACTTCGTTATCCCTTGCCATTGTATAAACTATTTCACATATCTGGACAACATTTCTACACTTGGACTATAGCATCCAGATAAATTTGTAAGCTACCTTATAGATTTCGAAATTGCCCTATCTATATTTAATGCCGCTTGTATAAAAGCCTTCCCCATTTGACTATTTTGGAATAAGCTGAGAGGGCACTAATGCTTTAGAAGGCGGAAAAAATAGCAGGTTATTCATAGCTTTCGAAAGGTACCCTTATCCTGTTTTCAACCTCTGTTTACAAATCTACATTGTTTGACACTGGCTTGGACTGAATTTTCTAAGCTTATGCGCTAGGGCATGGTAAAAGAAAAAGAAAGTTACTTTACAACTTTCAAAAGTAGCACATATCCTTATTTTCAAAGCCTTAAGTTGAATTTGAAGCCGTTTAACTTATCTGGTCGAAATTTTGTACACGCACGTCATAGTAGCCGACACATCTACAAATCACATCTTTACGAATTATAAATTGCATCTACTCACCCATTTTCAATTTTATTAGTACAAATCTGCCCAGTTTGACCGATCTAAACGAAACTTTGTACACATACGCTTTAGGACAGAGGTTACCTGAATATACCGCAAAATGTAAGCCATGTGGTCCTAATATCCAAAATATTAACACAGAAGTTGCCTTCAATATTCATAACATTTTCATGTGGCGCAGGTGTTTTAGAATTAACGATATTTTAATCGACATTTTAAACAAAAATACATTTCCCAAAATTTTTGAGCAGCAGATGCATACGAATACTTCAGAGTATCTCCACGGAATCTCCCGAAGGGACTTTGGAGGGAGGCCAGGAGTGCTGAACGGATTCCGGCGTTTCGCCATCGTGATTAAGGAAATAGAAACGGATTCCAACATGCAGCTGACGGTGGAACGCTATAATATAGAGGCCAGAACAGCCGAACGGACTCGGAGGTTCTAACTTCCAAAGACACTAATTTCTTGCAAAGAGCTGTTAAGACGTGGCAGTCTGCGATATCCGTAGCAGCATAAACCAGGGGCAAGCAGTGGTATCGGTAAGAGTAAAGTGATGTTCGGTACAAAGGAATCGCCAAGTCAAGTAACAAAACCGTGATAAGATAAGTTCGCAAACCGAGGGTACTCTGAGTACGTATGCTGTAAATAATCATTACGTCACTTAAAATCAAGGAAGCGAGGGGGAAAATATGGCTCTGTCCTTAAGGCATTTATTTTCGCAACATTTTGTTGCTATAATTTGAATGGGAAGAAAAATTCAGGTATATATTATGTATGACCAAACACTGGGCCCTTTGACTTCTTGTGTTTCCATAAACGCTCCTGCTTTCCGATCTTCTTCACCCCCAAAAAAGAACGGAAAAGCTGTTCATCAAACTGGAAGGAGCCATTGTTCCAATACTCAGCTGAGGATTATCGCCAAAACGTCGAAGTACTTTGATTACGTAAACGCCACACTACTGGTCTTTCCCGAAGACGTGGTCCTACACTCACACTTCCGTTTATCTCGAGCCTGAAGTCTGCGTGTCGGAATACGTGGGATTTGGGTAGGCGATGAGCTCGAAACCACTCCAATAGCATCTTATCAACTCTGCATATCGAATAGTTAGTTGCCTATTTGAAACGTTGCTGTCATTCACTTCCAGGAATTCAAATGGAAATGTATATGGAATAATCGGGACCCGGACCCTTCTGTGCAGTACGTATTTAAAACTACAGCAATTTGCATTCATCATATACACGATGTTTTCGAATCTCCGTGCGCTTCCTGAAGTTGTATCTCGTTGCTGTGCATGCGCGCCGGTAATGTTGGTAGTATGTTACAGCGGGTGGAACAAATTTTAATCCGTTAATACGAGTTGTTGACTCTTTAACTTTAGCGGCGTGTGTGTGTGTGTGTGTATGTGTGTGTGTGTGTGTTCGTCAAAACAGGTTGTGATGATCCTTAAAAGGACAAATGAAAATACTTCCATCGAAAATATGACGAATGTGGTACCAAACGCAGTGAAAATCGTTTGTTGTGTGATAAAAAATTAAAGTTGCAGTTTACAGTAAACTGAAACAGTGTTCATATTTTGACAAAATCAAAATCGTATTTTATGTATTTATTTTTTTGCGCTATACCACTGCTGATACATAATTGTTAGTAAACTAATAAAGGAACTAAAAAGAGGATTCAAACTATTATTGTCCCATTTATACCCCGCCTTTAACTGCTATGGTCATATTGGCGGCCTTTTATCTTTGGAACATACATATTATTGCCCACCGGCAATGGTGTTAACTTGTATACAGTTGTCCTTGGATTTCTGATCTTTCTTTGGTTTTTACATTAGATCTCACATTCACACTCTCATTCATATTTCCAGACTCTGGAGAGAATCTTGTCTTGTCTGTCTTGTCTTGTACGATACAGATTTCTAGATTTCTATCATTGCCCCGGATACACTTCAGCCTTGGGCTTATTGTGCTATCAGTATCGTTTTAAAGCCAGTTCATTATGCCTACAACCTTTACCAAGAAAGTCTCATAACAAATATGGTTTCAAACTCTTCTGGTTCTAAGACATTACACCAAAAGCATGTGTCTCCTGTGAGCCAAGGCCTCAGAGGCATATTTAGAGGAGGATAGGGAATAATTTTGGCTAGAGAAAATTTCCACCCCTCCAGCCTGGAATCAAACCCGGCTAATATTGTTTAGAAAATTAGCAATGTAATACAATGTAACCATTCAAGCACTGCAGTTTTCGTTATACCTTGCGTCTCCCGCGCTGTTTTTATTTGAAATTTAGGTTAGCAAATAACGGTACGTGTAACATAGGTCCCGATACTTTTCTATCGTTTAACCCTCGATTTTGGTTGGCAATCCACCCATGCGTATGCAATGGTGAAGACGCCGCTCTGTATCCTGGCGCACCCGCCGAAGAACATCTGGTGTCACATTACGACAAACTGGTAATTCCTCTGCGGAGAACCGCAATGGTTCAGGGCCTCTGCGTTTAGAGTCCTCATAGAAAAACAGGGCGCGAGATTAGGCGAATGATGGGGTCCAGGATATAGGCCTGCTGCAGCCAATCCACCTCTTGGATAGAGAAAATCCTGCACCATGAACGCGTGATGTACTGGCACCGCATCCAGCTGTAGCCAGTGATATGTTTCCAGTACCAGCTGGACATTATCTGAAAATTCGCCGCCCATTAGATGTGTCTGCAGGAAGTTCGCGAAACCTTTTCCATCGAAATTGCCTTCCAGGAAACCTCGTCCAATAAGACGATATCCTAAAGTACCACGCATATATTCATCTTCCACAGAATCTGGGTAAGATATCCATGGAACCATCGAGGTTTGCGATCTGTCCAATACACCATGTTGTGTCGGTTTGCACTGCCACTATTTCGTCTGAGCACAGATCTTGGCAGCTGTTGCTGGAGATAGCATAGCATAGTATAGCAATAGGTAATTCTGGCTTGAAAGTCACGATCCGTTAACTTTTGAACACTTTGAAGTTTGTGTGATTGTCACTTCTGTCCTCAGATATTCGATGAATGGAAGTGGTGTCAATAACTCGACTGCGGCTTGTCTGATGCTCATGTGGGTGTCCTCGCGAAATAAAGCCAGAACATCTTCCTGACACTCATCAAAAACCGGCCTGACACTTGGTGCAGGACCGGTCGTGAAGTTCCGTGAGTCTCCAATCAAGCCTGAAGACATTACGAGAAGGCAAACGAGGTCGCGAAAACTGTTGTTGAGGCATTGTTCGTGCAGCAGAAAGATTTCCACCAGCCTCACCTATTTGTACCATCGCGGATTCTTCGTAGTGTACGTCTTCGCTACCTTAATGTTGTGTGACGCTCTGGTACGAGAGAACTAGGGCGTTTACACCGAAAGGGATATTCTGGAAATGTATTCGTCTAGACAGTCACACCATTTTGTGACACTTGGTATCATTCTCCTCCTTTCTCACTCCAACTTCGTGCGTTGAGGTGGTCGAAGTTTACAGCGACACAGTGCTAATGGAGTAGAAGCTCCTTGGACGGTAGACAAACCGCAGGAAAAAACAGGGGCTGGATTAAATAGACCTCGTGTCCCCTCCAGTGGTAATCCTGGTCTAGACTAAGACAAGCTTTGTTGAAACGCGTAGAAATAGGGTTGTATACGTATCTTTTGTGTTTTTTTTTCAGTTTTATGTCATACATACATGTATACGTAAAATACAGTATGTGTTACCGATGTAAAACTCTGCACACGGGAGCGGGATTCGAACTCGTAACTTTTTCGATAGAAATCCGCCGCCCATGCATATATCTCAAAGCAGCTATGTAATTAGTAATTTTCAGATGTCTGATTAATAACAGAGGGGACGTGTTGTTGTTGTTATTATTATTATTATTATTATTATTATTATTATTATTATTATTATTATTATTATTATTCAGTGGCTTGAGGTGATATTTTTCAGGGGGACCAGCATTAATGGAACTGTCACGACACTATTTAACAAATCTACACAGGAGAAATATATAAAAAAATGTGTCATTATAGCTAATACGCATTAGAACGAAAATAAAGCTAACCTCCTTCATTTTCATCTATACATCAACGGAATCCTTTCTCCTTTGCGGGAAAATGTTTCTATGACATGATTATAGAAATTTCTGACTTTGAATTTTGTGCAATAGAGCCTTTGCGACTGGTAACAATGAACGTTAGGAAATCCTGTCTTTGCACTGAGTGTTCCGTACGTAACTCTTTACGCGTTTTAAACGCAAAACGTACGTTCTACTGTGGATGTGCTCACTGGAATTATAGTTATGAGGCAGCATAATTCATAAACTTCTGGAAATGCTGCTTCTCCTAACTCGGTGTCTTTCAAAAACTTTGCAATCTCAGTCACTGTCCTGCCTGAAAAGTCTAACAACCTATATACAGCCACTAATTCACTTCGCTAACTTTCGAAATTAAACACATTTTTATAGGCTGATTTATGAGATATAATAAAAATATCAGGAAATCTAGCTTTGAAAGATTCAAACCTTTTCGAATTAAGTAGCTCAGTAAATTCTAGTTCTTCTAAATCACGAAATCGGTTTTCCATTTGCCTAACTATCGTGTCAATTATCTCGTAAAGACGCAAATATTTCATTCTGGGATCGTCCAATTCATCTTCCCGACGTCGCTTTCTAGCTTCATTCTCATTCTGTTACTTTCTTCTAGTGTTGCATACATGTTATCAAAATTGTTTAGAGATTATTGAATGAAAGAAATGGACTCTTTCACTTTCACAATGCAATAATTTACGCCAAAAGTCTTTGTCTGAAGGATACTGAATAAAGTATCAGTGAGAGAAAAAATATGACTGAAAATTACCAACAGAAAAGAAAAGCTGAAATCCTTCAATGATACTAAATATTCTCTGGCACAAACAAAGGTGTCACTATCCCAGGAGTCTGGGTCATCAACAGTATGCTCAAAAACTGAGATCAGTTCTGTCTTATTTTCATGCACCGTGTTCACAATACGAGAGTTGTAATTCTAACGCGTAACTGACACCGATGGAAATCTCTTCTTGACTTCCGATGCATTCATTGCATTTACACGCTTTGTTGAATGAGAAAAAATGAACAAAAACCACTCAATGTCTTGAGAAATATTTTACATTGCTTTATGAATTGCACTGACTGCAATAGAACTAGGTTAAGTCGATGAGCATAACAGTGGACGAATAGCGCATTGGGAAGTCTTTTCTTCACTAGCGCTTGCAACCCATTTAAATGGCCAGAAAATGTTGCAGCCCCGTCATATCCTTGAGCTACGAGCTTGTTCTCAGCCTCACATGAAAGTCTGTAAGGATTTTATATACATGCTCACTTAACACAACTGCAGAGCGATTATTGCTGAAACCTGTAAAGCCTCTCCTAAATTTCACCTTCTTTTACATAACGAAAGGCATTGGAAAGCTGAGACAGTTTTGCAACATCCGTCGTTTCGTCCAGCGTTAAAGCAACAAAAGGATGACATTTTACTTCTTTCCTTATTATGTCTAGCATTACGTACTAATACTTTCAATAATATCATTTAGAATTGATTTGACGATCCTTTGAAAACTTTAGCGCTTTGTAAGTGTGTGTCTAATTGGATGTCATACTTGGATAGTATGTGCAAAAACTCAATGTTTCCCCGATTAAGGGATTCATTATGTTCGTTATGACCTCTGAAAGGCAGCTCTTGCTTTATCAATAGACAAGTTACATCAATTAATCGCTTCTTTGTTTCTCTATTAGAGTCAACTTCAGCATTGTGTACCAAAACACCCGACCTTCATTGTTCACTCAGTTGAAAGTCTATCCTTAATTTATCAAAGGTTTTCAAGTTCGTTATTGCAGATAAATGTGATTGCGTCTTCTGATGTCGAATCTTTGCTTTGTGAACATTACTGATATCGGAAAAACCTATACTATTCCATACTCCTCTATCGGTTTAAAAAAGAATACAAGGCGAGGAAAACCATTTGTTTCTCTATTTACACGCAGTTATCCACTTTGAAGAATTGTAGCATTCAATTTTGAAATGACGTACATAGTTTTCCATTTGTGTACTCATAGGAACGTCCGGAGTAAGCCTACCCTTTACTATAATGTCTTGCTTTTCCTGAACACCCAAAGCTCCGATCGAAGCACCGATACTTAACTAACGATCCAAAACACCACATTGTGACTGTTGGCAGGCGTGACTAGCTGCCCTGCAGGATGACGATTCAGCTGATGTGAGATGCAAAATACTTGTATCCTGAACCGAGTCCTTCTCCATGAATACTAAACAGTGTAAAACATACAATATTGTTTTAATCCGTGTAACACTTCACAGACACACTTTCGACACTTAACTCATAATACACAAAAACAATAAACGTACCAACACATTCTTTCTAACAAAAGTGGATACACAGAATTTGTTCACCAGCGACCGCCCGAGCGTGTGCTACCTTTCGCATGGCACGAGGAACACATGCAGTGCAGCTAGTCCTAGGCGAGCTGATTAGTTGTTGCTGGCGGCAAGGGAGAGCTAGAGTGTTGGCTAGGGTACAGGCACTGAGCGAACGAAAAAAGATAATATTCTAAAGTTAAAACATGAAAATTAATAAAGCTTATATATAAGCTGATGATACTTAGGGGACTATCCTAGTCCTACTAGCATATTGACCACACGCTTCTATTATTATTATTATTATTATTATTATTATTATTACAGTGTAATGTATTAAGAAACATCACATAGTGTTCATATTATGAATATTATTATACAGAAGTACACAATTAATAACGCACAATATCTGGATTAGATCTATGTAACAATCAAAGCTAAATGCTAGTACAGCAAATATACTTGTCTCGTGCGCCGTGACAGTTTTAGCAACACCAGAACCCGTTTAAATAAAATCACTGAAACAAGAGCAAGTACTCCTACGTAATGTAATGAAAAAACAGTAAACATTTTAACATCCCTGATGTTGCTTTTGGGTTGCCTACTCAAACGAAGTTGACGAAGATTTGGAAACAGCGTGTATTTTAATCCATCTACACTATTTGCAGTAGCAGTCATTTTCATTATTATAATTACGCAGTTGCTTTTAGTTGATATCCTCTGAAAATTTTCGCCCTATATCCTCCGAATGTTTAAATACCGAAGTTATGTTTATTTATGCGAAACTTCATTTGTTAAACTACTGTGTTCTCTCTAGCTCCCTCCCTCCCTCCTCTCTCACACATACACGCAATTGTATAAAAATGCTCCTTTGACTCAGCATGTCACTGTGAAATCGTGATATTGTTTGAGTTAATCACAATATGAAGAAAATTTGAGGCTTAAACTGCTCTTGGACGACGTTACAGCGAAAGCTAAGGAAATTTGACGGATACATTCACATGGCATTCTTTACTAATAAAAAAATTATATGTTGATCCGTATATGTTATAGTCAGGTATAGGAATTTCTAAGCATTAAAACCAGGACGAAAGGAAACAAAGTTGAACTTTACTGGACTTTTGACAGCGACGTCGTAGATAAGAAACTACCCCAATCCCCCGTAGTGTCTGCTGGTGTTTGAAGACAACGCTCACCAGACCGTGTTTACCTGTCGTCAGTGACCCTTGGCCGCTGTTTACGTTATTTATATTGAGATACGGTTTGAGTGTAGATAACTTGAAGCCAACTGCTCAGAAATTCTTATGCCTAGTTATAGTTTCATTTAAAGAGTTGTTTCTGTATTTACGTTGCGTTATTAGGGGTGATTTTATATTAAGCAGTAAGTGCTTAGTTACACACAATATGTTGAAAGGGCGTTCAAATGTTTAGTTGTGGTAACGAGTTCTTGCGATGGAAAGAAGAAAGAAGAATCGCACACTTTTAAGCATTTCCATCAGATTATGCAATTTTACTTGGGAAATGTAAGGATACATAAAATATTTACAAAACGGCAAATGCTACGACAAAATATTTCACACAGTTGTGTAACTATTTTAACGAGCTGTACATTTTCCATACAGTAAACTTTTGACTATTGTAATTTCCAATTGTACAGAATTATATAAAATTTAATCAGTATGAAGAGAACATACCATACTGCTCAGAGAAAATTAAACACATACATTTAAATTTTCAACTTAATTTCTTAAATATATGTCCATCTAAATGATTATTGCCATTTTGAAGAAAATGAAGAACCATAAAAAGTTCTTTACATGCAAAGAGTGGTTTGAGTTAGGGCAATTTTCTTGAAAATCTTTGTCTGGTATGCTTAAGCAGTGTCTGAATGAAGTGTGAAATTTGGTATATATGTGGTTTTACGTTAAGTTTTGTTGTTCACACACACTTACATTAATGAGTGACCTCTTCCTAAAATGCTTTTGTGGGGATTCAAGAAACCTTAAAATGTTTATTTCCACTGAAATGTCGGTATTAAATTTTTAATAGAACACAATTCATCTACCTATTGTAGGTAAGTGGTAAAGAAAGTATCAAGGCAATTAATAGCTGCATCCTACCATAATCACCAGTGACGTGCAGTCCACCCAAGCAAAACAAGCACTACTTGGGCAGTTTGAGTAGAAGGAAATAATAATTAAATAATCTTTATTTCTGAGTTTTATGCACATAAGAATCATGATATTATAAATAAACTTGCAGTTTATTTAATCTGCTTTGTAAAAGGTACACACTGCAATAAGGTACTCTGGCTATCGTTCACTGGCAAGTCCTCTAACTATGTCTGCCCTCTGGCCATCTAACTTGTAAATGTTTAGCCAAGCAGCCTGCGCTATTGAATTGGAGTTGAACGTCATCGCGGCTTCTAGCCAATGACAGAAGCATTCACGAGACACATGGACCAAGTTGAACATGTGTATATCCAAGCTGACCCAAGCAGTTAGCTGTCTGCCTGGGCCGTACGTGCAATGCCTGAAACAATGTGATGGGCTGCTTACTTCGTATGTTTCTAATTTGCAGTTCAGATTTTGGTTCATCATTTATTTACAGTGTGTGTAAATGTGTAGTTGTAAGTGTAACAGAGTTTCTGAAGATGTCTGGTGATATAGAAGATTTGTTAGAAAATACCGTTTTCTCAAAGAACATTCGAAGAAAATAAATGTTTGATTTCTAAAGGAAGACGAATGCCCGCATTGACTAATTTATCACAGCAACAAAAGAATACTACTCGCTATTTTCAGAATACCAGTTACGAAAAATGCCTCACTGGAAGTGTCAAGTATAACAGACTATTTTGTTGAAATTGTTTGCTGTTTAGTTGTGACAGAAACTCCACTTGAACAGCTACATAATATTGCAAGCTAAACAATTTAAATAAAGCATGATGCTCATGCTTTCGAACATCATGATGCTGTTGCACATATTCGCGCTTCTATGTCGCTTGCGACTTTTGAACTGTGCGTATTGAAACTGAGCTAAGAGACCAAACACGTAAAAGCATTGTTACACATAATAAAAATATAAAACGTAATAGAGAGATTTTGAAAAGGCTTGTAAACCTGTTTGTTTACTTGCAAAACTGGAACTTTCATTCAGAGGAGACGACGAGGTCGAAAACGTCTAATAACCGTGGTAACTATTTAGAACTTCTGGACTACACTGCTCAGTATGATCTCCTACTAAAAATCATTTGGATACTTAACAGTATGCAAAGTTGTATCAAATTCAAAATGATTTAGTTGAATCTGTTGCCAGTGCCCTTAACACGGCAATTAAACTACAGTTGTAAAGTCTATCTTTGTTTTTTGCCATACTAGCTGATAAGACAACTGATGTCTCGGATAAATCACAATTTTCTCTTGTTTATCGGTATACCACTGAAGGGAGTGTGGTAGAAAGGCCCTTGTGCTTTTGGATGTAAGGACAAAACAGCTGCAGCAATTTTTAATCTTATTTTAACGCATATTCAAGGCTGTTCGAATCGCTATGAAAAACGTCGCACAGAGCTACGATGGATGTGCAGTAATGGCCTCTTCCTTACATGGTGTGCAAGCCAATATTAAGGCGTATTTTCCACAAGCACTCTTTGTTCATTTTGATGCAAATTGTTTGGATCTGGTACTGTCTCAAAGCGCCCCAAGTATTCCTGAATGTCGTATCTCTTTTGCTTTTTCTCTAAATCATTCAAAATCTCTAGATACATTTTTAGGTCGACGGTTAGCACATTTTGCCCAACACGATGGAACTACTCCTCACGTCTTGTCAGTATTGTTTACGAAAAGAAGGATGAGCTTCGATTAGTTTTTCGCACCATGTTGGGACATCGGTCGGAAGTAGAAAATGATACTCTTTCTGTCATTCAAGGACTTTTATCAAATTTAGAATTCTTCTTGCAGTTTTTCACAGTATATTTTCCCTAACCAAATTTTTGTTCAGTGTTCTTCAAAATTCTTCATTGGACATTGTTTACTGCAGAAGAAAGAAAACAAAAACGCAAAATACTGCAAATCTCTTAGAAACAGTTTTCAGGACCTGTGTGAAGAAACAGTTTCTGATGTTGGACTTCCAGAAAAACGAAACCGAAACCTCCCCTTAGACATTACATCAAAATACAGAGAATTGTGTTTTGAAATATTCGATAACGTTGAACTACATATTAATACAAGATTTCAGGATTATGGAAAGCTTACCTTTTTGTGCTTATTAGACTCTTCAAAACATAGCTCTTATGTTCGCACTTTCCCAGTTGAAGGCTTTAAAAGCTTAAGAGAAAGTTATGGTCACTACTTCGATGAAGTACGTCTGAAAAACGAGTTAATTGTAACGTACAGTTCAAAGGAATTTTCCAAGAAGTCACCTTTAGAGCTAATGAAGATGTTAGCGACTTCAGCACTTGGAAAATTAATGCCGCAACTTTATCTGTTCGCTTCACTTATAAGCGTGATACCAGTTTCCACTGCAACGGTTGAAAAATTGTTTTCCATAATAGAGCGAATTAAGACATATGCACGAAGCAGAAGAGGGCAAAAACAGCTTTCGGATCTTGGACTGATATCAATTGAAAATACTCTGAAAGAAAGAGACACAGTTTTTGATTCTGTAATTGAACATTTTGCTGCAAGTGATCAACGGATGGAATTCACCTATAAATGGAAAGGTGCGGTAAATTTATTCGATATAGTTTTGGAAATAGTAGACTCGCACGGTAGTACGACTATTGAAGTAGTTTTTTTACAGTAGTATTTTTATATTTTAGACAGTAGTTCCAACTTGCATTAGTCTTTTAGGTTTTGTTAAATTGTAGTATCCTGTCTGTTTATAATTAGCAATACTATAAGAATTGCAATCAAATATAAATAGTAAGAAAAAATATCGATTTGCCGGCTGCGCGTCCCTGATCATCACCCAAACAGTTCTAGGAATAAATAAACGCGAATTATAGAGAAGGTATCTGAGAGAGTGTTGATGTTTCACATGGGACGAGGTGATAAAGGAAAACAAAGCAAGCACGTATAAAGGACACCGCTGACAAACCACAAGAAGGATAGGCGACGTGACAACTCTGGACAAGAATCGATGGACCTGCTGACTCTCGGCTTGGAATAAGAATACCCAGAAGAAACGTGGGAAGAAAGTAGGTGTGATGAGTTGACGATCTAAGTAGCTCGTGGTCAACAAGTGCCAAAGTCCACGCCTGTATAAGTGCCTGTCGTGTCTCTTAAGAATAACGTGTGTAAATATATAAACACCGAGTCTAACCAGCTTGCCTTTCTAAGCCACATTACTGAAGCAAAATATTCTTACTCATGAAATCCTCATGGTTGACGCAAGAAAAGGTTTCCTGAATATTTTAGAAGCATTATATAATCAAATAATAAAGGTTGATGTTGCTTTTACGTGTCGGTACGGAAACCTAAAGAATAATAAGAATTCCGACTCTGGCGTGATTTTCAAATTTTATTCACTATTTTCAACAACGCTCAAAAACAAAGAGAAATGAGCAAGTAAACAGTGCTTCCAACATTGACCACTAGAATGAAATACTCACACCAGTTGCCATCCATAGAATTCTATGTTTGCTACAAACTTAAAAATTGATTGTTCGGTCCGTCTTACCGATACTAGAAGGTTCACTGGTTTTTACTCGACACAGCTCCTTTCACATGGACTTTCATTGTTCCCTTGTCATTTTGTCACCTAATCGATATTCCAATATATACCACCGCCCTAGAATTTCTTGCGTGGGTAGTCAAGTGATTAATTTCCTTGAGTATGGTTCTAGCCTCACGCAGAGGTGATTATCAATGTGACTATGAAGCATGCTCATCAGTAGACCGCCAAAATACGAAATTTCATATTTTAAACGAAGTTGTATAAACCAATTCAGTCTTTAAAACATATTTCATAAGAGTTAGGTAATATGCCAGTGGCGACCGCTGAGATATTCTATTGGTGGCCCCCCCCCAAAAAAGTGAAAACAAATCCCTCAAATAGGTAATATATGTTTACCAACTTCGTGCAGTAGCATCAAACGTATTAGGTAATTGACAAGAATTGAATGTACGAGTATGAATTTACTTCATTTTAGACCATATATGCCCAATATCAGTTATTCCGGTCTTATACGACATCTCACACAAATAACACGTAAGGAAAAAATATCACTGTTTTCCTCACAGCCACATATCCATTTGTTCTTTTGGTAAATTTACGGATTGAACTTACGACATTGATTTTGTTTGCTGCTGTAGTTTCAGATTCAGGAGTGGCCTACCCAATGTTTTCATTGAGAGTCCTGCTGCTAAATGGAGCTTGTAATAATTCACTTGCTTTGTTCTTTTTTGTAACTTTCACATACAACTGAGCATTCACTTAAAGAAAACACTCTACACTGTTTTAGTTACCTGATTTCATGGAGAACTGCAATGTCTTTGGACTTAACTATTACTCCGCGAACATAGACAGAAATACTTGAATTGTTTTGAAAACAGGTGCTCAACACATGGTGAATACGTTAGTTTTTTGTTCTGTGGTGGATAAGATACCACGTGTTCAATCATATTTAATAAACCTGTTGCTATGAAATATACAAATATTGAAATAATGCCTCTTAGTTTCAAAACCTAACGACATAATTATATTCAAAACCATTCACTTTTAATTGTAAGGATACTTTTATGTATTATCTCTGCATTCGATTTAATTAAACACTAATTTGCGCTACCAAGCGCATTAGCATTAACTTGCAGCAAAATGCATTAAAGAAAGTTTGAGTGCGGAATATGTACTCCACCATTATGGTTAGGTTCCGTGCTTTACTGCGCTCTAGCAGGAGGAACTTAAGCTCTGAGTCAGAGCAATCTTGACTCCACCATCCCATAGCACCGTATAGAAACGCAGACCCTAGCCTTATACACAGTGCTTATGAGCGTAGACGGTGCCAATCTGGAATTTGCTCTAAGCTTCAGAAAACTACCGGCAGAGCGCGCGCCGTTTAACGCACCTGATCAAATGAAAGAATACTCTGAAAGAATACTTTATGCGCAATTTCTATACACTTCTCTTTCTTTCTTTTTGACATAAGTAGTAAGTACCACGGCACAGCGGCACAGGCCCAAAAACCGCCCCTGTAAAATGTTAATAAAAGTTCGCAACTTCAGGTTTTAAAACACCGATTTTATGTTAAAAAGTTGCACAAATGCATAAAACTAATTTTATTCATTTGTTCTTGTTCTTTTGGCTCTACTGTAAAATTGAGAAATGTGTACAGGTTGCTTTCTGCAGAAAGCGGGTAGTTCTGTACACACTTTTAAGTATAATATGTAGCCATACAACATGTAGGCTTCGGTTGCTGTGATTTATAGATCTTTCGGGGAAGGCCCGTTTTGGCTTGTCTCTTTGCGGATGTTTCGCCCAACATAGTGTGGGGCATTTTAGTATTCCAGGGTACTTTATTTTTCACAACATACATATTTAATACTTCAAGTTGGTCACAAATATACTAATAGTTCTGCATTTTAGAATTTTAAAATATCATTGGTTTTTTACACACACACATATAATTATAAATCTAAGCATTTGGTAAAATCTTTTATACTTAGGTAGAAGAAAGTTTTTCAGTGTTTTTATTATAAAAACAATCAGCAATTTTTGAGAAAATTTAAACGAATAAATTACATAAAACCAATTAAACCATTGTGAAAGCGGATGAACAGTTTGATACAGTGTGTCTCGTTATACATGCAGCACAATTTAACCCTGGTGCATTTATATTTTATTGGAAATAGTAGATATAGTTTAAAATGCGAATGTATACTTAATGTGAACACATGGTTAGATTTTAATACCCATTAATATTTAGCAACAATGAACTTTAAATAATACCAAAATGAACTCCCATAGGGAAAGAATTGAGACAAAACTGTCATAAATAAATAAAGAAAGAAAGAAAGAAGAAAAAGAAAAGGAAACGCATTATTATGTTCAATTTTAAATCAAAATCACATTTAGGTCATTGCAGGATTTCAGGAGCTTATAGACTTCTATTTGCTAAGTGTCTGGGACATTCCTTCTTTTTTTATTTTCTTTGTGTATATAACATATTATAAGCAGTATTTAGAGGGAGTCGGAGGACTGCCTTGGCGCCCTTATACTCGCTGAGTTGACATGTAAATAGGGAATCGATTTTCGATGGTCGGGCTCTTGAGCCAATGAAGGCAAATAGTACGGGAGCTAAAAGCTATTATGTACGCAGTGTTTGTTGAATAAGGCAATTGAATTAAAGAGGCTGAAGCGAAATAAAGAAGTCAATGAGTTAATAAAACTTCTGTAATTGAAATGACACAGTATGTGAACAGAAACTCTATTATTTCTATGAACTGAATATATTCGCTGATCAAATTATTCAATAAGCACTAATTTCTTTGAAATTACTACCTGAGCTATTAAAAAAAATAAAACCCGTGCCTAAAATGTAAAAATTAAAAAACTAACAATAGCAAGAGCTTGCTGCATGATGAAATACGAATGTGTAAAGTATTATTGTGTACCTACTGTTTTCAGTTTTCGTACATATTTTATAAAAACAGCGCTTTCGAATCTGATGAACAAAGTATAGTTTCCCATTAAAATATAAGCAGACCTTAAAAGAGCTTGATGAAAACGATTACGTTAAGATAACTACTACCATTGTCCCCCTATAATAAGGAGAAACTTTTATTTAAATAACCTCTCTCGCGCACTGCGTCCTACAGCAGATCTGTTGCGGCTACTACCTCCCAAAGGGAAGGGATAAAGGGAAGGAACCACATAAGGCTGCTGGCCGCAGGCAGACGGGCCACAGGGACGCGCGCAAGTCCCTAACAGTTCTTGACTCGAAGACCCGTCTCACCAGTGGAGTTGCCCAGAGAGGGCGATGAACGACCCGCTCAACCAAGCAGCACTCTAGTGTCCACGGGGAATATCTTTGCTTTGAGCAAACATCCTCGCCATTTGTTCGGCACCGCCTCACGCCACGGAAACCTAGAAACACTCCTGAAACATGAGAAGGAAACGGAAAGAAAAGGAAATGATGGAATAGTGGTAGATGAAAAACCACCCCAGCATTCGTCTATCGACCAGGAAAAACCAAAGGTCAGAGTGGGCGGTCGACGGGAATCGTACCTGGGACTTCCCGAATGTGATCCTCACACGTTACCGCGGAGCCATCTCGCTTGGTGAATTAACTCTTAAGTCGACATGAGGGCTTTCAACATTAATCAAAGTACTTATCTAGAACGATAACTGATTTCTATTAACTGAATTTGTTTAAAGTTTATGAGCGGTTTATGATTTTAGGAAATCAAATATATTTTTAAAATTCCAACATACTTTTATAAGTCATTATTAGAGCGCACTATTTCAAGCGAAATAGGTACTCTACGTATTTCAAAGTATTCTGAAGTTATATGTTTTATAAGTCGCGCCTTCTCAGACTCTTGACCGGTAATTGAATGTGTACATAAATGTAAAATCTGAGGGAAATAGCATGCCTATGTTTTAAATTGTTATGTAAAATGCATATATTACTCCAAAGTTATAACTTGGCCCCTTTTTTCCATAAAAAGTTATAACGCGCTTGCAAAATGTTTCGATGACACGTAAGCTTTCTTGAGGACTAGATGAACGGTATGCCAACACATTGTTGTTCCTATATAAGTGTGTTCCGTTTGATTACAAGTCAGATGAGGAGCTTCATTGAAACTTGTTTACACCAATTAATCCTTTTGACATGTCTTTCTCACATTTACATTATATAGCTGAAACTGCAGGAGCCAAATCTAAAAATGAGGATCTTCTCTTCAATGCGAAAAAAGGTTTGTGAAGGTGTAACTTAGAGATAACGTTTTTCATACACTATTTCCAACATTTTGTTAACTCCTTAGAGTAGTACATTGTTATAGGCTGTCAGCGCGAACATATCAATTATATGGAAACTGACCGAAACGGGTAGTCGAACCCGTTAAGGCACGGACTCGTGAAGGGAGGTCGAGGTTCAATTACCTTCAGGACCGTTCCCCCCCTAGTGAGGTTTATTCCAGGTTTTCTTCAATCTTTTTAGCTGGAAAATGCCAGGGAGATATCCTATAATTAGGCCTGGAACGTTTCCTTCCCAAATCGCTTTTCCCAATTATCATTTAATTTCCTGTATTATCAGTGTCCACTGCCTGTGGCTCCGTTTTCAGTAAGAACTGGCGTAAAACCCTACCCCCCTCAAAAGAAGATAATTATGGAAACTATTACATTCCTTAAACGAAGAAGCTACAGCTGGCTTTGCAATAGCTCAGGAATAATTTCTTTAGAGTTGACATTGAAAAGAAGGAAAAAAATAGTATATTTATAATCTATTCTCTGAATCACTCCAAACTGAAATACATCTGGAAGCATGAAATGTCTCCTTGTAGCATTCGATTTGTTTGATGAATGAATTTGTCATATATATTGTGTTTAAAACCACATGATGCTGATAAAATCCTGTTCGATAAATTTAATAGAGCATTATAAACAAAATGCCTCTTACAAAACCATCAGCGAAACTATTAAATCCTATCTGCTGAAAAAAAATTGAAACAGAGAAGAATTCAGAACACATTTTTCGCATGAGATTGTACGATGCACACAATAAGTTTTTCATACAAGAATGTCTGAGAAGAACATTCTTTACATACCGTATCTGCCACGTATAAGGTAAGATTTATTACAACATATTTTATGCGTTTGCGTCTCTTTGCTGCATAATAGTTGTATTAGCTTTACATTTTTCGGTCGCATTTGCATCCATTCTGTGCTTTCGAGTGGCCGTCCACCCATTCGAGTAGGCATCCCAAATTGCAACCTCAGGAATGGTAAAATATATCTACTGCTATATCATTATTACGTAGGACTAATTGCTTTTATTTCAATTATTTTATTTAAAAGAGTCCTGGTATTGTTAACACTTTCACCGTATACCAGGCAAGTGTATTTGGTGTACTAACATTTAGATTTGTCATCGATGTAACCGGCATAAAGTTTGTGTATTATTATTAATTGTATACTTCGCATAGAATTATACTGTTTGAAATGTGAATCTAATGCAATATTCGTAAGAAATTACAATATAACAACAGTGATAATAACATTACATAATAATAACAATAATAATAACAGTAATGATAATAATAAATCAGACACATTACGATTACCTGTTAGCTGTTCTTTATGTTTGCATGTATGTAGGCCACAGCTCTGATTAAAATTTGTACCACCCCTGGAACCCCTGCAACATACAACCAAGATTACCGCCTCGTGAACAACTATGAGATATAAGTTCAAGAAGTGGACGGTGATTTGGGAACACGTGTATTGCTATTTGATTTTGCATAAAATATCAGATTACTTTTGGGAAAAGGGCTCCCTACTGCTCCTCCTATAATTTTTCCACAACAGCGCATAATGCCGTTGTGTACTCGAAAACTTTTATCTGCATACCTTGTTCGCCTGATCGTATACATGTCCATGTCTTCATGTTTATGTTTTCTATCTTCGTGTCGGAAACTCTTTATCAACGATAGAACATAAGGCCCAGTGTAAAATAGAAAAGTATAACTGGATATCCGGATATAAAGGCTATCTCAAACCTTTTGGATGAAAATTATACTGCTAGTAGAGGGCTGTACACTGAGCATTTTAATATAGAGAACGAATAGTCACAAATACATATTTAATTTTTTGGTAAAAAAAATTACGCTTTATAGTAATGACATAGCAACAACTTACAGCTCAGGGAAAATATTCAAAGTAGTGATCACCAGTCTGAACACATACATTAAAACTCGCAAAAATATTTCTATCATCCACTGTGTCTATTTAACGGCGAAACACCTTACCCTAGCAAGCACATAAAATTCTGTTGGATTTCACACAGTAACAGCTTGGTATATCCTAATAGAAAAAGACCCAGAGGAGTGAGGCCCGGCGATTGCGCTGGCCATGGAACAGGACCTCCCTTTCCAATCCAGCGATTAGGACCTTTGTTGACTAGGTTGTCACGGACATCAGCACTGAAGCGAGCAGCTGCACTGCCATGTTGCTGCCAGAAAACGAGTAGTTCAGTGTCCAACAACTCTGGTAGCACACCTTGAATGAACGGCAGATAGCATGGACCATTCAAATGGGGCGACAAAAAATAAGGTCCTATAGTGCTCATGTACAGTTCCAGAAGAAACATTGAAAGTGAATCGTCACCGGTGACCAGACCGAGATGATATATGGATTATCGTCACTTCAAACATTCCAGTCGGGTTTTAAAAACACTCCCAAGAGTGAAATAGGGCCCAATCTGTGCACCAGATCGTATTTGAATCGTTTATTTGTAAAACCCCACAAGTAACAAAAACAAATCTTTTGGAAAATCAATAAAAATTGTTTAGTTTCATTAAGTTTATTTTAATTATCAAAATGTATTTAAAATGATATTAGTTGCTAAATTGTTTATCCACAATTAGTTGAGTTTTATAATATATATATATATATATATATAAAGTCCCCCCAAAAATAAAATTAATGAGGATGTTATGGAGTTTTTCCAACAAACCAACTGAAACTAAGCAAAGCATTGCGTTTTTCAAAGTATAACAGTGAATGAAAGCAAGTATGAACAAACTTTATAATCTATGTAAAAACTACACAGTATAAAATCACCAAAAAATCCTTATCAGGACTTGTTACTTTTTTAGTCTTCGCTTCCACAGTCATTACTGGAGACCGGAAGTTTAGGCTTTATAAATCATTAAAATAGGCAGGCAAAAAGGTATTTACAAATAGCTAAAATAGGCAATAAAAGGCAATAAAGGAAAATCCGACATTAGCCTGTTTATTTACTAGATTGCACCATTCAGACAATCCCAAAATCAACATATTTATGTTTACAACGTGTTGTATTATATTTTTAAAGTAACTTTAACGTTTTAAACAAATTTTTTTCTTGAAGGACTATGCATTAGAGTACCTTATCGGCTTATTGGTTGCACAGACAACCAAATGGTTTTTTACATTTTTTGGGAGTCATGTTAAGTCTCCAGTCAGATAATAAATTTTTTATCTAAGAAAATGAACTCTCAATATCTACAGAGATAATTGGAGCAAATCAAAAACACTGGGCTATTGTAGGGTCCATTTCTACTGCAATAGAATTGTCACCTTGTAGAATTTTTTTAATGTTTCTAAGTTTGTCAAGATTAGAATTTTTCGAAATCACAATTTTACATTCTTCCCTAACTAATGAACCCCGTTTCCCTGGCACACTCTCCAATCTTTGCACTACATCATCCACAATTTTCACTGACGTCGTCAAAGGCTGCCCTCTTTCTAGAAGCTGGCAGATCACTTGTGGCAGGAAACCGAACTCGGGCGCAATGAAAGTTAAGTCATACCTCACTTCCGAAGATTCGAGAGGTTTCTTTGTTGCTACAATATGAAGATGCTTCATTCTCCAGAGTAGCGACCACCTTAGTTATACTCGGGACATTTGAAGCGTGGTAAACTGCTGCTGAAATCCAAGTCCCCCATCTCGTTATGATAGGTTCAGGGTGCGGAGTTACATACGATATATCTGGTGCAATGTCTTTAAATGCCTGAACCCTTGACGGGGCATAGGCAAAGATCTTAATACTGGAAATAAATTTGTCGATCCGGAAACAAGCTTCGTATCTCTTCTGACACCCATGGAAATTATGTGCTGCGAAGGTCACTTGAAGCATTTTTGGAAATAGCACTTCTAAAGTTGTCTCAGCCTTTTTCATGCATGTTGCAGCGTCTGAGATGAAAAGTAATACATTGTGGCATTGAATCTCTTCAGACCACAGTAACTGTAATGAATTGGTAAATAACTGTGCGATAGCTGAATTGTTAACTTTTTCCAAACACTCTGTTGTAAGCAGGAATGCTTTTATTGATTCATCTTCTGAAGGATCTAATGGCCAACAATGACACCAGCAATAAAACGGCCAGTGGGATCAGTTGACTCGTCGATTTAAATCCAGATCTTATTATTTTTAGTTCATCATTAATGATTTTCATTACATCACCGTAACAATCACTTCAGTAACATTTTCGCAAACTTGACCCACTGGGTACAGATTCGTCCGTATACTTCTCCAAAAACTATCTTAATGTAGGATTCTGTAGTTTCCACAAAGGGATTCCGGGGGGGAAACATCAATAAAAGTTTTACATAATTCGAATGCAAATTGCAATTTTTGACTCGATGTTGCAATTGATGTTGGAAGCTAAGAAATCTTCCCAGTAACCTTGGAAAGTGCATTTTTGTATTTAGTTATGCGGATATGATGAGAAATGAAATACTTCTTTTCGTAGTTCACTGACTGCTCACATATTTCGTACAACAGCTCATTATTGGTTGTAAAGAGAATATGAACTGACTGGAAGACAATAAATAACAGTTTTGGTGCAGTCACACTCATTGTAGCGGTTACAGAAATAAATTAAATACACATGTAGGCAATTTTTAATAATAAAGGAATAAATATTAATCAAAAAGCAACAAAAGACATTTATTTCGGCAATTAGGCATTTATATAAAAAAGGTGGGAAAAGGCAACCAAAAACTGCTGCGTTTCAATCACAAAGATTAAATCGTACAGATTCATTTTCAAATTGAAGATAGATGTAACATATTTAAAAAGGCATTCTGCCAAAGTTCCGGTCTCTGGTCGTTACTATTTTTGTTGGTCGTAGTCCATGTGTACAGTTCTGTGTAGAATACTTTAATTTCATCCAGCATGTACTGCAAACTTTTCTCAAGGCCCTACATTTTTTTAACACCGATTGGTAGCCTCGAGCTGTTATAAGCTAGGTCTGTTGGAATTTCAAATGGTACATTTTCAGCACAAACACTTTCCTCGGGAATTCGAATGGCAAATACTTCTGCCGGCAATGCTGTCACAGAGCTCTTTACACAGGTCTTTTACCTTTTTTACTTCACTGCAGTGAAAAAACTCATTCACCTTCGAAATTTTAAAATATACCTTTTTATCCTTTGGTATATCACGACCATAAGATGAATCAGACATGGTAGATGGCTTATAAAATTTTCGCCACTAAGCTTTTAAGTTAACCACGTCAATAGCTGTGACTGTTTTACCTTAAACTTAGATGATGCGTTCTCAATAATCTCGGTTATTTGTTCAATGGTGTGGAAAAGATCAATTTTTTAGCTCTTTTAATAGTGCCAAATGCCCGATCGCATGGCAGAAAAGAATAGCCATGAATCGGGTAAAACTGCTAATTTTTTCAAAAAGGCCCACATCAACTGCAGCATTTAAAAATCTTACTAGCATACGATTTTTATTTGTTCACCGCAATTATCACTAAAGAAACAGTTTTTTAATGTGCTTACCTAATTCATTTTAAATGTAATCACTGATGGAAGAAGTGATTTTGGTAGGTGATTTGCGGCAGTTCCCTTCGTGGTAGACATACGAGGGCGAATTGATAAGTCCATGGCTTTGACGAGTGATAGCGTTGTAATCACAAGTTTCTTGTTTGCACCCAAGTCTTACATCTATTCTAGGTATAATCGCAGAAATTCGTTGTCATTTGTTTCTTAGAACATTGTTGAGACAGTCTAAAATAAGCGGATGTGTGTTGCTTCTTAGAAAATGGGGAAAAGTGAATTTCGTGTTCTGATAAAGCACTACTTTTTGCGTGGTAAGACGGTGAAGGAAACTGAAGAAAAGCTGAACAAGTATTATGGGGACTTTGCTCCATCACATGGCATGGTTCACAAGTGGTTCACAGAATTTCGATGTGGCCGTTCGAGTACAAGAGATGCCGTGCGCACAGGACGGCCGGTTAAGTCACAACAAAAGAAATGGTGAACAAAGTTCACGATACTGTGCTGGAAGACCGCCGCGTGAAAATCCGTGAGATATCCAAGGCCATTAACATCTCAAATGAACGGGTGTATAACATTCTGCACGAATGTTTGGGTATGAGAAAGCTGTCAGCAAGCTGGGTGCCGCGACTGCTCACAGTTAAGAACAAGCGGAAGCGTGTGACCATTTCATAGGGATGTTTGAACATGTTCCAGCGCAACCCAAATGAGTTTTTGCGGCGTTATATCACGGTTGATGAAACTTGGATCCATTAGTATCAACCTGAAACCAAACAACAATCAAAACAGTGGATTTCCTTCGGTGAACCTGCTCCAAAAAAAGCGAAAACCATTCCATCGGCAGGAAAAATCATGGCAGCTGTCTTTTGGGATTCACAAGGGGTGATAGATATCCACTACCTGGAAAAGGATAAAACGATCACAGGTTCATATTATGCCGCAATGCGGATCAGTTTCACAAGGAATTGTTAAAGAAATGACCCCATTTGGTGAAGAAAAATGTTCTCTTTCACCAGGATAATGCACCCGCTCACAAGTCAGCCATTGCCATCGCAAAATTTGTGGAATTGGGCTACGAACTGCTACCTCACCCACCATATTCTCCGGATTTGGCTCCGAGCGACTTCTTCCTCTTCACAAACCTGGAAAATTGGCTCGCTGGGAAGAAAATTACGTCCAGTGGACACATAATGGCAGAAACAACCTCATATTTTGCAGACTTCGAACAAACATATTTTTGGAAGGGTTGAAAAAATTAGAGAAACGTTGGACAACGTGTATTGAATTGAAAGGAGACTATGTTGAGAAACAAAATTGATTTTTTTAAACAGAATTGTTTTTTTTTTAAAAAAAGTCACTGACTTATCAATCCGCCCTCGTACATTTTGGAGGTATTGTCTCTGAGACTGGTAATACAAAAGACACTAACAGTAAGTTGCCAGTAGTAAAAGATATCTTGTACCGGCATATCAGCTAATGAAAGATTCATGATATAATCAAATCACAAACCTAAAACTGAATCATCTTCCTTACATTTCTGTCTGATTTCTTTGAGTTTTTTGCTGCGCCTTTTGTGCACCAGTAACTCAGCGACTGCAGCACGTTTTGCTGCCTGTTTAGTGACGGACTTTTAATCTTAACATTAAGGATTTCACAGGTTATACATGAGTCAATCTGAGGCCTACTAAAACGTAGGTTAAATCTCTCTTTGAAAATCTTATAGTAGAACCAGTAACTAACTTTGTCTTCAAGATATTTGATTTTCAACAAACTATGCATTATTTGAATTGTTAATTTGCAACTTAAGTAGGTCATATCCGTGTTCGAGTAGTGAGAAGTTTTTTTTTTTGTTGAGAAAAGCTTGCAATGCCTTTCCTTTCATGTATTTAGGCGTTTGGTCCACTTTCAGTAAGTTGCAGTCTTCTGACTCAATCAGGGTCACCCAAAAATGTTACAAAAAGCAAGTTTGCAAACTTGCAATGTATCATTATGTAATTTTATGTAATAATTAAAAGTTACAGTACGGTTGCTTCATTTTGTTTTGTTCGACGCTTTCTTTAGTAATGAGGCTTTGCAAATACAGGTCTTGGCCATTTTTGGAGTCAATATCCCAAAAGTTGGAAAATGACATGATTCTTTCCATTTCAGATAGCAATGCATAACTTTTTTGTAAAATACCATCTTGGTTAGTTTTATATTCAAACATATTGTTATAAGGCACCCATGTTACAATCAGTAATAAAACTGTAAGCAAATAAAGACGTTCTACTATGAATAGTGCTTCGATATGAGTTCAACATAAAGTTCACTATCTACTGAATAAATAGAACACGAGCCTACACAATAATAAATTCATGACCTAGGTCTAACACAGACGGAAATAGTAAAAAAATAATGGTTAACCTGATCAAACTAATAGCACCTAGTCATAATCCAGAAAACTTTGTAAACGAGGATTCTTGGGTCTACACAATTCTTTGATTAATTAAAAGACAAGCATTGTATCATGTTCTTACAGCTCTAAAAACAATACCATTTCCTTGCTTGCAATCTGGGCCGACTTGAACTTCAGATTTAATAGTTCCTTTGTTGGTAGTGTACGTTTTTCCTTGTGACTTAACCTTCTTTATTACGTTTCTGTTGTACATTTCATCATTTCTAACGCCTCTTTTTCTTTTCTTACGCACTTCATTATCCTAATTGGCAACATTTTCATCAATTGAACTAACCATCTTCTAACAAAATACTCAAAACAGATAATAATACGAGGTACGTCCAGAAAGTAAGTTCCGTTTGGTAATAAAATTAAATTGTGTACAGATACAGAAAAATTATTTATTGCACAAAATTCTGCAACTCTTAAACTACTTTTCCACATAACTGCCGAAATTTTGCAGGCATTTTTCATAGCGTGGCACAAGTTCTTGTATACCTTCTTCATAGAAGTTTTCCGCCTGTGTCTTCAACCAGCTGGAAACATTTTCTTTCAGCTCTTCGTCATTGTTGAAGTGTTGACCGCCAAGGAAAGACTTGAGATGTAAGAACAGATGAAAGTCGCTAGGAGCGAGGTCAGGGCTGTACGGAGGATGGTCAAACACGTCCCAGCCGAATCCCTGTAGGAGGTTTTGCGTCACATTTGCAGTGTGTGGTCGTGCGTTGTCGTGAAGAAAAACAACACCTTTTGACAGCAATCCTCGGCGCTTATTCTGTATTGCGCGGCGCAATTTCCTAAGTGTCTCGCAATAAACATCTGCTTTGATTGTTTAACCACGCGGTAAGAAATCAATGAGTAAGATTCCTTTCCAGTCCCAGAACACTGTGCACATCATTTTTCGAGGTGTCAAGATTTGTTTCGGCTTAACCTTTGCTGGGGATGAAGTGTGCCTCAATTCCATTGATTGCCGCTTACTTTCAGGGGTGTCGTAAGAAACCCAAGTTTCATCTCCTGTGACTATCTGTGTCAGAAATTCTTCGCCGCCTTCATCATAACGGGTCAAAAACTGAAGTGCACTACCCATCCGGTTTGTTTTGTGTTGCTCAGTAAGAATCTTTGGTACCCAACGAGAGCAAAGTTTACGAAATTTCAGTTTTTCGGTAACAATTTCATGAATTAGTGATCGTGAGATTTGGGGAAATTCCATAGCGAGAGCACTAATTGTAAACTTGCTGTTTTCCTGGATCTTGTCATCAATCGCGTGAACCAGTTCTTCTGTAACCAAAGATGGACGCCCACTTCGTTCTTCATCGTGCACTTCACTACGTCCTTCATTGAACTGTCGGACCCATCTTCTCACCATTGAATCACTCATCGCATTTTGTCCGTAAACTTCGCAAATTTGCCGATAAATTTCAATTGGTTTCACTATCCTAGCATTCAGAAAACGAATCACAGATCTGATTTCACAAGCGGCGGGATTTTCAATCAACACCGACATTGTAAACAAGCACAACAAAGCGTACGTGGCTGACAGCGATCTCAGAATGGCGCACGTTTCTTCTCCTGGATACAGAGCGTCTACCGCGCATGTGCGGAACTGCGATCGCAGCGCTGCAGCGGAGAGAAATTGAAACGGAACTTACTTTCTGGACGTACCTCGTAGTAAGGGAAACACTTGATCAACAATATAGACAGAACAGAACACTGACCCGGCTGGGACTGGAATCAGCTGTTGGTGTGCGAAAATGCTGTCAGCTAGTGCCGACAAGTTTATTTTAAAAACACCATATGTGATGCTAGTTGTGGGACTTTTACAATGAATGCATTTTTCTTGTCCAAGTTTTAACATGTTACAGTCATGCCAGATATAGAGTTTTTATATAAAAAGATGCGCATTCATGCTGGCATTCAAAATCCACAAAAAACGCATTCAGCAAAAATATGTATAAATGCGGTTGTATAATAATACCATGAAGGCCGTAATTAAATGTCCTTTCACTGTTGATTTTTTCAATCAGTGTTCTAGGAATAAGGATCACTTTTGGATTTTAGTGACAACAAGGCTATCCCGGCTAATCAGCTGGCTGAATCTGATTTACTAGTTAGCATATTTTAGGTGAGCATCATACGAATCGGGTGCGGTATTACAACAGGCTCTTTCTTCGATGGTAAAAGCGGGCACTCGATCTACGAGTTTCCTCTTCTCTCCTGCCTGGATGTGATATTTCTCAAGAACCATCAAATCCTGTTTACCTGCCTAACATAGACACCAACTTTATAGAGCAAATCAGTCTTCAAGTAGTGGTCCAGAACGAAATACTATCGACTTTAGAAACGGAAATATAAGTATAAGATTTCACATCCGCCGCAATGGCAATAGATTTTAGAAGCCAGGTTCGTCGAGAATATAATAATGGAGTGATTCGTCGCGCACGTTATATACTCTGCCTTTACAACCAGAGTGTTAGCATCAAACCATCAAAAGTTTCTCGAGACCTGTGCTTCAGAATCCTGTAATAATGAACATCTTCTATGCTACCGAGACAATTAGATTCAACGACAGGTTCACTAAAGAGGAGGAACATGCATGTCTGTCATATAATACATCGGCTCTGGACGCTAATGATGAGATTAATATTCCTGATCAAGCTGAGGATTTATATACTTTATCTAGCCGGAATTGTCTTTACATCGAGGGAACTATTACTAAATCTAATGGGGCAGCTACTACTGCAAAGCTTACCAATAACGCTATTGCATTCATGTTTGAGGAGATTCGACCGGACATGGACGGATCGTCTATTGATAGAACCAGAAACCCTGGGATCACATCAACCCTGCGCAACTATGCTGCACTCAACCCCATGGAATTTTCCCGCCTGCTGAATGCCTGATGGTGTTATCCTGGAGAAGACGTGAACATTGTACATGCTGCAAATGGAGCCTTCAATGCTATAGTGCTGCTGTCGATGCTTCTGGGATTTGCTAACGATCGGAAGGAGCTCATACTCAATAGCAATTTTGAATTGGTGCTGATTCGATCCAAAGCCTAAAAAACAGCATTCTGGTACCCAAGGAGGAAGAGAATGCTACTGTGAAACTTGTGTGATTCGAGTGGAGAATGCCCGTGATTCGCCTAGTTGTGATGTAAGAGTTGAAATCCTCAATATTGTCAAGTCGGACAAGGCTCTATATCTCCTCTTTAGGACCATGGATCCGCATACTCAGCCAGCTGTGTCGCAAACTAAATAATTCATCTGGAATGTCGCAACAACATCGAAAATGGAGAAGCTAAAATTTGTTATTGTGGGTGCTCAGACTTCAAGATCGAGTAATGCAACTAAAGACTGTTCCCTGTTTGATTATTGCAACATAACTAGTTTGAGGCTTTATCTCAATAGTGAATGTTATCCCCACCACGATATGAACTAGGACTTTGGAAACTGAAGATTTGCTTCACTGTATGAAATTCATTCAAAGTTACAAAATTCATATTGTGAAAAAGAGAATTACCCGTTATTCAAGAGAAAGGATTTTCTTAATTATGCACCTATATTTGTTATAGACTGCTCACAACAGTCCGAGGAGGTTGTAAATGGAGCTGTCAGCATTAGACTCGAAATTCAAGCTAGTGCAAATATCCCTGCACAGACCTCTTTGTATTGCATGATAATTCATGATAAAGTATTTACATACAAACCTCTGACTGATGTGATGCAGCCTTTATTTTCAGTTAATCATTGTAATGCTAGGAATTCGGAATATAGGGAAATTTAAGGGTTTTTAATGAATAACAAGTTGTAAAAGTATATCTTCATTCTTTTTTTATGATTTGTTTATCATACAATTCTAGTACATTCCTCCTCCAGCTCCTCGTTCCTACATATATCATTTGACTTGTAATTGCTAGGTTACCTAGATGGTAATGCATATATGATTCAAGTCTTTTTAACTGACAAATTTCATCACTATTTAAAAGTATTTTACAGTCGTTGAAGTTCCCCTTATTGTCGTGCCTGAAACATTACACAATGAAAGTCCTAGAAAATATGCTTTTGTAAATGAGCTAGCCGGAAAAATAATTACATTTGTTAGTTGACAGAGAAAAGAAAACGCAAAGATTTTTTTTCTTCTAGATGTAGAAATACTCACATTAATGTTTTCCGGAGTTCCGCTTGCTTGCAGGTGAAGACTCTGGAGTCAGCTGTATTAGATTCCCGTCCGCCTGGAAATTGGACTCTTTCTGCCCGTCGTCTATATGATTAGTAGCCTGCACTGCTGTTGCAAGAGGAGATTCCATAGTATCCTCTGCTCCTCTTTTCTCTGAATCTAGCATGTTTATAGATGCAGATGTCGTAATTTGAATTTTGTAAATGCGTAATGATTTCCAAGGTTAGTTATACCGAGATACCGACGTACCTTAGTATTGCATATGCAATTCATTTTACGTTGATTCTTACTTTAAATCTCTCTGCCTGAACTGGTATACGCTGTAGTTCTCATTGCACGGGAAGTATGAGGTGATCTGATAGTGCATCTCCGGCTTGTCGCATAGTACTGCATGAGTATACCCATTGAAGCATTCCGAATGGCACAGGGATGCGTGGCTTAAAACGGCGTTATCCATCTCCTCGAAATCGTCACTTTCTAACTCCTCGGAATCAGCCTCCCTGAAAAGAAGAAATGCAGTTCAATTAGTAATTTTTCTCCCAGGTAAGCTTTTTTAGAAATAGCATTCTCGAGAAAACAGAAATCTGTACTTACATGTTACTTTTTCTGTATATAGGGCAGTTATCCGTGCATACATCGCGAGAAGACTTCTGGTCATGATATGAAGGCATATTACACACCATGAAATGCATCAAAGCAGTTGCACGACTCTTTATTGTATTAAGCGTAATGATGCGCCTCTTCACACTCACTCCAAAAATCATCCATTCCTAACACTGTACGTATTATCGTCGCGATTACACATCAACTAATATTTCAGGCAGGGGCGAATGGGCTCCTTATATACGCGAGATAGAAAACCGGTTCATGGCATCACATATAATCACGGTTGGGGTCTGGGTGAGGGGGAACTGTTCTGCAGGCTGGCACGTGTTTGTTTGGTTCTTTTTTGCTTTGCTTGTGATACAAGAGAATCCTGAATGCAAGATGCGGATGGAGCGGGTGTAATGGACTGCAGAGGGCTGAATGATGTAAGAGTTATTATGTCGTATTGCAGATGGGTCTGGGGGAAATACTTCGCAAGATTTTTTATTGTGTTGTTTGGAAGTGTTGAGCGGGCCAGGTGAATTGCAAATAACGGAGTATCGAGGGTGGGATAGAGGGGTGCAGGTGTGTAGTTCATGTCACGTAGTGTTTGAGATTGTTATTATGTCGACAAGGACCAGGTGCAACGGAATGTTGAAGGGAAAGGTAGAAAGTTGCAGGTGTGTGTGTGTGTGTGTGTGTGTGTGTGTGTGTATGTGTGTGTGTGTGTGTGTGTGTGTGTGTGTGTGTGTGTGTGTTCCATGCTCGCAAGTGTTCGTGGTTGCATGTGGGGTGAATAGAATCCAATCTGCCTTTGTTGGGAGGACAACAAAAGAAGATAAATTAGGGTAGTCTTTTCTCTGTGAGGGAGGGGTATAACACCCGACAAAGGGACCTGCCATCCATTGTTCAGTAAACAAAGAAGATTAATGGCGGTCAGCCCTATTGCCGGCAACGGGGTCCAGGAATGTAGTGGAAGGGAGAGGAAAGTGGAAGTAAGACATTCCTGCATGAGTTAGCATATTAAGTATCCGTAAAGCTCCAAATATACACTACCATCATAACCACCACCACCACCTTTTGTTTAAAATGTATCAGTAATTATTGTTATAAAACATAATCAACCCTGTTATTAACACCAAGCGCCACTTAGGGGTTGTTTTTATTATATTAGAATTTAATTCCGCTATTTTCAATAGCTTCTAAGAAAACCAGTAATTTATAGTGGCGATGTCATTAATAGAAAAAGCTGTTCAAACTAAAAATGGAGAAAGCAAACCCGAATATATCTGCAAAGGAAGAAATCGCATGGCTTGAGCCCACAGAAGGTGCCATAATTATGTAGTATACCAGTTTGTAAGGCAAAACTTCTTCTAAAAGATGGGCTAACGTTTACCTCACTACTCCAAAGTGTGTAGGAATTATGATCTTTTCCCGTGTAGTGGTGTAGAATTGACACTACAAAATGGCAAATGCAGCAACATTAAACAAAATGCATTAAAAGTATAAGTATTACACGTACAGTTATACACACACACACACACACACACACACACATATTTCCTATTTAATTATATATAATTAAATAGGACATTCTAATTAATAATAACAGTTAAAAAGCTAAAATGTATTTTTTGGCAATGTTCGCCACTCAATCTCCCCTTAAGTTGTAACACGATCATATTGCACATAAAATACTTATGTTTTATTGTGTGCAGCATAGCCTGAAGGTTTGTATATTAGCCTGCTCTTCACTGCGGCGTTTGCTTAAGACTTAACAATTTCCCGCTAGTACAGAGGTGTACAGTATTTCAACTATTTTACTCTTATATACAACTTGACGTCGTAGGGATTCCAACACTCGGCTGGTATTTACGAAGAAGGAAAGTTGTCCCTGAACTACACCAAGGTTTTATTTCACGATAAAGAGATATAAAAGCATTTCTTAGAAAGCACTTTGAGTACTTAATCAGTCATTCAAGGTCTTCCTTCACTCCTCTCCTGAAATTAACCACTTCTGCCAATTCTTGCTCCCTCTTGCTCTCCTTCGTTCTCTCCATGTAATAGTTTCCTTATGTTTATCGCAAAGGGTTTCCTGCGTAATCAATCATTTGCAGAAATTCCGGCTCTGTGAACATTGCATTTTCGTACAAGTGAACGTGTTTACCCTTACTTCAGTATTCAAGGAAAGAAAGAAAGAAAGAAAGAAAGAAAGAAAGAAAGAAAGAAAGAAAGAAAGAAAGAAAGAAAGAAAGAAAGAAAGAAAGAAAGAAAGAAAGAAAGAAAGCAGATAATTTCCCTTTCTACTCTCCAGTACACACGGGTGGCCAACTAAAGCATGGACTCGCGAACGGAAGGACTGCGGTTCATGACTTCGCTGCAAATACTCGCAGTTTTTGAAGGAATTGCTTTACTTGAACCATTCCTTCTAAAGAGCTGATACTGTTTTGTTCGTTATGTTTTAAACATAGCCCGCTACTATGATTAAGAGGAATATCGTTTGGCTACTCTCTTGTTATAGGTAATAGTTCCGCTATTTACCGATTGGCGCTTAACACCGATTATCGCCCGTCCAGTGGCTCACTGCTGTAGTGTTATAATCGGAGAACTTTCCGAGTGCAACACTTGAAATTCAAGTATTTTGGCTTCTCTGTCGTTTCTGTTTTAGTCGCAGCAATGTTGCTCAAAATCACGGGAAGGAAATGTCCGCATATTAGTTCACTAATCGCCTATGAATGAGCGGAATTTTTTCATACAAGAACGCTTGTAATAAGCATTACTGGTTTTACATATCTCTCCAGGGTCTTTCTGGTACAGACTTTTAGCAGTTTTGGTGTAGCATTGGATTGGATTGTGAAGCGGAGGGGATTCGGCACCGATCCAGGAATGAGGATATTGTACCGGCGCCCCACAAAGGGACGTTTCTGTGAGGGAGGGATGAAGTGAAGGGAGACACCGGGCGGTCGGAACCAGGAGTGTCGGCACAGCAATGACAGAGTCCCTGCAGTTTAGAGATGTGGACGCCCCGGTAGTCGGACAGGAAGACAGGGGATCCTGCCCCACACAGAGTACAACGTCCTTAGGGGCGGTCCTTATATCCCAGCAACCAGCCGAAGCCCGAGGAACGGAGAACGTTCACTGAGAGCATCCTTTTCCCCTGCCACGCTGCATCGAAACACCAATCGCCGACACTTTCAACCTTGAAATAGACCAAACGGGGTAAAGGATGAATAAAATGATTAATGGAAAGGTAGTAAATTTGGGGAATAAAAGAAACCAATCCAGCATTCGCCTAATGATCCGGGAAAAACGCAAAAAAACCATGAGTAAGTGAGCTGTCGCCGGGAATCGAACTCGGTACCTTCCGAATGCAGGCCACAGACGTTACCGCCTGAACCATCCCGCTAGGTGTGGTGCAGCATTCACAATAAACTTTTTGGTACCAATAGGAGCATTACAAATCTTTACGAAGGATAATGGAATCCTGAATTTTCGTCTCGCTTGTAAATAAGGCTTACGAGAGAAGAATTGAACTTTGTGATGGATGGTTTATCACTACACAGTGGACACTGATTTCTGCAATTATTTTCCTCATTATAAATCCTCCTATGTAAGCTGTGTATGACAGACGAACTTGGTTGATGTCTCATTTGGAGCTATAAAGCAAAAGTGACATGTTTACATGCATATATAATAATAGTAAATAATAATAATAATCTTTAGGAAATTCATTTTAGAATATTTTACTACAGGAAATTCTGCTTCTGCCAGGATAGAATCTTTTTGTCTAGCATTATTTTCATGTGCATCGTAAGTAGATACGTAAATAAATGCATACACACATAGATACATAATACATATGTGAATTCATGATTACTTAGTATATAGTTCGAATTACGACAGCGGAGAAAAGTTCCTCTAAAAGCAGCGTTTTATTAAAATACTTCGATCAATATAAAGATATTAAAAGGTTGAATGCCACGAAGGTCATCCAATATAGATAAAACCTCCTCTGGCATATAAGTGTTGGTGTATTACAAAGTTATTTCGCTGTGATCTACGCTTGGGCTGCGCTTTCTGGCAACTCTTTTTTGTTTACAGTTTATTTCCTTGGTGTTACTGCTTTGGGTACTTTATGAACTGGATAATTAGGGAAAACAGTTGGTGCTCCTCCTGCCTTAAGTGTTTTTATTTTACAGTCTGGTTTGTGATAGCTTTTAATAAAATGTGCTCAACAAATTACAGATAAATTGGGTGCATTGTTTGAGTTTGAACTCTAATGATGAAACTGTTTTTAACTAGAGCCGCTTTAAGTCTTGATTTGCAGGAAATTCGTGATAACTGCCTTTGTTTTGCTCTTCGTAATGTCACAAAATGGCACACAGTAGTGGACCATCTGGAAACAGCGCGAAAAGTAAGTTAGTACTCGTAATTATGACTTGCTAGGAATCTTGTCCTGGATGGTGATCACTTAAATTTATATTTAATGCCCTTTCTTCTCTATCTAATGTATGTTGAAAGCTTCTACCAATTACCTCTTAATAATTCAAAGCAAAGCTGAAGTAGTATCACTGACTGTAATCACCACTTATTTCAAATACGTATAATACCAAAAAAAAAAAAAAAAAAAACGCAGGCAAGGCCAAAAGAACAATGAACTGAGTAGTCGGCAATCTGTCTTCGCATTTCTTGCCAAAATATTACTGTTTAAAAGACAGTTGATGTTTGAAAATAAACGTAGGCCTGGATTTTAACCCTATAAAATATCCACCTCAATTCTAATTCTTGTTGTAATGTAAACCCTTTTAGCTATGTTAAATACATATTTTTGGACGTTTAACTTTGCTAAACGTATTTATCAACTAAAATTTGTTATGCAATGCACTAATTTAATTTAGTACTAAACTTGCGTTTAACTGACATTTAAATGGAATTAGGCTGTGTTATGTAAGTCGCCCTGAATTGCAACTTGAAAATCAGCCTTTCAATACATTTCGGTCGAGTATGTATAATGTATTGTATTTGTTTCTCCCATAGTAAAAGTTTCCGAGTGACCATATTTTTGGGTGTAGAATTAACTTTAGCTAATTGCAGTGTACGCTGGTACCGTAAATATTTATAAAGTATAATGTCTCCTTTACAAACAAAAGGTGTCGCTACCTCCGAAAAACTATCTGGCGCACAAAACTTAAAAAAGAAAACGAAAAAAGCAAGGTGAAACTGAAAATGGTGATTAATTTCTAGCAAACATTTTTGAGGGTTGAGAAGTCAGCTGAATCGTCATTATCAGAAGTAGTTCAACACCAGCGACGGAGGACCTATTTAATAGAAGTTTCAGACGAAGCCCATGAAGATGAAGAACAGCATGCACAAGAAGATTTAGCTATTTCTGGAATGTGTTCTGCCCTTGACCATTTGCTTAGAGATTTATTATTGCTTACATAAGTAGGTATTTGTATTTTGTTATTCATTTTGGCATTATTCCGCAAGAGATAAATACAAAAGAATGGATAGACGTAAAGTTAATTGCACTTATTGTCATAAATTTATTTGTATGATTTATAATATGTATCGAGCTTTTTCGCATGGTTGAGCTTGGTCAGATAAATTAATAGTTACACAGACTGTTTGGGTGACGCCATTTTGTTAGTTAGGCACTTATACAACGTTCGACTATGTTTATTAATTTCCTGTTTAGCTGTTAGCGCTAAATAACGTTTATCAGTAACAATTATTTTAAAAACAACTATTTAGCTCGTAATAAACGTTTACGAGAAGAGGTTATGGCGCCTCCCTCACGTTCTTTCTTATCCTTGTCAAGCTCACGAGGCTTTGCCGAAAAAAAGAAAAAAAATAATAGAGTAAATGGGCTTAGATAATTTGTAACAGCAGTCAAAGCTGGTTGGGTAGCTAGAAAATCTTCGTCTATTTCAAGATAGCGAAATTTTGACATGAGGGACAGGGAAAAATAGGTTTAGCTGTTTTACCGACGGTGCTAAACATAACAGCCCGAAAGGCGTTGTGCAATGCGTTGTTAATTTTATAAAAATACGTTTAGGTAGATAATAAATAATGTTTAACTAATACAAATTGAAAATGTTAAAATGATGTCATTCAAGTCGCCCTTAGACCAGCATAGATATGATTATTATCTACGCAAAAACAAATACGAGTTTGTCTAACATGATGTTGTTTCTAACATCATGTTACTAATATCTTACAAGTTACATTACATAACAGTATTCAGTATACTCACAGATTATCTACTTTAACAGTAGCAACTTTTCTCATACACATGCACTCGCACGCGAGTGAACGCTAAGACGGCGGCCGACGGACAGAACTAGTGATGGGCAACTCGAGTTGCCTCGACTCCGTTGGTAGCAATAATACAACCTTTGCTATTAATGTACTATAGCAAGTTATAAATGTATAGACAAGCTTTCAGCTCGTTAATATTCGTACAAAGTTAAGTGCGAATGTCACGCTATATGTGTATACCTTTGAAATGCGTACAACCCAGCTCAGTGTTGTATAGAATTTATGTTGGCGGTAGAGTTAATTAGTAATAAGGTGACTGGGTTTTATTTTTTGCGCAGACGATCTATCGTTGGATTTTCTGCGGCCCCCCACCCCCCATGACGGCGCCCGGTGTGGTCGCACAGTTTGCACCGCCCTAGGGCCGCCCCTGTTTATTTATGGTGTCAGTGATAGGCACAGAATGTAAGAAAATTAGCACTTCTTTGTAGCTGACTCTTCTGTCAGCTATTGTTGCATTGTTTGTAAATGAAATTTAGGAAGCAATTAATTGGTGGGTCTAGTAACACTTGTTTACATTGTCGACACATGGCTGCGAATCTCAAGGGCCACTCAGAAAGAAAATTAACCATTATTACTTACTTACCGAGCGGGATGGCTCAGACGTCAACGTCTGTGGCTCACATTCGGGAGGCCATGGGTTCGATTCCCACGGCCGACTTTCCTGACTCATGGGTTTTTCCGGGCTTCCCCGAGTCGTTAGGCAAATTCTGAGAAGTTAAATTACATCCTCCGAATTTCCTGTCCCTCCATTTCACCTCATCCTCATTTCACTTCACTTTTCATCTGCTTGGCTGTTTGAGGGTTGCAAGCGTCGGCGGGAGTCTCGGCGTTGCATGGTAGGGGAAAAGAATGCTCTATATAATGCTTCGTTCCCGGAAGGGAAGCGGTCCCCAGTGGGATATGTAAGCCTGCAGGGGGGAGGGGAGCCGATTGTACGAGCTGCCATCCGGGGAGTTTGAATATGGAAAAGTTAGGGACCCTGCCCTCTGCCCTGTTGTGCCTCTTGGTCCAGCCGTCATCTGTCTTTTCTCACTTCAAGTCATCCTCCTGGGGGCAACCCGTTAGGGGCCTAGGCACAAAAGATCTCCATAGCTCGAGGTGCTAAGTCCCCCTCCGCTCCTAGTTCTACTTACTTAGTTGGCTTACCCTCCTCTTAGGTAGGGCTTACACCTCCTAGGACTTGCAACCTCGCCTAAGTTCAGAGGGCTGTCGAGGAGCAGACGACACTGAATCAGAGAATGAAGAACCCGGAACAGAAGATCGGTCCGTAGCCAGGTATGAAAGTGAGGAAAAAGATATGAAATGAAGGCGAAATGGACGAAAGGAAACGTGATGGTGGAGCAATTGGTGGAATGAATGGCAGGGGAAACCGAAGAACCCGGAGAAAACCCGCCCAGGCGCCTCTCCGTCCACCACAAATCCCACATGCGAGCCCCTGGAATCGAACCCGGGTCGCCAACCGTTAGTACAACGACGTAAATCTTGACGTGAACATAACGCGACATGGTGTCACTAACGAGAAAAATTGGAAACATAAGAAGTAACCAATGGCTAGGATGAGTGAGTCAGCCGAGTTAAAAATTACGGCCTTGGACTTAAAGTTCCAGTGTTTACATGAACGGCTTTTATATGCACACACGGTACTAAGTATTATATTCACCCTAAGTTTAAGTGTAGTTTTCAATGTGGAGACTTTTTACATGGGCACAACTTGGGACTCACCTTTGGGTGGGGGAAAGTAAGTGAAAGTTACATAATGAAACACAGCATAAAATACGTTTAATAATATTAATAATCCAGCAACAACACGTTAAACGAATTTAGATATTTAGTTCGATTATTCAAACTGACGCATTTCCTCGTTTCTGTAATAAAAATCCGGTGTGTAAGAGTGGCACACCTTTCTTTAGATTTACTTTCACACTTAGTTTACAGGAAATTCATACGACGCCTCATTTTTATTTTTCTATCTACTTCCTGTTATTCAAAATAAATATTCGCAAGAAATGGTTTCAAATAGTTAACACCACGCTTCGTCCCCGAGACTGCTAAAAATAAGTCGTTATGTTTATGTTAGCTATGATGTTTACTTCCTTTGTTTCTCGCCGATGTGACCTTAGATGTTAAAGGCAGCATATAAATGGAACCTTTGTTTCTCAGCAGCTCACGCAAGTTGAAGTAAACGCTACCTATTGATCTGCAACCCTATTTACCTCCACTACAACATTGGCACTCCAGAACATGTTTTAAAATATATTACTGCATGGCAAAAACTGCGATGATGTTTACGTCACTACCAGTACCAGTACCACTGTACACCTATTATATGGTACCTAATTCTGATAATAAGTTCATAATGAAAGCTATTTTAGGTGGAAAATACTTTATTAATCTAAATATAAAACAACATTTTCAGATTTTACTAAAAATAACCCAGAATAAAATACTATTAAGTTGGAAATATTAGTGAGGGCAAATACCTCCCTCTCTCTTCCTCCCCAATTACGCTCTGACCTTGACACAGCAGTAACCGTCTCACTCTGCCCCTCGCACGTCGCTTCCAGTTGAACGCAAGCCCTCCTTAAAGCGGGTAAATTAGACGTAGCAGTATACCCTCAACTTGTAATGCTTGACGCAGGTAATGCGTGCCCGCCTTACAGGGGAAAATGCCAGAAGTAATACGCTTTTAAAATATCCAACTGGTTGGATATTGCGCGTTGAGGAAGTGTGCAACATGTCTCAGTCCAGTGCAATAATTCCAACAGCTTTACGCAACGTATTAGCCTACTGCGCAAGCGCTCCTGGCCTCCTTGTTGACTAAGCGCAATGTAAATCCATGCAATTTATCACTACGATATAGTATATAGTATGCACCAAAATGAGCGATGCAAGAACATGTTACAAGGAGTTTTTGGAGGAGTTTATTGGTATGTTTAATGAACTTCCTTGCCTTTGGAAGATAAAGTCCAAAGAGCATAGCGATAGCAAGGGTTAAACCCTATTAAGAGCTAGTAAACAAAAAAGATCCGGAAGTTCGTCCTCCGTGGTGTAATGGTTACCATACTAACCTGTAGTTCCCGAGGTCGCAGGTTCAAACCTGGCGGAGGGCGATGGATTTTTTCGGGCGTAAAAATCCTTAGCATGGCTTCCTTGGGAAGGGAAGTAAAGCCGGTGGTCCCATGTCGTAGATTTACGGCACGTAAAAGAACCTCGAGCCTGATAAAAAGATGTCTGAGCAAAATTACCGGTATTTAACACCCAATATAGAATGTGATGCTAAGGGCTAAAACAAAACAAAAAAAATAAAAGCTCCGGAAGGTAATAGGGATAAGGCGAAAAAAAATTACTCTCTGAGAAATAGTTGGAGAAAGAAATTAAAGAAAGTGAAGGAATCTTGACTGTCAGGTAGTGGAGAAGGTGAAGTTTACAAACCACATATTTGGCACTACTGGTACTATTTAACTACTCTCTTTTTTTTCTCTTGGTATCTTCCATTAATCTCTCGCTTAATGTGCACACTCCAGCCAAATCCAACAAAACATCATCCTTTTTCATCTTTCACAACGAACACACTGCGGAGACACTACTCAAAAGTCTAGGATTTCTTGGCGTTTTATGGCATGCGCAATAGGAAGTGGTGATGGATCGGAGTCGAAGTCGTTTCAAAGGGACGCTTCCTCCTTTGGAAGTGTGAAGTAACTGGCACTTTCTTCCAAGACGTTTACTTCCAACTTCGTCGGAGTTACTCCTAGTTCCACACTTCCAATTGCATCATTCCATCAGTTCCATTACCATTCCAACACCTAATCAGTACAGGTCAATGTTTTCGTCGTGACACGGCAGAAACGCAGAGGAGGAGGAGAAGGTAGTCTAGGGTGGGGGAGAACGGCTGGTAGTATTCCCCTTGCGTGGAACAACAGTCACTCGGAACGTCTGGTGGTGTCACCTTATTTCACGCTGTGCACGCGCCTGCTGCTCTGTTACTACTGACCCAACACCCCTCCCAAAAGACAAATGGACTTGTCCAGCTATTGCGCATACAAATAAACATGTCACGAGGAAAAAATCGACCTGTATTGTGTTATGCTTATTGTTTAGAAATCGCCATAACGCTTGATATCATTTCCTTTGCGGCAAATGAGATGACGTCAATGCAGCCTGCGTCACGCTGTAATTTGAGGAAACATTTTAAATAAATCAAGTCAATGATTCTGACTCAATATTAATGAATTCGAGTTTGTGTCATTTATGGAAAGTTGAGGTTAAATGTCCTATGAATAATACACATGCAATGATCGCTCCGGATGAACATTACATACAGAATTCCAAAAATATGCAGAAGCTTGGTCTTTTCTGATGTAAATCATTTAATGTCGACTATGCTTGTATGAGAAAATCCTAATTTCCATCTACTACTTTCCCACGTCATGTAGCAGTGATATTAATTAGGGATATTGCAGTACGTCTGTAAGCACCAAGCAGGATGGCTCAGGTGCTAATGTCTGTGACCCACATTCGAGAGGACCCGAGCTCGATCTCCGGCGACCACCCACTCTGACTCATGAGTTGTTTTTCGGTGGTTTTCCCGTCAGAGAATGCTGGAAGGAGTGTCTTTCATCCCCCGGATTTCCTGTCCCTCCATTTCGTTCCATTAATCATTTCGTTCATCATTCACCTCGTTTGATCTATTTCAGGGTTGAAAGTGTCGGTGATGATGTTTCGGTGTAGCGTGGCAGGGGAAAAGGATGCTCTCTGTGCATTTTCTCCGTCCCTCGGCCTTCGGTTGATTGCCGGGGTATAAGGACCGCCCCTGGACCCTGTGTGGGGCGAGGTCCTCGGTCTGCCTGTCCGACTGCCAGGGCGTCTATATCTGGAAACTGTAGGGATCCTGTCATTTCTGTGCCGTCACTCCAGTTCCGGCTGCCCGGTGTCTCCCTTCACCTCATCCCTCCCTCCCGAGGGCGCCCCCTCGTGGGGCGTTGGTACTATATCCGGATTCAGTGGTGCCGAATCCTCTCCGCTTACCAATCCAATCTAATGTCTGGACGGCAAATACTGCATTTTAACTCCCTAAAACAATATTTTATGTTCACTGCCTGTTTAGCCTTAAAATTAGTAGATGAGTCTATTACGTGAGCAGCACAACTTATGCATAAATACCCATCAATAAATACAGTTTTCATTTGTTGAATAGACATTGTAAGCAAAATACAGCAGGAAACTGTTAAAGACCACAATGAGCGGTACAAAGCTACAATATCATTTATTCATGAATTGCCATACGTCACATAACCATATTTTAAATCAGCTGAAGCTGATAGGCATTACTTCCATTTCGCCAACCTCTTTTCTGTTGAAAATGTTGTACTTTACATTCCGCATTTTCCTTATTCACTTCGTTGTGGCTACCTACCATGAGCTAGATTAGTAGTCGTCAACAGCACAATAGCTGCTAATTCTGCATATGCAGATGCAGCTAAGACAAACTACTTGTAATTTGCATTGGATTGGATTGTGAAGCGGAGGGGATTCGGGCAGCCGGAACCAGGAGTGACGGCATAGCAATGGCAGGGTCCCTAAAGTTTCTAAATATAGACGCCCCGGCAGTCGGACAGGCAGACCGGGGCCTTCACCCCACATAGGGTCCAACGCTCCCCGAAGGGGCGGTCCTTATACCCTGGTAACCAGCCGAAGGCCGAGGGACGGAGGAAGTGCACAGAGAGCATACTTGTTCCGCTGCCACGCTGCACCGAAACACTATCGCCGGTACTTTCAACCCTGAAATAGACCAGACGAGTTGAAGGATGAGTGAATGATTAAAGGAACGAAATGGAGGTACAGGAAATTCGGGGGATTAAAGAAACCACCCCAGCACTCGCCTGACGACCCGGGATAACCGCCGAAAAAACCCATGGGTCAGAGTGGGCGGTCACCGGACATCGAACCTGGGACCACCCTAAAGCGGACACAGACATTACCATCTGAGCCTCGGTAATTTGCATTATTCTGTATGTGCTATTTTTTCATATAGTTTGAGTAATACCTTGAGAATTGCCCTCTAAACTGCCTAAAGGCAATAACATTTTATCGCGTAGACTTACGGTTGAGAAAGGTAAATAAAATAAAAGCAAATCGGAGTATGCCATTTCTGTTTTATTAAATTCTCAAAATGTTCCGCTTCACAATAATATAAAAAGCAGCTCCGAAAGGTTGTGAGTATAATTATTTCAGTTCATTTCCCAAAAGAATGTTTTATATATGTTGAAACCACATTTAATGTAAAACAATTTACCTCTGTACTGTTCATTACCTAAACGTTTAACATGCAATAAAACAATGTTTTACCATATCTATATCTTTAGTCTTAAACACGTAGTGTTGCATTTGAGGCAGGATATGCCTACCGCCTCGTGTTTGGTATCATTTAATAGCTCTTATTATTACATTCAGATTCACATATACATTTATGCAGTTTTTATTCATCATTTACGTGTAAATAATATTTTTGTAATCTTATATTCTTCTTATGGAAATATGTTCCTGGCAAGACGAATGTAGGAGGCTAGATAGTACATATATTGGGGAAAAGCGGCAAACTTTATTATTCTGTTTGGTTGCAGTCTTTTGTCGTGTAGCAGGAGGATAAACTTCTTTTGTACCTTTTTTAGTAAGAAGTGACGCTTCCAAAGTTGTAGGAGGAGAAACTTTGCGCTTAACTCGGTAAAGTCCCGTGTGACGTAATAGTTTGACCACGTGATCTATAAATTCAGCCTATCCTATAAAGCATTTTAAACCCACGCTTCGAGGTCAGCGAAAATATAGCCAATAAGAAATGTTTAGCATAGCAGACAGAGTAAGGGGCGTAGAGCAAAAAATCCACCAAAATTTAGCTAAGGGACCCAGCTAGTCGATTTTCTACTTTCACAATAAGTGAAATTCCATTGCAAGATACAGGCTCGCATTTACGCGCAGGCTGTCTAGATTGCAGCCTTGCTCCCCCCAAAATAAACATTTTAATCTTCAATAGGCTAAAACAAAAAAGTATTTGTTTTAATATTAACGGTAGTGCGGGCCCTCTTACGCCTCAGTACCGACATCGCTAACAAGGTTCATAGGAACAAAACGTAGTAGCTTTCAAGAATATGAGGCGCAAGCTGCTGGGTAAGCTCACTGCACTGAGTATGGGAGTGAAACGTGCCGCAAGCGCAAAATAAACTGCGTTTGGTACCCTTGAGTCCAAGCACCAGAAGCAGAGCTGATCCCTTCAGAAAAACATTTCGAATCCAGGGTTTCCTTCCTCTCAAAGATAAATTTGAATCTTCATTGCGACAGAAGCTTCAGGCACACCAACTAGTTTGATATCTGTTTTGGGTTTCTCAAAAAGTCTGATACACTTACAATATAATGGAGAGATAAGTGCAGCAGTCCAAACATTAGTGGAAATATATAACAATACCTTAGGCGATCAATTGGGAAATTAAATTATTCAGCTCAAAGCTTTTACCACTAGTTTAAAAAAACATGATGAAAATGACATTAATAAGGAGAGGTGGATGCATAAACTTCCCCAAAGAAAAAAGTCAAGGATTGTTTTCCTAACAACGAGGTCGCTCTAAGAATTTAGGGCATAGGGTATAAGTTATACACTGGAGGGGGACACCTCGCGCACTGCGATCTACGTGAGATCTATTACGGCTACCGACCCCCAGGGAAGAAGGGATTAAGTGAAGGAACCACAGGAGACCACAGCCCGCAGGCAGACAGGACACAGAGACGCGCGGAAGTTGCTAACAGTTCCTGACTCAAAGACTCGTCCCACTACCGGAGCTGTCCAGAGAGGGCAATGAATGACCCGTTCAATTAGGCAGCCCTCTAATGTCCAAGGAGAATGCCTTTCCTTGAAGCAAGTATTCGCTCCATCTGTCCGGCATCGCCACACGCCACGAAACCTAGAAGCACACCTGAATCAGAAGAAGGAAATGGAATGAAAGGGAAATGAGAGAAAGGAAATCGTGGTAGATGAGAAACCACCCCAACATCCATCTACCGACCAGGGAAAACTACAGAAATCTCAAGGTCAGAGTGGGCTCCCGCATGCGAACTTCACACGTTATGCAGAGCCAACTCGCTCGGTGCCACAAGAATTTACCGGCACTTATGACCACAAACAGCAGTAGAGAAAGGTCATTTTCAAAATTGAAGTTGGCCAAAAGAAGGCTTCGAACCTCCATGCTAGAACACAGGCTCGACATTTTGGCTTTGCTCAGCATTGAAAGTGATGTTTCAAGACAACTGAGCTATGAAGATATTATAAGCGGCTTCATTAGTATGAAGCCACTGTAATCATTTGTCACTTTCATTTTATGTCTGATTGTTTGGAAAATTAGTGTATTTGAATTAAATATAAGTAAAGTTCGCTTGTTTGTAACATTCCGTTTTTGTCTTTTTACCCAACAGCTTTGCTTAAAATAAAAATGGCGTTACTTTTAAAACTGAGATACTGTTTTTTTTTTTTTTTTTTTTTTTGCATATTTGTGAACACAGATATGAATCTCAATTTGATTTTCATAATATGGTTAGTTATTTATACCACTTTTAATAAATCGTTTATTAACCACATTAATACCTTAATGAATTTCGGTTATTTTCATTTTTATCTCGCCACTTCATTAATTTCTAAATACTGCATAATAAAATTCTCTATAATTTAATAATAAACTGTAACATTTCTTTTTTGGTTTTTATTTAGAACATTGCTCTAAAATGCGATTTCCTCAAGTTAATTTTCAAAAACACTTTCCCCGGGAATACTCCATACCCAGATCCAGACCATAAGTTCATTCTAAATACGGCTATGGCATGATAGCGTTTAAGTAAAACCGATGTACCCGCGTGATAAAATAACGGTTACCTTTTACAGTACCACTGTCCACTTTCGTTTTATCACTGACATAATCCGACAGTCATTAAATTTGTGGGACAAAGCCTTATGTCGTTATCTCAGTCTACTTTCCACTTTCAAACTACTTTACAATAATTATCCATAATAAATACAACTTATTGTTGTTTAGAAGAAGTGACCATGAAGTATAACATATTTTTATTTTTTCGTAAAGTCTTTTCGTACCGCTGAAGGGTCCTACTTCTTGTTCTTTCACTTGTTGCACTGTTTGGAACGTGATGTAATGATGCCCTTACATGGGTACCCTTGAGCGGGGAAAACCATCGTACAGAACCTCTCTCACCAAGATTAACTACAGTAATCAAATGGAAAGAGAGAAAGATTGTGGAGGTTACGATGGAACAACTATATTCGTAAGAAAGACATTATGCTCACTGTGCAGCTTTCATAACTTTGAGCGTTGTAATCCATAGGTTATATAATGTAAAGGGACACCACGCACATTTAGACCTAAATAGATCCATTGCGGCTACCACCCTCAGGGGGAAGGGATGAAGTGAAGAAATTACAGGAGGCTATAGGCCGCTGGCAGACTGACCACAGAGACGTGCGGAATTCCCTAACAGTCCCAGGCTCGAAGACCCGTCCCACTACTGAGCTGCCTAAAGAGGGCGATAAACGACCCGTTGACCAATCAGTCCTTTAGTGTCCACAGGGAGTACTCTTTCCTTTGAGCATGCATCCGCGCAATCTGTCCGGCGCCGCCAGACGCCACGAAACCCAGAAGCACACCTGAAAGACGAGGAGACGGAATGAAAGGAAAATAATGGAAAAAAAAATCGCGGTAGATGAGAAACCACCCCAGTATTCGCCTACCGACCAGGGAAAATCACGAATAACCCAAGGTCAGAGTGGGCGGTCGGCGGGAATAGAACCTACCGAATGTGAGCCTCCCACGCTGCCGCGGAGCCATCTCGCTCGGGTTGTAATCCAATTGCTCCCGCCCTCAAAGCAAACGATACGAGATTCGGAAGTGGCATTTACAGAATAGAAGAAAAGTTTTAAAACACACACGAAGCAGGATAGCGTGATGGAATTAAAAACGATGAAATTGAAGAGGCGTGGGAAGTCGGGTGTACTTCACTACCGGAAAAGTCACAAACTTCACTTGACCTTTAATGTGAAGGACTAAACAAATTTTAGGTATTTTTAGAACTTCCTGTTCAATTAGAATGATTTTAACTTAGCTTTAAGTCTTTAAACAAAGCTCAGTACATTTCAAACGCAATTATTTATTTCGTATAATAATCAGGAAATGCCTTTTGCGTATGAATTTTGCATGCGTTATTGGATACATAGAAGATAGCGGTTTACTTCCAACATTGTAACTCTGAATTCAGTAAGATCATATTCCAGTCATGGTGGCCGTTTCCTGTAACGTCGAGAAAACACACTATCGTGAAAAAAGTAATAAAATGGATCAAAGACAAATGAAGGGTGGAAATGTCAAATGTTCAAAATGTTTCTAGCCCCAGAAACACTCTCGTTATTCCGTTTCACTCTGGTGTTTCATGAGATAGAATACTGCGAGTTCGAATCCTGCCTCAATCATCAATATTTGTGCCTATGTAAGGTAGAGTAAAGCAGAAAATGACCAGAAAAATAAAATTAAAAGAGAAAAAATGCCGTTTTTGAAATGATACAGAGAGAGCATAAAAATACTTATCCCTTTTCCACACAATTAATATCTGCTAAAATAATTAAGAAGTTACTGTGATACTAGAGAACAGTGCTTCTTACTTTACGTTTGCCAGTTAACTAAGTGGTTAAAGAGAGGAAAAGTATTTACAGGATACTATGCAGAATTGCTCCAAGTGTTATCTAAATCCTATTGTGCGAGTTTCTATTAACGCTGAAGCGCATCTCGTGGCTCAAATCAAGACTTATCATATAGTATAAATAAATATTGGAATAATGTTTTCTTCCTTCGTTTACTTTATAAACAAATACAAGTATACAAATTTATGAATAAACTTCACTTTTTAATTCCATTATTTCGTACATCATATATTTCTTAAAAAAAAACTTTTTGGCTGCTGCAAAGTTTCCTACAAAACGCTTTGTACTGTGGAGGAAGTAAAGCTAACATTCTTAATAGTATTTCTTCTTCTTCTTCTTCTTCTTCTTCAGGAGACACGCAGGGATGATGTTTAAGCAGTTGTATGTACCTGGGCATATACATCACCGTAGAAAAGATATTTCTTTTCGAAAATATGGCCTTTAGAACTTAGACATTTCCACTCTTCTTTTCAACAAACTTTGAAAAGCAGACAGCATCAAAATAAAATACGTTGTTTTGAAAGAAGTATTCACCTGTAAATCTTTATGATAGATTGCAGAACATCACTGTGTAGCTTTCTCAAGGAATTATCAGCACTTTTAACTCCAAAGATTTTATATACTGCGCTTAATCAACATTTTTATCCTTGATGTAAACCCGTATTTGTCGGTACAGTTTTACTCCATTATTGGCCTTGAAAATTCTGACATTTACAATGCGGCAGTCGGCTGGCTCTATATTTATAGTTAGTGTCTTGTTTTTGTCTTTTTGTTCTTTTAGTAGTGTTTAACGCCCGTTCTTACTACACATGGTCCCACAGACGCTGGACACTGATGATACACGAAACGATAATTGGGAAAAGAAATTTGGAAAGGAAACGTTCCAGGCCTAAGTTTAGGGTACCTCCCCGGCATTTGCCAGCTATCAGGACTGAGGAAAACCTGAAAAAAAAACTCAGTCATGGAGGATGGTCCTTGTGATTTGAACTGTAGACCTCTCGTTCACGACTCCGTGTCTTAGCGACCTCACTTATACGTGTGTTTCACCATTCTCATAACTGAATTCTGCATCACCTTGAAGTTTTGTGTAGGTATATTCCATGATGTTTTACCGATATGAAAACCAATTTTTCTCTAATTAGTTTTCATACTGGTAACACATTACGTAGTCGTGAATCCAATTATGCACCTCGATCGCGCTGGAACGACGTTTGGTTTATTGAAAGGAAATTTGCAGTATGTTTTGCCGTTGCATTACTTCCATAGTGAAAGATTTCTTGAATTGCATAAATCCTCAGTGATGTTCCTCTCCTTAACAAGGGAGAAAATGTGAATACAAATCGACCCAGTTTCACCTTTATTGTTAGAGGGTCGAGAGTATCACGTCCGTCCACCAAGACACACGAACCCTGACTGTGACTTAGAATGTCTTAAAGTGTAGAAAAGATACTAATATTTTCCTTGGAGTGATTGCCTAAAAAAGAAAAGAAGGCATCAATGTTTATCACTTTATTCCATTTTTAATTAATTTTTTTCTGGAAATTAAGTTTGTTTTTTTAGAACAAGTATGAGTGTGAGCATGAGCAGGGAACGGAGGGGACAGCGGATGAGGTGAAGAAACAGCAGGGGCTATAGGCCGCAGGTAGAGACGCGCAGAGGTCCCTAACGACTCCAAGCTTGATGACCCGTCGCACAGGCGGGCAACTCTACCCACTTGAGGCGGCTTAGAGAAGGCTGCCAGCTGGTAGGGCCGAGAAGAACTTTCCATTGAGCAAGCATCAGCGCCATCTGTCCGACATCGACCGACACTGCACAGCCCCTAAACCTACCTGAAACATGAAAGGGGAAGCGAAATGAGAGAAGGTAAATTCGTGGTAGAAGAGAAACCACCCCAACATTCCCTCTGCCAACCAGGGAAAACCACGAAAAACCCGAAGCCAGAGTGGCCGTTATAGGAATCGAACCAAGGACCTCTCAAATGCGAGACTCGCACGTTGCCGCGGAGATATCTCCCTCGGTAAAAGCAAGCATAATAAATACTCTTTGTTACTAGTAGTGCTTAATGGCTACTGGCTGCATACGTCACCACAAGCGGTGGACACTGATGATATATGATCATTCGGAAAGAAAATTTAAGTAGAAATTTTTCAGGTCTAGGTTTAGGATACCTCCCCTCTGGAATTCGCCATTTATGAGCACTGAGGAAAACCGAAAGAAAAAAAAACTCAGTCAGAAAGGTCGTGCTAATGAGATCTGAACCACAACCCTACCATTCACGAATCTGTGCTTTAACGACCTCGGGTACCCAACCGGCAAAATAGTCTTTAAAAGTCAATATAGAAATAATTACACAAATACTAATATTATATTGAAGCATTTAACTTATCTGTCGCAGACATTTCGGTTTTCCTAGATCATTGCATTTTCGCATACATCTTACATTTATCGGTTCTCTTACAAAAGAGCCAGGAATAGCGAAATTTGCTTTATGAGAGGGAGCTGCAGAATATTCCTGGTCACAGTCCATTTTTACAACACGGAAGAAAGCTTAAACCATGGGAGTTTGCTTTTCTACAAAATTCCATACAGCTGCTAGATAAATACATGTCAAAATTTACCTAATTAAACTTTTCTTGTTTGGGAAAACAAGAGATACTACATCACCGAGGTGAAGCTACCCATTTCCAAACCAAAACACTGCAGGTGTTTGTGCTCATAAACAACACCCAATCATGATGCTGTAGAACAACCTTGAGTTGAATGAAGCACACCTCCCACCTTCGCTGTTCCGCAACTATGTAAAAAGAAAACTACATAATTGAAAAGGTTAACTCGTTTTATACTCCTATAAGAAAACATTGATTTATTGCTACTGAAACATTTTCCTGTCTTTTGGAATGGGAGGGCCCTAGAACATTGAATGAGAAGAGTGTGTGTTTATTTATCATAAATGAGTCGATGATGCAAACAATACCGTACATTTCGTCCACGAAAACTTTCGCCTTTTTGTGAAATTCCATTCCTCATAATGATACGTTTGACAACTGGAAAACTTGACAAGGGAAATGACGACAATAAACATTTCGTCAACGAAATATTTTGACTGTTTGTGAAATCTGTCAGTACTATGGGTAAGGCAGTTGAAACATTTGATGAGAGTGAACGGAAATAAGATGTAATTTTGATTGGCACTATTTATTCCCGGTCATTCGTCCAAAGTCATTCTTCCTAGACTGGATCACCTAATAACACTTTTCCCTAATAACCATTTTTTCCTAATCTCCTTTGTCTAAACATTTTTTCCTAATACACTTTTCCTAAATCATTTACCTAATATTCTTACTTATTGTTTGTTTCAGTAATGGAGTAACGGAGCAGCCCTGAGTTGTTTGTAAAAAATGAAACTGGGTTGGGAAATATTGGGGTGGGTTCTGAATCAGTGAGAGGAGTAGAGGAAATGCAATATTGTGACATGTAATTATAGTAATACGAGTTCACACACACTCTCTCTCACCCGCTCTCTCTCTCTCTCTCTCTCTCTCTCTCCCTACGACTAACCTCGGGTTAAATCTATAAGCGACAGGACCCCGTTGTTTCATAGCGGTTCGTTACGGCCTGGAGGTCTCCGCTCGCCTCCTACTCATATTTACAAGCACGCGCAATGTAGTACTCACACACACTATTTTTATTTACTTATTTATTTATTTACTTATTTTAAGTAATGTTTAACCGAGCGACATGGCTCCGCGGTAACGCGTGAGGCTCGCATTCTGTAGGTCCTGGGTTCGATTCTCGTCGACCGACCACTCTGACCTTGAAGTTTTCGTGGTATATCCTAGTCGGTAGGCGAATTCTGGGCTGATTTCTGATCTACCATGATTTCCTTTCCATAACTCCCTTTCAAGCCGTGCTTCTAGGTTTCGTGGCGTGAGGCAGTGCTGAACAAATAGAACGGATGCTTGCTCAAAGGAAAGGTTATTCTACGTGGACACTAGAGTGCTGCTTGGTTGATGGGTAGTTCATCGCCCTCTTTGGGCAGATCCAGTAGTTGGAGGGTCTTCTAGCTGGTAACTGTTAGGAACTTTCGCACGTCTGTGTCGCCTGTCTGCCTGCGTCCTATAGCCTCTGGTTCCTTCACTTCATCCCTTCCTCCTGGGGGGGTGGTAGTAATAATATATCTCCCGTAGATTGCGGCGCACGAGGCGTCCCTCTCCGTTGTATACCCTACATCCTATAGTAGTGTTTAATACTCCTTCTTACTGCAGAGGGCACAACAGACGGTACATCCACTATCATTTCATTATCGAAATGTTAAGTTTAGGCGTGTGCGAATTTTCCTCTTGACTAAAATAAATGTAGCCGAAAACATTTGACGAAATGCCAATAATCATACATGACCCCCCAGCAACCGTCCCGAATAAGAGGCTATGTCAAGAAGAGGTGAAGTGACGGGAAAATCGAACTACTATGGTTCACATTAGTGAAGTGGCAGTGTAAACGAAGTGAACTCCCAGTGAAGGTGAACTAGATAAAAGCAAAACAGTGACAGTGAAAACTTAGAGAGAGGTGCAGTTGAAAAACTGGACAAAGTCAAAAAATGTTTTGAAGTCCCCTGAACGAACGAACGAACAAACAAACAATAAAGCATTTATAGAAAAAGACCCACATATATGTCTTTGAATCTGTGAACAGCATAACTGAAAAATGAAATGTTGAATAAGTACTAAACTTGGTATTTATCTTCAAAAACTTTCAAAGATGTGACATGAAGAGTTTTAAGAGAATATACCAACCAAAACTACCCTTTTGATGTAAAATTATTCGCTATTCTTGATTTATTAAAAATGACTCTAACGATTTTGATTAACACGCGATAGGTTTAAGATATTGGTATAACTAATAGAATGTATATATTGAATATTCTCTTAATAGCCTGTAAAATCCTCTTCATGTTAAAAGAGCTTTGTATGATTTTGTATAGATGGTGAACCATATCTTGCTGCACGAAAAGTGTACGAGATGTTCTAGATGTTGTAAACGCGATTTATGCCTAATAAATGTTTTGTGACATTAATATTTGCGAGATGGTCGTTGCTATTAGTTTGAATTTTCCAAAATTTTATATTTTTGTAGCGCTAAGCTTTGTTTCTCGCGCTGTCATACAAATAGGATAAAGTTGGATAGGACTAGAAGCGGAGGGGGACTTAGAACCTCGACCTACGCAGATCTCTTGTGCCTAGGCCCCTAACGGGGCGCCCCCGTGTGGGAAGGATGAGATGAGAGGAGACAGAGAGCAGTCGGGTCCCTACCATTTACAGATTTGAACTCCCCGGGTGCTGGCTGGTGCAGCCACATCCCCTGGGGGTCTGGGACCCGGAGACCGCTCGCATTCCCGAGGTTTCCAGAGAGCATCCTTTTCCCCTGCCATGCACACGTCGAGACCTCGCGCCGACACTTGCAACCCTGAAGGAGACGAAGCAGATGAAGTGAAATGAGAATGGAGACGAAATAGAGAGACAGGAAATTCAGGAAATGTAATGAACCTTCCCAGCATTCGCCTGGCGACCCGGGGAAACTTCCGAAAAAACCCATGGGTCAGGAAGGTCGGCCACGGGAATTGAACCCACGACCTCCCGAATGCGGGCCATAGACGTAACTATCTGAGCCATCCGCTCGTATGTCATGCAAATAGTAGAATTTCAATTTCAGCATATAGTAACCACATTTTTAAAGATTTGACTGTCGCTTTAGACTTCTGTATCCCACTTGTACCGATAACGAAATGTGTAATAAACCAATTTCTACAAACGATTATCTCTATTAAATTAAGTATATACGAAAATAAGCGCTTTTAGGAAGTGCTTGTAGAGTTGCTAATTATATAAAAATGAACAATATTGGGAAAATCATGCGAATGTAATCTCAGATTTTAAATATTAAGATGCAACCAGTCACAAAATATATATTTTATATGCCCTTGCACATCCAAGAAATAAAACTGAAGTGGAAATGCAGAATCAATAATGGAGTCTGTTGACAGCAGCGGTCCTTTGAAATCATGCAAAGGCTTAAGACAGCATAAAGCAAATCTGCATGGGAAAAAACACTAGATAATTTACCGATTTTCGATCATATATGTAGAAAAATACATTTATTGATGATACAGCTTAATTCCTAAATTATTAGCAGAACATGAAGAGGCACTAGCGAACCGGTGCCGGATTGGAAGTACTTTTTGGGGGATAATTTCTATTATTCAGACCAGGTATTTAAATAAGTATTAGTAGATAGATGTATAGGTATTTTATTTGGCAAAATAAGTACATTGTATAGCAACGTCAAATACAGAAATGTCAAAAAATTATGGCATCGGCATAAAATTCATAAGACAATAGAAAGGATTTGACAGTGCGCTTCACTGATATCTTAAAATATTCAAAAGAAAGAGCTTTAGTATCATAAGAAGGTCTATTAAATAATTTAAGCGAAATTATTTCTGAGAATCTTGAATTTTACTATACTCACCTTAGCATTAGCTAGTCTTTGGAATTTCCCTGCCGGAAGACATAAGGGACTGCCGGAACATTATGCACTTCAGGAGGAAAATTAGGGCACACATTTATAGTCCAATCTATTCTGCTGCTCTATTATAGTGATAAATACCTCACAACATTAATTTATTATTACTATTATTTTATGTGCTAGCAACTATTCATATATAAATATTAAACCATTAAAGCATTGTTTTACCTATATTAATATTCCACTTAAAAGCATTTTGGTTATGATTTTTTCTTTTCTTCATTTTAATATCTTTGTGGGACCTTTGTATGTTTATGTTTTTATTATGTTGTATTGTACTGCCTGGCAGAATGGAAGAGAAGCCCTCATAACCTTAACTCATACCAGGTTAAGTAAATAAATACATCTATTAATGTAAACATTAGAAGAACTTTTCGTGCGATGATCATGAACCTCAGAACACAATGTATATTTATGAACATTTTTATTAGCAACTAAGAGACAAACAAGCACAAACAATGAATTAAACGTTAAAATAACGGGCTTAATAAATGATGGTCTACAATGAGTCCTGGAGGTGCACCCTACAAAACTCCGATGGCCTGCTTCTGTAATAAAAGTCTTTTCCAGGCTAGCGATGATTGCCCCAAAGTAAAACACCATAACTTAAATGGCTATGCATGTGTCTATAACAAATGAATGATAAAGCAGTTGGAGATGTACAGTGTTTTAAAACTCGTAGCACAAATAAACTCTGTTTATTTTATAAGCAATGTAACTGATGTGCGAACGTAAACTTAAACTAGGCTCGAAGTGAATGCCAAGAAACTTAGTGGAGATTTTAGTTGCAGAGACAAGGCAACTGATATTGAACGTGAGATCAATTGTTTTGTCCACATTGAGGACAAGACTGTTACTTTTACACCAAATGAAATTGAGTTTTATTTATGGACGCTCTTTAACTGCCATAGTTCTTAGCGTCCCATTCTATATTGGGTGTGAAAGACTGGAAGTTTTGCTCAGAGGCCTCTGTATCAGGCCAGAAGTTTTTTTACGTGATGTAATTCTACGACACGGGATCACCGGCTTTACTTCCCTTCCGAACGGAGCCATGCTAAGGATTTTTACGCCCGAAAAAATTCTATCGGCCTCTGCGATGAAACTAAAACAATTATAAATAATTATGAATTAAGTTATGTATTGCAGCACCCCCTGGAGGGGCGGTTGGCCCCGGGAGTTGTTTACAACGAGGGTGTAGGCTTATAAGGTAGGACTGGTCGGAGCCGGGATGCAGGGTACCAGGGGAGTTGAATGAAAATCCGGAGTTTTTTTATGCAAACTAATGACTATATTCTCTAATAGTTTACATGGATACTTGGGGCCCCTGGTTAGAGGAGGAATACGTGCACGAGCTTAAACGTGTCCACACATGGCTCACCTGGCGAGCTCTCTCTGGTCTGGTAGTTAACACAGTTATAATAATTAATTTATCTATGGTGCGGCCCCGGGTCCTAACTGGCGTGGATTCGGCGTCGTTCAAGTGTCGGAGCAAAATTGAGAGAGATGACCCAGATTCGTGGCCAGTATACCAGGTGACCCAACCGCGCCGTACTTGATGTGTGACCATAACCCTTCGTGCGTTAAGAGATGCAGAACTCAACGGGGTAATTCCAAATCAACACAGGTCAGTGGGGAACTGGCACATTAGCGCCCTAAAAACCCACTACTACTACTACTACTACTACTACTACTACTACTACTACTACTACTACTACTACTACTACTACTACTACTACTACTACTACTACTACTACTACTACTACTACTACTACTACTACTACTACTACTACTGCTGCTGCTACTGCTGCTGCTACTACCACTACTACTATACTACTACTACTGCTACTACTACTACTACTACCACTACTAATATACTACTACTACTGCTACTACTACTACTACTACTACTACTACTACTACTACTACTACTACTACTACTACTGCTATACTACTACTACTACTACTACCACTACCACTGCTACTACTACTACTACTACTACTGCTACTGCTGCTGCTACTACCACTACTACTACTACCACTACTACTACTACTACTACTACTACCACTACCACTGCTACTACTACTACTACTGCTACTGCTGCTGCTACTACCACTACTACTATACTACTACTACTGCTACTACTACTACTACCACCACCACTACTACTACAACACCAGCGGTTCTCAGAAACGTCCATATTGATACACAGAGACGGTTGGAACATCGTATCAATCAACAAGGCAAAATGTCGAACACATATTCACTGAGTAAAGTCTGCATAACAGTGCCATTAGATGGTAATAATAATGGTAGTAGTAGTAACAATAACATTTATAACAGCAAGTGAAAAAATGGCTGTGAAACACTGCGCGCTCTCATGCTTGTTGTTTATAGTCCATGATGTTGGACAAGAACAGCGTAAACACAATTTAAAAAATAGCTATGGGCGTATACGGATAGGTTAAACAAAGACATTTTAATTATTTGTCAGTCCAAAAAGCGAGTTTATTCCCTCGAAAATAAAGTGTGTACTGAAGTGGAAAATATTCCAAGACCTTTTCGGTCTATTTTTGTCTATTATCACGGAGAGTACACTCTAGTGCAAGGGTCTGTTTTTGTCTACCATCACGGACTCTACACGCTATTGCAAGCCAGATGCCTCTCAATCCGCTCATCGTCTTTGCTGATAAGCAAAGAGAGTAGAAAGAAGTTGGCTGTCCCCGTTGCTCAGTCGGTAGAGAACTGCCTGCTGTGCGAGGGGTCCCGGTTGGATTCCCGGCTGGGGTTGGGGATTTTTCTCTAGCCAAGATTATTCCCTACCCTCCCCAGAGTCTGGAAGGATGAATGAGAGTGTGTATATGTGTGTGATCAAATGATACAAAGTTTACTAGAAACCCAAAGTGAAGCGAATACGAGTTAACACCACTGCCAACAGACAATAATATGTTCCAAATGAAAGGCCGCCGATATGACCACTGTAGTTAAAGTCGGGGTACAAATGGAACTTAAAAAACAAAAAGAAACGAAGCTCGCTCACGCATTTCGGCAGTTCCCCACTGACCTGTGTTTACCTGGAATTACTCCGTTGAGTTCTGCAACTCTTTTAACGCACGAAGGGATAACTACACACTTGAAATACGGCGCGGTTAGGCCACCTGGTATTCTAGCTGAGCACGCGATCCGCTGTCCTACAAGCCAGTGGTTGCTACATTTCCACATCTTTTGACACTTCATGCAATCTAACAGAATCCCCAGACCGTGGTTTGAACTCTGCAATTGGCCGCTACAATATTAATTATAAATATTAATAAAAATGTTAATATTAATTTATAGTATATGAATTACTTATAAATTAAAATTTACATTTGTAAATGTTATAATTAAGTACATTAAGTTTAACATGCAAATTAGTAACAGTGTTGACAAAAATGTTTACTGCAAAACCATTTGCATGCAGTAGTAAGGTTCTGGACTATCATCTGGAATGTTACGAGGGAGGTCATTAATATAACACCACTTACTATGTAATAATCAACATTAAAGAGAGAAAATGCGTGTGTGTGCATGTGTGTGTTTTGTAGGGTAATCTCAAAACCCACTCAACCGATTTTGATAACTCTTTCACAATTGAAAAGCCCTATTCTTCCAAATGGTCACAAGCTATACCATGTTTCCAAAATTTGAAAACTAGTAGCTTAGAGGTTTCTTTTCATATTCATGTCTCCAAATTTAAATGCCCTTCATTGAATATGGATGTCAGGCTACTTCTGGCACTTAATTGCAAATATGGGAGATTCCTTGTGACCCTACCCCAAAGGGGTAAATGGGGAGGCTTAAAATATTTTAAAATTGAATTATTTTAGGGGGTTGTATACCGTTTATCTCACCACATTTCCCTTATATTTCACTGAATTCTTATCAAGTAATATTTTTGGTATGAATTTGAAAACACCGGGTACATTTGGATTCTAAAAACTCACAAAAATGATAAGTTACCCTTACATTCAATCCCTATTTTCAACCCCTAACATGCAAATAAACATTCTTTTGCCTATCTAGATGAAACTTTGTACGCTTATACTATAGGACCCAACGAAAATTATAAGCTACCTTACAACTCTAAAAAAGTACCCCGTCATATTTTCAGTCCCTTGTGTGGAAATCTGCATTGTTTAAACCATATTGGTCAAAACATTGCACAGTATAAATAGGAGTTTGCAAAAATCGTAGGCTACGTTACAACATCCAAAAACTATCTAATCCTTATTTTGAATTATATAGTACTCGATATTTTTTAAAGCTACCCTTACTTTATTTTTAACACCTTATAGGCAGAAGTGTACTGCTTGGTCAATCATATAGGATACCACACAACTTCAAAACACTTCCCATACTGCTATTCTTCAACCCCTTATCTGGACAAAACTTTGTAAACTGACGCTTTATGAACAAGTATAAATTACAGACTACTTACGAGTTTCAAAAATTCACCATTATCCTTATTTGCAATTATGTACTTTTAGAATGTACCAATGCAATGCTGGATAAGACAACTGTAATTGTATAAAGAGAGAAAGTTGATCACATTGGAAAACAGTGAACCGATACTTTTTAATTAACAACCGAGAGGATTGTTTTTCCCGGTGGCCACAGGCTACATGTCTTTTCCAAAAAGATTAGCTTGGTGGCCTGGGAGTGTGGATTCTACATTTTCAACAGCTTTCGTTGTATATGTTAAGGATTGCTATATTGTGTGAAACCTGTGCTCCGTTTATGTTATTAAATAACTATGGGACCAAAGAGAAGGTCACAAGTTTTAAATTTTCATCTACTCTAATTATCTAAAAAGTTACTCGACCATTCCGATCGATGACTGCACCACAGCCAAAGGGTACCTACTTACAGGCTATACAGAATTCCCAGAATTGCGATGGCTGTCGGGGAGGGGGGGGGTTACAGGATTTCAGACGCTCCGCCGATGTTTCACAGGGGAATGGAGAATTTTTTCCATTGTTAGGAATAGCTGGGTCTATACGAAATTGCAATTATAAGGGGTAAAGGGGAGAATTAATTATAAGAAATTTATAGATAATTGCACAATAATTCCATAAGAACGGGGGGTGGTAAATAAAATAAATTCGTCATTCGAATTTAAAAAGCTACCCGTACAACACCGGGCAGCCACCTGGTAGTAATAATACTAAAATATGACAATGCTTCCTCTTCTCTTACAAGAAATAGTTCAAGTTAACGATTAAGCGTAATCTTGAACTGTGCTCCACACGTATTTTTAGAGCAAGAGGATTGCGAAATCACTCTTAATACCATGCAATTTACGCTTTTATGCCACTTGAAGCTCATGCGCAAATTTACAGTGCGCATTAGAAGACAATAAAATGTAAGCACAGAACTCTGTAAATTCTCCTCGCAGACATTTACCGGACAGTCTGTACTCACAGAAAGTCCCCAATAGCTCGATTATGCAACACAACCTTGGTCAACAAAGAAGCACGACCTCTCAGCCAAGTAGGAACAAAACGAAATGCAACGGAGGTGATGGATGTCTTGTTTTGTGCAAGTCATGCTCATGTGTTCCAGGAAACGATGAAGTCATGTTCCTCCGAAAAGTCACTTCCAGCTCTTACAAATTAGATGCTGCTTGCAGGCGCTAGATTTTGGTAGTTACGACTTCAGGCCTACTAGTAGGTGGCAATTATTACGGAGTAACACAATAATGTATAAGCAAATGGAGGACATGCATTTACGAACCCCGAGAAAGGAAAATATAAACTAGCTGAAGTACTCGGCGTTGCCCGAGGCTTTGGTGGTTTTGGTAAAACTTATTAATTTTTCAAATATTTGTTTATTTATAATTAATTGAATTAAATAAATTAAAATATTGCTGGTATTAGATACTTTTAACCTGATCGCCCTACGTTCAACATGAGAGAAAAATTCTTAGGAGTCAGAGAATGATTTCCAAATTTTCAATGGAGAACTTGTTGATAAACTTTGCTTTTTATTACATGCCGGTTTGCATGCTACACTCAGCTGGAACAACATTTTGTGTTTTTATTTAGTAAAGCAATTGAGAAAACATGCCCATTCATGCGGAAAAGCCTCAAAACTGCCTCAGATGCACCCCATATTAAAACTTCTCATAATTATTTTGCAAAACTATGAAGAAAACGTATTGTCTTTTCATTTAATACAAGATTGAGAAGACACGTCCATTCGTGCAGAAAACCTCAGCATTGCTCCCCTCAGAAGAATCCCCCCTATCCTTTTAGGGATGGTTTTTGTGTTGCCACCCCTAAAGGAATGAAGAGAACACTTTGTACTTTTATTTAGGAAAATATTCGATAAAACAAGTCCATTATGTATGTAAAGTATCAAAATTGATTCCCGAAACACTTTATCCCTTCTCCGTTAGGGGTGCTTTTTTGTGATACCACCCCTAAAGAATTTTTACACATATCCTAAAGAATGAGTTTGCCAAATTTCCACTTCGTACCGAAAAGCCTCCAAATTGACCGAGCGAGATGGCTCCACGGTAACGTGTGAGGCTTGCATTCGGGAGATCCCGGGTTCGGGTTCCGTTGGCCGCCCACTCTGACCATAGGGTTTTCTTGGTTTTATCTGTTTGGCAAAGGCAAATGCTGAAGTGGTGTATTTTACCACGGTTTTCGGGTCTCCTTTCTCCCTCATTTCCTATCATTCCAGTTCTCTTTCATGTTTCAGGTTGACTCCGGGGCTGTAATTCGGTCGGTGTAGGGCAGATGGCGCAGAAGTTTATGCTTTGAAAATGTTTCCCCGGTCCCACTGGAGAGAACGTCTCCGAGCGTCTCTCCCGTGGCCGGGTGGTCAAGCCTGGAACTGTTAGGGAACTCTGCGCGTCTCTGTCCACTTGCACCGACTTCGCTCTGCAACCCAGTGTCTCCTGCAGTTCCCACACCTCATCCGTTCCTTCCGGGGTGTGCGCACAATAGATCCCTTGAGGGTTGCAATGCTTGGTGTCCCCCTCCGTTCACTAGTCCAATCCAGTCCAGCATCCAAATTACCTCCGATCGAACATTTTCAACCCCATCTCCCGTTAGGAGTGCTTTTCATGTTGACATAAAAGAATGAAGATAACATTTCCATTTTATTTCGCAAAATGTATTTAGAAAACGCGACAATACATGTTGAAAACCTCAAAAATGTCAACCGTCGAACATTTGTCAACTCCTTCCCGTTAGGGGTATTTTTCGTGATACCCCACCCCAATATTTTTACACTTGGTCGTAATGGATATGTTTGCCAAATTTGGCCATCCCCATCTGTTCTTTTAAAGACAAAGTGAAAAAAGTGACCAAAACCTTTTGTTTTTATTAATTATTTTGTGTGTTTCCATATGTCTTTTACCTTATGGGTGTTATCGAAATGATTCGTAACATCACTGAGGCTAGCGGGGTCTATTGATCACTCACTTATTTCCAAGTTCACGTACACTTGTTGCGCTGGCGTGTTGTTTGGAGGTGGCAAACTATTGTCTGACTTTAGTTATAGGATTGAAGCTTGAGAAGTTGAACAATTGCAAGCATAGCGTTCTTATGGCAACTGCTTATCACAGTGCTTAATTTGGAGAAATAAAAGCACGATATTGCCACATAAACTCCGCTGCTTAATGCCTCAACAGCTATCCTGCAAATGCGCAATGGCGTTACAATAGGTTTTGTTTCAGTTATTGATCAGCTGTTGTTCAGCATGCCATCTGTAAGTCTTTTGTTTCTGATTGGCATGGTTTCAAGCAGCAATAAAATTTCTTGGTCTTCTATTGTCGTTACGGTGCGATTACCTTAGAAGGTGCTATGCAGCCTTAAACGATTTGGCAACACGTGCCCTGCAACACCAAAATATAAGTTCTAAGGTTAAGAAAGTCAGATTAATTATAATCACACACTGGTTATATTTTATATGTGCTTTGTTTAAGATTAAGACACGATGAAAAGCAAAATCTCTGTTTTATATTCTCATAACAGAAATTAAAACTGCTAAACGTGGAATCCAGTTTAACAAACATGCGGAAACACCAGGGGAATTCTTGGACAACAAGTGGGGTTGAGTATCCAAGTGTAGGCTATAGAAATAGTAGATGAAAATTAGCTGAAAACCAGATGACTTAGCAAGTTATTGGGCTTCAGATAGAAAAAATATACTTGCGAAGAAAGAAAACATTAGTGCTAATTATAAAAAAAACAAAGCATGCTGATGGAATGATTTTTATTGCAAAATAAAGTAACTGCTAATATCTTAGGGCTACTATTTATGTTACTATTACTATCACAATTTTTTTCTCAGTCCTCGTAACTGGAAAATACGGGGAAGTACACTAAACATAGGCCTGGAAAGTTTCCTTCCCAAATTTCCTTTCCCAATTCTAATTTCATTTCATGTATCACCAGTGTCACCGCCTGCGGTGCCGTATGAAGCAAGAGCGGGTATTAAACACCATTAAAAAAAATCTGATGTGTTACATTCACATGACTTTCTTTACCCTCTATCATTTATTAGAGGCTATACAAACCATTCTTACAAAAGTTTACTTTTTCATCTACTTAGTTTTTTTAAAAAAAAACTTTATTTAGGGTCGTTTTAACCTTCCTAGGTTTTATCACGACCTTTCATGTACATTTGTTTACATTATTGGATTACAGTACAATACTTACACATTATGTATGCATACAGGTTACAATTTGGTTAAATGTATTGATATATATTAATTAATTTAAGCAAAGTAATTACTTTCTGGATGAAAGTTGCATCATTGAGTGCTGCAGAAATATTTCTGGGCATACCAACCTGACTACGTTGATTTTCAAATTTTGGACATGTTGGTATATGTACTACTGTTAATGCTGTTTTACGTGTTTCACAAATTGGTGAAGGGCTTCTATTTAACAAATAAGAGTGTGTCAGTTTGGTGTGCCCAATTCGTAGTCGGGATATTACAATTTGGTTTCGCCGCTGTAGCTGTCTTATTGGATATTCTTGAGTTGAAGTTCCACGTACATCATGAAGTTTACTTGTAGAATTGTTTATCCAGCTGGTCAGCCATTCTTTGTGTATTTTCTTCTTAAAATTTGTGACTGCATCTTGGAGAGGTATTTTGATATCAGTATCTTGTGTTGGTAGTTCTGTAGCTTGTTTTGCTGCAGTATCGGCTCTTTCATTACCGGGTATGTTTTTATGACATGGTATCCACATGAAATTGAGTGACTTTCCTAAGTTATAAAGGATGGTAACAAGATTATGTATTTCGTTTACAATACTATTGATAGAGAACGTGTCTTGTATTATATTTAAGGCTGATAGAGAGTGCAGTTTCCAGAGCGTATTCTAGTGCCTTTTTAATAGCATATAATTCACAACTATATATAGAGATCAAGGATGGTAATTTGTATTGGAGGACGATATCTCCACATATCACAGCACATCCATTGCCTTTTTCAGTTTTAGAATCATCCGTATAGATGCAGAGCTTGGATGTGTATTTTTCTAGTTTTTCTTTAAATAACTGCTGGTAGATTAGTTGGTTGGTATTTATCCGATTATGCTTGCTTAATTCTATATCAATGGGTGGTATTTTCTTCTTCCAGGGTGGGTGATCCGACTGTAGTTGCCTTGAGGAGATATTAGGAATTGTGGTGTTCATTTCTTTGAAATATCTGTTTATTCTGATTTGAAATGGCAATGAATGTGATTGTTGTGTGGGGAAAGTATCACAAGGATTTGAGAAAATCAGAGGGTACATTCTAGATTTCGGTGTTGCTGCTATTTTGAGAGCGTAGGTAATGTTTAATATTTGAGATAATCTTTCTAAAAATAGCTACATTACTCATTTCGTTACAGATTCAAAGGGAATAGCGATAGTCAAATGTTTAAGAACTGGACGCTATATGCTAGCCATAAAATTATTCTACAGTTGTAGCGGGAAGCAACTGAGAGTTAACAGGGCTTTAAAAGAATGGCTAAGTATTGAACAATTCGAAATACTAATAACGGATATCTCAGAAATTTCTCATGGCACAAAAAAGTTATTTGAAATAAATTGTGTGTTTTTAGACCTACATGTTTTGTGTGGTACGTTTTTGTCTATCGTTTAATGTATACCAGTTACACAATATTATACAAAATTCCTTCCGAAGGAAGAGGACTTCACTGGTTATTTCCAGGTAATTAAAGATACACATTTTATTGGTAATGTAAATATCTTTAATGTATGATATTTTAATCAAAATTGTTAGAACCATTTTTTAGAAAACAAAACATTTCGAAAAATGTTCCATGTAAAGGCCGGTTGGGGTGGGAGATTTTCTTTAAAATCTTCGTGTCGCATGTTTCAAAGATACTGAACTTAAATATCAAGTTTGGTATTTATCGACTTTTCGTATTTGAGTTATACTGCTCACACACACATACACACACACACACACACACACACACACACACACCGTCCTAGCCTCTAGTTCCCAAGGTCGCGGGTTCAAACCCGGCTGAGGGTGATGGATTTTTTCGGGCGTAAAAATCCTTAGCATGGCTTCCTTCGGAAGGGAAGTAAAGCCGGTGGTCCTGTGTCGTAGATTTACGGCACGTAAAAGAACCTCAAGCCTGATAAAGGGGCCTCTGAGCAAAATTACCGATCTTTCACGCCCAATATAGAATGGGACGCTAAGGACCATAGTAGTTAAAGAGCGTCCATAAATAAAACTCAATTTAATTAATTTAACACACACACACACCATCATACAGACAGACACACGCACCTTTTTCTAAAAATGCTTTTTTGGATTTAGGGGTCATCAAAGCATGTATTTGCGGTGAAATCTCGCTATCGAACTTTTGGGTGGAATGCAATACCTTCTCTACCTGCTATACCTTTTTCACTATAAGCTGAAAGGAGAAGTAAACAAAACTTAAACGTACCACTCCGCCGAGCACATGACAGCACCACGTGGAGCATGACGGGAACTAAGACCCGTGAGAGGAAATTGCTTCATACAGAATGCGAATACAGTATATTGCGCAGCTTGGGAATCATTAGCTTTTAAACATTTTATGTCTTGTTCATATATTTTGCCTAATATCCTAAACTTCTAACACATAATACTAAGAGTAGACAAATAAAAGTTGTACCTGAACAGTTCTACATCTGCGGTTAAAGGTATTGGATTAAACTGCTCTTAACTTCAGGCTTTAGAAATCATTCATTTGATGACTAATATCAGTATACCACTTTTGCTTTAACCTTTTATGAGTCAACAAGTTAAAAAAACGATTAGCACTATAGGTTAAAACAAAACAGAAAATAAACGTGACCCAAGCTATCCGAGCAACAATTCTGCATCACCAACAAAGAAGTTCAATTATTGCCAAACAATGGTCAACCATATTCATTGTCGATTAAAGGCGGTTACTTTTCACAGAGTTGTGAAAATTATTTAACGCAATTGTCTTCTTTTCATTTCTCGCGTTTATGTTTTCCACGGTGACAGAGGATTCTTAGCCGGAAACTGGAAACGAACTGCAGCGCCTGCGCATAGCCTCTTAAACTCTCTGCTATAACGGATCACTTAGTTATAGGTGAATCTGAACAAACACATTTAGTTTCATAAATTGAACTGTTACAATAATGAGTTTTTAAAATTTCTCTGCATGAGAATAACAACAAAATGTTACGATCTGAACCGAATTGTTTTTTGAAGAGGAAGAGACGACATGCCAAGCGGGAATGGTTGTAGTTTGCCCACCAGCCAATGAGGTGCTGTCTTGTCACGTGGTTTTGTTTACTTCTCCTTTCAGCTTATAGTGAAAAAGGTATAGGTGCACTGTCTCTCAAATGTATCTGGGGGCCTTAACATGCACAGCTGTTCCAAGTACTTTGTTCACCCTTTCGACGGAAGTGTTGGAGAGGGGAAAGGGGCTGCCACAGACATCAAGTGCTAAAATAAGCACAGTTCTGGTAGTGACCGCTTTGGTGTAAAGGGAAGCGTTATGGCTTTGCCATTTCAGAGGTCACGTCCGGGGACAGGATTTGCATTTATTTTCAGATAGATATATAAGCTGCCTCCGTGACTTTTAGAAGTATATATTTGTTCGATTACATGTTTTTGTTATGTATGTAATTTGTCATATCAACGCCCTAGTAGTAGTAGTAGTAGTAGTAGTAGTAGTAGTAGTAGTAGTAGTAGTAGTAGTAGTAGTACTAGTAGTAGTAATAATAATAATAATAATAATAATAATAATAATAATAATAATAATAATATTGTTGTATACAAAAGCCAAATGGATATTCCATTTAGTGTATGTTTCTATTGATCGTAATAATATGTCATAATAATAATAGTAATAGTAACACCCTTTTTATATGAAAAACAACCTGGCTTCCATTGAAGTTATCTGGCTGATGATGGGCGTGAGACGAATAATACTAAGCTTCTTTGTAAAATTCAGCAAATGTTTCAAGCGGAATGCTGATTGCATTTATAGCATAGCAGTCGCTGCTCTCAGAGGTTCAATTGTCATTTTCAACTATTTGTATACACCTATACAATAATTATAGTTGTAATGTTTGTATTTATTTTACTTCGATTTTTCATTCTTATCATTTCGTTTCATTTTTGTCACTTTCATTTTACCATTTTATCACAACTGATTATAATATTTTCTTGTTTACATTGTGTGGTAGACTTAAACACAGTTTGTTTATTATGGTTTGTCACATTTGCCAGTCCATTCTCGGAAAAGTCGAAGGAATTAATTGGTATATAGACAAGGGTTTAGAGGTAGAATAAGATGCATTAGATTCGCTTGTGCTAGCGGCAAGCGACAACGAGAGTTGAGTGGAAAATGTCGGCATGAAAAGCCAAAGATCTGTGGTTTGAATTCCGGCATCGATCTCGAATGTTGTCCATAATAATACAATAAAATTGTTATTATTACCATTAAATTCATAACTGTGAATTAAATAGCAATTAAACTCTTTCAACTTATTTGTAGCATTTACAGCGACCATAAACTGTGACAAATACAAAGATTAACATCGTGGATATCACTTTAATACCACTAGTAGAATGGACAGTTAGCGAATTACCTGATCCCAGTCTTATAATTATATAAAAAATCATATCCTATTGACGCAGTAATTTGTATCAGAAATTATGTAAATGTAAAGAGTGATTATAGTGTGAATATGCATTGTTGTGTGACATTGATTTGAGATGTTTGTTGATTGTAATTATTGTCGAGAAGTAAGTTTATACGGCCTTACTGAAACTGACAATAATAGCGTGCAATAATGTAGCGAGGGGGTGAGCTGTTTATCATTATTAGAGACGAGCAAATGACGTAATATTGGCGCGTTTTTCTTAGGAATTTGCTGGAACATTTTCCCTAGAGCATATGTGTTCATAATTTCCATTGGATATAAAAATAGACGCTAATGTTGGCGCGTTTTATTAACCAATAGCAGCTCGGTTATAATCTTTAGGCATATCGGGGTGTGGGAGTATAAAAAGGGCTAAGTCAGAGGTAGATCCCTCCCAGTTCATCGGAAACATTTGTGCATTACACGTCGCTGAGTTCAAGAAAAACAGTCAGGGTGAATACATAGCATAGTTTATCGATTCGCAGGTTACACGTAGCAAAGTTATAAAATAATCTCAAGTGTCGTAAAGTTAATTACACAAAAAGTTGAAGTACGCGAATTAATAAGGGGCAGTAAAGAAGTTATTATAACAGTTTCAGTTTGGCGAGTGTCAAGATTAATATGTGAAAGTGCATAATGTGTTACGACAATAAAAGTATAAAACAAATTCTTTTATCAGTGTTATCTTTGGATAAAAACTCCTTTCCGTTTACACACCTTGATTAAGAGATTTGCTTGACCGAGAGATCATAGCTAGCCGGAGGACAGTGAACCCAAAAATTAAATACAATAATAGGCGCTCAGTAAAAGATAACACGAAGTGACCGCGACAAATTGTCTTTTATACGTGCGACAAATAAACAGTAGCATTCTTTCAAACAAACACTAATACCATCGCAAATTGGCTACCACAACGTGGAACTTAACAAAGAACACCGCCGCATATTTGGCTCCCAAACGTGGGGCAAAACACAAGTAAACACAAATACATTAATAACCGCCGCACTATTCAGAAATCACAGATACAAGTAGCACTAACCGTAAATACAAAACCAATAATGTAAAATGGAATCATTTTAAAAATGCGGCAAAAAAAAAGTTTTTAAGTAGAATCGTGAAAGGAATCACATATGTTAGTAACCGTAAAGCATACAGAGCGGGATGACACAGGCGGTAACGTCTCGAAAGTTGTTGCATGGTCGGAAGTTTTAAATAGTAAAAACTTAGATATTGTAACATCTATGAATATATCAGGTGCTTTTGACAATGCCTGGTGCCGAAAATAATGCAACAACTTGAGAATAAAAACTGTCCTAATAATTTATATAAGATGGTACAGGATTATTTAAGCAGACGGAAAGCACAGCTTACCCTGGGTAATTCAGTCATTGAATAAGACCTAATGAAAGGCTGTACCCAGGGTTCAGCATGTAGTCCAGGACTTTGGATATTTTGTGACAAGCTGCTATGCCTGCCATTACTCAAAAACTGTAGTATGATGGCATACGTAGATAATGCTCTACTGATGATCAAGTCCGATACGGTCAGTGCATTAGAGAAAGCTGCAATCACTGCACTTGTCACTATATACAACTGTGGCTGTAATAATAAATTCCAATGCAATATAAGTAAAACAGTAGGAATAATGGTAACCAAGAAGATAAAAGTTTTAACACCGAAGATTCACACGAACAAGGAATAAATTATCTGGCTGGTTGTTTCTCTTACCTTGGAGTTATTACTGATCAGAAAATAACCTTCAAACCACATCTAGAAAACTTGGTCAAAAAATCAAGACAAGCCAAACAGATTTGTGGCGAGTATCTAAACCCACATGGGGCATCAACTCAGAAGCATTGCGCACTATCCATCATGGAGTTGCGGAACCAGTGGCACCTTAGTATGTTTCTGCCTACCAACATGTGTTGAGTAAAAAGGGCTCAAAAGAAGCTTCTTTAAATACAACGTGGCTTTGCACTTCAGATCACGAAACCGTACAGAGCAATTTCTACGGATGCAGCCTTAGTTATAGCAGGCATTACACCATTCTGTATAACAGCCATTGCACAATCTGAAATGACATATTTGAAAAATAAGATAGGATTTAGTTCTCAAGTATTTCAGCAAGATTTTAACATTGAGAGGAAAATGCACTTCTTATCAGCAGGACACCCGTGCGACTACAGATATTTTGTTAATCAAGGAAAGCGCAATTTTAGACATGAAGTTATGTCTACACGGATGTTTCTCGTACACAAAGAGCAAACGTGTGCTTTTGTTGTCTACTTAGAAGATAGAGAAATCTTCACAGCAACATACAAACTGGCTCCTATCTGCACTGTCTTCTAAGCAGATCTGTTTGCCATTTAGCAAGCAGTCTATTGGTGCATACATCAAAAGAAAAATTCTTACGTACTGGTGTATTCAGTCTCAAGCTGCCTTAGTCTTAATTGAAGATAAATACAATTTACACCCAATAGCCACAGGAATTAAGTCAAAACTCGTAGCATATGATAAATATATCTGCATTGCATGGATAAGAGGACATGTCGGGAATGTTGGGAGTGAAAGGGTGGATATTCTAGCTAAAGAGGCAACTTTCAATAATGACAATTATGTCTACAACAAATGTTCAATATCATGACTAAAGTCAGAGTATACAATGCAGACGATAAATACATGGAATTCACAGTAGATGAATAGCAACAATGGTTCAATAATATATTTTTCCCTGATATACCCAGTCGCCTAAAATGTAAGGTATTCTTCCCTGATTTTATACGGACACAATTTGTTTCTGGTCACGGCAAATTTGGTACATACTTCCGATGATCTCATATTATCATAGAAAAGGATCTCGATTGCCCTTGTGGAAATGAAGGAGCAATAGAACATTTACTCTTTAACTGTCCTCGGTTCGTGTACAGAAGATACTGTTTGAAACTTCATTTAAACCACTGTAATATAGAATTTATAAAACCATTGCATAAAATGTTTAGTAGAAGGCGTTGCTGCAAGCATTTTGTTGGCTTTATTCACCACATCCATCGAGCATTGTAAAATGTGAATAATTATATTTAATCTGTTTTAAATTATGAAATAACAACCCTAATACACAAGTTGTAAAATAGGGTTTAATCTGTGTAATGAATTAAAAATACCACTAGTAGCACAAAAGTAAAGTTCTATATATTTATAGAAACTAAACTTGTTTTCCTATACACAAATTCACCAAATATGCAACGCAACAGCTATGCATTTGCAATAAATACAACCACAATAATAATAATAATAATAATAATAATAATAATAATAATAATAATACATAATGATGATGCAAAACGTTTTTGGGTGGCTTCGTTTTTTATTTTTTAATGGGAAGTTCACCAACCTTGATTTTAATGACTTCATTTAGTCTCCGAGGCATTGAGGAAACTTAAAGAGCTGCTGATTTGAAGTCGTCTCCTCATACTCTCCTAGACTTCCCAGACATGTTCTCTCAGTGTCTCTTTGGTGCGCTCTTGACGTTCCCAATCCCGAACCATTAATGCCCAGACATTCTCAATTGGATTTAAGGTTCGGAGACTTCGCAGGCCATTCCAAAACCGAAATGTCTGGGTACTGCAGAAGCCAAGCTTCTGTGATCCGGAATGTGTGCACAATGTTGTCGTGCATGAAATGTATCACAGGCATTTCCTCTTCCGGGTAGATGGATCGCACCGTTAGGAGCATGCATTCTTCCAGGACTGCAACATATTCCTGGGAGTCCATGTTATAGGAGACTTCAACAAGGTCCCCTGCATCACCGGCGCTCATTCAGCCCCATACAGCTGATCCTACCACTCCGTGCAGTAGCAACAATCTGTTTAGGGTCGAAGCGAGTGTCGGGTCGTCACAAAGACAATCTTCCATCCCCGTCTGACGAAAACACTTTTGCGTCAGACCATATTATCATCTCCCAGAAGTCTTGACTTGCTGGCAGATGTCAGAGATAGAAGGCCAGGCAACCTTCACTGTGTTCTTACTTAAGGGCATCCTTTCTCGCAGGCCTGCGGTATCGGATGCTAGCGACATGGAGAGGTCGACGGACCGTCTCAGCATCCATTGGAAGATTAAGACTTCTTGTTATTCTTGCCGCTGGAAGGAAGGGGTTCTCATTGCGGACTCTTACAATAGCTCTATCGTCCTCTGCCGTGGAGTTCTTTGGCCTTCCTTGCTTTTGCTTTGTCTTAAGGTCTTCTTCACCCTCCTCCTGAAAGCTTTTCACCCATAACCGCACAGTCTCTTCTGCATGCAACTGCTTGGCATATTTGGGCCACTGGGCGGTCAGATTCTCACATTCCTACAATACGGCCCCCGGTTACCTCACTTGTGTGTGGCATGGCGTAAGGAGTTCTGGTAGAGCGTGTGCTTCCAATACTGTCCGTGTATATAACATGCCCTATTCCTCATTGGGTGATTGCTGGATCGTACGTCAATACAAAGTGATGACAATGTCACGGGATATCAAGGTCCTCCGATTTCACCCCTCCAGCTTAAAACAGACAATAAAGCATTTAGAATGGTTAGTGTGGTGACTTCTTCGAAATAACGGTTAGAGTGTTGGCTTATGAAATTAGGGTTCTGGTTTCAGTTCTCGGGTGGAGGAGAGCTTTAATTATGTTTATTTCGTATTCTTCGAAGAGTAAGGAAATTAAAGGCAAGCTTAAATCGTTTCTGCTTGAACAAAAGAAGTAAAGTATGCTGTTTTCCCTTTTTTAAGTTTTATTTATGGACGGTCTTTAGCGTCCGTTCTATATTCGGCGTGAAAGACCGGTAATTTTGTTCAGAGGCCTCTTTATCAGGCTTGAGGTTCTTTTACGTGCCGTAAATCTACGACACGAGACCACCGGCTTTACTTCCCTTCCGAAGGAAGCCATGCTAAGGATTTTTACGCCCGAAAAGAACCCATCGCCCTCCGCCGTGTTTAAACCCGGGACCTCGGGAACTAGAAGCTAACATGGTACTCCTAGACTACAGAGGATGACACACAAGAAGTGTAGTGGGGAAGGATTTGGGAATATCCCAAATATTCGATTCGTGGATCCCCGACCTTCCTTGTAGATGGTATTAGTTCTGGAAAGGAAACACTTGGATGTTTATAGCGCTTCTTATAAATTTCAAATGCCTGAGATAGCCTAAAAGCAAGTCTGCTGAGTGTCAAATGTATTAATGTGAAAGTCCAGAGCTCGACACCACAGTAGCTCTTTCGTAGAACACCGACTTATAAAACTGAAGTACGGAGGAGTAATTACCGACAGATGTTTCGTAACTTTTTTTCTTTCTTTCTTTCTTTCTTTCTTTCTTTCTTTCTTTCTTTCTTTCTTTCTTTCTTTCTGGATTCTACCTAAATGAAGAAGCTTGGTTCAATCTTCAGTGTTTTACAATATTCGAAAGGTATACGACAGAATTGTTTAGTTAACTGAAGCTCTCTCGTTTTACAGGCATAAACCAAATATTCATTTGTAATTGAATAGCTGATTATAACCAAATGTAGCCAAAACATTGCTTTTACGTCTATCGTATACTTCGTATTATTTCCACTGACACAAGCGTAGAAAGTTGCTGTTATCAACCTGTTAGGGTGCTATTAAACGCTGGAGTAGTATGCTCTTAGACTACCTCCATTACTACTGTCATTACTATCATAAGTTTTGTTGATAACATTTGTTTATCAAGAGGCAGAAGGTCAATATGACCATTATGGAATTTAATGGTATACGTATTTAAACACAATTTAGTTGTAACAATTGCTATAAAGCATTCTAGCAACAACTATTATCCTCAATTAAATTAGCAAATGTATCGCCTGACATATTTCAATTGCATAAATACCCTGTGCTAAAAGTCCACAGCTCTTTCTTCCTTGTCCTCCCTTCAAGTTATAAAAACAAGTTAAGTGATTAGTTATAGAAAAACATCGTTTCTTGAATTAAGCTTCTATCAGTGCAGATTACTATCCTATAGAGTATGGCGTTAAAATAGCAATGTAGAAGTCAAAAACCGGTCGGTCACCTGCTGCTTGTAGATAAGCGCCCCGCCCTCCGCTGCCTAGGGACGAATAAACAACGCGTACGCGACTCATTCTTTCGAATCGTGGCCTCAGATTCTTTTAAGAGGGATTTTACGAAGTAGAGGAAGTAAAAAATATCTATTTCTTAAAAAAATAGACTAATCTGAAAAAAGATCAGTATTTCTCTCTCCTCTTTTAGGAGCGAATCTTCTAATTTATGATTACCCACTAAGCGGAGTTTCAGACGAGAGTAACCTTAAGCATTCCTTTCCTTTTTTTTAGAAGAATAGCTCTATTTATAAACGCATAAAATGATAAAAATATATTTGTCTGAAAGGTTATATAGAATCCACAATATTAACGAATTTATTAAGAAACTGTCTTATCCGGCGTTGCACAGATGCATTTTTGTTTGAAATAATTAACTGTAAGGAAGTGTGTATGCACACAATTAAACACAGAGAGAATTTCAAGATACGAAGTCTTGTGGAAGTTAGTTTAAATTAGAAATAAGAATGAAATAAAACCATTTAAATGTAGGTATTTGCAGGTAGGATATTTTGTTACATCCTTGTGATGCTAGTATAAATTATATTCAAAACATCAAATTAAGTTTCAAAACAGGACAGAAATATTGTCTTCATTTTTATAGTGTTTGTTGGGCCCTAAAGTGCAATAAACAGATTAGATTTCGTGAAAGGTTTTGAAAATGAAGGGTGCGATAATCTTCTAAAGTTGAAAGGTAAACCATAATGGTCGGTTCCTATACGTAAATGTACAACGTTTTGTCCAGATGGATTGAATCCTAGAGATTTTTTAAGTAAGCAATTGAAACTTAAGATCATAGGAATATTTTGAAAGTCGAAGGTAGCCTGTAATACCTGCTGTTTCTTATATAGATAGATATGTATTTATTTCTCATCATAGGTACATTAGTCACATAATTTAATATTGCTTATACTCAGAGTATAACATAGGATCTAAAATAAGATGTTGTAGGTCTTACTTGTCTCCCCTAAACATTCTCTTTCTGAGGTTGCTAGACTACATTTGTTAGTCCCAATATACACAACCCCAGGTTATTAGTTTTCTCGCGACTGCGATAATTTTTATTGTATCATCATATCTTTATTTACAATTTTCTAGCACGTCAGTTTTTTGGAACTGTCTTTAATTCCAGCTTTCTCTTGTTCATTTCTTACCAATTTCTGTATAACTGTGCTCGTATATGTAGTTTCCTACAATTTTTAAAGTTTTTTTTTTCTCCTTTTACAATCAGAATCCTTCCAATTCGCAATTCTCCATATAAATTCTTCCATTTATGTTGCCATGCCTGTTCTCTTCATATCTGTGTTTGATTTCAATACAGTAGACAGCGAAAATCTTTGTTTCTCCACAAATTGGGCAATTTTCTAAATCGTTGTCATGCCTTTCAAATTAATGACTCCAATTCTGGCCCTAGCAAACCCCTCACGACCTACTTTATCATATAACTCTATGTACATATGTTACTTGCGCCATGCTGTTTTTATTTCCCTGTATATCTCAGAGAATCGTTTTCTCTCATACTACCAAATATTTGTTGTCTTTTAATATTTTGCAGCCTTAACTTTACTTCCTTCTGAAAATCTCTGTTTTGATATTCCATATCAGCCCATGCATTCTCCATTATCTGTTGCAGAACGTCCTGCAATTTGAGAAACCATGACCCTTTCCACTTACATTTCCCTTTGGAACAGAAAAATTCTCTAATAATCTCCCTCTCTTCTATTGTCATAATGTTATACATGTATTTCGTAATTCTGATAATTTTGTTCTTGGTGGGGTGTCACTATTTCCTAAGTGAAATGTCCAAAGTTTCGTCCAAATTGATCAGCACTTAAGATTTGTACGCAAGTGGTTAAAAATAAAGATCCAGGGTAGTTATTTCCCAGATCTTAAATCATAAGTTTTCAAAGTTTTGTCCAGAGTGTTTAAACAATGTCCATTTGTATGTAGAAGGTTGAAAGTAAAGGTGGTCTCGTTTTGGAAAGCCTTAGATTACCAATACTTTTTGCCAGGCCTTGAAGTGTAAGTGTCCATATTTTTTTAAATCAGTTGACTGATGCAAATTAATACATAAAATGTTGAAAATGTCCGTAGAGCTAACATTGGAATTGTTAAGGTAACTTATAAGTTTCGCCGGACCCTACAGCGTAAGTGTACAAAGTTATATCTATATAAATCAAACAACGAAAATCTCTAAGTAAGGGGCTGAAAATAAGGATCACTTGTGAGTAGCATCTAATTTTTCTAGGATCTAAAATGTAAATTAACACTTTTGTCCATCTTGATTGAATTGTGCAGAATTTTGCGAAATGAGTGGAAAATATGAGCAGGGAAATTTTTTAAATTTATAAGGTAACCTAGGAATTTCCCCGAATCTTATAGAGTAAGCGCACATATTTTTGTCCCGTTTGTTCAAACGGTGTAGTTTTGTGTATAAAGGTTTGAAAATAAAATGAAGACAGTTTTTAAACACTCGGGATACTATAACATTGAAAATAAAGCCTGAGATAGCTTTTGCTGAATGTAAAGTAACCTTGACTTATGACAGGTCTATCTGTATGACCTTTCAAAATATGGCCTTTGCAATTCTGTAGGCATCGATTTTAAGTAAATTAATTTTTACCGTTTTATAGTATTTTCATTACTATACACCCTGAGAATTAAATCCGAGGATAAAGGGCCAAAATTTCCTCTGTTATTGCAGGGGTAGATTAAGTTCGGAGTGCCACAGGAGTTGCGTGCTGTCGGTTGCGTTGTGTTTGAGAACTTGCAGATATTAGCGGCGAAATTGACAGCGGTCGATTTTAAACTAGCAAATAGCTTCTACGAAGTAGCCAAGTTCATCCCTAGTATACATAACATCTCATATAAATACAATGTTTAAATCCGACTGCCAAGTGGTTTTACAGTATATTATAATAATATCAATAAAATAGAATTAAACTTGCTATGTTTTCATGAATGTTCTCCTGCTCACAAACATATCTGTTTTCACTTAACATTGTTTTAAATTATAATGCTATATTTAGCCCACAAGGAACAAAATATATTAGCATCCCCTTTCCATCTATTTTTCTAAACATACTTTGTGTCCAGACTATTATCACATTATATATATTGAAAATCAGATACTGGGGTTAAATGTAATATTTCACGGTCGTGATGAATAAAGCACTAAGAAAGTATTATCCCCAACCTCATAGAATAAATTAAACTTAGCTAGAAAACAGCAATTTATAACTTTATCTCTAATGTGATATATGCTGCTTTTTCAGACACTGCATCATTACTTGACCTCCGATAGGGAATAATTTCTTTGTTACCTTCTAGGTTGGATAGTCATGGAAAATACACCATACAAGGTTATGCATTAACCTTAATGACCAACTTCCTACCTTGCAACTACATGGGAATAACTTGTAACACAATCCTAGGTCTTACTCAGATAATTATTTCTGTAGGATAGTCTCCAAAAGTTTTATATGCACCAGCACTGTCCACTGACATCTTGTCATAGTTTCTGAAAGATGATGGATTTTCTGCTTGTTGAAACCTTTCGGCATTAATGAACGGATGAAGCGAATATTTCTGCACTGTTAGCATTCAGAGAAACGATAGTTAGTGTTAAACTGCCCAAAATACCATAATGTAGTACATTCTAATGTGAATCGTTTACCTTCACCTAATGATGAAAACTTAACATAAAACTACTTCACGTCTTCGCTTTCAAAAAATGTACAGTACAGCCATGACTTCAAAATTTAAGGTGTTATACATTTGTAATTTTTGGGTAAGAAAGACACAAACGCATATATATTTTAGACGAAAATGTGGGATTTGGTTTTCACAAAAGATTTCTTAAATTATTTTCACACAACAGCGTTTCTCAAGGGGGCCGCAGGATACTAATTTGGTAGTCGCGGTGGACGTTTGGAATAGGAAAAAGAACGAATTTGGTCAAACTTTACTACGAACAGCACCAGGTTATATGTACTTTCAAGAAACGTAAAATAGTAATCTCTGACTGTAGAAAGTATGTAAACTATTAATTCTTATTCTACACACCAGAATGACCGAGAAGATTGGCGCCGCGGTAACGACTCGCATTCGGGAGATCCCGTGTTCGATCTTCGGCGACCGCCTGCTCTGACTCATGGTTTGTTTCGTGGTTTCCCTCGGTCGGCAGGCGAATGCTGGGGTGGTTCATTTTCTACCACGACTCCCCTGTCCCTCGTTTCTTGTATCCTTCATCCCCTTCATTGGCGACTGTTTCAGGGTTGTAGGACCAAGAGACGGTGTTCGGCGGGTTGCGACTGGGTGGTGGCTGTGCGCTCTGTAGTGGTTTCTTCCCTGGCGTCGTTGCGGGACTGCTCAGTTAGGCCTCGTCTCTGAGTGGACCCCGCCCCGGGGGACTGCCTGGGTTCGGTGGCCTGTGGGTGGGCAAGGGCGGCGTCGGATGCGTTCGATCTGGAAATGTTAAGGGCCTCGTCTATACTTGCGCCCGTCGTCATCCTGATCTGGTCACCCTTCGGGTCACTCCTCTCATCCCCGTCCCAGGGGTCACGGTAGAAGCAAAAATGACCGTTTCGGCCTAGTTGCGGTGTTCTATCCCAGTTGCGGGGGCCCTTCCGTTCGCCCCTACCTTTACCTTTTTTAAATAACAGAATGATCGCTGATAAGTATCGGCATACTTGCTATTAATTAATTCTGCAGCGTGTGTTTCATGTTACACTTATATTAAGTCATTGTCTATTGCGGTTCGTTTCCATATTTAGTCCTGATGTTGACCATTTATGAAACCCTGTTTCGCAGATGAAAAACCTAATAAGATTTTACAACAGCACAGACATCAATTGAGGGTATTCTGTCCATGTGGCTAACCAGATTGTCCCGCCCCTCTGAAAGTTTTCTTTCTACTTTAATCCGTAACATGATCTGCAACTTTGCACTCAGCATTAACGTTTCATTAAATTGCAGATATATTCATTGCAGGCCTAAATTATTATTTATAGTTGAAGAACGTTGTCTTGTAACTATTTTGTATTTTCTTGCAAGTCCACTGTAACTAATCTTTTCGCTGCTACATACTTGATGCAACTGACCGCGCGGTGCTGCCTAGAGTTCGCTGACCTCATTTGCTCTGTGTTGAACCATATCGAATAAGCGATAAACTGCATGACTCCTTCAATTTGCCAATAAACACGCTTAATATTTACATGACCTCCACTTGCTGCACTCTGGTCCTAATGTCCGTCCCCTTGAAATCATTGAAAACCAATAGGAGCCATGTCAGTGTTCAACAGTTAGCAGACTCATCGGCAAATGTAAAGGAGGTAAGCAAGCATAGGATTTTCCAAGCACTAAAGCCAGGGCGGAAGGAAATAAGGGACTATAGTCACTGGACTATAGGCAGGGAGGACGGAAATAACAAACCACCACTCCTCGCATTCCTGGTAGTCTTTTGACGTTTGTACACAACACTTGCGCCGGTTTTTACCTGCATTCAGTGACCCTTGAACTTTGTTATCTACACAAACCATTATTACTGCAGGATTCTTTGTGGTATAATGGTTTGAGTGCAGATAACTCGAAGCCAACTGCTTAAGAATTCCTATGCCTGGAGATAAGTAATGCGCGTATAAAAAGCACACAATTACAGATACGTACTGTGCAAATAGTGACATCCAAAATCATATCTATATCGAAATTAAAAGGTTAAAAAGAGGCGACAAAATCATAAGAGATTATTCAGGAGATACGCTGTGTATCCCAGAAACAGATGCCGTCATGAGGGAAGAAATGAAACCACATTGCAGGGTACGACCACAAAAAGTAGACACCGTCCAGAAGCAAAGTGGGGATATTAAATTTAGATTGGCTTCTTGCTCTTTAATTTCCAACATTGAAACAGCAAATTGTAATAGTCTTAAACAAATCTCTGTTTTCAGTGATTTATTTATATTCCACTTTTTCTACTTAGGGTAGTGGATTTATCCTGTGTATGTATAATACTTTTGCCCCTCCCTTGTAAGGCCATATCTAACCCGATGTGACGAGTAAATATGTCGGCCAAGTAGACTTGTTGCAGCAGCCTAGATGGATTCATTTCTTTAAGACATTCTTCTTTAACCATGTCTGTTTTTAGACTCTGCACCCACATACAAGCTTCAGTTGCACAATCACTGCGACTTAATGGGAGTGTACCCACATGCAACTAAAACGTTTGTAGTGCCTACGCTACAAATTGAATTAACCGCTTTGATGTAAGACATCAATGGTCCATCCACAAAGATGGTCCATCCAAAAACATCATTGGCCAGTTAAAAACAAATGGCGTTCCTATGCGCAAAATCGACCTTACAATTGTCGATGTACATTCTCGTTGTCATTCACGGGAGTAAAATACACAGGAGAGAGCGAGAGCAGTTTTGCGTTTATATGGGAAAGGATAGGGAAAACGAGGGTAGATGCGACGGTTCAAGGAGGAAAATGCGTTTATACGGGAAGGATAGGGAAAACGGGGACAGAGGTAGAGCAGGTGCTGGAGGGCAACGCCCTCTATATGAGAGAGGTGGGGAATACGAGAAGAACCGCTAGACAGAGTTTGAGGTGTGGAGTATGCGTTTATATGGGAAAGATAGGGAAAACGTGAACAGATAACAGGCTAGACAGATGCTGAAGGAGGGTGCGATACGCTTTATACGGGAGAGAGAGGGAATACGAGGAGAGACGCTAGACTAGACAGGGCTTGAAGGGTAGAATATGACTTTATATGAGTGAGATAGCAAACAGAGGAGAGATGTTAGGCTAGGAGGATTTGAATGACAGAGTATGCGTTTATATGGGGAGACGAGGAAAACGATGGGAATAGCTAGGTTGGAGGAGCGTTCAAGGAGGAAAATACGTTTATATGAGAGAGATAGGGAAGACGAGGGCCGATACTAGGCTAGACAGGGTCTGGAGGAGGGGAATGCGCTTTGTATGAGAGGTAGGGAATACGAGGAAAATAAATTAAATTTTTATTTATGGACGCTCTTTAACTACTATGGGTTTTAGCGTCCCATTCTATATTTGACATGAAAGACCGGTAATTTTGCTCGGAGGCCTTTACATCAGGCTTGAGGTTCTTTTACGTGCCGTAAATCTACGACACGGGACCACCGGGTTTACTTCCCTTCCGAAGGAAGCCATGCTAAGGAATTTTACGCCCGAAAAATCCATCGCCCTCCGCCGGGTTTGAACCCGCAATATTGGGAACTAGAGGCTAGCACGGTACCACTAGTCCACGGAGGACGAAGGAATACGAGGAGAAGTGCTAGGCTAGGCAGAGCTTGAGGTGTGGAGTAGGCGTTTATATGGGAAAGATAGGAAAAATGTGGACAGATGATAGGCTAGATAGAAGCTGAAGGAGGGAATATGGACTTATATACAGGAGAGATAGGGAATGCTGGAAGAGGTGATAGACTAGACAGGGATTGAAGAGTAGAATATGTCTTTTATATGGGAGAGCTAGCAAACCGAGGAAAGGTATTAGACTAGGAGGGTTGAATAATAGAGTATACGTTTATATAGAGAAACGAGGGCGGATTTTAGGTTGAGAGAACCTTCAAGGAAGTTCCGAAGTAGAGTAGGGGTAGAAGCAGGGGAACGGTTACAGGTGTTAGAGGTAGGGAATGCGAGAAGAGTAGTTAGTTAGACAGAGGTTGAGGAGTAGGGTATACGTTTATGTGGGGAACATATGGAAAACGGAGAGAGATCCTATGCTAGGAGAAAGTTGAAGGAGCGCAATGCGCTTTATATGAGAGAGGAAGGGAATACGAGGACAGGTGCTAATCTAGACAGAGTTTGAGGAGTAGAGTATACGTTTATATGGGAAAATATAGGAAAACGGGAAGAGAGGCTAGGGAGGTTAGTGTTGATGTATGTGTAATGGTCATCCATGCATAACATCATTTAGACTCATTGACTTCAAGATTTAAACGCTAACAAAGGCTATATTGCGTTCTAACCTCCGGCATCATGCCCCTAAAGGGTTGGACGCTGGTCGTCGATCGAAGTACCCCGCCGCTTGTATTTTGATAGATTAATGTAATTAATCGCTGGTCGTCGATTGGTGAATACAATTATTCAAATTAAGCATTTTTTATTGTTACAGAATAAAGAGTAATTCGGATAGTATAGTATATATGTAGGGTAAACCGCTTAGTATCACAAGTGTTCATGGTAATTCAGAGCAGCAATTATACCAGAGCAATTGAAGGTAATTTTCATATGATTCGGGTAGTATATCGGGTATTTAAATTCAGGTAGCGTCACAGGTATTCACGGTAACATAGAGAGTATTTAGATTAAAAACATTTCACATTCAACGTTACAGCACTTTTATATACTTTTTCTAAATCTTACAAACTTTTTATATGTTAAACAGTTAGTGTGCGAGACGGAGAGGGATAAACTGCATATTGGTTTACAGTGAAGGTACATAGAAGTATTCTAAACTAACCCCACATAGAACGCCCTAACCTATCCCTACCTTGACTTCTCATCGTCTATTTAATCCTATCATCATCTAACCTAGCCAACGAAACAAGACGTAGCATCACGTAACATAACCACGTAACAAGACGTAACACTGCGTAACATAACCACGTAACAAGACCTAACGTAACCACATAACAAGACGTAACATAGCCACGAAACACAACGTAACAAGACCGAGAATAACCTCGTAACACAAGCACGTAAGCAAACGTAACAACACGTAACATAAGCACGTAACCACGTAACAAGACGTAACAACACGTAACAACCATGTAACCACGTAACAAGACATAACAGCACGTAACCACGTAACACCATGTAACATAAGCACGGAATCACGTTAAAAACGTAACACCATGTAACATAAGCACGTAACAAAGTAACAAGACGTAACACCACGTAACATAAGCACATAACCACGTAACAAGGCGTAACATCAGTAACACCACGTAACATAACCACGAGACAAGATGTAACATAGGCACGTAACCGCGTGACACGACGTAACATAACCACGTAACGTAAGCACGTAACCAAACGAAACAACACATAACATAACCATGTAACTAAGTAACATCACGTAACCACGTAGCACCACGTATCATAAGCACGTAACCACGTGGCAAGAAGGAAGATAATCACGTAACCACGTAACACAACGTAAGATAAGCGCGTAACTACGTAACAAGACGGAGCATAACCTCGTAACACAAGCACGTAACCAAACGTAACACCACGTAACATAAGCATGTAACCACGTAAAAAGACGTAACAACACGTAACAATAATGTAACCACGTAACAAGGCGTAACAACACGTAACCATGTAACACCACGTAACATAAGCACGTAACCACGTAACAAGGCGTAACACCACGTAACACCACGTAACATAAGCACTTGAAAAGACGTAATACCACGTAACATAAGCACGTAACTGAGTGACAACACGTAAAATAACCACGTAAACAGGCAACATAAGAACGCAACCTAATGTAACAACACGTAACCAAACGTAACAACACTAACATAAGCATGCAACCACGTAACAAGTGCTAACACCACGTAACAAATTGTAGCACAGCGTAACATAACCACGTAACCAGAGGTAACAACACGTGACATAACCATGTACCCACGTAACACCGCGTAACATAACCACGTATCAAGACGTAAGAACACACGTAACCAACCCATTGCTAAGACAATCTAAGCTAACCCATCCTTCATAACTTAGACAATCACTAAGCTGGCCTAACCGAACCTAACGAATCCCAGGCCATATTCCCATCATCTATTCTACTCAGCCATCGTCTAACCTAATCTGGTGACATCCTAACCTGATGCCAGTCATTCTAAATCGAAACTAATCATCTATTCCCAATTGTATACCCTAACCTAGCACCAAACATCCTAACCTAGCCTAACCACTACTAACCTCGAATTTCTTTTAGTAAAATTGTGACGTTTTATGTAGGTTTTATTATTTGAGAGAAACGTTTCACGTCAAAATAGCTTTAATTTAGTTCGTTGTTGGCGTCTCTCCCCCTTAATCTAGGCTTGAGACTAGCGCTAGGATTTGCTCCTAAGGGCAGGGTTAACGCCTTCCCCTTCAATCTTCTTATTCTTCTTCTTCATCAGATGTGTGCAACACTAGAGTAAACGTTCATGTAAAATTGTAGCCTCGTGGAGAAAATCATTCTCTTGAGATCCAAACTACATTCTCTTAAGTGTTGTTTGTAATGCTGTAATGTCCATACAATTAAATGCCTATTTCAACCACGTCAATAACTTTTTATCATCGTAAGAAGTAAACTGGATATTATCCACTTATACTAACGTAAAAATATGGCATCGGGATGATGTCAAAATTCAGAAGAGTTGTAATGATTTCACTGCAGTATGTTCTTATAGTTCTTGGTAGTCTTTACGAGAATATGTTCAAAATCGCCACATATAACATAAGTTAATTTCAGTAATCTTTTCACGTTGTGTCCTTACTAACCATCATACTCCATAGTAACATCATATGGTATACACAGTTTCTTTATGTTTCTCCAGGTTTTCCAGTCCACTTCGTCCATATCGATCATCAAATTGGGCGAAACAGCGCCTTCAGGTATAAACACGTCCATTATGCTTAGTTTTCTGACCTCGAACTAGTTTTCCAAAATTCTTTATATATACGTAGTGATGTTTTCCACTACTGTCACTCAATAGTCGCAGGTCACGGTGTTCAGGTAGTTCAGTCTCAGCAACCTTAAATGGATACACTACTTGCTTCTCATCCAGGCCGAATACGTTGATAGACATCCTGTTAAGCTTTTCAAACTTAGATATTTCAGAAAGTGGAGTTGGATAAGTAACACAGCTGAAGTCATATTTATTTTGAAGTTGCTCGTATTTGCTCACGCGTTGAGGCTTGATGTTGACGAATTTGGCTAATACAGAATACATAAAGCATCGCTCATCAGTATAATTCTGGAAGTTAATGCAGGTTTTTCTTGATCCAATAGAAGGCGGTAGAGCTCGGTAACTGCTTCGAAGATTGGGACTCTTTAATCTACAGGTCATCTCCATGTCTTCTTTTATCATACCCACGTAGAAGTACCTTTCCAAATTTACGGCAAGTGAATACAGTAACGCTTGTAATAATATCCTTATATGCGGAATTACTCATCTTAACTTTGATGTAAGAACGTATTAATCCTTCTTCAAGGAAGTGTACGCCTCTTAACCTTGATAATCCTTTAGAAATCCAATTATTTTCTGAGAGAACAACGATTTTGATACCTCGGAGATAATTAGCAGAATGAAGTCCAATGCCCGAGATCGCCCTACCTATAGAGGAGGCACGAACCTTTTTAGATCAGTTATATACTGAAATTTAATACTAAAATGCTGATTAAGCGTCGAAAATCTTATATTTCAATACGTGTTACACATGTTTTCGGATGTATCCGTAGGTCTTCGCGCATGTTCTTGTATTTAGAGAAACGCACAGAGATGTTCATGTGTGATTATACGTATTCGTAGGTCTTCGTATAGCTGCGGGTGCTTGGAGGAATTTAACGCGTGTATCTATGTATTCGTAGACCTTCGTGTATGTTTGAGCATTTAGAGAAGCTCTCAGAGAGGTTTGTGTGATTGTATGTATTCGTAGGTCTTCGTACAGCTTCGTGTGCTTGAACGAAGCTTTAGAATGTGTGAGCATGTATCATTGTGTTCGGGCGTCTCCGTACAGGTTCGGATGCTTAGAGTAAGTGTTTGCGAGGGTTCATGTATTTTTCGTAGGTCTTCGTGGAGATTCAGGTGCTTCGCTCTTGAGGGTGATGAACGATCTGAGAACCAAGCAAGGGACAAGTATCCTTTAAGCAAGCATTCACCATACGCCGCGCAACCTAGAAGCACAAAGAGGCGAATGGAACAGAATGAAGGGGAAAGGAAATCGTGGTAGCATACACCACTCCGGCATTCACCTGCAGACCAGGAAAAACCATGAAAAATCCGAGTCTAGAGTGAACGACCGACGGAAATCGATCCCGGGACACTAGAAGCATACGTGAAAATGTGAATGAAATAGAATGAAAGGGAAAGAAAATTGTGGTAGCATACAGCACTCAGGCATTCGCCTGCAGACTAGCGAAAACCCGAAAAATCTTAGGTCAGAGTGAGTGACCGCCGAAAATCGAACCTCGAACCTAGAGGCACACGTGAAGAAGATGCAAATTAAATAGAATTAAAGGGAAAGGAAATCGGAATGTATGATAAACTACTAGCATTCTGCTGTCGACCAGCGAAAACCGCAAGTAACCTAAGATCAGAGTGACCGACGCTACGGGAATCGATCCCGGGACCTCCGAATGCAAACCGAAGACGTCATCCTCTGAACCAAGCCATAAAAACAGGTTTATCTCATACCACTCATGACAATACCCTACCTTTGCCATATGACGTCACACTGGAGACAGACTGTCTGGTCACAATCCGACATGTTTAAACGCGCTTCATTTCTACCAGCTACACTAAAAGAGAAGCATTCTTACACGACCATTCAGAAAGATGTTTCCATTCAATGCCTACCACATCTATCACCGCAGCCCATTACACCAAAGCTAAAATCATTGTATTATCATAATACTTTAGAAATAGCGTAGAAGCGTTTCTCCCATTATTTAATTATACTCATGTATGTATCCTATTATTTCATGTTTTCAATCCTTTATGAATACTTTCTTTCCATCTTCCCCTCATCCCCCAAAGAATCAGTACACAATATGACATTTTTATACGCCTGATGTGCATTTACCAGAGAAAACCGCGCTTAATGCCCATTTATCACAGAAAACCACGATTAATACGCAGTTATCGCAGAAAACGGTTACATTTGACCGCGATCACGCGCAAAGTAATTGTTTCCAGAGTTACTCCGATTTTAAGCCTGTAGAATCGTATTAGGAAATGCTTTAACAAATGTATTGCATTTTTAGCTCAAAGTGTCTACCCATTTTAAATTCTCTGGTCCCTGATATTTGCATTTAGCCTAAAGATAGTCATATTTCATTTTTAAGGTCGCCTTTGTTAAAGATAATAGCTTGCACTCCATTTTTTAAATTTCTTTTGAAATCAAGTAAAGCGCGCGTTTAGCGCCTATAATAGCTGCTTTCATGTGCGAAAACCCAAGATCGCGACTTCCGCCTTTTACATTAGCAAACCGGAAGCGACCCGGTAGACTGCACCGTCACTGAGTGCTCGCTAGAGCGCGTAAAAGAAGCGAGCGGAAGGCAGTGACAGGCCGAGGGAAACCACAGGAGTGGGGAGGTAGGACCGAGTGTGGGTTGGGGATGAACTGGTCTAGTCCTGGTTGCAGATCCGAGCGTACATCATTCCGCGGGAGGGACGCCAGGGTCTTGCGTAATTTTTGAGTTAGCTATTTACGCTAACTCCACCTTTTAGTCATGCATTCTTAATTCATCTAAGAGATATAATATTCGTCAGGACGACAGGTAGTCAAATATACATTACAAAGAAACTAGCTTGTGATATAAATGTAATGACGTATCGATGTCAGGTCAACAGGTGCCCAAGTATACACTAACAGAAACTAGTTAATGATATAGGTGTAATAACGTTTATTTGACGTCATTATCTTAATTACTTTTGATGTTATTCGAAGACGAATTTGTATTCATGTCACTGGATTCAAAGGAGAACTGCCAGGTAACTTGAAACTACACGTCAATGACGTGCCAAATTTCAAGGATGTAATCGCCTTTTATCACATAGCGCTATCTGTTTTCATTCAGGAGATATAAACATTTATCGGGAGTAATAATAGGATATTTTTGTGACGGACCGCCAACTAAAAAAGTCTGTAATCGAATTAATTACCTCACAGTAGTAAAAAGATGTTCATTCAAGCGCAAAAAGAGATGCCGACAACTGATAAGATGCAATGTTATATCTTTTGTTCCACGTCGCCGGCCACGCCCCCTTCCTAGGTGGCCTGGTCTGAATGTCGCCCGGCGCAGAATTGGAACAATGGGCTACTGTCCTCCTACGAGGACAATGGTCCATTGTTATTATCGCTAATGGTGGTGTTCGGAATAGGCCACAGAGGTTAAGTGTTTTCGAGGACAATGGTCCATTGTTCTCATCGCTAATGGCAGCGTTCGGAGTAGCGCGCAAAGGTTAAGTGTTTTCACACCCCTCCTTTGTGTGCTATTCTGTAACCGCCCGCCTGAGTTCCATTGTTCCCATCGTAAATGGCGTTGCCAGAATAGCACACAAAGCAGAGGTGTGAAACCACTTGTCCTCTGATTACACGATGAATCGGCGGTGTTTGTCGCCTCAAGTCGCCATCTTTTTACTACTGTGAGGTAATTAATTCGATTACCGACCTTTTTAATTGGTGGTCTGTCACGAAGAGAACTTATTGTTACTCCCCTTAAATGCTTATATCTCCTGAATGAAAGCAGATAGCCCTATGTGGTAAAAGGCGATTACATCTTTGGAATGTGACACGTCATTGACGTGTTGTTCCAAGTTGACCTGGAGGTCCTGTGTTGAATCCAGTGACATGAATACAAATTCATCTTCGAATAACATCAAAAGTAATTAAGGTAAAGACGTGGAATAATGTTATTACATTTATTTCATTAACTACTGCCTGTCAATGTATATTTGGGCACTTGTCGTCCTGGCATTGATACGTAATTGCATTTACATCATAAGCTAGTTTTTTGTAATGTATATTTGACTACCTGTCATTGTGACGAATATTACATCTCTTAGATGAATTAAGAGTGCATGACTAAAAGTTAGCGTAAATAGCTAACTCAAAAATTATACAAAACGCTGGCGTGCGTTAAAGCGGATGCGTGACCTATAACTCCGCACTAGGTAGCGGTCTCCCGCGCAATGATGTACGCTCGGATCTGCAACCAAGGCTTGACCAGGTCATCCCCACCTCACACTCGCCCCTACCACCCCACTCCTGTGCTTTCCCCCCGGCCTGTCACAGCCTTCCGCTCGCTTCTTTTACGCGCTATAGCGAGCACTCAGTGACGGTGCAGTCTACCGGGTCGCTTCTGGTTTGCTAATGTAAAAGGCGGAAGTCGCTATCTTGGCTTTTTAGCACATGAAGGCAGCCATTAAAGGTGTAAAACGTGCGCTTGGCTTGATTTTAAAAGAAATTTAAAAATGGAGTGCAAGCCATTATCTTTAACAAAGGCGACCTTAAAAATGGCATGTGACAATCTTTAGGCTACATGCTAATAGCAGGGATCAGAGACTTTAAAATGTGTAGACACTTTGAGCTAAAAATACAATAAATTTATTAAAGCACCTCCTAATATGATTCTACAAGCTTAAAATCGGAGCAACTCTGGAAACAATTGCTTTGCTCGTGATCGCGGTCAAATGTAGCGCTTTTCTGTGATAACTGCGTATTAAGCGTAGTTTTCTGTGATATATGGTTATTAAGCGCAGTTTTCTATGATAAATAGACATTAGGCGTATAAAAATGTCATATTGTGTACCGATTCTTTGAGGGATGAGGGGAAGATGGAAAGAAAGTATTGATAAAGGATCGAATACATGAAATAATAGGGTATATACATGAATTTAATTAAATTAGGGGAAATAAATTTCTACGCTATTTCTAAAGTATTATGATAATACAATGATGTTAACTTTGGTGTAATGGACTGCGGTGGTGGATGTGGTAGGATTGAAAGCAAACATCTATCTGAATGATCGTGTGAGAATACTTCTCTTTTAGTGAGGCTTGTAGCAATGAAGCGCGTTTAAACATGTCGGACTGTGACCAGACAGTCTTCCTCTAGGTGTGACGTCATATAGCAGAGGTAGGGTATTGTCATGAGTGGTACGGGATAAATCTGTATTACGGCTTGGTTCAGGCGATAACGTCTGTGGTTTGTATTCGGAGGTCCCGGAATTGATTCCCGTAGGGTCAGTCACTTCGACCTTAGGTTACTCGCGGTTTTTGCTGGTCGACAGCCGAATGCTAGTAGTTTCTCATCGATTCCGATTTCCTTTCCCTTTAATTTGCATCTTTCACGTGTGCTTCTAGGTTCGAGGTTCGATTTTCGGCGGTCACTCACTCTGACCTCGGATTTTAATGGTTTTCCCTGGTCTGCAGGCGAATGCCTGAGTGCTGTGTACTAACACGATTTACTTTCCCTTTTATTCTATTTCATTCGCATCTTTATCGTATGCTTCTAGGGTCCGGGGTTCGATTCCCGTCGGTCGATCACTCTGGCCTCGGATTTTTCGTGGTTTCCGCTGTCTGCATGGGAATGTCGGAGTGGTGGATACTACCACGATTTCCTTTCCCGTTCATCTATTTCATTTACATCTTTCAGGTATGCTTCTAGGATCCCGGGATCGATTCCCATCGGACGCCCACTCTGACCTCGGATTTTTGTGGTTTTCGCTGGTCTGCAAGTGAATGCCGGAGTGGTGTATGCTACCATGATTTTCTTTCCCTTTCATTCTATTTCATTTGCGTCTTTCACGTGTGCTTCTAGGGTCCCACGATCGATTCCGTTCGGTCGCTAACACTAGCCTCGGATTTTTCATGGTTTTCCCTGGTCTGCAGGCGAATGCCGGAATGGTATATGCTACCACGATTTCCTTTCCCATTCATTCTATTTCATTCGCATCTTTGTGCTTCTAGGTTTCGCGGCGTATGGTGAATGCTTGCTTAAAGGATACTTGTCCCTTGCTCGGTTGACAGATCGTTGATCACCCTTACGAGCCAAGCACCCGAATCTGCACGAAGACTTACGTACAATACATGAACCCCCGCAAACGTTTACTCTAAGCATCCGAACCTGTACGGAGACGCCCGAACACATTGATACATGCTCACCCATTCTAAAACTTCGTTCAAGCACACGATGCTGTACGAAGACCTACGAATACGTACAATCACCCAAATATCTCTGAGAGCTTCTCTAAATACTCGAACATGGACGAAGGTCTACGAATACATAGATGCATGCGTTCACATCCTCCAAGCACTCGCAGCTATACAAAGACCTACGAATACGTACAATCACACATGGACTTCTCTGCGCGCCTCTCTAAATACATGAACATGCGCGAAGATTTACCGATACATCCGAACATCTGTGTATCGCGTATTGAAATATAAGAGCTTAGTCGCTTAATCAGCATTTTAGTATTAAATTTCAGTATATAATTGATCTTAAAACCCGCGTGCCTCCTCTGTAAACAGGGCGATCTCGGGCACTGAACTTCATTCTGCTAATTATCTCCGAGGTGCCAACAACGTTGTTCTCTCAGAAAATAATCAGCTTTCTAAAGTGCTATCAAGGTGAAGAGGTGTACATTTCCTTGAAGAAGGATTAATAGTTATATAATTGATCTAAAATGGTTAGTGCCCCCTCTATAAATAGGCTGATCTCGGGCATTCGACTTCATTCTGCTAGTTATCAACGTCGTTGTTCTCTCAGAAAATAATCGGCTTTCTAAAGGATTATCAAGGTGAAGAGGCGTACATTTCCTTGAAGAAGGATTAATACGTTATTACATCAAAGTTAAGAAGAATAAGTCCGCATATAAGGATTATTATTCCAAGCATTACTGTATTCGCTTGCGGTAAATGTGGAAAGGCATTTCTACGTGGGTATGATAAAAGAAGACATGAGATGACCTGTAGATTAAAGAGCACTTACCTAGCTCTACCTTCTCTAGCAGTTACCTTCAAAGCAGTTACCTAGCTCTACCGCCTTCTGTTGGATCAAGAAAAGCCTGCATTAACATCCAGAATTATACTGATGAGCTATGCTTTATGTATTCTGTATTAGCCAAATTCGTCAGCATCAAGCTTCAACGCGTGAGCAAATACGAGCAACTTCAAAATAAATATGAGTTCAGCTGTGTTACTTATCCTACTCCACTTTCTGAAATATCTAATTTTGAGAAGCTTAACAGGATGTCTATCAATGTCTTTGACCTGGATGAGAAGCAAGAAGTGTATCCAATAAACGTTGCTGAGGCTGAACTACCTGAACACCATGACTTGCTACTATTGAGTGACAGTAGTGGAAAACATCACTACGTATATATAAAGAATTTTGGAAAACTTGTTCGAGGTCAGAAAACTAAGCATAATGGACGTGTTTATACCTGAAGGCGCTCTTTCGCCCATTTTGATGATCGATATGGACAAAGTGGACTGGAAAAACTGGAGAAACATAAAGAAACTGTGTATACCATATGATGTTACTATGGAGTATGATGGTTAGTAAGGACACGACGTGAAAAGATTACTGAAATTAACTTATGTTATATGTGGGATTTTGATCATATTCTCGAAAAGACTACCAAGAACTATAAGAACATACTGCAGTGAAATCATTACAACTCTTCTGAATTTTGACATCATCCCGATGCCATATTTTTACGTTAGTATAAGTGGATAATATCCAGTTTACTTCTTACGATGATAAAAGTTATTGACGTGGTTGAAATAGGCATTTAATTGTATGGACATTACAGCATTACAAACATTACTTAAGGGAATGTAGTTTGGATCTCAAGAGAATGATTTTCTCCACGAGGCAAAATTTTACATGAAAGTTTACTCTAGTGCTGCACATATCTGATGAAGAAACAAGAATAAGAAGATTGAAGGGGAAGGCGTTAACCCTGCCATTAGGAGCAAATCCTAATGCTAGTCCCAAGCCTAGATTATGGAGGAGAGACGCCAACAACGAACTAAAATAAAGCTATTTTGACATGAAACGTTTCTCTCAAGTAATAAAACCTACATAAAACGTCACAATTTCACTAAAAGAAATTCGAGGTTAGTTCTGGTTAGGCTAGGTTAGGATGTTTGGTGCTAGGTTAGGGTATACAATTGGGAATAGATGATTAGTTTCGATTTAGAATGCCTGGTATCAGGTTAGGATGTCACCAGATTAGGTTAGACGATGGCTGAGTAGAATAGATGATGAGAATATGGCCTGGGATTCGTTAGGTTCGGTTAGGCCAGCTTAGTGATTGTCTAAGTTATGAAGGATGGGTTAGCTTAGATTGTCTTAGCAATGGGTTGGTTACGTGTTGTTCTTACCTCTTGTTACGTGGGTACGTGGTTATGTTACGTGTTGTTACGTCTGGTTACGTGGTTATGTTACGCTGTTGCTACATCTTGTTACGTGGTGTTACGTCTTGTTACTTGGTTGCATGTTTATGTTACGTGTTGTTACGTTTGGTTACGTGGTTATGTTATGTGCTGTCACATGGTTACGTGCTTTTGTTACGTGGTGTTACGTTTTTACATGATGATACATAGCTACATGGTTATGTTACGTGTTGTTACGTTAGGTTTCGTGCTTATGTTGCCTGGTTACATGGTTATGTTACTTCTTGTCACGCGGTTACGTGTTTATGTTACGTAGTGTTACGTCTTGTCGTGTGCTTATGTTACGTGGTGTTACGTGATGTTAGCCTTGTTACGTGGTTACGTGCTTATGTTACGTGGTTACGTGCTGTTAGTCTTGTTACGTGGTTATAGGATTGTTACGTCTTGTTACGTAGTTACGTGGTGTTACGTTTAGTTACGTGCTTGTGTTAGACGGTTATGCTCCGTCTTGTGACATGGTTACGCGCTTATGTTACGTTGTGTTACGTGGTTTCGTGATTATGTTCCTTCTTGTCATTTGGTTACGTGCTTATGTTACGTGGTGCTACGTGGTTACATGATGTTACGTAGTTACGTGGTTATGTTACGTGTTGTTACGTTTGGTTACGTGGTTATGTTACGTCGTTGGCACGCGGTTACGTGCCTATGTTACGTCTTGTCATGTGGTTATGTTACGTGGTATTACGTGTTGTTACACCTTTTTACGTGGTTGCGTGTTTATGTTACGTGTTACGTTTGTAACGTGTTTACGTGCCTATGTTACATGGGGTTACGTGCTGTTACGTCTTGTTACATGGTTGCATGTTTGTTACGTCTTTTTACGTGTTTACGTGCTTATGTTACATAGTGTTACGTTTGGTTACGTGCCTGTGTTACGAGGTTATGCTCAGTCTTCTAACGTGGTTATATTACGTTGTGTTACGTGGCTATGTTACGTGGTGTTACGTCTTGTTACGTGGTTACGGTTGTTGGTTACGTTACGTCCTTTTCGTGGTTATGTTACGCAGTGTTACGTCTTGTTACGTGGTTATGTTACGTGATGCTACGTCTTGTTACGTTGGTTAGGTTAGATGATGATAGGATTGAATAGACGATGAGAAGTCAAGGTAGGGATAGGTTAGGGAGTTCTATGTGGGGTTAGTTTAGAATACTTCTATGTACCTTCACTGTAAACCAATATGCAGTTTATCCCTCTCCGTCTCGTACATTAACTGTTTAACATATAAAAAGTTTGTAAGATTTAGAAAAAGTATATAAAAGTGCTGTAACGTTGAATGTGAAATGTTTTTAATCTAAATACTCTCTATGTTACCGTGAATACCTGTGACGCTACCTGAATTTAAATACCCGATATACTACCCGAATCATATGAAAATTACCTTAAATTGCTCTGGTACAATTGCTGCTCTGAATTACCATGAACACTTGTGATACTAAGCGGTTTACCCTACATATATACTATACTATCCGAATTACTCTTTATTCTGTAACAATAAAAAATGCTTAATTTGAATAATTGTATTCACCAATCGACGACCAGCGATTAATTACATTAATCTATCAAAATACAAGCGGCGGGGTACTTCGATCGACGACCAGCGTCCAACCCTTTAGGGGCATGATGCCGGAGGTTAGAACGCAATATAGCCTTTGTTAGCGTTTAAATCTTGAAGTCAATGAGTCTAAATGATGTTATGCATGGATGACCATTACACATACATCAACACTAACCTCCCTAGCCTCTCTTCCCGTTTTCCTATATTTTCCCATATAAACGCATACTCTACTCCGCAACCTCTGTCTAGATTAGCACCTGTCCTCGTATTCCCTACCTCTCTGATATAAAGCGCATTGCCCTCCTTCAACTCTCACCTAGCATAGGATCTCTCTCCGTTTTCCATATCTTCCCCACATAAACGTATACCCTACTCCTCAACTTCTGTCTAACAACCTCTTCTCGCATTTCCTACCTCTAACCGTTCCCCTCCTTTAACCCCTGCTCTACCTCGGAACTCTACTCGTTTTCCCTATCTCTCCCATAGAAACGCATTTTCCTCCTTGAAGGTTCTCTCAACCTAGAATCTGCCCTCGTTTCTTCATATAAACGTGTACTCTATTATTCAAATCCTCCTAGGCTAATACTTCTCCTCGGTTTGCTAGCTCTCCCATATAAAAGATATATTCTACCCTTTAACCCCTGTCTAGTCTATCACCTCTTCCCGCATTCCCTATCTCTCCTGTATGTAAGTCCATATTCCCTCCTTCAGCATCTATCTAGCCTATCATCTGTTCACGTTTTTCCTATCTTTCCCATATAAACGCCTACTCCACATCTCAAACTCTGTCCAGCCTAGCATTTCTCCTCGTATACCCTACCTCTCATACAAAGCGCATTGCCCTCCTCCAGGCCCTGTCTAGCCTAGCATCGGCCCTTGTCTTCCCTATCTCTCTCATATAAACGTATTTTCCTCCTTGATTGCTCCTCCAACCTAGCTGCTCCCATCGTTTTCCTCGTCTCCCCATATAAATGCATACTCTGTCATTCAAACACTCCTAGCCTAACACCTTTCCTCGGTTTCTATCTCTTTCATATAAAGTCTTAATCTACCCTTCAAGCCCTGTCTAGTTTAGCATCTCTCCTCGTATTCCCTATCTCTCCCGTATAAGGCGTATCGCACCCTCCTTCAGCATCTGTCTAGCCTATTATCTGTTCACGTTTTCCCTATCTTTCCCATATATGAAAATGACCTTAAATTGCTCTGGTACGTATTGCTGCTCTGAATTACTCCACACCTCAAGCTCTGTCTAGCACTTCTTCTCGTATTCCCCACCTCTCGCATATAAAGGACGTTCCCCTCCTTCAGCACCTGCTCTACCTCGGATCTGTCCCCCTTTTCCTTATCTTCCCGTTATAATCGCATATTCCTCCTTGAACCGTCGCATTTACGCTCGTTTTCCCTATCCTTTCCCATATAAACGCAAAACTGTGCTCGCTCTCTCCTATATATTCTACTCATGGGATATTGCGAACCAAAATGTTGTATGCTATTTTGCTTTGTGGATGGACCATCAAGTATGGTTGCATCAAGTATGTAGCAGCGAAAAAATTAGTTACAGTGGACTTGCAAGAAATTGCAAAATAGTTACAAGACAACGTTCTTCAACTATAAATAGATAATAATTTAGGCCTGCAATGAATATATCAGCAATTTAATGAAACATTAATGATGAGTGCAAAGTTGCAGGTCAAGTTACTGATTTAAGTATAAAGAAAACTTTCAGAGGGGTGGGACAATCTGGTTAGCCACAAGGACAGAATACCCTCAATTGATGTCTGTGCTGTTGTAAAATCTTATTAGGTATTTCATCTGCGAAACAGGGTTTCATAAATGGTCAACATCAAGGCTAAATATGAAAATATCGAAGGAATCCTCACTGTGATGTTGGTAGCCAAACGTATTTTAGTGTGGTGACCTTATTCATTGGTGGCGCTGGTACAGCTCGTATTCGGTCGGTCCCGGGTTCAATCCCCTGCGACCGTCCACTCTGATTCATGGGTTTTTCGTGGTTTCCCCGGGTCGGCAAGCGGATGCTCGGGTGGTTTCTTCTCAACTACGATTTCCTTTCTATCATTTCCCTTTCATTTCGTTTCCTTCTTATCTTTCAGGTGTGCTAGGCGATTGCGCTCTGGTTACCGAGCGCTATGGGCGTATGTTTTGTTAGCTCCATATAATTTCTGATTACTGAGAACTATTAATAGGTTTATGTGTGTACAAGTTACAGTGTAAGAAAGTAAAATTTTTAGGTGTGTGAGTGCTTTTCATATTACAGGTATATTAATTATAACCGTATATTATTAAGTTAAAGTGAAAAGCTTTTAATTTCAAGTGCACGTATACTGCCTCTTTATATTGCTTGCAAGCCAGTCACTATTGTGTTTGGTGCGGCAGCTGCTATTAAGTTCAACGGCCACGAATTTGACGTCGACTGTTTGCGTGGTCGTGTATAGTTTATGAAATCAGAAAATGCGGGAGAGGTTTTACGATATAATTTTTATTTTCTATCAAGTGTTAATAAACTATATAATCAACTGAGGTAGAAGTAAAGTAATAAGGGGATTTTCCCCTTGCATACATACATATATATTTATGGAAATAAGTCCTTTCCAACCGAGGTTTTGTATAAGTAGATCGCTACCAATATTGGATGGGAAAAATGATAAAGATATAGGGAGGAAAGAAGAAGAGTAAAAGGAAAAATAGAAGCAGGATCCAGCTATACACAATTAGAAGCTAATATTAAAGACGAAAGTGAAATGGAAATATGAAAGAAGAATAACACTGATGACCTGATACATTGTGGGAAATGACAGCAGAATAGCAGTGAAAAATAGACAAATTATTTCAATTACTTCAAGACGGAGAGAAATACTGAATTATATGGAGAGAGATTAGTGTAAAGAAAACACAAGTACCAATTCAGATTTTTGCGCAAGCAGTATATCAACCAATACCAACAGGGAAAGAATTACTAAACCAGAAATCCGTGGAACATAAGAAACATACTTTGTTTATTTCCTCCACAAATAATGCAGGTGTGAGGTATTTACACAAAACAATAACCATTAGCCTGAACTCAGTTAAAGGGAAAATAAGAATCTGTAACTTACGATCAGCAGGAAGGAGGCTAATTATAGAAATGGAAACGGAAGCTCTAAAAAAAAAAGTGATGGATTGTCAAGGCTTGAAAGATAAAAATGTTAAAATTGAGTTACCAAGGAAAAGAAACCCACTAGTAATTTTATAAGATATGATGTCTGAATGTTATAGAAGAAATAAAGGACAATATTTACCATCAAAATCATTCAGCAAAAATGACAAGAGAAGATTTTGTGAATAACTTTAAACTGCGTTTTAAAACAGGTTCAAGAAACAAGGCAACCGTGCATCATGTAGCGGAAGGTAGGTAGGAAGTCAGGTAAATTAAGAAAAATCTTAGTTGGAAGCAACAGAATATACACAGTATTTCAGGCACTTTCAGTACAGAACTACGTATCTGTAGCCAAATGTCTTAAATGCTATGATTATGCCCATGTGGCGAAGTATTGCAGCAAGGAAAAGAAGTTTGTGGACAGTGTGGTGAAGAAGAATACGTACGGAAAAGTTGTAATAAAAACGATCAACAAGCCACGTGCATACCACGTGCTAGAAGGAAGAAAGATTGTGGATGTAAGGAAAAGTGTCCGTCATATAAATTAATGCTGGGTAGAATTTTAGAAAGGAACAGATTATGGCGAATAATTTGTATGAAGATAAACGGGGAAAAAATAAAAGGAAAAGAAATGCCCCGTGTAGAATTAGTAGAAATTTAAAACGTGTTATCGTGGACAAACTTAGAAAATAAATTGTAAATATGGAAGTTAATACAAATGACTCTATAACATAGACGGAAGATATTGATAATAACACAATAAGAGTGAACCCGTTAATACAGCAAACCAACGAAGAAAATAATCAAAACAATGAAATTAATAAGGGTGAGAAGATCCCGGAATTATCACCAAAAAGAAGAATACACAAAATTGAGGAAGAGATGGGAATTAATACATAAAAAAAAGTTTGTGGATTGTGACGCTATCATTGAGAATGATTCAAGTACGGAGGAAGAACTAGGAAACGAAAATAGTATAAAGAATACAGAAATTACATTTTTAGAAAACATCTGGAGAAGAAGAGAATTAAAAAAGACAGCATATGGGATAAAAGGTAAGGATAAGAATAAAAAAGAACATAATAAAGAGGAGATGGGAAATATTAGTTTGCAGGGAGGATGTAAATTATACAGCGACGGTAGAAAATTGCATGCAGGAAACTGCTGAGACGGTGTCAACGCTGCAATTTGCGGTTAATGCTCCGGGAGTATATGAAAACTTAGAACTGTCATTGTAATTATTCAGGGTTGAGAAAGGAAAAACTCTCATCGTGGTACTCAGACACGTAATTAGGACGACATACGAGAATGGAGAAAAAATATTATTTCCTTTACCGGACAATGTTGACAGAATCGAGCTTAAAACTAAAAACATACAAACGGAACTGGGAACATTATTAAATTGAATGGAACAAGTATATGTAAGGAGGGTGAAGGACTTACTTAGATGAAGTTTTAAGAGATTTTGTTCTTTGTTATGGTAGAGTAGTTTTTGATCCGAATCAAAACTGGCCGCATTGCTATGTGCAGGTTGGTACGAGGGATCAACCTACAAAAAATCCAATCAAATAATACAAAAGAAAAAAATTACAGCTCTTAAATCAAATAATACTATGTTTAAAACCAAAATTGCAACTCGAAAAATAAACATGCACGAGGTACCAAACAGGGTTGAAAATTCGGGTAATATTATAAGCGGATTTTTAAATGAGTTAAAAGTAACAAGGAACCAAAATAAACGTTAATAAATATCAAAATAAGAAAACAAGAACTGCTTTAATAAGAATATGACAGCGGAGGTAAGAGAACATAGAGCAACTTTTTCGAAGATGAGAAGGGAAAAATGTAATACCTTAGTAGGAAGAAGAAAATTACATTTTTAACATTTGCGCAAATAAATGGTCAAAGGAGCAAACTAGTCATGTTGGAATTAAGAATGAAGTGGAATATTTCTTAGTTAGTTGGAAGATGCTTCATGTTTATCTGCACAACGTATGGAAGCGGTCACTTCGTGTTATCTATTGCTGAGCGCCTGTTATTGTTTTATTATTTTGCATTTTGGGTTCATTGTGCTCCGGCTAGCTATTATTATTTCTCAGTCGAGCATATCTCTTAATCAAGGTGTGTAAACGGAAAGGATTTGTTACTGAAAGATAACACTTATAAAAGAATTTGTTTTTACACTTTTATTACCGTCACAATTAATTAAGTTCACATATTGACTCTTGATACACGCCAGACTGAAACTGTTATATTTTCTAATATCACTATAATCACTTATTTACTGCACATTATTAATTCGCGTGTTTCACATTTATAACAAACTTTAAGACGCGAGAGATTCTGTAGAATTGCGTAACGTGTACTTTATTATGCTTCCGTTGAACTACGCGACGTATAACTCACGAAAACTTATGTTGAACTGATCGACGTATTACACGCGAATGCTTCTGTTGGACTGACGAAATCTGCCTCTGACTTTAGCTTTTTATACTCCCACACCCCGATATGCCCAAAGATTATAACCGAGCTGCTATTGGTTAATAAAACGCGCCAACATTAGCGTTTATTTTTATATCCAATCAAAATTATGAACACATATGCTCTAGGGAAGAAATTCCCTCCATTTCTACAGAAAAGCGCGCCAATCTGACGTCATTTATTTGTCTCTTCTAATTAATATTCAACTCACCCCCTCGCTCATTGTTATCCGCTCTTATTGTCAGTTTCAGTGAGGTCGTGTAAACTTATTTCCTAACAATGCATATAATTAACAAACATCTCAAATCAATGTCATACAATAATGCTTATTTACACTACAATCACTCTGGCATTTACATTATTGTGATACAAATTACTGCCACAAGAAAGATATTTGATGACCTAGATATTGATGTAATCTGCATCCAGGAACCGTATATATTAAATGGTTGCGTTGGCACACATGCCAATTTTAGCGAGACATATTGTATTAGGTAAAAACGCCATAGCTGCAATAATTGCAGTAAACCCAGATTTACAAGTAACTAATTTAGCTCAACATTTGAGTAGTCATGTAAAATGCATTGATATACTTAAAAAAATGGGAAAGGTATACTATTCAATTATTACTTTCAATACAGTCTACCCATAGAGCCTTTTTTATTCCAAATTAAAGATATCCATAGCAAATACAAAGGCACAGAGATTATTCATTTGTGTGATTGTAATGCCAAATCGAAATGGTGCGATAGTAAAGTAACGGATGGGAAGGGTGAAAAACTAGAAGAAGTAATTTCTGAATTGGACTTAGTAATCTTAAACAAAACAACCCCCCCCCCCATATTCCAAAACAGAGTCGTGCAAGTAAAAATATTGATATCACCCCTGAAAGCAGAATTTAAAATAAAAAATTGGAGGGTGGGTTAAGGGCTGACTACAAGTGATCATAATATAAAATATTTTGATTATAGTATTATAGAAACTAAAGCAAAACATGATAGAAGAGGAGATTTGTTATATTTATAAGCAATCTAATTGGCAACAACTGAAGGAGGAGTTCCAAAATATAAACCTTAAGTATAGTGGGCATTCAGTCGAGGACGATGCATAAGTTTTAACCGAGACCATTAAGAGTATAGTTAAGAGTGCAGTACCAAAAATAAGATCCAAAAATTTCTTCGAAAAAATATGGTCAGATAAACTGCTAAAACTTAGAACAATAACCAGGATATTAAGAAGAATTTACCAAAAATCGGTTATTTTTACAGAAAGGGAATTTAATTTACAAAGATACCGAGAGGCTAAACAAGAATATAAGGACCTATTAGAAGAAACTAAAAGGAAGCATTCGGAGTCTTTTATTAAAGATATAATTACACAAGATGTATGGGGCCTTACATACAAAAGTATTATGAATAAAATAAAAGAAAACAGAAATTATAACCGTAGATCGAGGTGACGGTTTTGTGACTGATAATTGAGAAGAATCGACTAAATTATTATTGAATACCTTGTTACCAAATGACAAGGTAGATAAGAACGAAGAAACAAATACCAGAAGTAGAGCGGAACTAGAAATACCCTATAATAACGGAGAAATTATATTTCTAATAGATACATCGCATACAATTTATATTTAATACCCTAAAGGCCTAAAAGGCAACAGGACCAGTTGGGATTATGAATGGAGTGTGCTTAATTAAAAATATGAAATAACCCCCCTTTTTGTATATGCTTTTTAATGATTGTTTATAGAAAGAGAAGTTTCCAGACATTTGGAAAGAGGCACGAGCAGTAATACTTAAAAAAGGGAATGATAAGGATCCAAAACAACCAAAATCATATAGACCCATATGCTTACTACATACCATGGGAAACATTTTAGAACAATTAAATCTATAAAATAATCTTGGAATTTAGAGAAATGTTGGAAAAATAATAAACAAATCGGATTTAGAAAACGATTTTCAAAGGATGTCATTATAAATTAATAGGCACTACTGGGAAAAGTAAAAAAAAAAAAAAAAAAAAAAAAAAAAAAACTTGTGGCCTTATTTTTTCGTCAGACTTAAAGAAAAGAATTATACACACTCTTTATAAAATCTTAAAGGATCATTGCACAAATAGAAAAGTGTATATTAAAGGCATTAATCAAACAACGTGTAGATATCACAAAAGTGTCCCCAAGGTTCAGTTCTGGGGCCCGTTTTTGGACATAGTGGTGGAAATTTTAATTGAGGAAATGGGAAATGACAACAATATATCAAATACGATTGCATACGCAGATGATTTGATCTTTATAATTGAAGGTCAAAATAGAGAGGAATTGGAAACTAAGACAAATAAATTGACAATATGGTGAACTGATTAATGTTTAATACGTTTGAAAGGAGCTAGATTGGATTAACAGAAAATATTTTCAAATGTAGACAAAATAGTTGAAATAAAGATTACTTTATTAGATATTAAGCAACATTTGAAGACAAGATGGCAACAGGAATGGGAGGAAATAGAGGAGGGAGGAAGAGTTCTTCAGCTATTTTCAAATATTCAAGAAAGATTACGACTAACACACATACGGCCGACAAAAGGATTAATATACTTTATTACAGGACAAGGTCCATACAAGACATATTGGAATAAAATTAACGGAGCAGATAACGACATAAGCGATTTTTATGGAATTAGGGACACACCAGAACATACAGTTTTTGAATGTAATAGATACAGTCAACATGTATTAGAAGAAAGGAAACATTTGGGAGGATATTCCCTGTATACAATTTTAAAACATCCTGATTTAATTAAACATATACAGCAATTAACAAATTATATAAGCAAAACAGCATGGGAAAAATATATAGTACCAAAAGTAAGGAGGGAGCAGTTACAGAGAGGGATAGAGGAAATTAGAGGATCCGAGAAGGTTAGAATAATAAATCAAAATTTAGATATGGGAGAAGATAGAAGTATAAGTGAGGAAGTGGCTAACTTACAAATGTTGATATTGACGGAGAATGAAGAGGAGGAGGAGATGAGTAGAGGAGAAGTAGTGATACTTAATTAGAGCGAAATTTGACAATAAATAGAAGAAGGTTTCTGTTGTGTCTAAGGGACGATAGGAATGGGCACAGAGAAGAAATTTTTAATTAGGATGACGGGAAGGAGAGAAATGTGGTGACTATAGGAGGAGGAGGATGGAGGAAGAAGAGGAAAGGAGAAAGAATATGTTGGTATTGTGGAGCACGTTCGCCATCGTTGGAAGACCAGCTAGCAGGTTTGCCATTGTTAGAGGAGCAGATAACGTGTATTGGGAGAGATAGTGAGTGGAGTTATGGTGATGTTAGATGCATGGAGGCATGATTTTGATATTATGTTATTAATAGGAGGGTAGTTTGGTGTTTATGTTGGTTTGGAGGTGGAGTTGGTGTTAGAATAAAATGGATGATGTGAGTGAAGTGAAATTATGTGGGCTAAAGTGAATAGATATATGAAGATAGAAGTAAGAAGATTTAGTGTTTGGTTAAATGAGGTAAAGGTTTAACATATAGTGATAACATTTAAAATTGATATGTAAAACAAATAAAGAAGAAGTCAATAATTGAATAATTAATGTAGAGATTAAATAAAATGTTGTGAGATAAACAAATAAACAAGCAAACAAATAAACACATAAATACATAAATAAATTAAACAAAATATTAAATTACCATGAATTAAATAATTGAATAATTATTATGAAAACAATGAAATATTATAAACAGACAATTTTATAATTTTTACTAAAGAAATTTTCAATAAAATAGAAATATAAGTAAACTTATAAAAATCATTAGTAGCTTAGTAGAAAGTTTTGTGCTGGCTATCAGTACGTTTTCGCTGGTTTTCAGTGAATATAGTTAAACAGGAGTAGATTAGTAGCTGGTTACCAGTTGCTAAGTTTTGCTTGTTTCCAGCAAGTGTAGATAAATATAGAATTTAAAATTGTAATTGAGTTTTGCTTACGGCTTTACTCTAATCTAATAATTTCTGTTGTTCTTCATTTTCTTTCTATTTTTATCTATTATTTTATAGACATTGTGTAGTTTGTAGTTATTTTATCTGAAAAAAATGATGTAATGTAAAATGTAGATGTGTTGTGAGAATAAATGTAAAGTTTGAATGTATGTCCCGATGTAGTAACCAAGGTACCGGGATAGTATATTTAGATTTTATTTATTTATGTATTTGTGCTTCTAGGTTTCGTGGCGTATGGCAGTGCCGGATAAAAGGCGCGGATGCATGTTCAAAGGAAAGAGTACTCCCTGTGGACACCAGAGGGCTGCTTGGTCGTTGGGTCGTTCATCGCCCTCCCTAGGCAGATCCAGCAGTGGGACGGGTCTTCGAGTCTGGAAATGTTAGAGACTTCCGCTCGTCTCTGTGGCCTGTAGCCTACTGTGGTTCTTTAACTTCATCCTTTCCTACTGGGGGTGGTAGCCGCAGTTGATCTATGCAGGTTGCAGTGCGCGAGGTGTCCCCTCCGTTGAGTAACATATACCTAAGCAATGAAATGGAGGTGATCACCCAAATTTCATTCTCAGAAAGGAGGATGCCTGTGCAAGATGTTTAGGAACAGCTTCACCAAAGTATCAATAAAATCAGTTAATGGCAATGAACAGTGCTTTTCAAATTCTGATATTGTGAATCCTATGAATTAGTACCCACTCAACAGTGAATATCTTAAAATGTCATCGGGAAAGGCAAATACACATTTCACTCGTTTGTTTACTGCTGAAACGCACAAAAATAATGAAAATATAATCTACAGTTAAAGTGAATCATGCTATCTTAATACTTATTAGTTATAGCCAGTTCACCCAGGGATAAGGAAGGATATACCCATGAACGAGAAATGGATTAATTTAAAGATCTTAGGAAAAATTGGATAATAAATGCTAATAACAGGCACAATGTTAAACGAAGTCATTGGGGCATATGAGTTCGCTTAGCATCACATAGTTATTGGATTTGAGGTCATATATGAAAATGGCTAGGTGCATTTCATTCTAGAGATTTATTCTTGATCTATGTTTGGACATGATCACCATAATGGTGGAAAATTTATTCTTACACTGATATATATCCTTTTTACTGTGTAGTATGCTTTTATAGCAAAATAGAAATGAAGGTTTGTGCTTATTGTCTTATTACACAAATACACCATAATTACATTGGCTACATTATAATAAATATTAACATTTTAGAAAAATCAGAGTGCTGCATTAAAGCACAGCTGTTAACCGTAAAACAATTTGTTCTTGGTTGTGTGCAGCCCCTCTTGAGTTAAGAGAGACGTGGCTTTGCTATTTAATGAATGAATGAACGTTTTATTGTCTACTTTGTACTTACATGCAATTTATGCAATGTTTACAATACAATGGAATTGCTTACTATTTCACTTCCCCTTATTTAACGTTCTGTTGTATATATAATCGGGAAGCATAATTTTCCACTATTTACTTTTTTTGCCTTGTTATCCTCTTTCCGTAACTATTTGCTTCACGTCTCTTTTAACCACTTTAATCTGTTTTTTTTCCTAAATATTTTCCTGCTTTCTCCATATATTCATTTGAGCTTGTATTAAAAATCTTCTTAACTTTTAGCTCTATTGGTAAATTTTTCCATTTCTTTAGTATTAAATTCTCTCTTCTTTTATCCGTGTCCTCGCATTTCAGAATATAATGTCAATTGCCATGTAATCCATTACATTTAGTACATCTCTCCTCCCTTCTTCCTGTTAGACCACTTAAATTCATAACACCTGTCCTCGCCCATGTATACCCCATTTTGGCCTCTTTGTGGCATACTTTGGTGTATCTTTCTTTTCCCAATTCCGTTTTAAAATTTGAATAATCTTAATGACCTTTTTTCCTTGAAACTACTTATAATTTTTTGATTTTCAATATCCTCCACTCTTGTTCTAATTTCTTTCCAGAAACCCTTACTTTGTTGTTTCTTTCTGTCCATGTTTCCCCATTCCTATTTCTTCCAATGTTGTCTGTATCTTGTGCATCCAAGTTTCTTTTCTCCCCATTTTCTCCTGTACAACCAAGCATTGCTTTAGTATCTCACTTTCCTCTAGTAGCTTTATTCTGAACCAGTATGCGATTGCCCTTTCTACCATTTTGCCTTTGGCTCCCACCCTCACTAGTTCTGCGTGTCTCACACTGATAAGACTTAGAAAAAGTTTGTAGAATGTGCAAGTACTCTTTACTGAATTCTTGATACTTATTCTTTACGGAGTCTAAAATCCAGCCAATGTTGAAGAAAATGGGGCCTTCAATGTGTTGTCCGAGGAAACGTCTCTAAGCTGCCTCTCCTAATGTTTTGGAGCGTCTGAGCTGAATGGATCGTTGTTCAGGTTGTGCTATATATCCTTTGGAAAACAGCTTTCGAAATACTTAAAAGTGGTTCATAAGCAAAGCTTTGCTCTCTTAATAGCTTGTTAATTTATAGAAAAGTATTCAGCATAGTACTGAAATTCAATCTTCTTTTATAAAGCAATAGCTTTTGTTTGAATTATCATACCTTGTCTGATAGTTGCAGAATGTATCATTATTCAATCCTTTATACAGATGCACTCAGGAAATTTAATTCATGGAAAACGCCAGAAAGTTATGCCAACTACTGGACGAAGGTAACGTTGCTGAGTTTTTTGGCATAGCTATGACTTTCTCCTAAAAAGCATCAACATAGTTCCTGTCTCACTTAATTAAAACCAGGGAGATTACATTACCGTGGGAAAATTTTTGATACGTAGGAGAAGAGTATTCAGATCCAAGACCAACACATTTTGAAAACAATGTGTAATAAAACACATGGCGATAGCTTTATTAATACATATTAAACCTGTAGTAATAAACTAGTACGTTCAGGCGTCTCCCCTGAAAAAGTTGTTGAATAGCTCTGGCACAGAGTAATAAAACAATGCATTTGTTAGAAAATGCAATCCAACAGGAAGCCAAGTTTCGTTTCGGTATTGCAGGAAGTAAATTAATTCTTGATATTAAGTCATGGCGAATCAAATTGGTCTTGATATAGTGATCATGCACACATGGCTGATCATTTATTACACAGCCACAGAAAATTAAGCGTAAGGCATCAGATTTTAAAAAAATATTGAACATGATAGGAGAATAAATCTTGTCCGGATGTTACAAATTAACTACACGTAAAGCAGTATGCATATGGCGAGCTGAAGGAGATTATGACCTCACAAGTAATTGCGGTTCATATTATAACAATCGTTTATCATGAGAACGAAAAACACAGCTAGACTAACAACTGTATTTCCGCTGTAAACTACAGGTCTAGGAGTTAGGAGTAGTCAGACCGGGGGGGGGCATCCAGTAACTAGAGCGCACACCGCACGTAGGTCATAGTGGGCCCTTTGTGCTTCAACCTGACCCCTAGGGGGAAGAGATAAATTGAAGACCCGAAGAGCGACCAGATCCGGACGGTGATGTGCGCTAGCAAGGACGGGATCCCTAACGATTCCAATATGGCACCAACCCTACCTAAGCCACCCTAAAGCTGGGGGTCCCGAGTGCAGACGAGACAGCCCCCAGGAAAGAAGGGGACCCCATTAGTCCTGCCAAAGGCCAAGGAGATATCTTTCCAGAGAATAAATTCCACCGTCCTGCCGCAACACAAAACCGCCGTCGCCTGGTCCTACAACCCCGAAACAGATAAGGTGAAACAGATGAAAGGAAATAATGGACAGTAAATTTGTGGTAGAACCACCCCAGCATTCGCTTACCGATTCGGGGAAAACAAGAAAAATCCATGGTCAGAGTGGCCGGCCAACGAGAATCGAATCCAAAACCTCCCGAATGCGAGCTTCACAAGTTACAATGGAGCCCCTTCGCTCAGTAATTACAGAGATGAGAATTAAAAGTGTGATATCGTCTTATTTCTAGAAAACAGGATTTTCATTCGTCTACGGACCCGGAGAAACCACGAAAATATCCATGATCAGAGGGGCTGGCCCGACGAGAATCGAACCCAGGACCTCCCGAATGCGAACCTACACTTTACCACGGAGCCATACGCTCAATGATTATAATTGCAGGGCTAATAATTATAAGTGCATTATCGACTAATTTCTAGAGTGCAGGATTTTCATTTGCTTTTATGTACTTTTTCCTGCGAAAGACAAATCTACACTTCTGCAGAGGGTTCAACACTATTCCTTTTCTAATGCCGTAAAAACGCAAAGGTTTTGGATACGTGGATTAATACAGATATTCACTACTTTTGTTGTGAGGTATATTAGAGTGTATGAAATAATAATGAGACTTAATGCTTCAAATATGAACTTATGCTTTATAATTTAAGGGTTTAATGGATGATTTTTTTAAAAGTCAATTTCTACTTTCTCTATCACTTACCTAGGACATGCAGAGCAAGTACCTATTTTATTTTATCCAATAAATCGATATAGGTGTTTCAATGGATGTGTAAAGTTTTGAGGTTTCCTGAACACAAGAAAAGCATTTTTAGTAAAAAGCTCCGTATACGCTGGGAGAGAGAGGGAGAGAGAGAGAGAACGGCAAAACTCTAAAACGGAAAGTCGGATGAACACTAAACTTCTAATTTAGGCCCAACAATTTTCAAGAATGCAACGGGAATACCTTCACAAAATTTCCACACCCCAATGAAGAAAAAAAATTATTTTCTCAAAGTCGCTGAAGCGATTTTGATTAAATGTCATAATATGTGTAATAATTTTGCTTTTTAAATTTGTCTTGATCGAAAAGTTCCGAATGGTAGTTAGGACTCAACCTTAAAGTCAGTGAACAAAGCAGTTTTTATTTGTAGCTTTAAAGAGCAATAACAGGAGTCTCGTTTACAAACTTAGAGTAACCCAAATCCAATCAAAAGAAAGTACAGAAAAAGAGTGAGTGTCGTGGAGACAGCCTAAGCTGACGTTCTTGTTCGACTGTGTGGCTGTCTGGCTCTCGAGGTAGCGCCTTTGACCTATATACCAGGTGGCCCACACAAACCGTCCTTAGTTGAAGTTAATTTATACGAGATAGCGCGGATGCCAAAACGTTTGCCTAAGCGGAACTGGAAAGGGGACTCCAATCCGTTAAATGAAACATCAATGTTTGAAAACGAACACTTTAACTGCTATTTCTGGTCCCAGAGCTCATTCGGTAGAGAGACTGCTTGTTATATGAGATGTTCCAGGTTCGATTCCCGACTGGGTCCAGAAAGTTTCTTTAAACAAAAAACATTTCACGGTATGCCCAGAGTTTTGAATGTGAGAGTACCTATGTGTGTGGGGGAGGGGTTGTTATCCGGTATTTAATAAGCAATTCGTTCAATAACAAGAATTCAGAATTGCCGTTGACGTAAACCTGAGCACACGTGTTAAGTAGGTAATTTAGTTCCACGACGTATTAATCGACAATCAGTACAACTATACGGCACCAATTATTGATGCCGCAAAGTTAACAAGATTAAACAAAATTCTATTTTTAGTATATTTACTATTTTCTATTTTTACTATATCTATCCTTAAATGTGCGTTAGAATTAAATTAGTTTCTATTAGTGCATTGTTCATAATAAGCATGTGCAAAAACATGCCCATCTTGGTGTACGAATTGATGTAAGGGCCTCTCAGGCCCTTGTTCTACCTGGAATGACCCATCATTGATTAATATTATCTCTGTACGTTAAAAAAAGTGCTTAGAAGACAGATATCGCGTCTGCAAATGTTCAGAAAACAGCCTTCGAGCCTCAGCTGCATTTTGGTGCGTCTCCGCACAGATCTTAACTACATCTGTATGTTCGTGTTATTGGTGAACGTTACCTTTATGTCTGAACGACCCGGCTCGAACTGCTTGCAGGCGACCACGAGACGCTTATCAGTACGAGCCTACCGCGTAAACATCTGCAGACAGCAGCACTACCTCAGCGACCTTTCGCTTTGTACCTGCACTGCCCCTTTGAATAGCAGTGATGCGGCAACTTCTGTTGCACCTATGTATACGGGAAACATAAAACTGCAAAGGACAACTTGTTTGGGCCACCTGGTATATAATGCAACACGTCTCAAACACTAATCAGATTTGTCTGACAAATTCTTCTTTGACAATCATTATCTAAATTACTGTGTGAGTTCAAAGGTCCTTCTCCGCTCCACTCGCTCTTACACTAATGATCCTGTGTGTACTAATTGATAAAAAGCGGTTATAACTGATTCGCTTCAGGCAATTTTCTTACAAATATTATTGTAGCTAAACAGTCCTTATAAGTTAAAATAACAATTATAAGTGGCATGAGGCATAGCATGCCGAACTATGACTATGACTTCTGGCCCATCATTACACATGTTTAAGAAACTGAAATGAAGAGTTGAATGCGTATCTTGTGTTTTCTGTAAATAGGCTGTGAAGTCCATTTCATACTGGTTGAATTTTGAATGATTTTATGTAAGTGCGAAACCGTGAGAGATAAGACAAAAGCTTGCTGCGGGATAAACTCCATGTCTCATTAAATTATAAAATTATGTCAATTAACATTTTTTGTGACATTAAATATTTCCAAAATATTCGTTGTAGTTACTTTGAATGTTCCAATACTTTAAATTCACATAGTTTTATTTCCTCGGCCACTAAAGGAACTACTGCATCTCACCCAAACACTCCATCTGACAATTTCACCTGAAATGCGAGCTTTGGAGTATCCTGAGTCCAAGAAGGCATTTTTAGAAATATAGTATATCCGCATAAGCGTTCGCGTGTCCGTACGCTCATCTATCTATGAACAACATACATCAGAAACGAAAGTCGAAGAAATACCAAAGTCCATATTTGTTTCACAGTTCAAGTACTCCAAACGAAGTTGCTGCTAAAGAAACCACCCTTCGGCCGATGCCGCCTTGGTTTCGTATACCTAAAATAGGGTGTTGTCAGAGACAGGAGAAGGAAACAAAAGGCAAAGCAATCTCTGATTACCCTCCCCTTTGTAGGACGTACAAGCCAATGCCTATGGTCAGGTGCCTGTCGGGGAGCTGAGGGTCTATGGATCAGAGAGTGACAACCAGGGTGGGGAATCACCCCGACGCCTGGGATGAGAACGAAGAAGGAGATGATAGATGAGATGCGAAAGATGAATGATAGAAAAGGTGAAGATGGAGCACCGGTGGAATGATGAATAGCGGGGTAAACCGGAGAACCCGGAGAAAATCCACCCAGACGCCGTTTTGTCCACCACAAATCCCACGTGCGGGTCCCTGGGATCGAACTCTTGGTGGGAGGCAAGCGGTCTAAGGAGAAGGAAGTGCGAGGACAAAATGTTTCGTAAACAACTTTGTCGTCGTGTGGTTCCTTCGTCGCGTTTGAATGAAGAGTCGTACTCAGAACTGAACTTCTCACTACAGATGGTAATGCTACGAACACACTCAAGATATGAATGCACACAGCTCTCTCTCTCTCTCTCTCTCTCTCTCTCTCTCTCTCTCTCCCTACATTATACATACACGAAAGGAAACGTGAGCGACCATGTCGCAGGAAAAGTCTATAGTTACAGGCTTTGAAGCACCACATAAGTGCGCCGAGTTATCATTTAACGAATAAAATGAAATAACGTGACTAAAAATTTGAAACGAATTTGGAGTAAATGTGATTCATGAAACGCAACAATACTAACAGAAATGTAAATTTTCCCAATAACGGGTTGATGTTGTACACACTTAGTAGTTTCGAAGAAATGTAACTGCATCCTGGAAAAATTTACTTTTAAACACGCACCTCAAGGGTTGATTGAAAGGCAATGAAATTTGAAAGTTGACGTTTCGCCAGAGGTGAAGTAGGTGAAGTTTTTGACTTAACTTTTTGTGCTTACACCATTTCTTAATTTGCTTTAAACTGAGCATTTAATACGATAATCAAACTTGTCAAAAGTTGTGAAATGTTTAGTCCAGGTAGTGTAGACGTTGAAGTTACCAACCTTTCATTCCTTTGTATCCTGACTTCGAAGGCAAGCCCGGAACCTCTCTCTCCCGAGAGGAGAGGAGGCCACAACAGCTGAACCCTCCAAAAGAAGTATTTCCGCACTTCGGGTTCAGTATTTCTCTCGTTTGGGAAGGTTGCAATGGTAACGTGACATTATTGCTTGTCCAGCTATGGAAGTGAAGAAGAGCTCCTGCCTCAAAGCTGAAGCATTTCTTTTGAACCATCAGGTAGCAGCTTGAAGGTTATAACTAGACTTCGGATATTTAGGTTTTTACCTATTGTTTTCCTTTACAGACTATTGAGCCTAACATAGCTAATTGCACATATAATTGACCTAAAAAGGTATTAACCAACTTTTATGGTGCCATAGGCACCTATTTCAACATAAATGCCTATTTCTGCCTTTTGGTGCCTATAAATGCCTTTTTTTAAAAAAAAATTCCAGTGAATTTATTCACTAGACTGTTGCATTCAATAAATAATTATTTAATCAACAGCAAACCTTTCATTGACTAGATACTTATTTGATTTCTGTTTGATAAAATGCGGCGTGGTGTGGTTTTTAAAAGGCTTAGCGCAACATTTAGTGCCGCATGCGAAATTGGAACTTCGGCAATGGAATACAATAACAACAATTGGCCCACGTCTGGTTCTCAGAAACAGTTATTTGAAAATAAGGCAAAGTGTCGGTTCGTGTTCATAAATAACTATATTAAACTCTTTGGTTGCTGTGATAATTTTTCTGCTAGTGGTGCAAAATGCCTAAGAACAAATCTACTAGAAGTGCATTAATAAGAACATGGATTTCGGATTTCCAGTCTTATACAACACATGGAAAAATAATCTTCTGTCAGGTATGCAATAAAGCTGTAAGCTTTTTACTGCATTTTTTGTCATTTTTATTATTCACATTAGACCATGTATGTTAACTATCGTGAGTAATTGTACCGTATGACTTTTTCTTCTATCTGAAAACAATCCCAAATTTGTTGATGCATTTTATTAAATCCAATACTGGGGTCTAACAGCACAACAGATCCTGGATACACATATTTTAAGCGGACGTGAAGCAGATCTCTCTACAGGATTTAATCCGCATAGGGTTTCTCTTTTCAAATATGTTCCAGCCATCACCGCAGACGTTGAGAGATCTTTTTCAGCATTTAAGCTAATTCTGACCGACAAAAGACATAAACTTACCCCACATCATCTGGAAATGCTTCTTGTTATTTGTGGATAAAATTACGGCCAAAAATGAAATTGAAGAATCTGTCATTTAAAAAATAACAATGTTGCATTAATTTTTAAAATTCATGTAAGACATAATTCTATACTTTATATTCTAATTAACTGACATTGATACAGATTTTTTTATAGAATGATTGATCAATTACTATATTATCTAATCTATCCTATTGTACTTATGTGTGTTTCGAAATAAAACATTAATCACTGTGTTTTGCATGGCGTGATGCATAAAATTTGTTTATTTATTGTGCCTATTAAAGACCTATTTACCTACTTTTGAAGACCTTTTTAGGAGCCTAAAATCAAATTTTTTAGGACCTAGAGATCCGAAGTCTAGTTATAACGCATTCTTATGTAAATAAATATTCTGTTTGCAAACATATACATGCCTACAACAAGGGGAAAACTATGAATAAAGGTTCATGAGCATAAATATAAAATCTTATTTCACATAAAGATACATATTTTGAGGGAAAATATGTAATACATATTTCATATAATCTTCCATAAATACATAAATCTGAATTAATCTTTGATTTTTGCTAGTATTTATCCTGCATAACTTTTTATTTATTCTATTACAAATGTATGCGATATAATATTTACGAATTATTTGCATTACTTTACGGGTATCAGAGAATGTTCACCATACCATGATGCCTAAGGTAAATAGAATAGATTAGGCCGTATCAAACTTGCTGGCATTCCCCTGCTGACCCAGCACCCTGCCCTGCTGACATTCCCCATTTGCTATCCGATATTTCATAACATGTTATACTGCTAGACCGAGCGCTTGCGATGAAGTGTGTGATTGATGCATAAGCCGCGGTCATTCTTCAGTTCTTATGAACAAGTGGTGTAACGAGTTTAAAAACATATTTATCACGGACAATGAAGTTTTGCTTTGCCAACCATGAGGAAAAACTAATGTGCAGATCAGCGTACACAGGTCACTCAACATTTTTCTGGAAATAAACATATTGTTATTGCGACTCGTATGAATTCACAATTATTGATAGGTGAACCGGCTTATTGAAGTGTAGGACAATCAAATGTACCCAGTATTATTTAGATTTATGCACAGCGTTTGTAGAAGCCGATATCCCACTCAAAAAAGTCATAATGTTCAACTTAGGAACTTTTTGGCTAAATATATCGACACTGAACCTCCTGAAGAATCAACATTAAGAAAGAACTTGCCTTCCTAAGTGCCATGATGAAACTTTGCAAAAAATTAGGGCAGCATGTGAAAATGAAAAACCTTGAGCATTTATGAAATCCAAGATTCAAGTTTCAGAAGATAGGAAATGTTGTCGGTGCATTGAAAAATGACGAAATAGTGGCGTGTAAAAAACTATCCGCATCAAATAATATAACGATTGTGGGGTTATTCAATGAAACTATGCATAAGATATGGTCAAATGATATAAAATACGATAATGTATTACTCTTTCTCATAGATGGTGCACCATACATGATAAAAACAGATCAAGTCCTTTCCGTAAGTTTTCCAAAAATGATTCATATCACTTGTGTAGTTCATGCTCTTCATAGATTATTGAATGTACCAGACTCCTATAGCGTCAAATAATAAATAACTTTACTTCCTTAAAGGCCAGAAGGATTGACTTAATCTAAACATGTAAGACGAGTAATATTAACAGCTGTTTAATTTCTAGCGTGCGCTACTTTTTTATTTTCCATACAGCATTTTTCAGTTATTTTCTACACCACGAGCCGCCACTGAGTTTCGCGAATAATTCCAATATTCTCGAAATAAACATTAGGTGATGAGCCCTAAAGGTGATCTCGAATTCGTATTTCAAGGTTTTCTGTTTCAGGATCTAAAAAAAACAAATCGAAATATTCACTATATCAGGGCGTAAAGTATTCTCAACGTTCTGGATATGATGCAGTTTAAATGGTCATTACAAACTTTCCCGTAATAGTATTACTTTAGAGTAGCGTATACACTGTTTTCCTTGTTTGTTTCATAATATTGGTTTGGTATCGGTATGGCAAATTAGTCACTCCTCATTGAACACCAAATGATCAATTTTAAGGGACAAAATGGGTATCGTTAATGAGGCATAAACTGTTTTCAGTCGATTAGACAATTTATGCTTGTGTTTTTTTTTGTTTTTTTTGTGGAGAGCACTACTGATTGAGGGGTAATTCATATTCATTCTCAATGGAATCAGGACTGCGAAAGCGAAGCCTAAAAATGCATTTCACTATTTCCGGTGTGCATTTACCCAAACATGTTTTCATCATTACTTCGAGCACTGTCTTTCTTGTAAATGGGAAGAGAAAACTTAATAATTTATCCTTTATTAAAGAGTGCCCGTAATCATTTCTCAATATGTTATTAGACAGAAATATTATATTTGTACCAAACTGACAATAAGAAAGAAATACGAGTATTCGCTTAGCTGGATAGCACTTAAAATACCTTACACGCATTTCTGAACAAGCTGCTTTACGCAGAGGGCGTACTTGATCAGGAAACAGTAGGAAAGGTTTCTGTCCTAAAATTTTCTTTGAATAACAAATACTACCATTGTCCTTTAAATCCACAAATTTAAGGTGAATTATGTGTTAAACTTGAGGAGTTTTGACCAGTCAATCAGTCGAATAAAAAGGAAGTCAGTGAGTCATTGTTACTGATCAAGAACAAGTCCTTCGATTCAATTTCAACATCCTCAATTCTTCTTTGTTTTCCGCTTTCCTTTGAGTCTCCGTATATGAACTTTTTATTTTATTATCGTCTATTCCCTCATATTTTCTTCTGCCCAGAATTATTTTTCCATTTATTGTTCCTTTCAGTGAAACTGTAAGCAAGCATTCTTATCGCATCCAATATTTTTTCCTGACCAGTGTCGGTTCTCTGTTTACCTCATCCGCACCTTCCAAAGCTAGTTTACCATTTATTTTGCCTGTCCATACTGAGCGAGTTTGCTCTGTGCTGACGTGCGAGGCTCGCATTCCGGAGGTTGCGGGTTCTATTCACGTTATAAAATTGAGTTTTTGTTTATGGACGCTCTTTAACTATGGTTCCTAGCGGCTCATTCTACATTGGGCATGAATGACCGGAAACTTTGCTTAGAGGTCTCCTTTATCAGGCTTGAGGTTCTTTTACGTGCCATAAATCTACGACATGGGACCATCGGCTTTACTTCCCTTCCGAAGGAAGCCATGCTAAGGACTTTTACGCCCGAAAAAAATCCATCGCCCTCCGCCGAGATTGAACCCGCGATCTCGGTAACAGGCTAGCATGGAACTCCTACACCACGGAGGACGACTCTATTCCCGTTGATCGGCTACCCTGACCTTGGGGTTTTCGTGGTTTTCTCTGGTCGGTAGGTGAATGCTGCGGTTGTTTCTCTCTGCCACCCCCTTTCATTCCGATTTGTCACCATGTTTCAAAGTGTGAGGCAATGCCGGACGACGCAGATGCGTGCTCCGAGGAAAGAATATTTACCGTGGACACCAGAGGGCTGCCTAGGTTGTATGGGTCATCCATCATCCACTCCGGGTGGCTGGTGATGGGTCGGGTCTTCGGAGAAAGAAATGTAAGGGACTTCTGCGCGTCTCTTTGGCCTGTCTGCCTGAGGCCTCTAGCCTCCTGTGATTCTTTCGCTTCATCCATTCCTCCAGGGTGGATGGTAGCCAAAGTAGATCTACAGAGGTCGCGGTGTGCGCAAGGTCCTCCAACGTTGTGTATCCTGTTGAATTGAATTGAGTTGCGTTTTATTTATGGACGCTCCTTAACTGCTGTGGTCCTTAGCGTCCCATTGAGCGTGAAAGACCGGTAATTTTCCTCAGAGGACTCTTTATCAGCCTTGAGGTTCTTTTACGTGCCGTAAATCTACGACAAGGGACCATCGGCTTTACTTCCCTTCCGAAGGAAGCCATGCTAAGGATTTTTACGCCCGAAAATAAGTCATCCCCCTCCGGAACCAGTATCCTGTTGTGTATATATATATATATATATATGTGTGTGTGTTAAAGTTCCATTGTTTACCCAGTTGATCAGTACTGTGTCTTACTGTTTACTTTTACCGCAATTACACATACAACACACATACAAACACTCATGCCCATGGCAGGACTCGAACCCGTGACCCTCATCTTGACGGACCGCCAAAGCTCTACGCTCCAGCGACCACGGCTAAGAGGTCCGGCAAATTATATGCTTCAATCTTCCACATATCCGCATTTCATTGATTCCAGCCGCTTTTCCTCAAATGTCGCAACTTCCGAAATTCACAGTGCCATACTCCACATATAGCACTTCATTAATTTCATTCTTAAAGTTTCATACAAAGTGTTTCCGTTTCAATTAAAATAATTAAGTTTGGTTAATTTTGGCAAGCGTCCTTAAAATTTCAGAGCCCACTAATGGACAACCAAGTGTGGTACCGCCCAACTGCTTGACTAGCGTGATCAATACTGGTCTTGTGGATCGACATGAAAGAAAAAATGAAATGTAAGGCATTTCTTAGAGAAGGTGTTGGAAGTGTTGACCTACGCCTGTATGCACTCCTGACACCTGATGAGAGTATTTCTATTGACTCGGCGCAGTTCGTCTTCAGAAAACAAATTGTATGGCGAATGTTTTGTTTCAGTTCTTCTTCGGTAAGCGGGTTTGATCTGCACACCCTATCTTTTAGCGTTACCTAAATAAATGTCATGGCCAGCCCGCTACACAGAACTTACCCCTAGTGAGAGGGTTCGTTTTCTTACCTATCTCGAGATTTAAGGCTGGTTCACAATAATTCGAGAACGGAAACGAGTGCGGGAAGCGAAACAGCATACAACAATCCACAATAATTCGGGTACGAGAACGAGAATGCATATCGCTTACCATATCGATAGCAAAATGAAAAGTCGATTTCCGCATTGGAATATCATTTGTTTGTAGTGACCAATGACATTTTTTACCTGCTTCGATTTCAACCAACATAATGTAAGTTGGCCAACGTCAAAATTCGATAGAGTAAACATTTTCTAATGCAGGTACATTAGGTACTATTTCTGGTTCCTCTAGTCCTACCAAGCTTCATTCTTTTATTAATACGCACATTAAAGTTGCTTGTTGTTCTTTGTTAATTTATATAGGCTTTTACTTTTCTTTGTAGCGTTTGCTATTGGATTTTAGACAATAGACAGTTCTTAGTTGCATGTAAACAAACTGCAGATGACACTTGCGCTATAAGAACCAACATTCAATGCATCTGAGGGAGTCAGGATACGTGGTCAGGACGTGCATTTGCTCGAATTTCTTCCTGTTTCATTTTTCCAGCTTGCGACTAGAGCGAGCTCTAGCGGCTATTTCATGTTACGCAGTCTTGAATAATTTTTCAGTGAAGAGTCTAATATACACAATATGGTCCTTATATGTCGTGCCGGGAACGAGAACGAGAAAGTTAAATCTTGACCAATTCTTCCTTTCCGTTGCCGGGGCACGGGAAAGCATTAAATTGTGAACGCCCACATTATATAATACATGCATTTTAAATTTGTCGTTCTCCTTCTGATTGCCGTTCTCGATTATTGTGAACTAGCTTTTTAGTGCAAACGACGTCGATATCACGCCATCCTTATTGTTTCTTGTTAATGGTGCGTGCGGCGTGAGAAGTTTTGCAATATGGTTCCCTCCCAAACACCAAATTGTGTGCAGTTTCCAGGGACACGAAAGCACATAATAAAATATGAGACAGGAGTCTGAAATAACTGTTATGAATACTATGAACATAGTTATTCATTCTCCTTGCGCTGATGGCTGGTGGATTGCGCAGCTATAATAATCGGCGCAACAGTTCTAGACACCTGAAAATCTTAATGAGAGCTATGATGCGAGTTGCTTACCACATCAGGTGGTGACCGATCGACTGCATGCTGCAGGAGTGCGTGGGACAGTCATCGTCAAATATCCACAACGGTTATGCACTGTGTTGCGCTGATAAACTTAGTTATATACAGTATATTAAAATCCACGCTGTAAAAAGCGCTTAATATAAAAAACGCTGTCAATCATTGCCTCCAATTCTTCCACATCTAACAACCCTTCCTCTTCTGCGAAATCACTCACATTATTGCCGTCATCACTGCTGTCACTACTTTCTGCACCATTATCCTGCATGAGAATTATTTCTGTTTGATTTTCTGTAATTCCGTATTTTTCGGAATAATGATTCTTAATTTATTCAGCATGTCGCCATACATTTTCCCATTCTGGCCTTCCAATTTCAGCAAATTGCTGGCGTTATAACTGCTCCACATATTTTAATTTAAAAGTGATATTTCTGCATGCAACCCATTTTTTGACATCAGCCCAGATTAATTCGATTGGGTTTAGATCTGGGCGATACGATGACAGTCTAAGTACATTATGGCGATGTTGTATTACTATCTGGTCAAGTATGTATGACTTCTGAAGCTGTTTGTTGGCTTTAATTAAGTTATATAGCTTTGTTTTACTCATGCTTTCATCCAAAGCTTTATTATGTCTAAGTAACCAAGCTCTCATTTCTTCTTTCAAGGAAGTTGAGGTAGGTGGTTTGTGAATTTGAGTGTTGACGCATTGTGAAGCATTGTCGATGACCAGAACAGACCCAGCAGGCATATTAGGTATCAACATGGCGTTGATTCACTTCATGTAATTTTCTGTATTCATTTCTTGATGAAAATTTCCTGTTGTTTGTTGCGAGTTGTAAAAGAAGGGCATTTGGAACGAAGCCGATCTTTCCAACAGCACGAACGATAATAAGTGGCTTTGGCAACAGGTGCCTGCAAACCTAATTCGCTATCGTCACCCAACTTTTAGATGCTGTATGACTGCTGTGTATGTATGACTCATCTTCATACATTATAGTATTTTTCTGAAATTTGTAGCACCACCTTGAAAATTGATGCTGATATAAGTACACACTGATATAAGTACATATAAAATTATAGTCATTTGGAAAGGTAGAATCAGACTGAAAAATTCAATGCCATAGCCGGGATTTGAACCACGGATCTTAGGCTTTCCGCGCCGTTGCTCTAACCGACTAAGCTATCATGGCAACATTTACTTTTTATTTTTATTTTTTTATTTTATTATTATTTTCTTATTTTATTTATTTATTTTGCTTTTCTGTTAGAACTCTTCTATTTGATTTCGGTTTCTTCCATTTGAACCCTAAATCTTTAATAATTTTTCTGAGATTTGTAGCACCACCTTGAAAGTTTCTGCTGTCTTTCAGCTGGATGAGCAATCTGCTTATTGTTAGCACAGTTTTTTCTTCCACATAGGAATTGTGAATCGTGCGCCGAATGACGCATTCGAAATCGTCTATTTCTGTAATACGCTTAAGGACCTTATGTTTCTTCCCAGGTGTGTCAAATGGTACTCTTTCATCCATATGTTTTTTTCTCTTATCTTTGAGAACTCTGGAAACGGAGCTCGGTGAAACACCAGTTGCTTTGACTACTCTTTCTTTCACTCTCATAAGGCTTTTGTGGAACTCGGATATAATTTCTTCCTTCATCTCTGCTTCTTGCTTCATGAAGTCGATGACATTTGCAATTATTTCCCTACTTTGACTATGTAACCTTACCTTACCACTTAACTTTGAAAACATAGGAGCCATGGTTATAAATATAACAAATATAAAATAAGTACTATTTAGATACTGCTGCTCTCTTTAAAATTACAACCAGATGCAGACACTTTCTATGCAGACTGTATGTGTTACGCACTGTGAGTAAGCAAAGGTATTATATCGCTTTCGTTGATTAAGCTAAACATAAACCATTCCTAGGCTCGGCAGCTGGGTTGGCCATCAAGGTCACGATTCCAGAAGTTTTGCGCGAGTAATATATCGACATCATAATCAATGTAAACAAATTTTACGCTCTTCTGCTGTCAAACCACGCGCTTTCGAACATTGGTTGCCTCTCAGAAATGACTGGAATTCTGCGTCATATCCTGCGCGTTTTAGATGTTTTTTCTTTCTTTCTTTTCGTTTCTTTTTGAATCACATATTATATTCTTGCTGGAGTTTCTTCAACTAAGATCAAGCTGGCAATACAAAAACTATAAACGATATATTATTAACATGTAGAACCACATAGTAAACGAAATGTGTAAACATCCCTTCTCTCGTCTCTGCTTACATTAGAAGTCGGGGTAATAGCGTTAGATACAGATGCATAATAATATGTTATGCAACAAGACTATAATGGTAGTAATTAAGACGCGCTACCGCTCTTTTCGTAATTTTCTACGAGCGTCTTAATTACCATTATAGTCATGTTGCATACGATTGCTTTTGGTCGAGCACATTATAATTTCAAAACTCTTGGGTTTTTACAAAAATATCTTACATTGTTAACTGTGTGTAATTAAATGCTCATCAGATTACAGTACTGATGGCAGGAACTTGAGCATGTTTGCGAGTAGTCCAACAGGTGGCAGCTCTATTGAGTCCACGCCGTACTTATTGATTTTTTAAAGCTAGCGTGAAAGCAACACATGTTGAAGCAAAGGAAATCAACTCAATTTATTATAATATTAAAATTACAATGAGCAGGGCTTATTTTATTTTAAATACACATTTAATTGTTTATCTGGGGAATGGAACCCAGTGGACTGCTGCTTTGAAGGTGTTAAAAGGTATGGGCGATAGGGTACCTTCGCGCGGCACCGAGTAAGATCATATTGAGTCGCTGAAGTATTATGGATGCTATAAAAGTTCGGTTACGTCACATGTAATCAGCGTATTATAGTGTGGCCGATCAAAAACGCTGTTTTTCGATCTCGTTCTGCTCAAGGTTCATCCCCTTAAATATGCGCGTTACTCAATCATGAGAAACAATGAACAAAGTGATGAGGTTAGGCCTATTTTAGGTCCATTTATCTGACTATTTAACGTGTACCCTTTTATGGCCTGTGACTATTGATCTCCTAAACCACTTGGCACAGATTAACGAAACCTTCCAGTTCCACGATGCTTCAGAATGTACTTGGGGAGAAATGTGCATTGAATTTGTTTTATTTGTTCTTTTATTTCTTTATTTCAACTAGGAGAAAACCAAAAATACAGATACAATTCTTTATTTACACTCGTACCATTAAAGCTTCACTAAACCTAAACCACCATTCGATGAGATGAAATTTTAGCTATACTTTAAACTTTTAATTTAACTTCGTTTTTTAAAAGTAACATAATTACTGAGAGATTTATATATTTTTTAAATCTATTAATTACTTTCACTTAATTTATTACTCCAACTCAGCGGAAAGTAGTTCTTTTGGCTTTTCTTGAAAGGATAGATACAGGGGCGCCGTCCTCTATGTTCAGTAGTTCAGTAAACCCTTAAGAATGCGCTATTAAAGAGCGGTAACTATTTAATATGTTGCATACAATAGATATTATGAATTACAATTTCTTAATTATCTGCGTTTTCACTTGAGCATCCACTCCGTTCCGCCGCCGACGCGAACATTTACTTTAAGCCTATGCATGGCTGGGTCTGTATATGGCATTATCAAATTAGGAACAATGAAAAAGCTAGCTGCCGAAAATAGCATTATTAGTGTTGAAAACAAACTTATGTAATATGTATGCAAAGTTCTTGAAAAGTCTTTCCCTGAGCGGGGGTACAGAAGGAGAACGGGAAGGGCGGTTTTTTCCATAGCATGCATGTCAGTGTGACCTCAACCACGTTTACTTTTCCGTACACTGTATTATCACAGGGTGACATGACGGCAAGCGAGTGAAGAAGAAAGTATAAATGTTATATTTACTTAACTCTACCAAATGAAACAAAATACTATTTTTTCACACATTTTATTTAAATATGGTAATATAATAATAGTAATAGCATGCTACTTATTACACTAAGAAGAGTTTAAACCATTTACACCCACATTTTGTATGTTCATAGAAACAGATGAGACATTGCTCATTGCAAAATATAAAGTTTCCATGAAACTGACCTATACAAGCACAATATTTAAACCAAAATATCAAAATACGGGAATGAAATTTACATTAATACAAACGCTTAATGTACCGTTTCTTGGAACTATTCTTCATTTGAAATCATTTTGTTTTAAAGAGATGTATCTGAAATGAATTTAGAAAATATGTGTTATATTCACATGACTTTCTCTACTCAGTATCGCTTAATTTTATCTAGTTGCTGCAAATTATTCTTACGAAGCTTATTTTTCTATGCAATGCATGTCAATCGAGAAAAAGCCCGAATAAATAGTTTCATTACACAATTCGTTGTAGATACAACGTGTATATAGGAAACAGGATCTATAGTCACATGTTTAAAAACGGGCCGCTGAATGCTGGCCCTGAAGTTCCAAAGTCTTTCCATAATATCGCGAGAAAAAACTAAATACCGACAGCACTTTAAAAGATGAGAAAGTACTGAACATTTTAAACCAATAAAAAAGGTTATCTCGCAAATGGCTGATGCCACAAAAGCTTTTTTTTATTTTGAAATGGGCGAAATGATGTTCAAATCAGCCCGGGGTCCATAAAGCTTAGTTACCTGACATTCATATTTTCAGGTCAAGGGAAAATCCCGGAAAAAATCTTATTCGGATAACTTACCCTAACAGAGATTGTGTGGTTTAAGGAGATCTAATATTCTGTGCAGTATATTTTTGTCTATCTCTTATGGTTTTACTATTATACATAATTAGATATAGAAAATGCCTACCGAATTTAGAGGACTTCATCGGCTATTCCTAGAAATTTCAATAATTACCTACATTATTTTGCAATAAAAATATCTTAAATATGTGACATTCAATTAAAATCGTTAGGGCCATTTATGAAAACATAAAAAATATCGAAACATTTTCCATGTTAAGAGTAGTTTGAGATGGATTATTTTTAACTTAAAAATCCGACTTTGGTATTTATCCGATTTTGGGTTTTAGAGTTATGCTGTTCACAGTCACATACGCGCGGAGCTCTCTTTAAATGTTTTTACGGAATTTATGGAAGTTTTGGGTTGAATGTAATACTTCTTCTTACCTACTAGGTGCGTGGTAGAGAAAGTAAATATCGGCATAGCTCTCAGATTAACAATTCTGAAATATAGTTGACAATAATCTGAAGCTGTATAATCAATTAATACTCTCAGATTTTCAGGGCGATGTACTTTTCAGTTTTGTTAACAAGGAATACTTTTTGACTTAATATTGTTAAAAAGAATGAAAATATAACAGCTTGCTTAAACCCTTTAATGTGAAAGCCTCATGTACAATTATTACTGTTTAAAACATCAGTAGACAACACTTCAAAATATTTCTGTTTTATTTGATATAGAATGAGACTACACGCCAAAGAAGGAAAGAAAGAAAGTGTCAGTGTCAAATTGTGGAATGTGCTCACACTAATAATATAATAAGCCATTTTATCTGAAGGAGGAAAAGGAAATTCTTTCACTTCCACTTCCTTAAAATCTGTCCCACAGACGTTTACATACACATACAGAACAGCATAAAGCCCTCCTTGGAACGGAAATGAGAGATTCAAATTTGTGAGATCGTCTTCGCATGTCTCTCCTACACTTCTTGAACGTGAACCTTGGAACCTTCGGTTCTCTCTACTCAGCAAACACATTCATTTATCATAACAATCCAAATATGCCCTATGTGGTTCAGGTCGGTTGATTTAGCAAACCATAAGAAAGGAGAAATTTCAGGATGCTGTTCCATCGATCCGTTTTTGCTTTCGATGTATGAACGCTGCTGTAATCATGGATATAGTTAATGATGCTCATATCGTCTCCAGGGTGTGCAGAGTGAACACTTCAGTGACATGGAAATCTCCAAGACCGGCATAACAAACTCCTGGGTATTCATTCTTGGAGATACATGGATAAGCTCATCCATACCGGCAGCCAGTGTCCATTCCAGAAAGTGATGCTCCATTCTGTAGCCACTGCACGTTGTGGCTTTTATAATGTTTTGTCTGGGCGCCAAATTGTGATTCTTCTCTCTTTGTCAAAAAAAATTTACGCTTTGTATGGTAATTTTCATGTGCTTGTAGCGTGTGAGATTTAAATCTTTTGTGTACGTGGTGGTTACATTTATGATTTGAGGTAAGTTTTGTGAGTGTGTGAGGGGTTTCTTTTTGTGCCTGGATTTGTGCTGTGAGTTTTTTTATGTAGGATTACAGCACATTTCGGTTCAGTAACGTGACCGTTACACTGGAAATTCCAAATTATTCCAGATGTTGGCAAGGTGATCCCTTTCTTTGGCGTAGCAAAATTTTTCCCCCTCCATTTCGGCCCTGAAAGTTCTTCTTTTAGTAGGTTTAATTTTTTTATGTGATGAATATATATATATATATATATATATATATTTTGTGTCTCTGCATTGCCACTTTCTCCTCCTCTCTCATTCTCTCCACTGTTTGCCCTTCCTCTCTCTCTCTTCTCCTTCACTTTTTTATCCATTCCCTGCTCCCACGTTGTTTGCTGTGTGTGTGTGTGTGTGTGTGTGTGTGTGTGTGTGTGTGTGTGTGTGTGTGTGTGTATTTCAACGGTTTGTAAGATATGTGGTCTTATTGAATATTTTTACAAAGCCTCCACTCTTTATTTTTTCTATAGGTTTGAGGACAACACTCGTAGTGGATACAGGTTTTCTGTGTACGGTACTGTGTTCTAATCACCATAGTTACCTTTCAGTCTTGCCTGTTTTAGTTTTTATTTTTTAATTACGTTTACCATTCAGTATTTCTGCTTCAAGCGCCCACGATAGTGGGTTAGCGACCTATAATTTGATGAATATATTCTGTATGTAGCAGTGTCTCAGGTATTTTTGTGAAATTTCTGGATTTTGTATGCCTGATACAACTACATTAATCTTTCAAATTTGATCCTTGCCTCATGATATTGACATTTTTATGTGTGTTATGCCACCTTGCTACCATATCTTATGCCTCTGCTAATAACTTGTTCTAGTGAAATTATTGAGGGTTATGAATCTTGTTTTCTGATGACAAATTTATCATTGTAGTGCATTACCGATGTGTTGTATACCTAACATTTCTGACCAGTGCTCTGATTGAATTTTCTTTTCTTTGCAGTCAGTGTATTTACTGTACTACATTTCAGATATTGTCACCATCATTTCTGTATGATTTTAACATAGGCATTGCTGCTTTATCCTAAATACTGGGAAAATGCCTTTGTCATTTACCTTGCTACCTTGACTTGGTTCATTATAGTGCATTTGAATTTTTGTATTAATTTTTCAGCATCACATTACTAATTTTAGCATCCACTGTTACTTTGTGTACAATTGTACCACTGAAATTGTATTCATTTTGGTCATATTTAGCCTCACTAAGCTTATTTGCTTTTAGCTTAGTAGAATACTATAGAGAGAGCTGGCTGAGTTTTTGCGTTTATATGGGAAAAGAAAGGATAAACGAGAGTAGATGCGAGGGTTCAAGGAGGAAAATGGGTTTATATGGGGAAGATAGGGAAAACGGGGACAGATGATAGGCTAGACAGATGTTGAAGGAGGAGGAATATGGACTAGTATACAGGAGAGATAGGGAATACGAGGAGAGGTACTAGACTAAGCAGGGCTTGAAGGGTAGAATATGGTTTTTATATGGGAGAGCTAGAAAATCAAGGAGTGGTATTAGGCTAGGAGGGTTTGAATAGTAGAGTATACATTTATATGAAGAGACAAGGAAAACGAGGGTAGATGCTAGGTTGAGAGAGCCTTCAAGTAGGAAAATGCGTTTATATGGGAGAGATAGGGAAAACGAGGTGAGATCCGAGGTAGAGCAGGTGCTGAAGGAGGGGGGAACGCCCTTTATGTGTTAGAGGTAGGGAATACGTGAAGAGGTAGTTAGTTAGACAGAGGTTGAGGGGTACGGTATTCGTTTATGCGGGGAAGGTATGAAAAACTGAGAGAGATCCTATGCTAGGAGAGAGTTGAAGGAGGGCAATGCGCTTTTTATGAGAGAGGTAGGGAATACGAGGAGAGGTACTAATCTAGACAGAGTTTGAGGAGTAGAGTAGGCGTTTGTATGGGAAAATATAGGAAAACGAGAAGTAGAGAGCTTAGTGTTGACGTATGTGTAATGTTCATCCATACATAACATCATTTAGACTCATTGACGTCGAGATTTAAACGCTAACAAAGGCTATATTGCGTTCTAACGTCCCGGCATCCTGCCTCTAAAGAGTTGCACGCAGACCCTCGATCGAAGTATGCCGCCGCGTGTATTTTGATTGATTAATGTAATTAAACGCTACTCGTCGATCGGTGAATACAATTATTCCAATTAAGCATTTCTTTATTGTTACAGTATAAAGAGTAATTCGGATAGTATCGTATATATGTAGGGTAAACCGGTTAGTGTCACAAGTGTTCACGGTAATTCAGAGTAGCGACTCGTATCAGAGCTATTTACGGTAATTTTCATATGATTCGGGTAGTATGTCGAGTATTTAACTCATTTTAAATAGGTAATTCAGATAGCGTCACAGGTATTCATGGTAATATAGAGATTAATCAGATTATAAACATTTCTCATCAAACGTTACAAAACTTTTATATACTTTTTTTCTAAGTCTTACAAACTTTTTATATGTTAAACAGTTAGTGTGCGAGACGGAGAGTAATAAACCGCATATTAGTTTACAGTGAAGGTATATAGAAGTATTCTAAATTTACCCCACACCGAACGCTCTAACCTATCCCTACCTTGACTTCTCATTGTCTATTCAATCCTATCATCATCTAACCTAACCAACGTAACAAGACGTAACACCACGTGACAAGACGTAACGTAACCAGCAAACGTAACCACGTAACACTGCGTAACATAACCACGTAACAAGAAGTAACGTAACCAGCTAACGTGACAGCGTAACAAGACGTAACACTGCGTAATATAAACACGTAACACGACGTAACGTAACCAACAAATGTAACCACGTAACAAGACTAACACTACGTAACATAGCCACGTAACAAGACGTAACGTAACCACGTAATAAGACGTAACACCACGAAACATAACCACGTAGAGAGACGTAACTATCATAACACTGCGTAACATAAGCACGTAACATCACGTAGCATAGCCAAGTAACACAACGTAACATAAGCACGTAACCACGTGACAAGACTAACACCGCGTAACATAACCACGTAAAAAGACGTCACACTACGTAACATAGCCACGTAATCACGTGACAATACAACATCACATAACAAGACGTAATCAACGTAACACCGCGTGCCATTAGCACGTAGCCTCACGTAATATAAGCACGTAACCACGTAACAACACGTAGGAACCATGTAACCACGTATCATAGCCACGTAACTACGGAATATGGCGTAATACCCCGTGACATGACGTAACCAGAAACGTAACAAGTCGTAACAGCACCTAATCTCCCTAAGCAGAGATAAGCTCGAGCTTCTTTTAGTGAAATTGCATCGTTTTGTTCTGATTTTATTATTTGAGAGTCTTAATTGAAAAGTTTTACGTCAACATACCTTTATTTTAGTTCGTTGTAGGCGCCTATCCCCTTTATCTGGGCTTGAGACTAGCACTAGGATTGCTCCTAATGGCAGAGTTAACCCTCCCCTTCCATCTTCTTCTTCTTTATTCATCAGGTGTCTGCTAGGTGTATACACATCACACATCCTGAAACTTCATATACAAAACCCCTTATCAGCAGCATGTACCCATTAATTTCTGCGTTTACGTTAAACCGTCATCCGACGTTGAGCATCTGGAAACTGGTATTCCTAAGCATCCCTATGTATATCGTGGTGTTGTTGCTGCTCAGAAGTTTATGGAATACCTGTCGTTCCTTGCAAAGGAAATTAATAATATATACAAATCTACCATGCCCCTGAAACTTATAGATCAACAGCAGATAGATTTCAACTCCTCTACAGTATGTTACGTGTGTGGAAAAAACTTTACTGAAGAGAACTACAAAGTACGTGACTATAACCACATCAATGGTGAATATCGTAGAAGTCTACATAATGAATGTAATTTAGCCTTCAAAACACCTAAATATATTCCAGTCTTAAAGCACAACCTCAGTGGGTATGACTCACACTTCATTGTTAAGGAGCTGGGATGCACAAGTGAGCGGGTGGAAGTAATTCCTAGCTCTGAAGAAAGCTATATATCATTCTTCAAGGATGTAGGAGATATAAAGCTTCGGTTTGCGGATAGCTTTCGGTTCCTCAGTACAAGCTTGGATAAGCTGGTGAAAAATCTAACATCGTACCCTGAAACACTTCGGAGAAGACAGGCTGAAGTTGATTACTCGTAAGGGAGTATTTCCCTATGATTACGTAACTTCATGGGATGTTTTGAACGACACTTGCTTGCCTCCTAAGGACTCCTTCTACAATAGATTAAATGAAGAAGAAATTAGTGATGCTGACAACAATCATGCTAGAAATGTATGGGAGCTGTTTAATGTAAGAAGCCTGGGCGAGTACAGCGACCTTTACTTAATCTCTGATGTTCTTCTAGCTGATGTCTTTGAGACATTTAGAGATCAAACCCTCAAACACACAAAGTCGACCCTGCACATTAGTTCACCTCTCCAGGACTTAATGGGATGCCATGTTGCTGTATACTGGAATTCAGCTGGAATTGTTACAGGATTATGACCAATTACGCATGGTGGAATCCGGCATAAGAGGAGGTTTATGCCAAGTTTTCCAGCGGTATGCCGAATAATCCGTCGAGACCAACCCAATTTATTACATATGTGGACGCCAATAACTAATATGGTTGAGCCATGTGCCACTTCCTCCCTTATGGTGGATTTGAGTGGATATCACTTGAAAAATTCGACCTAGAAAGACTACAAGAATATGATCATCATGGATATATATTAGAAGTCGACATCGAATATCCTGCAGAAATTCACGATCTACACAACGACCTGCCTTTCCTGCTTGAGCGCATGAAGCCTAAGGACTCAACTACAAAGGAACTGATACCCCATCTTGGACCTCGAAAGAAGTATGTAGTACATTGCATGGCTTAGAAGCAAGCTCTTAATCATGGACTACGACTAAAAAAAATCCATCGTGTGCTACAATTCCTACAGTCACAATGGATAAAACCTGATGTAGAATTTAACAACAGACTACGACAACAGGCTGCAAATGATTTTGAGAAGGATCTCTACAAACTGTTCAACAATGCTATGCTCGGAAAAGCTATAGAGAACCTGCGTAATCGTGTGGATATACGGTTGGTGACAAACGAGAAAACACTGGAAAAGTTAATTGCCAAGCCTACGTTTATCGATCGAACAATATATGCTACCAATCTAGTTGCTATGCATATGGCATCCCGTCAGATTGTGTTCAACAAGCCTATATACATTGGAATGAGTGTGTTGGACATCTCCAAGACATTAATGTCCCACTATCACTATGATGTCTTGTTACCGTATTATGGAGCTGAAAACCTGAAGCTTATGTATATGGATACTGATTCATTCATTCATCGAGTGGGAACTGAACATGTGTAGCAGGACAAGCTACGTTTTCTTGAGCACCTAGATACAGCTGATTATCCTACAAGCCAAATATGCTATTCAGCTCCAAACAAGAAGGTGCTTGGGAAATTTAAAGATGAAGCTAATGGTAAAATCATTCAGCGCTTTGTCGGATTACGACCTAAGATGTATGCACTAGATATCCACGGCTCAATGATAAAAAAGATTAAAGGTATAAAACGTAGTGCTATTAAGTAGTACGCCACATTCAAGAGCTATACTGACTGTCTTAAAACTAGAGAAATAATAAGAACGCCCATGAATCTGATCCTGTCACGACAGCATGCTCTTACCACAGTGCAAGTGAATAAAATTATATTGACTCCATCCGACGATAAAAGTGTTATTGCCGAGGATGGCATAACGAAATATGCATATAGGGATTACAGCATTATAAATAGTGCTTAAGAGAATGTAAGTCAAAGATGAAGATTTTCTCCGCGAGTCTACAATTTGAAAAAATGGAAGTTTGCCAATGTGATGTAGAGTTGGTTCGAGCGATTCTTTTGCAGTAATCGATTCATGCGATTCGTTCACGGTTCATGAATCGATTCATACGATTCGTTCACGATTCATGAATCGTCCTCTTACTACCTGTCTGCTAGTCTCTCCTAGCGCACGATTCGTTCATGAATCGTCACTTTGTCTGCTGGTCTACCGTACTGCACGATACAATCATGAATCGCAACCTTGTCTGCTGGCCTGCCCTAGTGCACGATTCGTTCATGAATCGTCGCCTTGCCTGCCGTCTATTCTAACTCACGATTCTTATATGAATCGTCCCCGTTTGTACTTTGCAGTTTGCAGCAAAAATACGCAATCAAGACTTTTTTTGTTACGATGGGGGCTATGATCTTTTTCTTTGGCATATAAAAGACAATGTATGTAAAAGCGCTTTCCGCGTTATTTTGGATAATACACTTGGAGTTTCCTGAATTTGTCATAAAAAATCAACCTGTGTGATTCCACTTAAGTTACGATTACATAAGGTATTATGCAAAGTAATTATGAAGATATTATTATTATTATTATATTCTTCATTTTGATGATTAGGCATTCCATTCGATTCTTTACTTTACTCCTCTCTTTTTCTGGGGTATCCGATGTCTCTTTTTCCCGACGGTTTATATTTATTAATTAATGGTGGTATTCTTTCTTCAGTCATGTAGTTCATATCGCTTTCCAATTAAGTTAGTTTTCTTCAATTTTATGATGTAATTTATAAATATTCAGTTCTCTAATTTTATCGTTTCATTTCTTATTAGATCTAATCTAGCGCATTCTCAAGTTCTTCGTAAAAATCTCATTTCCGCTGTCTGAATTTTACTTTTGTCCAATTTTTTTTTATTATTATTATTATTATTATTATTATTATTATTATTATTATTAGTATTATTCGTCACTACTGCCGAAGTTTCACGCGAAAATAAGCTATATAATTTTTATAAATACGTGAAAGGTATAAACCCTGTAGGCAGAGAATAATAATTTTTTACATAAATTTTACATCAGCATATTCGAGGTGCTTTTAATGCATTAGAATTGGCTTAGTTATATCGATGCATGTTCTTATACTTTTAATGTAGATTATAGTATACAAATTAATTCTTTTAAATTATATAATTTTAAAAGTTATTCAAACCAAGAATTCAAAAATTTCCTATTTTTCCTCCATTTTGCATATATTCTAGTATTGTATATTATAATAGTTACTACACCGTAATCATGCAATACTGTGTATCAGATCTCTCAGTAAAGTACTGAAAATTACTTCTATTGTTTATACCACGTGCTGCAGCCTCCGTTCATCCATTGGCAATGCTTACGATTCATTTTACTGCGCTTTACAGCTATTTACGCAATTTGTTTTTAAGAATTAATCTTTCTCGGCTGAACTCGATACTCCTAGGTTATGCCATCAGCATCTCAAAGAATCGTGTTGATCTACCAATTCACATTATAAATTCTAACAAATCTTTCAACCTGTGCAATTCACTACTACTTATCGACAGAACTCGGCAATATATATTATTGCGGTGCTGTTCTGTTTTCGTATACTATGATATAGCATCACAATGCTTGGTAACTTTCCTGCTCATCATCGTACTCACTCGGCAGCATTCGTCCGGGCTCGGCTTGGAAGCCAAAGCTAAGAGTGAGTAGTAAACAAAGCGCAAGCGAGAATGAATCGAGAATGTCCTGATCACGATTCTTTTTGAATGACGATTCATGCACGATTCTTCCGATTCATTTTGAGCGACGATTCATGCACGGTTCTTGCGATTCTTTTTGAACGACGATTCATGCACGATTCTTACGATTCATTTTGAACGACGATTCATACACGATTCTTACGATTCATTTTGAACGACGATTCATGCTAAGACTGACACGATTCATACGATTATTTCCTTGTAGTCGTTCATATGAACGATTTTTTCATGAATCGTCCCATGTATAATGTGATGTGTATACACCTAGCAGACACCTGGTGAATAAAGAACATTAAGAATAATGAAGGGGAGGCGTTAACCCTGGCATTAGGAGCGATCCTATTGCAAGTCTCAAGCCTAGATAAAGGGGAGAGGCGCCTACAACGAACTAAAATAAAGGTATGTGGATGTAAAACTTTTCAATTAAGACTCTCAAATAATAGAACCTGAATAAAACGCTGCAATTTCACTAACAGAAGCTCGAGGTTATCTCTGGTTAGGGAGATTAGGTGGTGTTACGACTTGTTACGTTTCTGGTTACGTTATGTCACGGGGTGTTACGCCATATACGTAGTTACGTGTCTATGATAAGTGGTTACATGGTTGCTACATGTTGTTACGTGGTTACGTGCTTATATTACGTGAGGCTACGTGCTAATGTCACGCGGTGTTACGTTGATTACGTCTTGTTATGTGATGTTATGTCTTATCACGTGGTTATGTGGCTATGTTACGTAGTGTGACGTCTTGTTACGTGCTTATGTTACGTTGTGTTACTTGGCTATGTTACGTGGTGTTACGTGCTTATGTTACGCAATGTTATGGTGGTTACGTCTCTCTACGTGGTTATGTTACGTGGTGTTACGTCTTGCTACGTGGTTACGTTATGTCTTCTTACGTGGCTATGTTACGTAGTGTTAGTCTTGTTACATGGTTACATTTGTTGGTTACGTTACGTCTTGTTAAGTGTTTATATTACGCAGTGTTACGTCTTTTACGTTGTTACGTTTGCTGGTTACGTTACTCCTTGTTACGTGGTTATGTTACGCAGTGTTACGTCTTGTTACGTGGTTACGTTTGCTGGTTACGTTACGTGGTGTTACGTCTTTTTACGTTGGTTAGGTTAGATGATGATAGGATTGAATAGACAATGAGAAGTCAAGGTAGGGATAGGTTAGAGCGTTCGGCGTGGGGTTAATTTAGAATACTTCTATATACCTTCACTGTAAACTAATATGCGGTTTATCCCTCTCCGTCTCGCACACTAACTGTTTAACATATAAAAAGTTTGTAAGACTTAGAAAAATAATATACTATGTGATCAAAAGTATCCGGACACCCCCACAAACATACATGTCTCATCCTCGGTACATTGTGCTGTCACCTACTGCCTGGTACTCATTATTCGCGACCTCAGTAGTGATTAGACATCCTGAAACAGCAGAATGGGACGCTCCGTGGAACTCACGGGCTTCGAACGTGGTCAGGTGATTGGGTGTCACTTGTGTCAAAGGTCTGTACGCGAGATTTCCACACTCCTAAACATCCCTAGGTCCACTGTTTCTAATGTGATAGTGAAGTGGAAACGTGAAGGGACATGTACAACACAAAAGCGTACAGGTCGACCTCGTCTGTTGACTGACAGAGACCGCCGACATTTGAAGAGGGTCGTAAGGAGTAATAGGCAGACATCTATCCAGACCATCACACAGGAATTCCGAACTGCATCAGGATCCACTCCAAGTACTATGACAGTTAGGCGTGAGGTGAGAAACCTTAGATTCCATGGTCGAGCGGCTGCTCATAAGTCACACATCATGCAGGAAAATGCCAAACGACGCCTCGCTTGGTGTAAGGAGCGTCAACATTACACGATTGAACAGTGGCAAAACGTTGTGTGGAGTGACGAATCACGATACACAATATGGCGATCCGATGGCAGGATGTGGGTATGGCGAATGCCCGGTGAACGTCATCTGCCAGCTTCTGTAGTGCCAACAGACATTCGTAGGTGGTGATGTTATGGGGCTTGCACCCCTTGTTGTTTTGCGTGGCACATCACAGCGCAGACCTACATTGATATTTTAAGCACCTTCTTGCTTCCCACTGTTGAAGAGCAATTCGGGGATGGCGATTGCATCTTTCAACACGATCGAGCACCTGTTCATACTGCACGGGCTGTGTCGGAGTGGTTACACAATAACATCCCTGTAATGGACTGGCCTGCACAGAGTCCTGACTTGAATCCTATAGAATACCTCTGGGATGTTTTGGAACGCCGACGTCGTGCCAGGCCTCCCCGACCTACATCGATACCTCTCCTCAGTTCCGCACTCCGTGAAGAATGGTCTGCCATTCCCCAAGAAAGCTTCCAGAACCTGATTGAAAGTATGCCTACGAGAGTGAACGCTGTCATCAAGGCTAAGGTTGGGCCAACACCATATTGACTTCCAGTATTACCGATAAAGGGCGCCACGAACTTGTACGTCATTTTCAGCCAGGGGTCCGGATACTTTTGATCACGTAGTGTATATAAGAGTGTTGTAACGTTGGATGAGAAATGTTTATAATCCAATTACTCTCTAAATTGCCATGGATACCTGTGAGGCTATCTGAATTACCTGTTAAAACGAGTTAAATACCCGACATACTACCAGAATAATGTGAAAATTTCCTTAAATAGCTCTGGTACGAATCGCTGCTCTGAATTGCCATGAACACTTGTGACACTAACCGGTTTAGCCTACAAATATATGATACTATCCGAATTACTCTTTATACTGTAACATTAAAGAAATGCTTAATTGGAATAATTGTATTCACCGATCGACGAGTAGCGTTTAATTACATTAATCAATCAAAATATACGCGGCGGGGTACTTCGATCGAGGGTCTGCGTGCAACTCTTTAGAGGCAGGATGCCGGGACGTTAGAACGCAATATAGCCTTTGCTAGCGTTTAAATCTCGACGTCAATGAGTCTAAATGATGTTATGTATGGATGAACATTACACATACGTCAACACTAAGCTCTCTACTTCTCGTTTTCCTATATTTTCCCATACAAACGCCTACTCTACTCCTCAAACTCTGTCTAGATTAGTACCTCTCCTCGTATTCCCTACCTCTCTCATATAAAGCGCATTGCCCTCCTTCAACTCTCTCCTAGCATAGGATCCCTCTCAGTTTTTCATACCTTCCCCGCATAAACGAATACCGTACCCCTCAACCTCTGTCTAACTAACTACCTCTTCACGTATTCCCTACCTCTAACACATAAAGGGCGTTCCCCCCTCCTTCAGCACCTGCTCTACCTCGGATCTCACCTCGTTTTCCCTATCTCTCCCATATAAACGCATTTTCCTACTTGAAGGTTCTCTCAACCTGGCATCTACCCTCGTTTTCCTTGTCTCTTCATATAAACGTATACTCTACTATTCAAACCCTCCTAGCCTAATACCACTCCTCGATCTCCTAGCTCTCCCATATAAAAACCATATTCTACCCTTCAAGCCCTGCTTAGTCTAGTACCTCTCCTCGTATTCCCTATCTCTTCCGTATAAGCCTATATCCCTCTCCTTCAGCATCTGGCATCATACCATTTGTCCGCGTTTTTCCTATCTTTCTCATAAAAGTCATACTCCACACCTCAAACTCTGTCTAGCCTAGCACTTCTCCTCGTATTCCCTACCTCTTATATAAAGCGCTTTCCCCTACTTCAACCCCTGTCTAGCCTATCATTGGCCTTCATATTCCCTATCTCTCGCATATAAACGCATACTCTATCATTCAAACCCTCCTAGCCTTATACCTCTCCTCAGTTTGCTACCTCACCCATTTAAAAGCCATATTCTACCCTTCAAGCCCTGTTTAGTCTAGTACCTCTCCTCGGATTCCCTATCTCTTCTGTATATAAGTCCATATTCCCCCTCCTTCAACGTCTGTCTATCCTATCATCTGTCCCCGTTTTCCCTATCTTCCCCATATAAATGCATTTTCCTCCTTGAACCCTCGCATCTACCCTCGTTTTCTCTATCTTTTCCTATATAAACGCAAAAACTGCGCCAGCTCTCTCTATAATATTCTACTTATCTTTACAATATAACTATTTTGCTTTCATTCACTGTGATATGATACTATAATTCTTTGTCACGGCCATATCTGTTTCTGTGAATATTACTGGCGTATACTGCTTCATACTGAATGATTAATTCTTACCTGTGTGTACCATTGACTTACATATTTGATTTATTGCCAATTTCTGGCATTGTCTATGGAAATTTACTTTTTTTAACTGCGTTGTTTTATAAATGCAAACTTTGCCTCTCTTACAGCATTAATATTTATGCATTTTGCTCATACATATTTTTGTCTCTTATGCAATAATATTTTTATGTGGTGTATGTCACTCATCTTTTTTATTACAGCCACTGTTTAATTGCATGCCTGTGTTTAATTATTTTTTTTGCCTACATTTCTGTAATAATACTTTGCTATATAGTTTCACTATGCCAAAGAGAAATAACAGACAACCCTCAGACAAGCCTGTGGAAGACCACCCTCCTACGCCTTCTACTAGTGGTGGATCATCGACCTCGGTGGCCACCAATAATGATTTAATTACACTTGTACAAGCAGTCGTCCAGAGTACTGTGTCTGCTGTTCAATCCTCTTTGTTCGACCCTCTGTTGAACCTTCTTTCTTTAATGCTGCAGTAGACAATCCTTTTGTATTTCTAAATACTTTTGAAAGGGTAGCTTTTACTAATAACTGGTCAGATTTGCAAAACGTTAAGTGTTTGCCTTGCTACCTTGAAGATACTGCTATACAATGGTTTCAGACATTTTGTCACAGGCATCCCTCTCATGATTGGGCTCTTTTAAAATCTTCTTTTATTACAGCTTTTCAGGTTGCTCACCAAGATGAATTGTTAGAAATCAAACTCCGACAAAGAATTCAATTAGATTCTGAACCTGTTTTGCACTATGTTTATGATGTACTGTCTTTATGTGATCAGGTTAATCCAAGTATGGTTCAAACTGAGCAAATAAGAAATTTACTAAAGGGTCTGAAACCTGAGTATGTAAACATTATCCTCCCAATGAACCCTCTTACTGTAGATGATCTTTTACGGGCTCTTAAGCGGTTTTAACTTTTGGATTATGGATTGCTGCTATTAGCGCAAACAATTATTAATTATAACTAGAGTAATTATGACGTAGTACCATCTCGCTGATTCCTCAATGAAATAAGTGAAATACTCCCTTCTCCTACTCTATACTCTAGCATTTGTTAACATTATTTATTTAACACCTTCACCTGTTCTCTAGTCATTTAAATAATACCAAACAAACCGATATGTCGTTTCGTTACATACTGCAGTCTACCTAATATATGAATGGGCTTTTACCAATTGTGAGATATGTTGATTTGCAGATCTATGAGATTCTCCCAGGCTTTAATTTAATTTTAATGGCACCTCTTCTATGCTTTTAATTTGTGAAGAAATCTTAAAGGATGTCCAGGCAAACAAGGCATTTATGGGCGCATGCCGATGGTCTTGAGATGTTTTAAAAAGTCTCCATTAATGGCAACAAATTTAAAATAAAGGCGTAGTTATGACCTTCAATCAAGCTACAGATAATTAAAAATACGATTAACCCATTTAATGCTTAATAAAGTAGATTATAATGTTAATATCGGATGTAGAATTAAACTCTGGTCTTCCACCTGACAGGCCAGAGCACAAACCATTACGCCTCAAAGCAACTGCTTGAAACAGGAGACTACACGTTCAAGCGTTTCGGCCACTGTTCTGGATTCCATTATAGTAGATTCCCGCTTCTTATTGTAATAAAAATTAATTAAATGACGATAAAAAGCAACGTATTTATTTCCTCTCGCATGTTGGAATCAAATACGTGGTTATTTCATTATAGTATTTCTTTAACTAACAAAGTTTCAAAGTCTTTACCATCAGCTCAGAAATATTCAGCTGCAACCTCTATTCGCGGACTTTTTATCTTAATTACTCTTACTTTTGTACCGATTTCAATCAAACTTTAAATGTGTAAACAAATGTTATGTCTACTGTTGTGTGTAAATTTTCAGTTCTATACGTGAGTGGTTCGCCTAAAATTGAAAGTGTTAGGAGGCTCTCTATGTAAAATACGCTTTAGTATGATGACTATAATTGTGGTGACTGATTTTATTTTTAGAGGTCGCGGGTTCAAACTCGACGGAGGGCGATGGATTTTTTCGGGCGTAAAAATCCTTAGCACGGCTTCCTTCGGAAGGGAAGTAAAGCCGGTGGTCCCGTGTCGTAGATTTGCGGCACGTAAAAGAACTTCAAGCCTGATAAAGAGGCCTCTAAGCAAAATTCCCGGTCTTTCACGCCCAATATAGGATGGGACGCTAAGGGCCACATCAGTTAAAGAGCGCCCATAAATAAAACTCAATTCAATTTGATTTTATTCTCTATGGCTTTTTCTTGTTTTTATTATCATTTTTGCAAAAATGGCAAAGCGTGGATTTAGTGACGAGTGTGAAATAAAAAGGTTTATAAGAATTAACTTTTAATTTCGTTCCGTCAGTAAGAATGTTGGAACTGTGAAAGTGGAAAGACAGACAACTGAGCTGCGTTAATCTACTAAAACCTGGCTTAAAACCCCGGGAAACAAAATGATAAACAATTTATTAGAAAACTATGTAAGAAAAGAGATGAAAGCTTACTTACAAATGTAACAGACTTCAGCTGGGAACAATTATTGTATTTCTCACAGGACATGCTCCTGTGTAAAAGCATCTTAATACGATGGAAGTATTTCAGGGTAACTTAGATTGCAGATTGTGCAAGAAAGAAGCTGAAACAGCCCACCACATTATATGGCCTCACATTGCTTTTGGGAAAATGTTTTTAGAGCTAGAAGAATTTGAAACCATATCTGTTATGAGGCTGCAATCCTTGATAAAAGGGTGCAGACAATAATTGGCTTTAAAACGATACAGGTATTACAACAAACTCAAGGTTGAAGTGCATCCGGAGAAATGACGGAAATCTGTATCGAAAAAGACAAGACAAGAGAAGTCAGTACTAATCACTGTATCTAGGTGTGTCTGATGTTCAATGCCGCATTTGTGTTGTGAAGCCTACTAGATTGTACAGTAATACCGAACGCTCGTCATGTTCAGTACGCGCATGTAATTGTCAGTTTCTCATTGTGTACCCAGTACACATTAGTTGGGACAGTAGGTACACACTTGGTGTGAGTTACATTTCATTTTGATTGGGAAATGAGGATGTTTCATACCGACACGGGTAGCCGAGGTCGCCAAGGCACGGACTCTTGAACGGGAGGTCTGCGGTTCAGACTCCGCAAAAAAGCTCTTTCATGAAGTCGAATTTCAATTATGTTCACGCAGCGCTCCTGTTATTGTGCTGCATCTGTAACCCCATGCTGCTAACCTCAAAATGCTTAGTTTGATACTGCCTCTCTTCTCTACAGATAGACGGAAAGAGAAACAGACAAATAAATGGCTTATTTGTATCATTTTACATCACATTTCTGCGATAAATAGAACTGATTATGCAAGCACTAAGTTGTCTAAGCCGTTGTTGCAATTGTTGGCATTGTTTGTTAGTCATGAATATGCATTCTGGTAAAAAGGAAGACTTTATAATATGAATTCAGTTTTGAAGCCTAACAAACAGAAAAGCCATATTTGCAGCGGCATAAATTGGCAAGTTTTGGGTCCAAGAATTGATTTACGGAGAGATAAACGGCAAACCCTGGAGGTACATAAACACTTCTATGTCGGGAAAAATCCGGAGATTTCTTTTGCCTTATCAACGCAATCTGCTATATTGCAAAAAATGGAATTTACAAATAGCAAACCCTACATATTAATCAACACTTCTGTAAAAAAACAATAAAAGTTGGGAAGTCTCTTTTACAGTATGAACACACTCTACTTGAGTAAAAAATTGTTTTTCATGGCTATAACAAGAACATGAGGCAGATTGCTGAGGAAATTTTGTGGAATATTAATTACGCGAATTTAATATTTTCTGGACAAACATTCTTAGAGCTCCAGTGTTTCGGGACAGTTCTTCATAACCTAAGAATGATTTGATACAAAAGTTGTGACCAATAATATTTATGCTACTGTTTACAGTTGAATATCACTTCACACTGATTTATGTTAACTGGTCAGAAAGGTGAATGTTCAGTTCATAGTAAAGATATTTGTATTAAGTGTGCAGGACACAGACACCCACTAGCACAGTATTTTGTGGGACAGCTTGACAAAATCTCAGCGCTGGTTACTGTCAAGGGTCACGGCCAAGTCAAAGCGCCCTGCGAACTGCGTGGGCAACGCGGTTAATGCGCAGATTCAGAGTTCCGGTTTTGGAAAGGAGTATGTTTGGGATTTTCCATTATACTGTGGTTACAACTTACTTTCAGTTTTATACAAAATTAATTTCTGAAGTGTGTAACTTAAATAATTCTATATTTTTTGTTTTTGTTAACGCGCATAGAAAATTAGAAAAGAGTAGATTCCTAGTATAGTGCTAAACCTGAGTGGAGATATCTTTTGTATAAGGTGCATGTTTAGGATACTTCTTTCTGCATTATTTACTTGTTTTCATGTTTTAAAATGTAAACATTCTAAACCAGTAGTTTCCAAATGTGCCAGCTGCATCCCACCTTATCAGCGCCGTGTTTCTCATGCTCCCTATGTTCATTATATATAGTGTTCTTTTTTCCTCAGAAATGATTTTATTTGGGAATAATGAAGAATACGTGGGAAGGTTTCAACGTTCACAATAGTACCGAAAATATGTTAACAAAACCTACAAAACGTGTGGCCGAAACAAGAATGTAAATAGGAATATATAATGAACACAGAAAGTATTTGTCTCCACTTTAAAAAAAGTTCTAGCAGCCACATTAAAGGGGAGAAAAAGTTAATTCTTAATTTACATAAAGAACAAAAGATATTACAGTATATGTGTTTTGGCACTTTTCAAGATTTTTTATTTTATTAGCCTTATAGTTATTGCACTTTTTTAAAACTTTTACGTTTGTGGTATTTTCAAAATTACTTTACATGCATTTAGTGCAGCCAACATATTAGTACACTGCAATTGCGGTGAAAATAGGTTTTGATCTGACGGAGGGGAAAAAAGTCAATTTCAGAAAAATTAACGCTTTTACTAAACTTTCTCGTTAACACCTTTTTACTGAGCGGGATGGCTCAGGCAGCCACGTCTGTGGCTCGCATTCGGGAGGTCCCGGGACCGCCCGCTCTGACCCATGGGTTTTTCGGGTGTTTTCCCGGGTCGTCAGGCAAATGCTGGGGTGGTTCCTTTCATCCCCCGAATTTCCTGTCCTTACATTTCATTCCATTCTTCATTTCATTTATCTTTCATTCCGTTGGTCTATTTCAGGGTCGGAAGATTCGACGATGGTGTTTCGGTGCAGCGTGGCAGGGGAAAAGGATGCTCTTTGTGACTATCTTCGTCCCTCGGCTTTCGGCTGGCTGCCGGAGTATCCGAACTCCCTTGAGGGACGTTGGACACCTTCTGTGTGGGATGGAATCCCCTGTCTGCCTGTCCGTCTGCTGGGTCTCTCTATCTGGAAACTTGGGGACTCTGACATTGCTGTGCCGTCGCTCCTGGTTCCGGCCCTCCCCCGGTGTCTCCTCTCGCCTCATCCTTCCTCCCGGGGACGCCCCCTCGTGGGGCGTAGGTACAATATCCACTCTGGATCGGTGCCGACTCTCCTCCGTAGTCAATCCAATCCACTCCAACGCCTCGTTTGTTACAATTTCATAAATTTATTTATTCATCAATTTATGTCATAATTAATATGCCAGTGATATTTTCAATATTACTTTAAAAATGCGCTACTACATGCATGTAAAATAATTTTCTTAACGTCATAGATGAAAAATTTGAAAAATCGTTGCAATTAAAAAAATAAACTAATAAAGCAAAAAAAAAACCTGGAAAAATGTCGAACACGTAAAGTGTAATATAGTTTCTTCTTTCTGCGAATTAAAATTAATAATTTTCTTCGGTTAATTTGGCTGCTAGAATTTTTTAAACTGAAGACAAATGCCTTCTGGAGTCACTGTATATATCATACTTTAACAAATTGTCAAAAGGAATCTGCTGCTTCAAGTGGTGTTGACCTGAAGAACAGTTTAAATAAATGTGTAACTAATGTATTACAACTAACTTTAATTTACATGAAACATTTAAACACAATTTGAATCCAAGAGCACAAAAAAAGAACTCTTCTCACCCACTCTCAACGGTACTTTGGTTTAAAATATTGTATCTTATTAAAAACAATTAACATAATATGTATGTATACGTATAACTCCAGCAGTTATGAATTTCAATTTAAACTCAATGTAGTTGATAAGGATTCTTATGTTACTGGGACACATTTGTTCAGTGAATTGCAAAACACATATAAAAACCAAACAATGGAACGCTTTCAGAGACAGTTAAAACAGCGTATACTGGACAATCTTGTTCATTTGATGGATTAATTTAATACCTGTTTCTTAAAAATTTAGTGATATGCAATGCCAATGTCAGAAAACTTGTATCAAAGTTATTATTTTAATTATTTACAGGATGTATGTTTCCATTGTTATCTGAGTAAGTAATAAATCTCCCACGGACCCCAAGGCCACGAGTCCCCCATTTTGGGAATCAGTCATCTAAAATGTCGCCAGTATTGTTCCCTCTGGCAAGCTTTATTCCAGGTTTTCCTCAGTCCTCGTAAGTGGCAAATGCCGAGGAGTAGAGCTGTCCAACGAACGAGTTTTGTTAATGAATTTGTACCATTCATGCGTTCGAACAGAAATAACCTGGTGTTTAGGGCGACTATGGTATACCAGAACTCGAAAGGTGTCCCGCTCTCAGTGCATTCTGTAAGTTACACTGTCTCAAAAGTATCTTGCGCCGCAACACGCACAGCTGTTCCGTGCACTTTGTTCAACCTTTCGACGGAAGTGTGAAAAGGGGAAAGGGGGTACCAGAGACATCAAATGCAAAAATAAGGACAATTCTAGTATTGTCCGCTTTTGTGTAGAGGGAAGCGTTATGTCTTGGCATTGCAGAGGTCGCGTGTTCGATTCGGATTTGTATTTTTGTCGGCTAAATAAGCTGCCTCCGTACCTTTTAGAATTATATAATTGCTCGTCTACATGCTTTTGTTATATAAGTAATTTGACACATCAATGTCCTATTATTATTGTATACAAAAGCCAAATGAATATTCTATTTAGTGTGTGTTTCTGTTAATGACAATATATAATAATAACATAATGCCCTTTTATATAAAAAACACAACCTGACTGACTTCCATTGAAGTTACTTGGCTGGTGGTGGGCGTGAGAGGCATAATACCAAGTTTCTTTTTAAAATTCGCAAAGGTTTCAAACGGAATACTGATTCCATTTATAGCATAGCAGTTGCTGCTCTCAGAGGTTGAATTGTCACTTTCAACTATTTGTATACACCTAAATATATAATAATTGATGACGAATGCCCAATTGTCACCTTTTGTGGTCATCTCAAATATGTGTTGTTGATTCTGCTGCCGGCTGCTGCAATGGTTGGCTATGAGATCTTTCTCTCAGGGTATGCGTGGGCGTAGTGTGAAAGGCTAACACCAGTTTAAACTAACTGAGAAATTTAATGTGATCTAATACTTGAGCAATTGAAGCGAGTTGCCGACCGTTTGAAGATAAATAATAAAACTGATTATGAATCATAGCACTCGAAACTACAACAATTGGATTATTATACCTGTTAACTTCTGCAATATCTAATTTACGGTTTGAAATAGCTGTTTCCGCAATAAAAAAAACTAGAAGCTTAAGCTGCCGCGAGTCGCTAAAATGCTTACCGGCAAAACCCCTCGCGGCAACCGCTAAATAACTGACAACCCAGCACGGCCTTAGGCCCTACGAACTGCCAATCACCGTAAAAGACTGTAAACCCCTAAGGTTGTACACGAAAAGAAAAGACAGAAGGACAGACGCTAATTTTAGCAGTACACGCTCTTTTGTTAACTTAAGTCCACCCACTTTAGAACTACCCCACCAACGTTCCTACATTATACATTGCTAAATCTTACGCATCTGAAACACAACTTTAGTCTTTGACTACCAAATTCTAAGAATTCTTCCTCTTTCTCATTTTTCCGAACTGGCGTATGTGCAACTTTACATAGCTCTTATTTCTTAACGTCTTGAATTCTACCTGAATCTTGAGCTAATGGGTTCCTTGTTGACTTAAGTTCGCCAGAACGCTTAATTACCTTAGCTGCTCTAATTACTTTTCCTGAACTCGTAATCTGCCTGGAACCGACTTTCTTATTCGTTTACAAAGTTGTAACCCTTTCTTCTTCCATTATGCATTGTTTCAATAGGTATGTGGAAATTATTTATTACAATCATTCATCTATTTTACTACCATTTCTTTATTTAATTATTTATATCTTCCTGTCAATAATTACGGCATCATAATTACGGATGCAGTGTTTGTATTTACTTCCATTTTTCACTCTTATCATTCCGTTTTATTTTTGGCACTTTCACTTTACCATCTTATCACAAGTGATTATAATATTTTCTTGTTTACATTGTGTGTTAGACTTAAATACAGTTTGTTTATTATGCTTTGTCGCATTTGATAGTCCCTTCTCGGAAAAGTGGAAAGAATTTATTGGTATACAGACAAGGGTTAAATAAAATGCATTAGATTCGGTTGTACTAGCGGCAGGCGACCACGAGAGTTCAGTGGCAAAGTGTCGGAATGGAAAGCCAAAGATCTGTGGTTCGAATTCCAATTTCGATCTCGAATGTTTTCCATAATAATATAATAAAGCTAATATTATTATTGTTATTATTACTATTATTATTACCATTATCATCCTAATTGCGAATTGAATAGAAATTAAACGCTTTCCATTTATTTATAGCATTTAACGTTCCTTTTGGCTACACTAGCTTACACAGACGGTAAACTATGTCAAATACAAAGATTAACATAGTGGATTTCACTTTAATAACACTAGTAGCACAAAAATAACATTGTATATATTTATAGAAACTAAACACATTTTCCTTAATACAGATCCATCAAATCTGAAATGCAGTAGCAATGTGCTTAAAATATTGGCAATAATACAAAATATTTTTGGATGACTTCATTTTTCATTTCTTTAGCGGGAAGACCACCAGCCTTGATTTTCAATGACCTCATTCAGCCTCCGAGGCATTGAGGAAACTAAAAACCTGCAGATTTGAGGTCGTCTCCTCATACTCTCCCAGACTTACCAGATATGTTCTTCAGTGCCTCTTTGTTGCGTTCTTTATTTGTTTCCAGTCCCGAACCATTAATGCCCAGACGTTTTCCTTTGGATCTGGTCCGGAGACTTCGCAGGTCATTCCAAAACCGAAATGTTTGGGTGCTGCTGAAGCCAAGCCTCTGTAGCCCGGGATGTGTGCACGCTGTTGTTGTCGTGCATGAAATGTATGACAGGCATTTCCTCTTCCGGGTAGACAGATCGCACCGTTGGGAGCATGCATTCTTCCAGGACTGCAACATATTCCTGGGAGTACTTGTCAGAGGAGACTACAACAAGATTCCCTACTCCACCATCGCTCATCCCGCCCCATTCGGCTAAACTGATCCTACCATTCCGTGCAGTGGCAATAACGTGATTAGGGTCGAAACGAGTGTTTAGGGTCGCCACAAAGACACTCCCCCATCCTCGTCTGACGAAAACACTTTTTCGTCAGACCATATTATCATCTCCCAGAGTCTTGACTTGCTAGAAGATGCTGGAGGCAGAAGGCCACGAGCTTCCGTGTTCTTGCCTTAAGGGCACCCTTTCTCGCAAGCTTGTGATGTTGAATGCCAGCAGCATGGAGTCGTCAATGGATCGTCTCAGCACCCACTGGGGGATTAAGACGTCTTGTTTTTCTTGTCGCTGGAAGGAAGGGATTCTCATTGTGGACCACTAGAATAGCTCTGTCGTCATCTGCCGTGGTCTTCTTTGGCCTTCCTTGCTTCTGCTTTGTCTTAAGGCCCTTTTCACCCATAACCGCACAGTCTCTTCTGTATGCCCAAATGCTTGGCATATTTGGGCCACATTCCCAAATTCCTACAATGCGGCCCCTGGTTACCTCACTTGAAACATGGTGTTAGGCATGGTGTAAGGAGCATTGGTAGAGTGTGGGCTTCCAATACTGTACGTGTATATCGATTAACATGCCCTATTCCTCATTTGGTGATTCTTAGGTGGTAGACCAATACAAAGTGATGGCAATGTCACTTGATATCAAGGTCCTATGATTTCGGCCTAGCGGTTTGAAACAAACCATAAGACCTTTAGAATAGTTAGTGCGGTTACTTCTTTGGAGTAACCGTTAGTGTTGGCTTCTGAAACTAGGATTCCGGGTTCAATTCTCGGGTGCAGGAGAACCCTTTAAGACCTTTAATTAAGTTTATTTCATATTCTCCGAAGATAAGAAAGAATTAAAAGCAAGCATAAATCGTTTCTGGTTGAACGAAAGAGTAAAGTGTGTGGTTTCCTTAATTTGACTGAGAACAACCATATAGAGCGTAATTTGGTGATATTGCTTCTGAACTCTTACTTCCACAGGAAGTAAAGTAGGGGAAAATTTGAGAACATCCCAAATATTCCATTCATGTATCCCCGGCCTTCCTTATTGATGGATTTAGTTCTTGAAAGGAGACACTCAAATGCTTCTAACGCTTTTTATGAATTTCGAATACCTGAAATAGCCTAAAAGTAAGTCTTCCGAGTGTCAAATGTATTAATGTGAAAATCCAAAGCTCTTCGGTAGAGCGCCGGCTTCTCATATTGAAGTACGGAGGTTCAAATACCGACATATGTTCCGTTTTTTCTTTCTTTTCGAATTCTACCTAAATGAAGAACTTTGTGTCAGATATTCAGTGTTTTAATATATTTGAAAAGTATAGGATAAAACTATTTATTTAACTGAAGCTCTCTCATTTTACAGACATAAACCAAATATTCATTTGTAATTGAACAGCTCATTATAACCAAAGATAAGCAAAACATTGCTTTTACGTCTGTCAAACACTTAGAAAGTAAAAAAAAGCTGTTATTAACCTTTTAGAGTGCGTTTAAAAGCTGGAGTAATGTGCTCTTAAAGTGCTTCCATTACTACTGCCACCATTATCATAAGTTTTACTGATAACATTTGTTTGTCAAGAGCGAAAGGCAGTGTTGCAAATTTAAATCTGGTCTATTTGAACAACTGCCTAGTTGGAAAATTAATCTTTTAGTTCCTAGTGGGAAATCTAGTTCTTTTAAAAGATCATTTGATTGAAATCTGTTTATTTTCAAATCATATGGTTTCATGTAATTACATTTTTAAAAGCAATTTAGTAACCACTTTGCCCGTTGCATGGCTTGATATATCCGATGTACACACAGGAAAACATATAGCATTTGGATTGCGTCATCGTAATATGAGCTTGTTGACTTGCTGTGATTATTCACCCTGTTTCGCATAATAATAAACGTTAATGTTTATAACTCGAACTCTTGAGACAGCAAATATACAAGAGAGATCCCTCAAACCTACTTTCTTCACAGTTGCCTGTAACGATGATATCGTGTTCGCGCTAATCTAAGTAGGCGGCCGCTATTTTGTAATTTTTGTTTATAACTACTCGCTAATCGCTGCTGTTTATATTGGCAGTTTAAATCAACTTTACTTATGTGACATATTGTTGTCTCTCAGTTCACGACGAGTTTCATTATTAGGTGACAAAATTGTATAATTTTTCGATTAACACTAAAATGGGCAAAGTAAAACCACAATATACTCAAAAGTTTCTAGAAGAGTGCTTGAAAAATAAAGAATTTGTAAAATGGTTATCTCGGGCTGTAGGTAATAATACAAAAGCGTTCTGCAAAGTGTGTGGTTGTAGCATAAGAGCTCGGTTAACAGACTTAGAAAATCATGCGGAAACAAAAAAGCACAAATATGCAGCACCTACGTTTTCCTCCCAAAGACAGACACACATTAATTTCAAACCAGTGGTGAATTCCTTATAACGCAACAGTGCCGAAGCATCACTTCCTCTTTTCGTGTCCACACATTGTGCCATAATGTCATGGGATCATTTAAGCGAAACGTAGAAACAGAATCAGAGATAGTGTAGCTGCGAGTCAGATTAAGTTACATTGCACGAAGTGCAGTGCTGTTATTAAGAATGTTCTTGGACCGTATTTTGCAAATGACCTGAGAAGTGATATTGGTGATTCGATGCAGTATCTTAGTGGACGAATTAACTGACATTAGCGTCACTAAGATTCTAGCAATAGTTATTATGCATCACAGTAAAACATCTGACAGGATTGTCATTGTCATTGTCAAGATTGAGCTTTTCGAACTTGAAAGATGTCTCTATTGCGTCTGGCATTAAAGAGACCTTGAAAGAAATTAATTTAGATTTGCAAAATTTGCGAGTCATCAGAGCAGACAATGCTAGTGTGATGTTGGGGATTATAATAATGGAGTATATCAAATACTTAAAAAGGAAGTCCCACACTTGATACTTATAAGGTGTGTGTTGCATTCTATCCAACTGGAAACCTCTGCAGCAACTGCAGAATCTCTTCCAAGAAATCTAGATTTTCTAGTTAGAGAAGCTTACAATAGGTTTTCTCGGTCTTCTACGCGACAACTCTTTTACCGCCAGTAGGTTATTTAGGACAGAGCTGGGCCAGTTTTTTTGGGCTTATATGGGAAAGGATAGGGAAAACGAGGGTAGATGCCAGGTTGAAAGAGCCTTCAAGGAGGAAAATGGGTTTATATGGGAGAGATAGGGTATACGACGACTGATACTAGGCTAGACAGGGGGTTGAAGCCGGGGAAATGCGTTTATATGGAAGAGATAGCGGAGACGTGTTAGGCTAGACAGACGTTGAGGAGTAGACTGTGGTTTATATGAGAGGTATAGGAAAACGAGGAGAGGTGTTAGGCTAGACAGAGTTGAAGGGTAGAGTATGGTTTATATGAGAGGTATAGGAAAACGAGGAGAGTTGTTAGGCTAGACAGAGTCGAAGGGTAGAGTATTTCCTTTATATGGGAGACGTAGGGAATACGAGAAGTGCTAGGCTAGGCAGAGGTTGAGGAGTAGAGTATGCGTTTATAGGGGAAAGATAGGGAAAACCAGGAGAACTGTTAGACTAGACAGGGCTTGAAGGCTAGACTAAATCTTCCATATGGGAGAGATAGCAAACCGAGGAGAGGTATTAGGCTAGGAGAGTTTGAGTGTGCGTTTATAAGGAGAGACGAGAAAACGGAGAGAGATCCCATGCTAGTATAGACAGGTGTTAAAGGTAGAATGTGTTTTTATAGGTTAGATAGGAAACCAATGAGAGATCCTCAGCTAGGCAGGGGGCCGGAGGGGAATACGCTTTATGAGAGGTAGGGGATACGGGGAGAGATGCTAGACTAGACAGAGGTTGAGAGTAGAGTATGCGTTTATATGTATGAGAGGTATAGGAACAGGAGGAGAGGTGTTAGGCTAGACGGAGTTTGAGGAGTAGAAATATGAGCTTATATACAGGAGAGATAGGGAAAACGAAGAGAGCTGTTAGACTAGACAGGGCTTGAAGGGTAGAATAAACCTTTTATATGGGAGATATAGCAAACCGAGGAGAGGTATTAGGCTAAGGAGGTTGAGTATGCATTTATAAGGAGAGACGAGAAAACGGAGAGATCCTATGCTAGGAGAGAGTTGAAGGAGAGGGAAATGTGCTTTATATGGGAGAGATACGGCATACGAGGAGAAGTGCTAGGCCAGACATGTTGAGGAGTAGAGTATGCGTTTATATGGAAAAGATAGGGATTACGGGGAGAGATGGTAGACTAGACAGAGGTTGAGAGTACAGTATGCGTTTGTATGTATGAGAGGTATAGGAAAACGAGGAGAGCTAATAGGCTAGACAGACACTGAAGGAGTAGGAATATGGGCTTATATACAGGAGAGATAGGGAAAAGGAGGGGAGGTGCTAGACTTCGAAAGCGACTTTAGACGAGAACTTCATGGAAAGATGTTTCCTGTCAATACTGGAACACTAATTCTAGACAGGTGTAGCACGTAACCCTCCCATGCTAAAAATGTAACTCGCTCACGCAAAAAGGTAACCCACTCACGTAAAAAGGTGACCCACTCACGTAAAAAGGTTACCCACTCACGCAAAAAGGTGACCCACTCTCGTAAAAAGGTGACCCATTCACGTAAAAAGGTGACCCACTCGGAAAAAGGTGACCCACTCACGTAAAAAGGTGACCCACTCACGTAAAAAAGGTTACCCACTCACGCAAAAAGGTGACCCACTCACGTAAAAAGGTGACCCATTCACGTAAAAAGGTGACCCACTCGGAAAAAGGTAACCCACTCGCATAAAAAGGTGACCCACTTACGCAAAAAGGTGACCCACTCACGCAAAAAGGTGATCCACTCACGTAAAAAGTTGACCCACTCACGAAAAAGGTGACCCACTCACGTAAAAAGGTGACCCACTCACGTAAAAAGGTGACCCACTCGGAAAAAGGTAACCCACTCGCATAAAAAGTTGACCCACTTACGCAAAAAGGTGACCCACTCACGCAAAAAGGTGATCCACTCACGTAAAAAGTTGACCCACTCACGAAAAAGGTGACCCACTCACGTAAAAAGGTGACCCGCTCACGTAAAAAGGTGACCCACTCACGCAACAAATGACCCACTCACGCAAAAAGTGACCCACTCACGTAAAAATGTGACCCACTCACTGAAAATGGTGACACACTCACGGAAAAAGGTGACCCACTCACGCAAAAAGGTAACCCACTCACGCTAAAAGGTGATCCACTCACGGAAAAAGGTGATCCACTCACGGAAGAAAGGTGACCCACTCACGCAAAAAGGTGAGTAATTCAGGTAGTATCACAGGATAGGGCAGATTCAGGGAAACGGATGTAGCATAGTTCCGTATATTTCACAGGTAATTCAGATAGTATCGTGGGTATTCCGTAATAAGGCAACAACACATCGTAATGATAGTTATACATTAATGTCTTGGAGATGTCCAACACACTCATACCAATGTATATGGCGTCTCGTCAGATTGTATTCAACAAGCGCATATACATTGGTATGACTGTGTTGGACATCTCTAAGACATTAATGTATAACTATCATTACGATGTGTTGTAGCCTTATTACGGAGCTGAAAACCTAAAGCTTATGTACATGGATACTGATTCATTCATTCATCGTGTGACAACTGAAGATGTGTATCAGGACAAGCTACGTTTTCTCGAGCATTTGGATATAGCCGATTATCCTGCAAGCCATATATGTTATTCAGCTCTAAACAAGAAGGTGCTTGGAAAATTTAAAGAAGAGGCTAATAGCAAAATCATCCAGCCCTTTGTTGGACTACGACCTAAGATGTATGCCTTAGATATTCAAGGATCTATGATAAAAAGATTAAAGGTATAAAACGTAGCGCTATTAAGCAGTACATTACGTTTGACAGCTATACAGACTGTCTTAAAACCTGTCAAATCATCAGAACTCCCATGAATCTAATTCTATCACGAAAGCACTCTGTTAGCACAGTGCAAGTGAATAAATTTACATTGAGTCCCTTTGATGATAAAAGAGTTATTGCCGAGGATGGAATAACTACCTATGCGTATGGACATTACAGTATTACAAACAGTGCTTAAGAGAATGTAAGTCAAAGATGAAGATTTTCTCATGAGTCTACAATCTTAAAAAATGAAGTTTATCCGTGTGCTGTGTATGCAACTAGCAGACGCCTGATGAAGAAAGAAGAAGATGGAAGGGGAGGTGTTAACCCTGCCATTAGGAGCAATCCTAGTGCTAGTCTCAAGCCTAGATAAAAGGGGAGAGACACCCACGACGAACTAAAATAAAGGTATGTTGACGTAAAACTTTTCAATTTGTAAACCAATATGCACTTTACCCCTCTCCGCCTCGCACACTATTTAACATACAAAAGGTTTGTAAGGTCTAGAAAAAAAGTATACAAAGTGTTGTAACGTTGGATGAGGAATGTTTATAATCTAAAGACACCCTAAATTGCCATGAATACCAGTGATACTATCCGAATTAGCTGTTAAAATGACTTAAATACCTGTGATGCTATCCAAATCATGTGAAATTACCTTAAATAGCTTTGATACGACTCCCTGCCCACGGAATCTAGCCTCCTGAGATACTAGCTGAGTTACTCTAAGCACCTATGATACTTGAATTAGCTCAAATACCTACGATACTATCTGAATTACCTGTGAAATCATACACAGCTATGATGCAGTAAGCCTCTGGAATATAGCCTCCTGTGATACTTGCTGAATTAGTTTAAATGCACACGATACTAGCTAGATTGCCTGTGAAATCATATACAGCTATGATACGCCCTGCACCTGGAATCTAGCCTCCTGTGATACTAGCCGAGTGACTCTAAACACCTATGATACTTGAATTATCCTAAATGCCTACGATAATATCTGATTTACCTGTGAAATATACGGAACTATGCTATATCCGTTTCCCTGAATGTGTCCTACCCTGTGATACCACCTGAATTACTCACCTTTTAGCGTGAGTGGGAATACCTTTTTCCGTGAGTGGGTCACCTTTTTCCGTGAGTGGGTCACCTTTTTCAGTGAGTGGGTCATCTTTTTACGTGAGTGGGTCACTCTTTTGCGTGAGTCGGTCATTTTTTGCGTGAGTGGGTCACCTTTTTACGTGAGCGGCTCACCTTTTACGTGAGTGGGTCACCTTTTTGCGTGAGTGGGTCACTCTTTTGCGTTAGTCGGTCATTTTTCCGTGAGTGGGTCACCTTTTTGCGTGAGTGGGTCACCTTTTTACGTGAGTGGGTCACCTTTTTCGTGAGTGGGTCACCTTTTTACGTGAGCGGGTTACCTTTTTGCATGAGTGGGTTACCTTTTTGCCTGAGCGGGTTACCCTTTTAGCATGAGAGGGTTACGTGCTACACCTGTCTAGAATTAGTGTTCCAGTATTGACAGGAAACATCTTTCCATGAAGTTCTCGTCTAAAGTCGCTTTCGAAGTCTAGCACCTCCCCTCCTTTTCCCTATCTCTCCTGTATATATGCCCATATTCCTACTCCTTCAGTGTCTGTCTAGCCTATTAGCTCTCCTCGTTTTCCTATACCTCTCATACATACAAACGCATACTGTACTCTCAACCTCTGTCTAGTCTACCATCTCTCCCCGTAATCCCTATCTTTTCCATATAAACGCATACTCTACTCCTCAACATGTCTGGCCTAGCACTTCTCGTATGCCGTATCTCTCCCATATAAAGCACATTTCCCTCTCCTTCAACTCTCTCTTAGCATAGGATCTCTCCGTTTTCTCGTCTCTCCTTATAAATGCATACTCAACCTCCTTAGCCTAATACCTCTCCTCGGTTTGCTATATCTCCCATATAAAAGGTTTATTCTACCCTTCAAGCTCTGTCTAGTCTAACAGCCCTCTTCGTTTTCCCTATCTCTCCTATATATAAGCTCATATTTCTACTCCTCAACCTCTGTCTAGCCTAACACCTCTCCTCCTGTTCCTATACCTCTCATACATATAAACGCATACTCTACTCTCAACCTCTGTCTAGTCTAGCATCTCTCCCCGTATCCCCTACCTCTCATAAAGCGTATTCCCCTCCGGCCTCCTGCCTAGCTGAGGATCTCTCATTGGTTTCCTATCTAACCTATAAAAACACATTCTACCTTTAACACCTGTCTATCCTAGCATGGGATCTCTCTCCGTTTTCTCGTCTCTCCTTATAAACGCACACTCAAACTCCCCTAGCCTAATACCCCTCCTCGGTTTGCTATCTCTCCCATATAGAAGGTTTAGTCTAGCCTTCAAGCCCTGTCTAGTCTAACAGTTCTCCTGGTTTTCCCTATCTTTCCCCTATAAACGCATACTCTACTCCTCAACCTCTGTCTAGCCTAGCACTTCCCCTCGTATTCCCTACGTCTCCCATATAAAGGAAATACTCTACCCTTCGACTCTGTCTAGCCTAACAACTCTCCTCGTTTTCCTATACCTCTCATATAAACCATACTCTACCCTTCAACTCTGTCTAGCCTAACACCTCTCCTCGTTTTCCTATACCTCTCATATAAACCACAGTCTACTCCTCAACGTCTGTCTAGCCTAACACGTCTCCGCTATCTCTTCCATATAAACGCATTTCCCTGCTTCAACCCCCTATCTAGCCTAGTATAACTGGCGCAACAGTTCTAGACACGTGAAAATCTTAATGACAGCTATGAAGCGAGTTACATTCCAGATCAGGAGGTGACCGGTCGTCTGCATGCTGCAGGAGTGCGTGGGACAGTCATTGTCAAATATCCGCACACGTTTATGCACTGCACTACACGATAAACTTATAGTCATATACAGTATATTTAAATCCACCGCTGTAAAATGCCCTTAATATAAAAACATTGTCAACCATCTGCCTCCAGTTCTTCCACACCTGACAGCCCTTCCTCTTCTGCGGAATCACTCACAGCATTGCCGCCGTCACTGCTGTCGCTACTTTCTGCACCATTATCCTGGATGAGAATTTTTTCTAATTGATTTTCTGCAATTCCGTATTTTTTGAAATAATGATTCTCAATTTATTCAACATATCGATATACATTTTCCCATTCTGGCCTTCCAATTTCTGCAAATCCCTGGCGACATAACTGCTCCACATCTTATAGTTTGAAAGTGATATTTCTGCAGGTCACCTAGTTTTTGACATCAGCCCAGATTAATTCGATTGGGTTTAGGTCTGGGTGATACGGTGGCAGTCTAAGTACATTATGGCGATGTTGTATTAATATCTGGCCAAGTATTATGAGTTATGACTTCTGAAGGGATTTGTTGGCTTTAACTAAGTTATATTTGTTTTACTCATGCTTTCATCAAAAGCTATATTATGCCTAAGCAACCAGGCTTTTATTTCTTCTTTCAAGGAATTTGAGGTAGCTTGTTTGTCAATTTGAGTGTTACCACATTGTGAAGCATTGTCGATAACCAGAATAGACCCAGCAGGCATATTAGGTATCAACATGGTGTTGATTCACTTCATGTAATTTTCTGTATTCATTTCTTGATGAAAATCTCCTGTTTTTTGTTGCGACTTGTAAGAGAAGGGCATTTGGAACGAACAGCATGAACGATAATAAGTATTTGCCCTTTGGCAACAGGTGCCAGAAAACCTAATTCGTTATCGTCACTTCAACTTTTAGATGTATGACTGCTGTGTATGTACGACTCATCTTCATACACTATAGTTTGATCCTCTAATTTGTACCTCTGAGTAAGGTACTCTTCCAGCTGAGTTCGTATGTCGTGCTTTTCTATTAGAACTCTATTTGGTTTCGTTTTCTTCCACTTAAACCCTAAATCTTTTATAATTTTTCTGAGATTTGTAGCAGCTCTTGAAAATTTATGCTGATATAAGTACATATAAAATTATAGTCATTTGGAAAGTTATATCAGACTGCAAAATTCAGTGCCATAGCAGGGATTTGAGACTTGTAGCACCACCTTGAACATTTATGATATCTTTCAGATTGATGAGCAATCTGCTTATTGTTGGCACAGTTTTTTCTTCCACATAGAAATTGTGAATCGTGCACCGAATGACGCATTTGTCGAAATCGTCTATTTCTGTAATACGTTTAGGGACCTTATGTTTCTTCACAGGTGTGTCAAATGGTACTCTTTCATCCATATGGTTTTTCTTATCTTTGAGAAATCTGGAAACGGAACTCAGTGAAACAACAGTTGCTTTGGCTACTCTTTCTTTCACTCTCTTAAGGCTTTTGTGGAACTCGGGTAAACATATATTCTCTTCCTTCATTTCTGCTTCTTGGTTCATGAAGTCGAGGACATTTGCAATTATTTTCCTGCTTTGAATAAGCAAAACCTTACCATTTAACTTTGAAAACGTAGGAGCCATGGTTATAAATATCACAAATACAAAATAAGCACTATTTACGTACTGATCGCTTTGAAATTACAAGATGCGGACACTTTCTGTGCAGACTGTATGTGTTACGCACTGTGAGTAAGCAAAGGTATTATATCGCTTTCGTTGATTAAGCTAAACATAAACCAATCCTAGGCTCGGCAGCTGGGGAGGCAATCAAGGTCACGATTCCAGAAGTTTTGCGCCAGTTATATCAGTCGTCGCATTCCCTATCTCTCCCATATAAACCCATTTTCCTCCTTGAAGGCTCTCTCAACCTGGCATTACCCTCGTTTTCCCTATCCTTTCCCATATATGCCAAAAAAGTGGCCCAGCTCTCTCCTAAATAACCTACTCCCGGGCCCCCAACGAGTGTGTAAGCCTGTGGGAGGAAGCCGGATCGTTTTCTTAAAATCCTTTTTTGGGAGGTTCAGGGGGCATCGAAACATATTTTCGGGGTGGATCGAATTATAAATCGAATATTTGGGTGGAATACAATACTTCCTCTACTTACTATACGTAGTAGTGAAAGTAAGAACTCATCTAAAAGAACATATTTCTCTGTCTCCCTTTCCCTGAAGCCTACTAAGAAGCTCCTATGTTTGTAAAAGCTATAGCGGCAAGAGTGTGTTATGTCTTTCGACATGGATATGACCCTGATTACCTTTACCTGCTAAAATACATTACAGTGAATTGAACAGTGCTCAAGCATACTTAAGTTTTCTTTCGAAAATTAATAGGAAATACGCGACTTTTAGTGAATTCAGCCGAAGGCCAATGATGGGTTGTTTACAGATAAGTAGTAAGCTTTAGGAACGGAAATATGTTCTTGCTTCAGACAACTTAAATTGCACAAATGTTTAAAAATATGACTACGAATCTAACACATCAGGTGATACCGAAAGAAATTTTCATAGTAGACATAAAATGGATGGTTTCAGAATAGAAGGGCATTAGTCACATATTACAATACAGCTAGAAAAGCAAAATAATTATGGCATAAAGAAAAAGTACTAATATTTTAAGCTTGAACTAAATAATATTAACGTTAATGTTCAATATCATGGATAATAATTAATTCCTAAAGAATCATACGAGTGCACTTCAATTCCCGAATTAGCTTTAAATTCACTAGTTTTTCTTTCAATTATATATTTGGTAAATATTCCCTCTCTATTTTTATTTTATGTCGCTTTAACTACGTGGTCATATCGCGATGGATCTGTTAGGAGATACCTGCTGTTTGTGGCGGACAGTTAGCTTTCTAGGTCTCATTCCTGTACCATAATATACCATCTTGCTTCGTCACGTGTCCGCAGAGGCCTTACTGCTAGGCAACTGTACCTCTGCTTCTTTGACGGGTAGATGGCAGCTTCGACACGTGTCCACAGAGAAAGTGCTAGGCAATGTACCTCTGCTTCTGTAATGGGTAGATGGCAGCTTCGACACGTGTCCACAGAGACCTTAGTGCTGGGCAACTGTATCTCTGCTTCTATACGTACCGGGAAGATGATATTAGGGTGCCGTTCGGTCTACCTGCTTTCATTATCTGTGGATAAATGGCAAAGCATTTGCTATTACCATCAATTTTCATTTTTACTATTGTTTTGGACTTAACGTGGAACTTTGGATCGTGGTATTAAGTATCCAATCCGGTATTTCCTTTACGACTGAGTAAAACCACGAGAAAACCCCAGTCAGATTGATCGATCACGGGATTTGAACCCGGGACCTCCCGAATGCGGGCCACAGACGTTACCGCCTGCCATCCCACTTGGTAGGTAAATACTGTTTGTAATATATCATTAATATATGAAATAATATAGCGATTACTGCCAATTAAACAAGCTGTTGTGTGTCGTTCGGTTATCAACCTTCTTGTATCTACACACATTTCCTAAACATTGTACAAAAGTTACTTAATTCAGAATTAAGTTCCCATAACGTAGGGGGAAAAAAATGAATGTTTAAAAATACGTTGTTAAAATTTCAAGACGCTTCCAAAACTTTAGGGTTAACGAAATATTTAATTCAACACTTATTTAACCTAAATAACATGTTTTCTTTTCCTTTAGCATTTCCGAAGTGTGTCATTTATCCTTCAAATACAACGCCTCAGTTCGTCTAATTCTAATAAATAATTCTAAATTGTAATTTAAAAATGGTACTTAAAGCGCACAGCTTAGCAAAAACATCATAAGAAGTGCTGTATATAATTTTCAGCTTAGTAGCAGCCGTTTTTATATTGCACTCAGAATTCAAAAGCTTCCTAAGTTTCATTTGGGAATTATTTTCTAGCATTATTGTTGTTAGGACACAGCAAATGATGAATGGAATTAAGGGATAACGATGGCAGAGATGGCCCGGGTAATGTTGGTGCGCAAAATCACCCGACATCTGTCTTTTCAGCGCGAGGGAAATTTCTGGGAGAGAAATTCTACGCTAGTAAGTTGTTCCTATCTGGAATTGAAACCCGGACTGCAGATTAGAAAGCAAGCCTCTTCCCTAACGGCACCTGTTAGATCAAAACCTAGTTTTACGATCTTCAGAATTATTTGAGCAGTTTACGTTTATTTAAGCCCTGGTTCTTAATGCGATAAAGGAAATGGTTTTCACACTACTTCACACTTGAATATGAAGTTAATATTGTACCCATTGTTAGAGCATCACTGACTCATCTCGACCTTGGCATGTAATGCATAATAAATGCGATGATGACGCAACAGCCGCGTGAATCTCTTTTCAGCCATCCCTGTTAAATCGTCTCATGCATAATTCTCTTTGCGGCATATTATCCTTGTTCAAGGATAGAACTATGTTGCGATCAAGATACAAGCTTCATTCTATGGAATAGAAATTAGGTAGTAATATTCACGTAATAGTGCTGCTTACATAACCTAATGTCTCACGAAGACTTTCTTTGCAGTCTATCCCCTATGCAATTACTATAATAACATATTTCGTTTGCTTGGAGTCTTCGAAGTGATGTTAACATCAAAGTTGTATTATAATATGTATTGGGTAAAGGAGCCAAATATAGTACAAATTTTAATTAACGCAAATAACTACTGAATCACTGGTTATACAAAATAGCGTTTGCCTTTACGAGTGGCAATTTATTGTTCTTTTGTGTATTTCATTTGAACGAATATAGAAATTTAGTTCAGAAAACTTTATAGGCACACATGACATTTTCAGAATCGTGGTTATGTCTTAGGAATAGTAGAAATAGGAGGAAGAGCGGTAGATGAATGGGGAGAACATGAACATTTTAAAACGGATGTGGGGAGGGGGTTAGGAGAATAGAAATAGGTATGAATGGGACATTATGTAATTTTGTTAGTTAAGGGAATACAGAGCTATTAATTATCACTATTTATAATTGCACCAACAGAGCCAAATGTTGCAATCGGACATTTCTTGAGGATCTAAACGAAACACATTCCAGTACCATGATTATTATACTGGGATGCAATGCCCGGATCGGGGCGAAAACATTCCTTTCTGCCATTGGAGAAGGAGGAAGGAAGAAATTGATATGAACAGAAAGGCTTGTAAAGTGAACGAAGATAAAATAAGGAAAGAGATACTTACGTTTTGTGATGCATTAGGCTCACAAATTCTTAGTGGCAAGATTGTCAGAAACTAGGGGGTTAGTAATAGATACACAGACGGAGGAACTTCTAGAAGCACCATAAGTAGGCCACAGTGGCCCTTTTTGTTTCTAACGCTACCCCTGGGAGGAAGGGATGATGGGGGAGACCGAAGGGCGCCTAATCCAGACGACGATGCGCGCTAGCACGACTCCAGATGGAGCACATCCTGGCATCGGCTAGCCACGCCTTAGCTCCGTGCTCCCTGAGACACGTGCTCAGGAAGGGGTCAAGACAGACCAATCAAACGCCAGGGAGAAACCTTTCCAAAACGCACAATCCGCCGTCCTGCCGCAACGCCGAACGCTGTCGCCTGGCCCTTTAACCCTGAAACAGGTTAAACGTAATCATGGGGACAGGAAGTGATAGGCAGAACATGCGTGGGAGAAGAGGAACCACCCCGGAAGAAGAACCATCCCGGGGAAACCACGAAAATCCCATGGTCAGAGTCGCCGGGCCGACGGGAATCGAATCCGGGACCTCCCGATTGCAAGCCTCACACGTTACCGCGGATCCATCTCGCTCGGTAAACTATGGTGTAGTTAAACATTACAATGTATGAATGAATGATTTATTGTCTACTTTATACTTACATGCAATTTATACAATGTTTACAATACAATGGAGTTGCTTATTATTTCTCTTCCCCTTATATTTAACATTCTGTTGTATATATGGGGAAGTATAATTTTCCACTATTTACTTTTTTTACCTTGTTACCCTTTTTCCGTAATCTCTCTAATTTGTTTCGCGTCTCTTTTAACCACTTTAACCTAATTTTTCCTTAATATTTTCCTGCTTTCTCCATATCTTCATTTGATTTTGTATTAAAAATCTTCCTAACTTTTAGCTCTATTGGTAAATTTTTGCATTTCTCTAGTATTAAATTCTCTCTTCCTTTATCCGTGTCCTCGCATTCCAGAATATAATGCCAATTGCCATGTACTCCATTACATTTAGTACATCTCTCCACCCTTTTTCTCCCCTGTTAGACCACTTAAGTTCATTACACCTGTCCTCGCCCAAGCATACCTCATTCTGGCCTCTTTGTGGCATATTTTGATGTATCTTTCTTTTCCCCATTCCGTTTTTAAATATCTATAATCCATTAATGACCTTCTTCCTTGAAACTACTTATAATTCCTTGATTTTCAATATCCTCCACTCTTGTTCTAATTTCTTTCCAGAAACCCTTTCGTTGCTTCTTTTTTCCCATGTTTCCCCCATTCCTATTTCTTCCAATGTTATCTGTATATTGTGCATTCAAGTTTATTTTTCCCCCACTGTTTCCTGTACAACCAAGCATTGCTTTTACTATCTCATTTTCCTGTAGTAGCTTTATTCTGAACCAGTATTCATTGCCCTTTCTACCATTTTGCCTTTAGCTCCCACCCTCCCTAGTTCTGCTAGTGCTACTCCATTCGGTAAACTTCTTGGTAATCCCAGGCTTATTTTGCAAAACTTTCTATGTATAGCATCTACATTTTCCCATCCTTTTTCCAGCCCCCATATCTCTGCTGCGTATAACATCCTTGCTTCCACCACTGTGTTATATATTCTTTTTAGCCACGCAATTTGCATTTCTGGTATTTTGTTCACATATGCTCTGATTACCTATTATGCTTGTTTCCCCTTTGCTAGTACTCTTTTCTTCTGTTCTTCCCAATCCCCTGCACTATTGAGCCTTACTCCTAAATAGTCAATTGTCCTCACTACTTCCAGATCCGTTCCTTCCCAATGCCATTTTTCGGTCTTTCTTAGTTTATATCCTTTCTTAAAAATCATGATTTTCGATTTCTTTTTGTTTATTCTCAACCCCCAGTCTCTATAGTATTTGCCAACTGCTTCAATAGCTTTACTTAGCCCCACAACTGAGATGGAACCTGCCACTAGATCGTCTGCAAACAATAATCCTGGTATTTCCTTATTATTAATAACTAGAGAATGCTTATTCAATTTTTATAATTTTTATCTCTTCTATAATATCATCTATAAATAGGCTAAATAGCACTGGACTAAGTTTGAACCCTTATCTAAGCCCTAAATTATTCGTGTTCTCTTCAGTAATTCTTCCCTTGGCTATTTTCGCACACCACTCATTATTTGAATATAAATGCTTATATTATTTATAAATTATTCGCTCACTTCTTTCTTCATTAGTTTTAACCATAGTGCATCCCTGTTGATTTAAACATTAATAAATGTCAATGGAGAGAGGCAGCTCAGACATTATACCACCAATTAGGGATTCCTGGACATTGGATAGGTATTAGTAAGAAGGAAGAATGGAGGCAGAAAGTAGTAGCGGACAATTCGGAGGCAGTATTCTATGGTCAGGAAGCTGTGTGCTCTTAGAGTTCTGATAAAAGTTAGGAAGGGTACTTTTGTGCATAATTGCAAACACCAGGCAGTGGAAGTCACTTTCAGGAATTCTATTATGTGGCTTTGGAGTGGGGGGGGGGACTGGAAGGGGGCAACACTGAATGAAATGTAGCTGCTATGAGCGCCGATAATCGAAATCTTAGATAAGGAAATAACCATGCGGGAAGTAACTCAGGCAACAAAATGCTTAAAATACAGCAAAGCACCTGGACAAAAAGGACTACCAACGCAACTATTTAAGGAGCGAACGAAAATTGAAATATTTAGAAATTTGATGCTAAAAGTATTGCACAGGATTTTTAATAGATGATGCTTCCACAGGAATTGGTTATGGAAATTGTATGTCCCGTACATAAAAGGGAAGCCCTAAAATTCCGAATAAATATAGCGACAATGTTTCTTACAGAAATGAGTAAAATTTACTGTAGGATTTTATATGAGAGATTAAGGCAGTTGATAAACGAAAACAACAAACTGTCGTTATTTCCAGCGGGGTTCAGGGAGAAATACAGTCCGGTAGACAATACATTTATATTAGATAGTATTTGAGTGAAGAAAACGCGGAAAAGGAGGGGGAACTACACTGTCCACTTATAAATTTTGACAAAACATTCGATTGTGTTGAAGAATAAGCACTCTGGGTGAAATTATGGGCGAAGGGTTTTGTCGGGAAAAGTAATTAGGACACTGCAAGAAATATAAAGAAAGTTGAGTTCTGCGTAAAATGTGACGAGACTATAGTATCGAAAAACGTGATAACTCGGAGGGGAGTAAGACAGAATTAATAATACTTTTCAATTTATTTGTGGATGATACACCGGAAATGTTGAATACAGTTGAAGCTGGTGCCCCTAGTTTAGAAGACATTGCCATACCCGCCCTTCTGCATCCGGATGTACTAACTCTAATGAGCACATCAATTGCCGGGCTGCAAAGGGAACTAAACTGCTTAAAATCATGTTGTAAGCAACGGAGAATGACAGCAAAGGAAGTGAAACCCAAAATGTTGATGTTCAAGAATGGAGCGGTACATAGCAGCAAGAAGACCTGAATGTATGCAGGACGGACCTTGTCCTGCATATATAAGAGAATGTTAAAATTATTTGTATATCTGGGTGTCACATTAACCATGAACGGAAGGTGCAGAACGCACATACACATCACAATACACAAATGAGTGATAAAACAAAAATGGAATTATTAAAGTCTCTTATGAAAGTTCCTGGCATATCAACGAGAACATTGCAGATGTTATACAGAACTGTTAAGCCTACTTTATCATACCGAGCAGAAATTCCGAAAGTACTGTAAGATTGAACCAAATCCAAACGTATTTTCTGAAGCGAATTCTACAAATGAGGAGGGGTACTGCAAATTGTGGGTTCTTACAGAGTTTGGTTTGTGTAATGAAAACATTCATTTAAAAACAAGGGAATTTAAATGAAATACCAATCAAGCATAGTACGCGCAGAGTGCTTCAGGGAGAAGGTATGTTAAGGGTGGAATACGTGTTGGGCAATGATATTGCGTCAGGGCATAAAGAAAATTGAAATTGGTATATTTGGTTACGTGAGAGGAACATGGGATGTAGCGGCTGGAAGATAACTCAGAGACGATTGCGTGATATTGATAGATGAAATTTGGAGCCACAATGTGAGCTAAAATTTCGCTCAACCTACAGTGTCAAATACAACTGTTCTTTTTTTTGGGGGGGGGTTATGACTGTACGTGAGAACAAAGAATCGGTTTAGCGTGGTCAAGACTGGCTGCACGGAAAGTTGGTGACCGGGGTGAGAATGTTTTCACTCCGGTGAAGGGGAAACATGGAGTCATATTCTGGCAGAATGCAGATAGAAATGTTAAGAAATGAATATTGCCACCACAGTTCCATTAGGAGGATGAAGATTTCCTTGGATGTAAGGTCGGACACTGAGTGTCACAAACTCGGGTATCTCTAACTAAGGTTCGGCAAAGGTGGATAATTGCTATGGAACTGAGCGAGAAGACTACGCGATAACGTGTGAGGCTCGCATTCGGATTCCTGTCGACCGCCCACCACGACCTTGGGTTTTCGTGGTTTTCACTGGTCGGTAGGCGAATTCTGGGGTGGTTTCTCAACTACCACAATTCTCTTTCCCTCATTTCCGTTTCATTCCGTTCATTTCTGATGATTCAGGTGCGCTCCTAGGTTTCGTGGTGTGTGGCGGTGCCGAACAGATGGCGCGCATGCTTGCTCCTTTGGATACTAGAGGACTCGACGAGTCGTTCATCGCCCTCCATGGGCAGCTCCAGTAGTGGAACAGGTCTTCGAGCAAGGAACTGCTAGGGAATTCCGCGCGTCTATGTGGCCTAACTGCCTGCAGCCTGTATCCTCTTGTAGTTCTTTCACTTCATCCGTTCCTCCTAGGGGTGGTAGCCGCAATAGATCTCGGGTAGGTAGCAGTGCGCGAGATGTCCCTCTCCGTTGTATAACCTATAGCCTATAGTTACTATGGACAATAGAAGAGGATGGGATGGTACATAAGAGAGAGGATCAGAGCAATATTTTACGTTCAGTTTGTAATTTTATTTAATCATAATTCATTCTTATTCCTTTTCTTTCTTTTTTTCTGCCGGTGTAGTATTCAATAATTTTCTATTACTAAACTGTCTAGTTTTACTTATTTTACTACACTTACAGTAAGTATAGGAAGTATTGTATTTCACCAAAAGTTCGACGTTCAGATTTCACTGAAAATACATGTTTTGAGACTCCTAAACACAAAAAAGTATTAAAAAAGCCCGCGTGTGTGTGTGTCTTTGAACACCATAATTAAAAAACGATAAGTCCGATAAATACCAAACTTGGTGCTTAAGTTCAGTATCTTCCAAAGATACGACACGAAAATTATTAGGAAAATGCCTTCACCCCAAACTACCTTTTACATGGAAAAATTTTCGATATTTTTGATTTTCTAAAAAATGGCTCTAAGGATTTTGATTAAAATACCACATATTTCAGATATTTACATGGCAAATAAAATGCATATCTTAAATTTTCTGAGAATAGGTTGTGAAACCTCTTCTTTCGGAAGGAATTTTGTATAATCTTGTATAACGTGTAAACCATTAAAAATAGACAGAAACATATTACAAAAAAACTGTAGAACTCTTTAAAACACATAATTGATTTAAAATAACTTTTTCTATGGCATCAGTCTTTTGCGAGACATCCGTTATTATTGTTGTGAATTTTTCAACACCTTTTCCTTAAAGCTATTCGTTGTTTCTCGCAAAGACACAGAAAGAATGTGGAATTTCAAGACCAGCGTATACCGACTACCTTTTAAACACCTGACGGTTCGGGTTCCTATATCCCCCTTGTACCAACAAGGAAGCATGAAATGAAACAATTTCTGCAAAGATTTATTTCGATTAATGTAATAGATAGAAAAATAAGCTTTCGTAAGAATTGTCTGTAGAAGCTATACAAAACTAAACGACAATGGGTAGAGAAAGTCACGTGAATGCAACAAATATTATTTTTAATATTGTGTTAGTACGCAGTAATCGAATGTATATCTTTAGCACTGTGCACTTATGGTAAAATTCCGGTGACAGGAAAAGCATGTACGGCCGTGAAACCCATGCGATTGTTGTATGTGTAAGTATAGTGTGAAACTGCTTGCCAATAAGAATCCTTCGACTACCACTAGATAAGCTACACATTGAAGAATGCACAAAGAAAGCAATTATTGGTTTTCACGCTAGTATTGAAAGACCTATCGAAACTGAAGTGAACAATTAAGAGTCTGAGCAAACTTTATTAAATATGAAATCGGACAGTATGTGTATCCCAGTTATCAGACAGAAACGCAAGGTTTATGTGTAGGTATAAACTACAGGGAGCCATTGTGCCTAATTATAGGAAAGACATGGTAGTATCAAAGTGCTTGGACTGTGCAACGGTAATGTGCAATACATAATATGTATTTATTCATGTTTTAATATCAAGATTGAAGTAGGTATGTTTTGTACATAATTTATCTATTTTATATAGGATAGGGCTAGTTATGGAGGGGGACTTAGCACCTCAACCTATGCCCCTGACGGGCCGGGAGGGAGAGATGAGGTGAGAGGAGACAGAGGGCGGCCGGGCCAGGAGGCACGACAGGCAGAGGGCAAGGTCCCTACCATTTACAGATTTGAACTCCCGGGCTCTGACTGGTATAGCCGGCCCCTCTCCCCCCTTAAGCTTACGCATCCCCTGGAGGGATACGGGTCCCGCGACCGCTCGCAGTCCGGGGGACGAAGGTTTCCTTAGAGCAGAGGTGGCGAAAACGTGACTCGCGAGTCATTTTGACTCGCAGGCGCAGTTCCCTCTCTGCAACCGCCCGTTTGATTTTCACATGCTACTGAGTGATGTAGTGCGTGTTGCATATTTGGTGAATCCCGGAAGGAATCGTTTTCGCCACCCTTGCCTTAGAGCATTCTTTTCCCCTGCCACGCACACGCCTAGACCTCCCGCCGTCACTTGCAAGCAGAGACCAAGCAGATGAAGGGCGAAGTGAAATGAGAATGGAGATGAAATTGAGGGACAGGAAATTTCGGGGGATGTAATGATCCTTCCCAGGATTCGCCTGGCGACCCGGGGAAACTCCTGAAAAAACCCATGGGAATCGAACCTACGACCTCCCGAATGTGGGCCACAGACGCAACCGCCTGAGCCATCCCGTTCGGTTACCTATTTTATATAATAAACTTGTGAAGTCTGCAAGTGTTTTTGTCTTCTCTGAATTAAAACAGTCCAGCTCAAACTTCAAATTACAAAAATGTATGCGTATTAAGTATACGATAAAATAATGAATGTTCAATATTTATAATTACAGATCTTTTTTTTATTTTTATATTTGTCAGGTAAGCGTTTATTTTCTGTCTATAAACACACCTTATTTCCAAATGAACATTAATATGCGTTAAGTCTCAAGTAACTATTCAGTTTAACATGTATTTATTTTTTATTATTATTATTATTATTATTATTATTATTACTTAACTAGTAGACGAGGGATGAGGGACCTATGAAATGTGGCATCAAAGTTCTGTATCTTCCAAAGAAGCGACTCGAACGAAGATTTCCAAGAAAATGACCCCACACCAAACTACACTTTACATGGAAATATTCTCATTAGTTTTTATCTTCATAAAGATGGCTCAAACGATTTTGATTAAAATGCCTAATATTCAAGATCTTTACACCACAAATAAAATGTACCTATCTATATCTTTAATTTTCTGAGAACAGCCTCTGAGGCCCTCTTCATTCGGGAGGTGTTTTGTATAAATGGCGGCACCGTGGCCGAGTGGTTAGACCGCTCGCCTTCCACCGAGGCGGCCCGGGTTCAATCCCAGGGACCTGCATGTGGGATTTGTGGTGGACGGGTTTTCTCTGGGTTCTCCGGTTTCCCCCGCCATTCATTCCACCAATGCTCCATCATCACCTTTCCTTTCATCCATTTCACCAACATTTCGTTTCATCTACTTCCTTCATCCCATACCAGGCATCGGGCTGATCACCCATCCTGGATGCTCTGTCTGATCCATGAGTGTCTGCTCCTCGACGGGCCTCTGACCCCAGGCACCCGCTTGTAAGTCATGGGGGGTGTAAGTCCTACATAAGAGGAGGGTAAACAGATAATGAATGAATGAAATGAATGTTTTGTATAAATTTGTATAACTGAAAAACCATAAGAGATAGACAAAATGGCTGCACAAAAAAGATAGACCTCTTGTAAAGGCCCAATTAATTTCAAATAGGTAGCTTTTTTATGCCTTTAGCAATTTCCGAGATATCAGTTGTTATTGGTTTGACATGTTCAATGCTTAAGTCGGGTTTCAGTTGTTTCTTGCGATGTCATGGAAAGAGACAAGGAATTTCAAGGCCAATACATAGCGACCTGCTCCTAAACATTTGACTATCGCTTCGGTTTTCTCTATTCCTCTTGTAACTAAAACGAAATGTGTTATGAAACTATTTCAGGTTTCTGCAAGCGTTAATCTCGGTTAACGTGAAATAAATGGAAAAATAAGCTTTTGCACAAATAGTTTGTAGAAGCTACAATAAAATAGACGACGTTGGCTAGAGAAAGTTTTATGAATGTAACACATAATTCCACCCCCCCTTCTTTCCAAAAGTGCATTTTTCTTGCGCTAGCCAGAAAGAATGCAAATCCTGAAAGAAATGCAACGCTGTTACGAACTCCTTCATGCCCACGCAAGCAGAATATTATAGTTATAACTGCGTACTCTTGCGCATATAAGACTTTAATTCAAAAATGACTGTAATACAGATACACTTGAGCTAATGTTTGCACACACAATGGGACTCAGTGCACTACAAAGAAAATTAAGAAAAATCATGTCCATGAAGAGCGTAATGTGTGCGATGTGCATCAAACACTAACATTTGTGATGATTATGGTTCTCAGAGTGCACATTAACATTGCCTCAATGAAAACAATACGTGAATTTGCAGTTTCATGATATGCTGTTACTTAATGTATGCACGCAACAGCAATCCATACGCACTACGTGGAATAAAAGGAATACGCAGCTCCTCAGTAACGTCATAATTATAACGTGAGACTACTCTTCTTGTAAGAATTTATGGGACGCAACACTGCTAAGCGTCAGTCATATTCCATTCCTTTTATTTGCTTATTATGGATCATTACCCAATTAGTCATTTTGACAATGGTAAGAAAACAACCCCCAATATTGTTATTAATTAATGTTGAAAAAATGTGTACAACCTCCGAATTAATACTACACTGATTGAGCGAGATGACTCCGCGGTAAGCTGTGAGGCTGGCATTCGGGAGGTCCCGAGGTCGATACCCATTGGGTCGGTCACTCTGACATTGGTTTTTTTTCCGCGGCTTTCTCTTGTTGGTAGGTGAATTCTGGGGTAGATTATATAATGCCGCTAATTTTCCTGTTCGTCATTTAATTTCCTTATCATGCTTTAAGGTCGAAGGATCATGCGAGTGGACGGCGAGCAAGGCGTATGGCGGTGGAGCTTGTTTTGTGAATCTGTCTGTCCTGGCATTCGGTGTGGGACAGGCCCTCAGAGAGATCTATTTGAGGAGAGGTAGGCCTGTGGTGGTCCCCGCCGCTACCAGAAGTAATATTTGGAGACATTATGGATCCTGCCTATGTCCGAGCCTGCCGCCCCGGATGTGGTCACCCTCTGTGTCCTTCGCTTCATCTCTTTCTCCTGGAGGTTTCCAGAAGCGCAATAGGCGACTGTGCGCGTGAGTGCCGAAATCCTCTTCCGCTTCCTGATGACCATAACGTTAATACTTCCTCATAACTCACTTTTGTTGACATTCTCATGGTTCTGAGAGAAATTATGTCCATGGCAATCTTGCAGAGAGGAAGTCATCGTAATATCAAATAGAAGTTGTTACTGTTGTAACATCTAGTAACGAAGGTGTATTCCAATGATGACTGCAACATGCTACACTCACTTTAAGATGCACATCATTCGTCTGTAGTTTGAATTCTGCTGATCATTATGGTGAAAATATGTCTAGAACAAATTTACCTACTCATGCACTATCTCCCACTTAATAAATACTACAGGATCAATTAAAACTTTACGCTAAAGGTGGTTATGTAATTTAGTTGACCGTTTTTGTAATAATTTGTTTACAATTTTCCCAACTTGGAAAGTAACATTTACCCTGAAAATATTTATCATTGTTTTGTGTACAAGGTATTTAAACTCGCCAACATTTTTAAGTATGTTATATCACACAAGTTGCATATAAACAATATATCGCATTGTGTATTGTTTCAGGTGTATCATTTTACAAACTTGTCTGTTTTTTCCAGTTAAGCAAAACTATTAAGAGTAGTAAATCAAACACAACTTTCCTGCAGGCATAATATGGGCAAGCCATGGTAATCACATTTGTATCAAGTAACATTTTCTATTTTCAAATAGACGTTGCTGTTTATTTTGTGTTTGGCCTCGATTACGCATAATTATTATATGCAGCTACACTCATAAATAAACATACAAGTACGGTCGAGTGCAATGAATCATGCCGATATAAGGCGCTTTGGTTTATAATGGTAAGGAAATACTAAACGCCCAACCCCAACTCTTTATCTGGTTCAAGCATTGCACTTAATGTTTGCCTTACTCGCCCCTTTCCCTTCGCTCCTGAGTCTGAAACCGACCTATTAATGTTTGAATGTTAGACTTTTGACATAAAAAACCAATAAGAAACGGACTCATCCAGCGGCTGGTGTGGACCTTCGTTGCGAAAGGTGCCTTCTAGCTACTAAGGTGAAATGTTTCCGTACTCCTCCCCTTTCGCCGCTCACCAAGGTCAGCCCGTTGTGCATTGGTTAGTGTGAGTGTGTGTCAGACTTGAATTAATGCTAATAAGAGGTTGGCTCATCTAGGGCTGATGTGGAACACAGATAATTAGTAGTTTCTGCCAACATTAAACCAAGAAAAATTTATAGGGAACCAGAAGCATAGGTAGCTTTCCATGCACCCGACTGTGCAATTTTTCATGTTACAACTGGATAAAAAGGACATGAAATTAGCTGCTACTTTCAGAATTAGCAATTTCTCAAACACTACTAAGGCATACACTTCAAACCCATTCTTCACAAAAAAAAGAAAGAAAAAAAAAAAAAAAAGAGAAAAAATCTTTAACAGATGCTTGTATTTGATTTTAGGCTTAGCAAAATTTAATATGTACATCTAAAAGTTTTCTCTGTTCTTCATAACGCATATTTCGAAACTTGAAAAATTATTTATATCGGTTCATATTTTGAAGCACTTTTTACCGATTTAGGTTTTGTTTTGTGATTAAATTTGTTTTTCTATCCAGTAATGCTTAAAACCCGTTATTATTAAATACGAAACCACCGCTGATGGACACTGCTGATTAGTGAAAGGATTTTAAGGTGTAAATTATAGTCAGAAAAGCGGAGAAAGGTTCTGATAATACACACAAAAAGGTGCTGATGAAATTACTGTATTTAGGTTTAAACCAGCCACATTAATTTTCTTTGTCCCATTTACTGAATTCTAATTTATAAGCTTGTTATACTGGATTACACGTAGCATTTCAATGTTTTTGACACTAAGTCGCCTGTGCTTTGAGCTCAATAGCTCCTTCCTTATATACGGAGAAACTCCGCTCGACATCTACAGAAACCAATGGAGCATATCTTGTCAGCACCCGTAAAGAAAGTTCAGCCAAAGTTGCAAAGACTCCCACATCTGGATTGTTCTTCAAATTTAATTCGAATTTATCTATAAAAAATCATCAAGGTTGTCCCTAACACTCATCAACTTCTTCCATTGTTCCTCCTTTTTCATGCCTTCTTCTTCCAAACTCTGATTCACATCAGGTAAATACTTCAGCCATACACTGCAAAAAGTTCCAACTCTAGGTCCTTGTTGGTAACTAATTGTTGGGCCTGCCTGATGACTGCTACGTCCATTGAGTCTAGGGCACATATGAAGTGTTTGATTTTATCAAAGTTTTCGCACAAGAAAACTGCGCATCTGATCCAAGTACCCCACATTGTGATGACAGGAAACTGTGGAAGGTGGAGCCCAGTCATTTCTTGATACAAAACTTGACGACTGGGAGCCTTTGCCAGAATCTTCTTCAGAGCAGCAATGAAGTAATTTACCATGCAGTAATTCTCCCTGATACTTTCGCAAACACGGTATAGACCGTGTGCAATACATGTCACATGGTTGAGGTTGGGGTACATGCCCTCAATTGTTGGAAAGCCGAAAGCATGTAGCGTGCTTGATCAATCACCACAAACCTGACTTTTTCTTTATGTATGCCTCCTGGCCATAGGTTCATACATGTGTCGTTGAATGATTGCATTATCGTGCAGGCACTTATCTTCTCGAGTTGGTACATTTTAAAAAGCATAGGCTTTACCCATTCACCAGATAACGGGAAAACCAACACATTCAAAATATATCTTTGCAGGTCATCAGTAATATCATCTAAAATGAATTCCACTTCATGCTTGCCGACCGTCTCTTTTATTTTCTCTAAGATGTTCTCATAAATTGGCTGTGTATAACTTTTTCTGAGTGCTCTCATCCGGCATTGACATTTACGTATACTTCTCAAGAAATGATTTGAGTGCAGAATTGTTTACCTTGTGGATTAGAATTCCTGATTGGATTAATGCCATAGCAAGATCCGCACTAAACTCACTCAATTACCGCTGCTTTTTAGATTTTGAAGCGAAGGCGTGTATCAGAGTAGTTTGCTTAGGTTTCGACTTTCGAAGTTCAATGTTTTTTAAATGTTTGTTGTTCTGGATGTGCTGGTTTATTCTGTTTCTTTGATGCTTTTCATAGATTGCAATATTTACTTTGCAGACGGCACATCGCAGATGATGCCACCAGTTTCGACAAACTGAGCCTCTAATTCTTCCGAACGTGCACACAACTTCTCCTTCTTAACCTTTGGCATGATTTTGTTGTGAAAAATCCTTTCTGGTAAAATACTAACATGGCCAACAAGACAGTACGCAGTCGATAGATAGGAACCGTTAAATTCATGCCAGCACTAACTGAATTTAGGTTTCAACTGCTGCATCATCATTGTTTAAATTTTATTTGATTTCACAGCTGCATGTTGACCATTGTTACTGAGGTTGACTATTATTGCTGAGGTTGGCCATTGTTGCTGGGGGTATGGATAATTACGGCTGCTTTCCATAAATTATATTTTAATATTTATTGACCATTGTTGACTTCTGATTAAACAAAATCTTAAAGTCCTGTTCAAGAAGAGAAAACAAATTCTGTCTAATCTATTAAAAACACAATTAACATGGAGGGAAAGGTACTGAAGCATGGAATAGAAGAGAAAAGGTGCAAAATGCAGTAATCTTACAAAAAGGTACAACAAACTGTACTTATTTTTCTTCATTTCATGTCCCCAAATGCATATATTGACCTGTCTGTGTGAAAATAGCTATATTTTTGAAAAGGTGCTGCACCTTAAAATCCTTTGTTTACTGATGATACTTGAAATGAAATCTTGCCTTCTATAGTCAAGCAAAAAAAAACACAACAAAAAACCCAATAACAACAACACAAAACGTTGAACTTTAGTCTTGGTAACCGTCCTTAGTTTGAATGTCTGCGAGCGGATGACAGCAAAGTTTAAAAAAGGTGAATGCTCCGATATGGCACTGCCTCTTGCACATGCTAATGGCAAAATTTGGGAGATAAGAATATTCTACAGGGAACAGTTTTGACGTCGTAATTTATCCAGTGCCCAAATGTTCTAAAACGCAGCCGAAAATGACACTCCAGATGACTGGGAGTGTTTGTGGAGAATATTATCTGTGGGCAACAGCATTGAAGGAGATTTATAAACCGAAGTGCTCCAGCATTTTCACAACAATCCACAACTGAATATTAGAGCTATGGCTACACACTTAGGTATCGAGATGTACGTCATACACTGCATAATCAAGAATAAATGCTGGAATCCATATTGGATGGTGCTTATGTAGGTTATTTGAGAAAATGCTTCGAAAGAAGACATCACTAGTGCACTGAGATGCTGAGAGTTGTGAGGATCCCAAAACAATCTGGCATGTTTACTGGACCAACAAAGGTATCTTATGCAATGACAGAACGGATGCTAGGTATATTATGCATAATGGTCAAATTAAAATCTTTCCTGGATCCAACAAAATCCAGGGTCACAGGAGTTTAAATGTGTGGTTAAGATTCTTGGAGATCAGGTCACGGGTGCTACCTCTTTCGCCATCATCTGACAAACAGGAGATAAATCAATCCCTATCCACCGGTATTAAACACCTTACACAAAATACACAAGCAGGCCAGTTATCAACTACACGAACTCACTAGTACTTAAACTAGCACCAGTATTTAAACTAGCCAAGCAGATGTTCGCGATATTCGCGATAATAAGAACAAGCATAAAATTCAACAATCACGCCTCAAAAAAGAACAATATAGATCTCACCAACCGCATCAAAGAATCGCTTATGATGCGTGAATAAGCCCACGAAACAAATCTCCGGTGTTTACCAAAGATAAAAATAATACGCACATGCGAAATTTTATTTTTCTTTGGTGATTGTATTATTGTTGTTGTTACCACCATCATGTTGAGGTGTATGGAGTTCGGATGTAGATGTGAGGAGTGTCGCGGTTCGAGTCTGGTTGGAAGATGGGACAAACATTTCCCCCTCTTATCTTCCCTCTACCCCGACTGCGTTGTAAATCTCGATGCGGTGAGTATTGATTTCTGCTTATCAGGGTGTGGGATTCGGATCCATATGAATAAATTTGCACACTATTCCCTTTCGTCCTGCCCCGTGGCGCTGTGGGCTGGGGTGTAGAGCTTTGGTTTCCGGCTACGGAATGCACCCGGGTTCGATCCCACCCATGGGGATGCGGATTTTAAGTCCCGGGTATAGGATCGTGTCCACTCAGCATCGTGAGGAAAATGAGCCTCGTAGGTTAACTTTCCGGCTGGAGGAAGCGTGATGCTGACCACATGACCTCCTCGTATCGGTTGGATGATCGCCCACCTCTTCCATGCGTAAGTGGGCGTGAGGCTGGCAGTCGGGTTGGCATGCCCAGGCCCCTTGCGGGCCGTAGCACCACAGGATTTACTTAATATTCCATTTCATACTGCTGCTTTTACGAGGGCACTATTTATATTTTGAGCCTTGGCAACCCTGATTGTTGTAGGTGCCATCTGACGTTTCCAATGGAGAGTTTGACATTTTTTACCATAATCTACTTCAAACATTTTGTCAATAGAGCGTCATTTGTTTTGTTTACACTAACTTGAAAATTGTGTGTTAACAAAAACATGGAATTAACCCGTGAAAATATTCGTGTCATGATTTATTACGACTTTCGACGTGTATTATCAAGACAAGAGTGCATCCATCAACTAATTTCCACATTTGGCGACGAAGCTCCACCCTTTGCCACTGTGAAACGCTGGTATAACGAATTTATTCGTGGCCGCCGTTCGCTCAATGATGAAGTTCGTGATGGTCGTCCAAAATCAGTTGTTGTGCCAGAAGACATTAATGCTGTGCAAAAACTAATAATGAAAGATCGTCATGCGACATATTGTGAGACTGAGGCAACCCTAGGTATTAGTTCCACCAGGATATATAAAATATTGCGTGATTATTTAGCCGTGAAAAAGGTTTGCTCTCGTTGGATCTCACATAATTTGACGCAATCTAAAAAAGATGCTCGTCTCGATTGGTGTACAAAAATCTCAAGAAATACAATGTCGGTGCCTCAAAAAACGTATATAAGATTGTAACAGAAGTAGGTTATTTAGGGGGAAGCTGGCGCACTTTTTTGCGTTTATATGGGAAAGGATAGGGAAAACGAGGGAAGATGCTAGGCTAGGAGAGCATCCAAGGAGGAAAAATGCGTTTATATGGGGGAGATAGGGATTACGAGGAGAGTTGTCAGGCTAGACAGGGTTGAAAGGGTAGAATGCACGTTTTATACTGAAGAGATAGGGATTACGAGGAGAGTTGTCAGGCTAGACAGGGGTTGAAAGGGTAGAATGCACGTTTTGTACTGAAGAGATAGGGATTACAAGGTTAGATGTCGATTAGACAGGGTTTGAAAGGCCGGAATATATGCTTTATAAGGGAAAGGATAGGGAACACGAGGGGAGATGCTAGGTTGAGAGAGTCTTCATGGAGGAAAATGAGTTTATACGGGGGAGATAGGGAAAACGAGGGTAGATGCTAGGTTAGACAGAGGTTGAAGTAGGAGGAATGTGCTTTATATGAGAGTGGCAGGGAATACGAGGAGAAGCGCTAGGCTAGTCAGAGGTCGAGTAGAGTATGCAATTATATACGAAAAATAGGGAGTAGATGATAATGCTAGGCAGGTGCTGAAGAAGGGAGAGCATGCGTTTATATGAGAGAGGTAGGGAACAGGAGCAGGGGTGTTAGGCTAGGCAGAGATCAAGAAGTAGAGTATGCTTTATATGAAAGGTATAGGAAAACGAGGAGGGGTGTTAGGCTAGACAGAGTTGAAGGGTAGAGCATGTCTTGTATATGAGAGGGGTAGGGAACAGGAGCAGGGGTGTTAGGCTAGGCAGAGATCAAGAAGTAGAGCATGGTTTATATGAAAGGTATAGGAAAACGAGGAGGGGTGTTAGGCTAGACAGAGTTGAAGGGTGGAGCATGTCTTGTATATGAGAGGGGTAGGGAACAGGAGCAGGGGTGTTAGGCTAGGCAGAGATCAAGAAGTAGAGTAGGGTTTATATGAAAGGTATAGGAAAACGAGGAGGGGTGTTAGGCTAGACAGGTACTGAAGGGCAGAGCATGTCTTGTATATGAGAGAGGTAGGGAACAGGAGCAGGGGTGTTAGGCTAGGCAGAGGTCAAGAAGTAGAGTATGGTTTATATGAAAGGTATAGGAAAACGAGGAGGGGTGTTAGGCTAGACAGAGTTGAAGGGTAGAGCATGTCTTGTATATGAGAGGGGTAGGGAACAGGAGCAGGGGTGTTAGGCTAGGCAGAGATCAAGAAGTAGAGTATGGTTTATATGAAAGGTATAGGAAAACGAGGAGGGGTGTTAGGCTAGACAGAGTTGAAGGGTAGAGCATGTCTTGTATATGAGAGGGGTAGGGAACAGGAGCAGGGGTGTTAGGCTAGACAGAGGTCAAGAAGTAGAGTAGGGTTTATATGAAAGGTATAGGAAAACGAGGAGGGGTGTTAGGCTAGACAGAGTTGAAGGGCAGAGCATGTCTTGTATATGAGAGAGGTAGGGAACAGGAGCAGGGGTGTTAGGCTAGGCAGAGGTCAAGAAGTAGAGTATGGTTTATATGAAAGGTATAGGAAAACGAGGAGGAGTGTTAGGCTAGACAGAGTTGAAGGGTAGAGCATGTCTTGTATATGAGAGAGGTAGGGAACAGGAGCAGGGGTGTTAGGCTAGATAGAGGTCAAGAAGTAGAGTATGGTTTATATGAATGGTATAGGAAAACGAGGTGGACTGTTAGGCTAGACAGAGTTGAAGGGTAGAGTATGTCCTTTATATGAGAGAGTTTAGGAACAGGAGGAGGGGTGTTAGGTTAGGAGAATTGAGTATGTGTTTATAAGGAGAGACGAGAAAACGGAGAGAGATCCTATGCTAGGATAGACAGGTGTTAAAGTTAGGTTAGATAGGAAACCAAGGAGTGATACTCAGCTAGAGGGGGAGGCAGGAGGAATGCGCCTTATGAGAGGTAGGGGATACTGGGAGAAATGCTAGGGAAGACAGGGACTGAAGGTATGTAGGATGTTTTTCCAGAAGGGAAGAGTAAGGATTTCAGAGGTATTTAGAGCACAGTATAACTATTTTAGAACACACTTAGAAGCTTTTTAGGCACATGCTTAGATAACTTTGCAGGTATTCTGATGATGTTTTAATGCGGTAGAATAGCCATTTGACATCCTGTTACTGGCTTTAAAATATTTTTAGACATAGATACAGATACGTGTTTTAGGGTATTGGTGTAAGCATTTTAGCCAGTGTACTAGGAATTGTGGAGCATTTTAGAGTTCATTTAGAGACATTTTAAGCACAGGTAAAGATATTTTTTTGATATGAACAAGGCTTTCAGGACATTCTGGTATGAGGCAGGGAAATTTTAGATGTTTCAGCAACATTTAGGGAACTGGAGCAGGTAGATTCAGGGTATTCATATAGGCTTCAGAATATTTCGAGGTGTTTTATGATGCTTTTAAGGTATTTTACAATTTTCAATACGTTTTCAAAGCTCGTGCTAGAAGTGTTTGGGGCTCTTTAAAGGTATTTTAGGTTATGGATGGGGCATAGGCGCAGACCATTAAGAGTTCCTGAAGAGACTTTTGGAAAGTGTAGTGGCTGTTTTATAGGCTTTTGGAAAGAGTAGCGGGTGTTTTATCGGCTTTTGGAAAGTGCAGTGGCTATTTTATCGGCTTTTTTGGAAAGTGTAGTGGCTGTTTTATAGGCTTTGGAAAGAGTAGCGGCTGTTTTATAGGCTTTTGAATAAGTGTAGTGGCTGTTTTGTCGGCTTTGGATAAGTGTAGTGACTGTTTAGTGGCTTTTGGTAAATGTAGTGGCTGTTTTTATGAGGGCTTTTGGGAAATGGTTTTCAGGCATTCTCCCTTGTTTATAGAGTTTTTCTCTTGTATTACACAAGTCTTATGATCTATAACCATTTCTAACGTTTTTTACAGTCATATAGGATCCTTTTATGGTCTTCTCAATATTCTAATGCTACCATGCAAGAAACTAAGTAGAGATGCCTTTTCTAACTCGACCTTAAGCTCTGTTAGTGATATTATTGTTTTATTCAGCTTTTCTGTTTTTTTTTGTATGCTAATTGTTGACTAGGTGTATCGTCTTTACCAGTTAATTGATGCTTTATTACATAAGGGTTGTAAGGGTAGGTGTCTGCCCCCCTTTTATCTAGGCCTGAGCTTAGCACTATGATTTACACCTAATAGCAGGGTTAGCGCCTATTTTTATTTATTCTTTAGGTATCTGCTAGGTGTATACACAGCACATGGGTAAGCTTCCATTTTTTTGAAGTATTGCGACACTTCCAATGGTATTTTTTTCGAAGTTTTCATGTGCATATTTGTGACTCTTTAAAGGTGTTTCAGCTTACGATATCAGATATGAGTACAGGCTTTTAGAACATTCTAACATACTGGAATGATAATTTCAGGTGTTTCAATAGCATTCTGGAGATTGGAAGCGGACCTTTTCAAAGTATTGATATAGGTTCTAAGATGTTTAGGAATATTTCGAGGTGTTTTATGTTGATTTTAAGATATTTTAACATCTATAAGGTATTTTCAGGATACTGGTAGGAGTATTTAAGGCTCTTTGAACGTATTGTGGACTATGGATGCGGCATGAACTCAGGCTTTTAGAGTACTCTGAACGGTTCTTTAGAAACTTTAGCGGTTATTGTTTGGGGTGTTGGCACATGATTTTAGAGTATGCTGAGGGTGTTTAGAATGATTGAGGTTTTTGTTTAGCACTTAAAAGGTATTTTATGCTATTGCCTCAAAGTATTTCAACCCTTTTCAGACATTTTCAAAGCTTATTCCAGGAGTAGTTGAGCAGCTTTAAATGTACTTTAGCAACTAATCAGGCACTGTCGCAAGCTTTTAAAACATTTTGTGAAATTTTATGAGTAAATCAGGTATTCACCCACGTATTTATTCAGGTTTCAGGACTTGATATATTTCTGCACATAGTTTTAATGCCTCACGAACATTTATTATGCAGTGTTAGAACGCTTTTATATACTTTTAAAACACCTTTTTTTAAATTTTTGCAAACTTATATATCTTGAGGAGATAAGCTATGAGACCGAGAGGGATAAACTGTATATCGATTTACAGTTTTAGTGAATGTAGAAGTATTCTAAACTACCCTACCTTACCCGCTCACCGATCATCCTGCCCTGAATCATCTTCTCATTGTCTATTCCATTCTGTAATCCTCTAACGCAACCAGGAAACGTAACCATACGTGACAATCATAACGACCTATTCCCAAGACAATCTATGCTAACAGAACCATGTAATAACACAAGGTTTAATGTTGCATATAACAATGTAGAAAGAGATAATTTGTACAAAGAAGCCTTTCTCAGCAGCCATTACTACAGCACCATTATAAGTTCAACATACTTAGAACTAATGCCTCAGTCTTGCAAACCATTCTTCAAACTCGAATAATCATGTAAGCCTAACTCTGCCTATCCCAGACTATCCTAACAATATGCATTCTGTCCAGTATTAATCTAACACAATCTGATACCATTCCTTATAATCTGTCCAACAATCCAGTCCTAAGCTAGCTCTGAATACCCTAACCTGGCGAAAATAGTATAAGCAGACTTCACATCCAGCCTGCTATCACCTAATCTAGCTTGAATGAGTGCACGTAAACCTAGACCAATCTTAGTCAACAGTCGTCTCATCACCCATTCAACTGGTCATAAACAAAAAGCTATAAGCTCGACCACTCGCTAATTATCTAAGATACCCTATCAGAACCTCACCCAGGTTAGCCTAAACTGACTTTACCCAAGCTATCCTATTTTGTCATCGCCCGCCCTAGCGTAACCTAGAAGCTTGCCTAAACTGACTTTACACAAGCCATTCTATGTTGCCATTTCCCTTTCTAGCGTAACCTAGAACCCTCTTATCGGCTGAATGGATAACCTATCATAGCCTTGTTGGATCCATACACCACACAAATGTTTCCTTAAATCAAGAACCTTGAATGCTTTTACAGGAATTCAACACCCTCTGCGACCATATTTCTCATGTCCACACTCATATTCCCATGCCTTATAACCATTCTATTATCAGATATTTCAAGAACGTTGAAACCTATTAAAAATATTTCTTTGCTACTCTTAGCAGCCCACTATATTGTACAGTGTTCATATATTTCTTTGTAATAAACGTGTGCCCTTCTATACACATAACAGGACATGTATCAGCATCTAAACAATAACCACCACCTCTGTCATCACTACCACCATTTCCAAAAAACAATCATCACAATAACCATCACCATCATGCCTATCACCACCATCATAAACACCCCCGCCTTCAATTACAACATAACCTTATACTATCACCGCCACCATGTCTCCATTAACAGCATAACTCTATACTGTCACCACCGCCATCATTTGCAAAACCATCAACTTTATAACCAGCACCATGACCCTATCACTACCATCACAAGCACCACTACTCCCAATTACGCCATAACCTTATATTGGCACCACCGGCATATGCCTCCATTAACACCCTAAGTCTACACTTTCGCCACCGCCACCACATTACTCCACTAACACCATAACTAGTTATCCCACAATTTCCGCCATCACCATTATCACCATTACCCCTACACACCTATTTGTATCATAACTCCGCACTTTCACCACCACTATTACTTCCAATACCACCAATGCTATAACCATCTCCCTATCACCACCATCACAAATACCACTACTTCCAATTACACCATAACGTTATATTGCCACCACCGTCAATGGCCTCCATTAACACCATAACTCTACACTGTCGCCCCGCCAACACATAACTCCATTAATACCACAGATCCCTAATCCCGCAATTCCCGTCATCTTCACCGCTACATTAATCAATACAATCATCTAAAGACAGAGCCTCTCACATATGAAGCTATATTATAACAGAGCCACGTACCTATAAGCTCCAGTGGATATCTCTATTAGTGTGTTTTGAACTGTCTCTATTTGTGTGTGTATGTGTTTTGAACTGTCTCGGGGTGTGCGTGTCTGTGTGTGTGTGTGTCTGTGTGTATGTGTGTGTATGTCTATGTGTATGTGTGTGTATGTCAGTGTGTGTGTCCGCGTGTGTGTGTGTGTGTGTGTGAGTCTGTATGTTTATGTCTGTGTGTGTGCGTGTGTGTGTGGGCGTGTGTGTCTGTGTGTATGAGTTTGTGTGTTTATGTCTGTGTATGTGTGTGTGTCTGTGTGTCTGTGTGTGTATGTCTATGTGCGTCTGTGTGTATGTTTATGCGTGTGTGTTTTGAACTGTCTCGGGCTGTGTATGTATGCGTGTGTGTGTGTATATCCGTGGGTGTGTGTCTGCGTGTGTGTGTGTATGAGTCTGTGTGTTTATGTCTGTGTATGTGTGTGTGTATGTTTATGCGTGTGTGTTTTGAACTGTCTCGGGCTGTGTATGTATTCGTGTGTGTGTATGTCCGTGGGTGTGTGTCTGCGTGTGTGTGTGTGTATGAGTCTGTGTGTTTATGTCTGTGTATGTGTGTGTGTGTGCGGGTGGGGGTGCTGATCAAGAAGAAGAAAGGAATAGAGTAGAAAGGAAGAAGGAAAGAGAGAAAGAAGAAAAAAAAAGAAAGAAAATTAAGAATTTTAATTCAGACCTAAGGATACTTAAGTATACTTATAAATATATATGGGTTAAACACTTTTTATTCCAGCCGTATATGTCTCCTAGTTTAATATTTATGAACCATTAAATTTTTATAAAGATTCGAACAAGGACCATAGGTTACCTAAGTACATATCACGGTTTAACACAGATAATGAATTACATCTAATAAATACATTTTTGATCCGTCCATACAACTCCCTTAGTTTAATAGCTATTGATCATTAAATATTTTGCTCTAAGATAATAGTAAAAAATTAATCCTTAAATAGCTTGATTACAATTATTTTCTAATGATACCTGAAAAGTCTTTCACTAAGCCTCTTAGTGCTATAAACTTATTCTGATTTTACCATATTTGCCTAAGTCTTTTAACTCATTAAGAATTAACCATTTAGGTTTTACCGAATCGAGGTCGGATATGAACTTCGGACTCCTAAATAGTTGTTCAGAGAATCTATCCACTGCTATCAATTTAATGTAATTTGTTCGAAGAGTCTAGCTGCCCTACTTCGGGAATAATGAAACATCAAAGTTTAAAACTCTGGCGAGACTTGAACTCAGGTCCCTAGAGATATCTTTCCGTAACTAATCAATAATACAGAACTATGTGAATCCTTGTTGATGCTAAAAGGGCATAAAGTCAGTAGTTGGTGTTTGTATGTTCTATATCAATTTATGGCTTTTTAATTGGCTTAATTGATTTAAATTGGCTGTAATTGGTCTTTCATGTAAAGCCGACTCAAGTAGCATGTATGTTCTATATCAATTTATGGCTTTTTAATTGGTTCACTTGGTTCAATTGGTCTTTCATGTAAAGCCGACCCAAGTAGCATGTATGTTCTATATCAATTTATGGCTTTTTAATTGGTTCACTTGGTTCAATTGGTCTTTCATGTAAAGCCGACCCAAGTAGCATGTATGTTCTATATCAATTTATGGCTTTTTAATTGGTTCGCATGGTTCAATTGGTCTTTCAGGCAAAGGGGACCTATAGTGCATGAGTCTTCTGGATATATTAATGGTTACTGCTGGAGTTGGTAATTGCGAGGGTCGCTTATATGTCCACGTGTTGACATTTACTTGAAGCATTTAAAGGCCCCCCTCCTCCTCGGCTTTGGGTGGGAGGAGGTAATCAAAATAATGTCTGCATTTCCAGTCAGCTATGAGACATGATTCACCCACTATAAAGTACACAGCGTTAATTCTAATCATATACATCAAATAAAAAATACAAGTTAAAATCGAAAGGTTTAATTTTCACCATCCTACCGCGAGTTGTTGCTTGTACGGGTCGATAACATGCTAGTGTTATCCTCTAAAATGCAAGAGGAGGTTTCTGAAAGGTATCGTAGAATGGCTAGTATGCGATGTTCGCTAACTAAAGCATACCTCTTTATTACAATGAGAAATTTCGCAAATTAGAATCACAAGCGATGAAAAAATATTGGAATATTTAGCTTTAACGGTTAACAAGCGTCACTCTGTACTTAAATACCCTGATAAGAACGCTAAACCTTCTGTTAGTGGCATACATGGATTAGAAATTCTGTATACCAATTTTTGGAGCACAGACTATACAGCCCCGCATGTTATTGCCTGGGAGGGAGATCGATACTCTGTCTCCCCTTCTGTATACAATTTAGCGGCTATTGTGTCCGAGTTTCACCCTAGCGGTTTCTCCGTATCTGTATTGTTAAAAGGCCCTGCGTACATTTCTCCGAAGCGTTCTAAAAACGTCGATATTTACCAAGAAAATAATTTTAATAACTAGAACTACAAATAAATATCGCTACCAAGAATTGATACTTCACATACAAACACCAACTACTGACTTTATGCCCTTTTAGCATCAACAAGGATTCACATAGTTCTGTATTATTGATTAGTTACGGAAAGATATCTCTAGGGACCTGAGTTCAAGTCTCGCCAGAGTTTTAAACTTTGATGTTTCATTATTCCCGAAGTAGGGCAGCTAGACTCTTCGAACAAATTACATTAAATTGATAGCAGTGGATAGATTCTCTGAACAACTATTTAGGAGTCCGAAGTTCATATCCGACCTCGATTCGGTAAAACCTAAATGGTTAATTCTTAATGAGTTAAAAGACTTAGGCAAATATGGTAAAATCAGAATAAGTTTATAGCACTAAGAGGCTTAGTGAAAGACTTTTCAGGTATCATTAGAAAATAATTGTAATCAAGCTATTTAAGGATTAATTTTTTACTATTATCTTAGAGCAAAATATTTAAAGATCAATAGCTATTAAACTAAGGGAGTTGTATGGACGGATCAAAAATGTATTTATTAGATGTAATTCATTATCTGTGTTAAACCGTGATATGTACTTAGGTAACCTATGGTCCTTGTTCGAATCTTTATAAAAATTTAATGGTTCATAAATATTAAACTAGGAGACATATACGGCTGGAATAAAAAGTGTTTAACCCATATATATTTATAAGTATACTTAAGTATCCTTAGGTCTGAATTAAAATTCTTAATTTTCTTTCTTTTTTTTTCTTCTTTCTCTCTTTCCTTCTTCCTTTCTACTCTATTCCTTTCTTCTTCTTGATCAGCACCCCCACCCGCACACACACACACATACACAGACATAAACACACAGACTCATACACACACACACACACGCAGACACACACCCACGGACATACACACACACGAATACATACACAGCCCGAGACAGTTCAAAACACACACGCATAAACATACACACACACATACACAGACATAAACACACAGACTCATACACACACACACGCAGACACACACCCACGGATATACACACACACACGCATACATACACAGCCCGAGACAGTTCAAAACACACACGCATAAACATACACACAGACGCACATAGACATACACACACAGACACACAGACACACACACATACACAGACATAAACACACAAACTCATACACACAGACACACACGCCCACACACACACGCACACACACACAGACATAAACATACAGACTCACACACACACACACGCGGACACACACACTGACATACACACACATACACATAGACATACACACACATACACACAGACACACACACACACAGACACGCACACCCCGAGACAGTTCAAAACACATACACACACAAATAGAGACAGTTCAAAACACACTAATAGAGATATCCACTGGAGCTTATAGGTACGTGGCTCTGTTATAATATAGCTTCATATGTGAGAGGCTCTGTCTTTAGATGATTGTATTGATTAATGTAGCGGTGAAGATGACGGGAATTGCGGGATTAGGGATCTATGGTATTAATGGAGTTATGTGTTGGCGGGGCGACAGTGTAGAGTTATGGTGTTAATGGAGGCCATTGACGGTGGTGGCAATATAACGTTATGGTGTAATTGGAAGTAGTGGTATTTGTGATGGTGGTGATAGGGAGATGGTTATAGCATTGGTGGTATTGGAAGTAATAGTGGTGGTGAAAGTGCGGAGTTATGATACAAATAGGTGTGTAGGGGTAATGGTGATAATGGTGATGGCGGGAATTGCGGGATAACTAGTTATGGTGTTAGTGGAGTAATGTGGTGGCGGTGGCGAAAGTGTAGACTTAGGGTGTTAATGGAGGCATATGCCGGTGGTGCCAATATAAGGTTATGGCGTAATTGGGAGTAGTGGTGCTTGTGATGGTAGTGATAGGGTCATGGTGCTGGTTATAAAGTTGATGGTTTTGCAAATGATGGCGGTGGTGACAGTATAGAGTTATGCTGTTAATGGAGACATGGTGGCGGTGATAGTATAAGGTTATGTTGTAATTGAAGGCGGGGGTGTTTATGATGGTGGTGATAGGCATGATGGTGATGGTTATTGTGATGATTGTTTTTTGGAAATGGTGGTAGTGATGACAGAGGTGGTGGTTATTGTTTAGATGCTGATACATGTCCTGTTATGTGTATAGAAGGGCACACGTTTATTACAAAGAAATATATGAACACTGTACAATATAGTGGGCTGCTAAGAGTAGCAAAGAAATATTTTTAATAGGTTTCAACGTTCTTGAAATATCTGATAATAGAATGGTTATAAGGCATGGGAATATGAGTGTGGACATGAGAAATATGGTCGCAGAGGGTGTTGAATTCCTGTAAAAGCATTCAAGGTTCTTGATTTAAGGAAACATTTGTGTGGTGTATGGATCCAACAAGGCTATGATAGGTTATCCATTCAGCCGATAAGAGGGTTCTAGGTTACGCTAGAAAGGGAAATGGCAACATAGAATGGCTTGTGTAAAGTCAGTTTAGGCAAGCTTCTAGGTTACGCTAGGGCGGGCGATGACAAAATAGGATAGCTTGGGTAAAGTCAGTTTAGGCTAACCTGGGTGAGGTTCTGATAGGGTATCTTAGATAATTAGCGAGTGGTCGAGCTTATAGCTTTTTGTTTATGACCAGTTGAATGGGTGATGAGACGACTGTTGACTAAGATTGGTCTAGGTTTACGTGCACTCATTCAAGCTAGATTAGGTGATAGCAGGCTGGATGTGAAGTCTGCTTATACTATTTTCGCCAGGTTAGGGTATTCAGAGCTAGCTTAGGACTGGATTGTTGGACAGATTATAAGGAATGGTATCAGATTGTGTTAGATTAATACTGGACAGAATGCATATTGTTAGGATAGTCTGGGATAGGCAGAGTTAGGCTTACATGATTATTCGAGTTTGAAGAATGGTTTGCAAGACTGAGGCATTAGTTCTAAGTATGTTGAACTTATAATGGTGCTGTAGTAATGGCTGCTGAGAAAGGCTTCTTTGTACAAATTATCTCTTTCTACATTGTTATATGCAACATTAAACCTTGTGTTATTACATGGTTCTGTTAGCATAGATTGTCTTGGGAATCGGTCGTTATGATTGTCACGTATGGTTACGTTTCCTGGTTGCGTTAGAGGATTACAGAATGGAATAGACAATGAGAAGATGATTCAGGGCAGGATGATCGGTGAGCGGGTAAGGTAGGGTAGTTTAGAATACTTCTACATTCACTAAAACTGTAAATCGATATACAGTTTATCCCTCTCGGTCTCATAGCTTATCTCCTCAAGATATATAAGTTTGCAAAAATTTAAAAAAAGGTGTTTTAAAAGTATATAAAAGCGTTCTAACACTGCATAATAAATGTTCGTGAGGCATTAAAACTATGTGCAGAAATATATCAAGTCCTGAAACCTGAATAAATACGTGGGTGAATACCTGATTTACTCATAAAATTTCACAAAATGTTTTAAAAGCTTGCGACAGTGCCTGATTAGTTGCTAAAGTACATTTAAAGCTGCTCAACTACTCCTGGAATAAGCTTTGAAAATGTCTGAAAAGGGTTGAAATACTTTGAGGCAATAGCATAAAATACCTTTTAAGTGCTAAACAAAAACCTCAATCATTCTAAACACCCTCAGCATACTCTAAAATCATGTGCCAACACCCCAAACAATAACCGCTAAAGTTTCTAAAGAACCGTTCAGAGTACTCTAAAAGCCTGAGTTCATGCCGCATCCATAGTCCACAATACGTTCAAAGAGCCTTAAATACTCCTACCAGTATCCTGAAAATACCTTATAGATGTTAAAATATCTTAAAATCAACATAAAACACCTCGAAATATTCCTAAACATCTTAGAACCTATATCAATACTTTGAAAAGGTCCGCTTCCAATCTCCAGAATGCTATTGAAACACCTGAAATTATCATTCCAGTATGTTAGAATGTTCTAAAAGCCTGTACTCATATCTGATATCGTAAGCTGAAACACCTTTAAAGAGTCACAAATATGCACATGAAAACTTCGAAAAAAATACCATTGGAAGTGTCGCAATACTTCAAAAAAATGGAAGCTTACCCATGTGCTGTGTATACACCTAGCAGATACCTAAAGAATAAATAAAAATAGGCGCTAACCCTGCTATTAGGTGTAAATCATAGTGCTAAGCTCAGGCCTAGATAAAAGGGGGGCAGACACCTACCCTTACAACCCTTATGTAATAAAGCATCAATTAACTGGTAAAGACGATACACCTAGTCAACAATTAGCATACAAAAAAAACAGAAAAGCTGAATAAAACAATAATATCACTAACAGAGCTTAAGGTCGAGTTAGAAAAGGCATCTCTACTTAGTTTCTTGCATGGTAGCATTAGAATATTGAGAAGACCATAAAAGGATCCTATATGACTGTAAAAAACGTTAGAAATGGTTATAGATCATAAGACTTGTGTAATACAAGAGAAAAACTCTATAAACAAGGGAGAATGCCTGAAAACCATTTCCCAAAAGCCCTCATAAAAACAGCCACTACATTTACCAAAAGCCACTAAACAGTCACTACACTTATCCAAAGCCGACAAAACAGCCACTACACTTATTCAAAAGCCTATAAAACAGCCGCTACTCTTTCCAAAGCCTATAAAACAGCCACTACACTTTCCAAAAAAGCCGATAAAATAGCCACTGCACTTTCCAAAAGCCGATAAAACACCCGCTACTCTTTCCAAAAGCCTATAAAACAGCCACTACACTTTCCAAAAGTCTCTTCAGGAACTCTTAATGGTCTGCGCCTATGCCCCATCCATAACCTAAAATACCTTTAAAGAGCCCCAAACACTTCTAGCACGAGCTTTGAAAACGTATTGAAAATTGTAAAATACCTTAAAAGCATCATAAAACACCTCGAAATATTCTGAAGCCTATATGAATACCCTGAATCTACCTGCTCCAGTTCCCTAAATGCTGCTGAAACATCTAAAATTTCCCTGCCTCATACCAGAATGTCCTGAAAGCCTTGTTCATATCAAAAAAATATCTTTACCTGTGCTTAAAATGTCTCTAAATGAACTCTAAAATGCTCCACAATTCCTAGTACACTGGCTAAAATGCTTACACCAATACCCTAAAACACGTATCTGTATCTATGTCTAAAAATATTTTAAAGCCAGTAACAGGATGTCAAATGGCTATTCTACCGCATTAAAACATCATCAGAATACCTGCAAAGTTATCTAAGCATGTGCCTAAAAAGCTTCTAAGTGTGTTCTAAAATAGTTATATTGTGCTCTAAATACCTCTGAAATCCTTACTCTTCCCTTCTGGAAAAACATCCTACATACCTTCAGTCCCTGTCTTCCCTAGCATTTCTCCCAGTATCCCCTACCTCTCATAAGGCGCATTCCTCCTGCCTCCCCCTCTAGCTGAGTATCACTCCTTGGTTTCCTATCTAACCTAACTTTAACACCTGTCTATCCTAGCATAGGATCTCTCTCCGTTTTCTCGTCTCTCCTTATAAACACATACTCAATTCTCCTAACCTAACACCCCTCCTCCTGTTCCTAAACTCTCTCATATAAAGGACATACTCTACCCTTCAACTCTGTCTAGCCTAACAGTCCACCTCGTTTTCCTATACCATTCATATAAACCATACTCTACTTCTTGACCTCTATCTAGCCTAACACCCCTGCTCCTGTTCCCTACCTCTCTCATATACAAGACATGCTCTACCCTTCAACTCTGTCTAGCCTAACACTCCTCCTCGTTTTCCTATACCTTTCATATAAACCATACTCTACTTCTTGACCTCTGCCTAGCCTAACACCCCTGCTCCTGTTCCCTACCTCTCTCATATACAAGACATGCTCTGCCCTTCAACTCTGTCTAGCCTAACACCCCTCCTCGTTTTCCTATACCTTTCATATAAACCCTACTCTACTTCTTGACCTCTGTCTAGCCTAACACCCCTGCTCCTGTTCCCTACCCCTCTCATATACAAGACATGCTCTACCCTTCAACTCTGTCTAGCCTAACACCCCTCCTCGTTTTCCTATACCTTTCATATAAGCCATACTCTACTTCTTGATCTCTGCCTAGCCTAACACCCCTGCTCCTGTTCCCTACCCCTCTCATATACAAGACATGCTCTACCCTTCAACTCTGTCTAGCCTAACACCCCTCCTCGTTTTCCTATACCTTTCATATAAACCATACTCTACTTCTTGACCTCTGCCTAGCCTAACACCCCTGCTCCTGTTCCCTACCTCTCTCATATACAAGACATGCTCTGCCCTTCAGTACCTGTCTAGCCTAACACCCCTCCTCGTTTTCCTATACCTTTCATATAAACCCTACTCTACTTCTTGATCTCTGCCTAGCCTAACACCCCTGCTCCTGTTCCCTACCCCTCTCATATACAAGACATGCTCCACCCTTCAACTCTGTCTAGCCTAACACCCCTCCTCGTTTTCCTATACCTTTCATATAAACCATGCTCTACTTCTTGATCTCTGCCTAGCCTAACACCCCTGCTCCTGTTCCCTACCCCTCTCATATACAAGACATGCTCTACCCTTCAACTCTGTCTAGCCTAACACCCCTCCTCGTTTTCCTATACCTTTCATATAAAGCATACTCTACTTCTTGATCTCTGCCTAGCCTAACACCCCTGCTCCTGTTCCCTACCTCTCTCATATAAACGCATGCTCTCCCTTCTTCAGCACCTGCCTAGCATTATCATCTACTCCCTATTTTTCGTATATAATTGCATACTCTACTCGACCTCTGACTAGCCTAGCGCTTCTCCTCGTATTCCCTGCCACTCTCATATAAAGCACATTCCTCCTACTTCAACCTCTGTCTAACCTAGCATCTACCCTCGTTTTCCCTATCTCCCCCGTATAAACTCATTTTCCTCCATGAAGACTCTCTCAACCTAGCATCTCCCCTCGTGTTCCCTATCCTTTCCCTTATAAAGCATATATTCCGGCCTTTCAAACCCTGTCTAATCGACATCTAACCTTGTAATCCCTATCTCTTCAGTACAAAACGTGCATTCTACCCTTTCAACCCCTGTCTAGCCTGACAACTCTCCTCGTAATCCCTATCTCTTCAGTATAAAACGTGCATTCTACCCTTTCAACCCTGTCTAGCCTGACAACTCTCCTCGTAATCCCTATCTCCCCCATATAAACGCATTTTTCCTCCTTGGATGCTCTCCTAGCCTAGCATCTTCCCTCGTTTTCCCTATCCTTTCCCATATAAACGCAAAAAAGTGCGCCAGCTTCCCCCTAAATAACCTACTAACAGATGACAAATCATAGTTCTATGTGTATGAGCCGGAACGTAAACAGCAGTCGACTGTATGGGTGTTTCAAGATGAAGCAAATCCAACAAAAGTTGTTCGCACTCGAAGCAAATGGTCGCCTGCTTTTTCAGCAAAACTGGCCATCTGGCAACAGTGCCTTTAGAGGAACGTAAAATGGTCAGTGCCGAATGGTACACTACCATTTGTTTGCCGGAAGTCTTCGGTGAAGTAAGGAAAACCACAAGAACCGTAGGATCGTTCTTCATCAAGACAATGCGAGCGCACACACATCTTGTCTAACAACAGAGTATTTGAAGGCTCAAAAAATCGAATTGATGGGTCGTCCGCCATACAGTCCTGATTTGGCACCCAATGACTTCTTTTTGTTCCCGAACATCAAGAATAAATTACGTGGACAACGATTTTCGTTGGCAGAAGAAGCAGTTGATGCCTTCAAAAACGATGTTTTGGAGGTATCTCAAGAAGACTGGAATAAATGCTTTGACAAATGGTTTAAAGGGATGCAAAAGTGTATTGATCATAAAAGAGAATATTTTGAAAAACAATAAAGCAGCTTTCAATCAGAAATTACTTTGTTTTAATTATTAGGCTCAAAATATAAATGGTGCCCCTCGTATCACAGACTTAGCTCTGTTTATCCCTGCCATAACCTCACACGCAACACACACGTCTTCATCCCCCTATCACAGTTACCTCTAATCCTCATGCGAGCAATAGATGTTTGAACACGTCTTTATTTGATTCTATGGATTTAAACGTCGATGGCACTATAGTCCTTTATTCGCCTACGTCGCCTTAAATTTCTAGAAGCTGGTAATACTTTGCGAAGTTTTCACGACATACCAGAGGCACGTCCATATGTGTTCGAGACGAGTTTTGAGTCTATTTCGCATTTAGAACTTGTCTTTACTTAATCTTTCCCCACTACTGTTATCATGGTATATTCTTTTAAATCCATTGGCTCAACGCGCTCTACCTGTATACTTCTAAAGTTTTAGATGGTGAACAACTTTGGCTTTCTCGATGTTCCAGGAAAATGTCCAATTTTTTAACACAGGGTCTTATACGCCTCTATTGTATGGTTTTTGTTCTTTTTCTACAACTAGGTTGTTTGTCCTCTCCTTTAAAATGTCAAAGTGCTGGTTGTTCTTTTAGGTAGTCTCCATTCAGCTTTCTCCAATGCGTTTGCGCTTTCCAATGCTAGCTTCTTTTATTTACATTTAAGGAGACCGATCGGTAGAAAACTGACCAAAAATAATTAAACAAACTTACCTTTCTCGGTTGTAATACACTAAACCTTTTTCACTATAAGCTGAAAGGAGAAGTAAACAAAACTTAAATATATCATTCCGCAGAGCACATGATAGCACCACGTGGAGCATGACGGGAACTAAGACCCGTGAGAGGAAATTGCTTCATACACAATGCGAATACAGTATATTGCGCAGCTTGGGAATCATTAGCTTTTAAACACTGTATGTCTTATTTCTATATTTTTCCTTACATCCTAAATTTATAACACACAATACTAAGAGTAGACAAATAAAAGTTGTACCTGAAGAGTTCGGCATCTGTGTTTAAAGGTACTGGATTAAACTGTTCTTAACTTCAGGCTTTAGAAATCATTCATTTAATCACTAATATCAGTATGCCACCTTTGCTTTAACGTTTTATGAGTCAACAAGTTACATAACGATTAGCACTATAAGTTAAAACAACAGAAAACAAACGCGACCCAAGCTTTCCGAGCAACAATTCTGCATCACTAACAAAGAAGTTCAATTATTACTTAGCCAACCATATTCAGTGTCGATTAAAGGTGGATACTTTACACAGAATTTGTTAAAAGCATTTAACACAGTTGTCTTCTTTCCATTTCCCTCCTTTGTTTTCTACAGTGGCAGAAGATTCTCAGCCGGAAACCGGAAACGAACTGGAGCGCCAGCGCATAGTCTCTTAAACCCTCTGCTATAACGGCTTATTTAGTTATAGGCGAATCTGGACAAATGCATTTAGTTTCATAAATTTAACTGTTACAATAATGAGTTTTTTTTTTTAAATTTCTCTGCATGAGAATAACCAGAAAATGTAACGATATGAACCGAACTGTTTTTTGTAGAGGAAGAAACGACATGCTAAGCGAGAAAGGTTGTAGTTTGTCCACCAGCCAATGACGTGTTGTCTTGTCACGTGGTTTTGTTTACTTCTCCTTTCAGCTTAAAGTGAAAAAGGTATAGCCATCTTTCAGCATTTAAAATGCTCCTTTCGATGCAATTTTTAATTTATCAGAATGAAACTTCGGAAATGTTTTCTACAATATATGCTAGCTAAAACTTGCTATGTATTAAATGTGTTACCCACCAAGCATATCCAAGTTTGATATATATTGTTGCAAAAATTGAAACTCACAATTGAACAAAAACTATTTTTTTAAACCAATCAATTTAAAAGTATATTTCCTAGCCAACTTATTTTTTAGCTAAATAAGGAACACAGAATCATAAGTCTTATTTAAAAATTACGAAATCTACATCGTAAAGAGTTTCTTTTTTGTAAAATAGCTTAAATTTAAGTTCTAAAACCCATAATCTAGGAACGACTTACATATATGCAGCAAACTTTGCAACCGCACTTCTTTATATACACTTAAGAGGTGGTAAAAAATTAAAAACACTGAGCAGAATATGGGTTTTGGAAAATTCAGAGATTGGTCACACACGCGCGCGCGCACACACACACACACACACACTTCATAATTACTTTACCGAATATTCCGTAATAATAATAATCATAAACGCCATCGTCGCCACTATCAACCAACACCACCACAACTATCGTCATCATAATCATCATTACCATCATCTTTACATTGTTCTAGTTAATTAGCATCAGATTTACATTGTGCAATTATGGAATTCTGGCAATGGAATAATTTTAATCCTACTGCAACCTGCATTGATAATCATTAAGGCGTTGCTTAATTTTAACTTAAGATAAGATGCTATTAATACAATATTCATCTTTGGGTTAGCCTTATAATTATAATTTCCGAAATTCCTAACCTCGAATATTTGCACAGAGAGGTCGTTTTATCGGATTGCATGTATGCGTGCTCCGCGCGCTGCCTGCTACACCGTGGGGATTTCCATTCTAAAACTCTTGCGTTACATACTCACGAGTAATAAAAAAATGCACTAACCTCGTTATAAGTGGTGTTCAAAGTGGTGCCCATTTGCATTCAGACATTCCTGGCTTTCCTCGTCGTCATGAGGTTCTAATTCATAAACAATAGTCACTCTGTAGGGTTTCAATTTTAAAAGTTTAGCAGGTGTATGAATAGGAGGAAATTGCCGTTTCAAATTTGAATATCGGTTTGATTAAATCCGATATCAAACCCCGCACCCTCCCACGTCCAAGAGGAGAATCTTTCCGGGTCTGGCTCTCCAACCTCTTAAGTGCAAGTAACACACCGGAAGCGAGATAAGAACTAAAGGAAACATCTTACGTTAATGAGGTGGTCTGTTTCCCCAACGCCGGGGAAGAAATAGATATTCATATACGCCTTGCACAACTACAATGCCCGCGAGACACTTTGATTGAAGGATTAAATCGGTACGTGAATCAGTCACTTAATATTGACGCTAGGTTCTCGTGCTTGGTATCGATTCCAGCTCATTTTTACCGCTGAATCTATTGGTGTTATTATATTTATTCTATTGCTAGCCTTCCAATTTGTTAAGGTAATGTTAGTAATGTGTGTCCCTGGTAAGGTATAGCGTCAATGAAATTTGCGCGTCATTGACTCGCGTAGCATAATTAAGTGAATACTAATTGAATGTAATGCATTCTAGTATCCCAAACCGGGCGGTATTGTTTGGAGCTGAATATAATCAATTACACGTTGACAAGAGGAAGACAGAAAAACGCCAAGACGACCGACCAGGCTATTTATACACATGTTAACGAGATCTTGAAATGCTGAGGGAATTGCGAGTATGAAATCATCTCGTGCAAAGAATCGAACAAAAATGACCTGGAGAATCTACGATTTTTTTTTGTAGATATCGACCGTAATACCTTGGTCTCAGATTTGAAAGTGTGATTTTCCAGATAAATGCCAAAGAAAACATAAATAGCTTCCGTTATTTTTTTTCAGGAAATGCATTTTAATAATAATTACTATTCCGCAACGATACAACAGCTAGTATCCTGAATTAAACATAAGAAGCGTCAGTGGCACATAGCGAATTCTATACATAAAATATTTATACTCAAAAAGAATTTTAACCCAATTGGAGCGTTTCATGCATGCTCGAGTGTACACAGTAATCTCTTAAGCATACGTGAGATGCATTAGAAACGGAATGACTATATTATTGTATCTAGCGGGATTAGCATCGATTCAATGTGAAAAATTCCTTTCCACGACACGCAAGAGCCTTTTAACCACATTTTGCCACACCAGAGTCATATATCCTGCCTCAGTGGCTACTTTCTCACGAGTGCCCAAGGTAACTGGAATATAGGGAAGTTAGGCCATTCCGAACATTTTGCTCTTATTGGTTGCACACCTGAGACGTCATGTGGAAAGTTGAACACGCGCGCTCTTCGATAGTAATTGAAAGTGAACGCTTTAAACCTGTTTTAACATGTACAATTTAAGGCACGGGTTGGCATATCCGTTGTGTAAAAGAGTATGGAATAATTAAGGAAGTGTAACATAATACAATGGCATGTTATAAAACATACTTTAACTGAAAATGGCTACGAAACTTTCGTCAGCACATTCTACTAAATACAAACCAATTTTGTCGCCACCACCAAAACTAAAACTACCAAAATAAAAAATAACAAATTATTTGTTTACGCACAGTCAACTTTGTTTTTTGAAACGTTCATTCTGAACACGAATGCACTTGTATTTCCAAATCGCATCCACATCTAGAATAAAAAAGTAAGTAATCGGAAAGAACGTTATTTGGTGAGCATATGCATTTGCACCTGTGCTGGGGTACAAAATTGGTGCACATGATTGGTCACTACAACGCATCATAGAAAAATATTATTTTAAAAGTTGCTCTGTGATTCGTCGAAATAATTGTATAGGCGTGACCTAAAAGTTTGTTTTTCAGAAAATAGGGAATTTGCTGTTTTAGAAATTAATGCGTAAACACATGCAACAAAATTCACCTCATTGGATAATTCGGCACCTGTTTTATAACACTAGTCCGTCCTGTTTTAAATGGACCGAGACTCAGACACAACGTCTCCAAGACTTTTAAGAAGTCAAACGGAAAGATAAAATATAGCGAAATGCAATAACCTTCTATTTGCCTTAGGATAATATACTGCCTTAAATCACAGACCGTGCGTAAATTAAGTATAACATGGATAAAAGGCTGATGACCTTTTGCATGCCTATGCAAGTACTCTTTTAAAATCCAGAAATAAGAAAAGAAAATTTCTTTGCCATTTTAAAGGAAACAAACATTCGGTCCATGCTGATAGGAATATCATTTTAATGATATAACATCGTGTCGTTATTCAGGTAGAAAGCGAATCCGCAATAAAATTACATTATTTTACTATCTCAAATAAGATTTTCCTATGTCTTACTTTGATCACTGTGGTCATCTCTGAATACGCGTAACATTTAAAACTAAAATTATTTATAGCTGTTTAAAGTATGAAAATGTGCAAAACATATATTGTAATTATAAAAATCTGGTTTGCTACAATCGCATTACTTTCTTTGCTCACTCTTCTGCAAACTAGGGATGGGATTTCGATACCGTTGATACCTCCATATTCTGGATACTCGGTGGTATCCAAGTATGTCTAATACTTTAAGATAAACCTTCGATACTTTTAAATTGTTAAGTTTTGCATTATTGAAAGTCGCTGTGTTTAACTTTATGCTAGATAAGGGATAAAAGGAGTCGAGGCTTTCAGTAACGATTTCGATTATAATACCACATGCTTAAAATATTTGCATGACAAATAAAATGTAGATATTGAATTTTCTGGGAATAGTCTGTACAGTCAGCTGTATTCTGAATAAATTGTTATAACTTGTAAACTGTAAGCGGTAGATAAAAAAGTTATTACGCACTGGAGGAGCAACATAGGCTATGCGACACATTGACGCCAAGAGCGCGGAAGTTATTCCTGCAAAAAAATGTGTTAAACTCCCTGGAAGACTTCCTTATGCGTAATGGGATGCATCAAGGCGCCAGCACGTTAATTGCGGTCTGGGAGGATGCACATACAATCGCCTTCGAAAGTTATTACTGCAATTTCACCGAGATGTCTGGTAAGTTATAAAACACAATCACTCTTTATTTAGAATCTCTCTTACCGAACGCATGGGAAGTTCCCCTTATAATTATTCCAAATGTATAAACTTTTTCACGGTAATATTTCAACTTAACCCGTAAAATTATTTGTAATCATGACACTGTATTTCTAGCGGGAACACAGCTATAATATAACTGAAGTGTTTGAAAACTTTACATTAGAAACACTTGTCTCGAATAATAAACGTTCTAACGGAATTAACCGGTCTAGAATTCCAGTTAATACGTTTGTGTATGCAATATTAACAGTAAAGTTACTATATTTGTTTTCCGCAAGACTTAAACGTTTGCAAATTTCACTTAATAAGAAATGTACTATGTATGGGTTCTACCTTTCACAATATAACTTTATTAGTAAACCGTTAATGGACATCTCTTTGGAGTGTATAGCTTATCATTTTACAATTAAAGGGTATGATATAATTCATTCACATACTTTTTCTACCCTGTATCGTTTATTATCGTGTATACAAACTATTTTACTAAGTATATTTTTTCCACCATATACGTTTTAATCCAAATAAACCTTTGCATAAATAGGTACATTACACATTTCGTTACAGATACAAAGAGAACAGCGGTAGTTAAATGTTTTCAGAACTGAACGTTATATGCCAGCCTTAAAATTCCATACTGTTTCCATACATTTGCGAGAAACAGTTGACTGTTGGCAGAACTTCCAGAGAATGGCCAGGAAAGGAGAAATGCCAGTGATTAATAACCAATACTTCTGAAACAGCACATACCACAAAAAACTTATTTGAAATAAATTGTATGTTTTAAAGAAGTCTACATTTCGTTTGCAGTACGTTTCCTCGTCCAACGCTTAACCTTTGCCAGTTATACATCATACAAAATTCCTTTCGAATGAATGGGCCTGCTTGTAATATATAACGATAGAATCTATTCATCTAATAAAGCAAAAGTTTGAATTTCTTTTAAAACACTTTATCTAAGTCTAATATAAACAAAGCTTAACATATATTTAAATAAAATATCTAATAGATAAATTACTTATTTCTTCAGCATCCTGGATTAAGAAGTTTGAGGAGGCTTGCAACCAGGCGGTCTTTCAACATCTCACAAATGAGTAAACACCAGCTATGGAGGAAGCGGTTCGATCCTCGAATGTCTTCAGAAGCCTAAACCGGTGGAACTGACTGTTGAAAGGCAAGGAATTTCATAATGTCCCTGAATGTCACACATGCCTTAGAGCAGGGGTGGCGAAAATGACTTCCTTCACTGAATATGCAGCACTCGCTACACCAATGTAGTACGTGGAAAATAAATGGACAGCCAGCCAGAAAGGACACGGCGTCTGCGAATCACAATGCTTCGCGAATCCCGTTTTCGCCACCTCTGCCTTAGAGGTTTCACTGTCTCTGATGTGAGGGCGACAGACCATGATCATGTGGCAGGTCAAAATATTGATTCTGCTCATAACAAGTGCAATTTAAATAGAAATGTTCCTGACTTCATACGTATCATTTCCATTCCTATCGAATTATGACACCCACTTCCTGATAATGCACCTGGCATATGATAAGCCTATTTCATGCATCACACAAACGTCAGAAAGGTATCTGGCATTACCAAAAAGCACAGGAACATTAAGTTCGGGTTTGTGGACAGCTTTATAGTAGAGGACGCGAGTTCCAACCCGGCGGAGGGCGATGCATATTTTCGGGCGTAAAAATCCTTAGCATGGCTACCTTCGACCCAGCGTAGTACTACACATATCCAGGACTCGCTTTCGGCGTCATGTTGAAATCGACAAAAGCAAGACCCTCCTTAATCCATGACAAGAGCATGTTGGAATTCTTCGAATCTGGAATTACAGGCGGGATGTGCACGTTGGTGAAGGGTTCTAAAGCCAACCACAGATACATGCCAAACTTTAATCAGGACGCCCCTGTCAAGTATTTATCATACTTATACATCAACAATTTATACGGAAAGGCGATCTTACCACAGATACTCTATGGTAATCTTCGATGGCCAATCTCTGATGAGATCAATGAAATCGATTTCATGAAAATCCCTGCTGCAGATTCAAACACAGGGTACGTGGAGGTTGACATTGAATATCATCCTCATATTCATGGTGCTCATAACGAGTTTCCTTTCTGCCCTCAAAGTGCGATACCACCAAATGGCAATACAAGAACCCACTAGCAACTTTAGAGCCTAAGAGCAAATATGTCTTGCAATAGTCATGCAGCAGTGTATAGAACAAGGTCTAACTGTGAGACATATTCACAGAGTAGTATCGTTCGACCAATCTGACTGCTTAAAGAGCTACAATGACCCGAGTACGGAGAAGAGAGCCCAAGAGAAATAGAAATTCGGGCAAAACCTGTGGAAGAAGATGAACAATGCCGTCTACGGGACATTTATAGAGAATGTCCGTAAGTATACGGGCTTTAAAGCTGTCTCAAAATAGGATCAGGCAAGGAAACTCACAGCCAGGACCACGTATCTCAGGTCGTTGAGTCTTGTAAGTTTTGAACTTGCTAGAGAGGAAGTGCACATGAACAAACTAATCTATACTGGGCATGCGATTTTGGACATTTCTAAATTTGTAATGTATGATTCATTTTATGTCATGAAGCCTAATTTGTAGGACTTGGTATTGAGTTATAAGGATACAGACTAATATATCTTTGAAACGAGTACTGATAATCTATAAATTGATTACAAATATCCACACTATTTCGATACGTCAAATTACACAAAGTATAATGTACATGGCATTCAGCAGAGAAATAAGAAAAATATTGGTTTGTTCAAAGACGAATTGGATGGCATGATTATGGATGAGTATATTGGATTGGAATCCAAATTTTATGCATGCAAATATTCTTGCCAGAGAGTCAAAAATGCAAAGGGTTTAACCAAAGCAGGCATGTAATCGTTATATTTCGGTAAATATTTTCAATATTTGAAAGATCTCGGTAAAAGATACTTTACCAGACAGAAAACCTTTCGAAGTGAAAAGCACAAAGTTTCAACCATTGAGACGAAAATTTCTCATTGTAGGGGAGGAGATGACAAGAGGAAGATGATTGAAGGATCATACAATACATTCGCCTGGGGTCATTACTCAGACCTGACGATTGCTAGTGGTAACCTATAAATAATGTGTATGTATGTGTATGTATGTATGTATATATATATGGGAGAGAGTGCAAATTACTGTAATATTTATTTTATACCACAATATTATTGTATATTGTCGTATGCCTCACTTTATATTAACTTAGAAATGCAGATGGGAGCAACTCGCTTGCGAGAGGGATCGTTAACCAAACAAAGAACTTTAATTTACGAGGCAACGACGAAGGGACGCAGCTTAAGTTAGATTACAAAATAATTACTACACCAACACAATATCTGGCTGAAGGGAGAGGAAAGGAAATCTACACTATCATAATTAAAACTGCAAGAGAATGGATAGCTGGTAGATTTATTATAAAAGGATTTCTTACCCCATGTGTCTGCCGGGCGAGGACGCCATGTCTTAGGCAGTTGTCCGTCTGACTCACTCGAAGCCTACTCACAGAATGATACAGAAGCCACGCTAACACCCCAAGCGTCAGTAACGCCATATCCCTTCCAATGACACTGTTTCCCCTGAATCGCCCCTACTCACAGACAAACTGCCATGCTTCGGTATCCAGAGAGCGTTTTAACAAGACTATCTGTGCACATGCCACATCTCCCCCTGGCCACCGAAGTCGACGCCCTCGTCGACATAAGGAAAATAAATATAACAAGAAACATGAAAATAACAAAAAAATGACATACACATGTGTGATGAACCAAAATATAAGAGAGTAATATACATGTGTGGTAAGCACCCAGATGACGACACAATGTTACTGGGTGGAGTAGAGTTTCGAGAACCTTAAGTGCTGTCGACTAATATTGTTAATGCACTTATCTTGAGCATCCCGCACACGCACACACCACGCTGCCTCAGTTCACAGGCACACTACATTGCGCAAAATATCGATGGTCTGCTGTAACTGTTTGTGGGTGATTTTATAGTGCCCACAACGACGATTTGTCCTGGTGTAGAATCATCACTGCAGGTCTCTGGTGATGACAACAGGGTGGGCAGTCGCTGGCTTGGACTGCCCCCTGACATAGTGGCTCCTTATGCCACGGCAGTGTAGTGGCTGCCCGACAGCTTCCCTGTGGTGTTTCTTGACTTCTGGTGTGCTCCGGGGATGTTCTTGGATTTTCTCGCTCTCCGCCACAGCAAAATACTAAAACAAAACCACCACACAATAAACAGGGTGCTCCAACAAACAATCACACATAAAAAGAATGGTATGTCATGTACAATTAAAGATTTTAAAGGTTGAAAAGTTTACACTAAAAATTCTTTTGACATGGGGCAAAGAAAGAGAAAAAAATAAGTACAAATTGGCATAAGAACGAAATTTTACAGAGTTGCCATCCAAAATTCAACTTACAATGCTTCACAATCCAAATAAAACAGTAAAACAGACTCAGAATACATGAACATGACAGAAATGAAACATAACCTTATTTTGGGATCCCAATATTAAATCTGAATAACCAGCTGGTATCACTAACAAAAGAAAGTAAGTGCACTTACAAGACAATCACACATGACAATGAAATGAACTCATTCACACTGACCATGGCCCAAATTACACACAACACTCACTTAACTAGCTACTGAAAACTACTGTATGCATTACTACAAACTACATCCACAATACATCTCCAAATTACACCACGTGACATGCTTGCAACTACTATTGTCCTACTCTTGTCACCAATACAACTTCTCGTCCACATCACTATCTTTCTCATCTCATTATTATCAACATCTTTCATAATCATCATCAGTAATAGTGCAATCTCATCATTACTTCAATCATCATCATCTTTATTGCAACTTTCAATTTTCTCTTCAAAACAAAACATCTTCACTGACGTGTCTCATTTAACATGCTGCAAATTCAAAACATCTAACATAGGCATAACCTTCAAGAAATCACATTAACAATTCAGGAATGACACAAATAACATGACAGTATACTGTTGCATCCATATCCTCCAAATGAAAATTAAGCTGGAAAACAGGTGGTATTAAAATTTGCTATCTAAGATGGTAATAAACTTGTTGCATAAACAGTAAAAACAAATTATCCACATTACAATCACTTCCATTTAATCTCTCGTGTGAATTCATCACACACGCTATACTGGGCACGTTACAGCAACACCAATAAGCAAAATCTCTGAAATCATACAACAATTGTCGGGGTTACACTGTGGCACTTCCACCGAAGCTGACATCATCTCGTCTCTTCTCATCTCTCCTCATCTCATTAACACCGTCGGGGTTACTCTTTGGCACTTCCACCGAGGCAAATCTCAACTCTTATTCCTCACATAACCTCACACTACGCCATCGGGGTTACTCTTTGGCACTCCCACCGAGGCAAATCTCACATATATCACATAACCTCAAATACACACATACATACACACACTATTCATGCAACAATTTTCTGCAAATAAAGATCACAGCATCATTATGAAACCCAAAATCAAATCAAATCATATCAAATCAAATCGAATGCAACAAAACAACATCACATCATTACTCAAAACAATATTGTCACAGAACATTCCTGAAAATGAAAGCTCAATTAAGCACATAGTACACATGAAACACATTCCTGCAGCATAATACAACAAAACAAATGATTTGCAGTTCCCAAAACATAATTCAAAATTTAAGTTACACCCACAATAATAATACACTTTTAATTTAGCAGAGACATTCATAGCACATATTCCTGAAAAGCAAAGCTTAATTAAGCATCAGTCAGTGAAACAATAAATTTAGCATACCTGTGTGAGTCGTAAAACTGTTTCATTCGTCCAAACTTTAACACTCACAATGTTTACATACTTACAGGTTATGGTTTTTTTTTTCTTATTCTTTTTTACCACAAAATTCCCGTGCAATTTTCCAAAATCTGGTAACACACGTACAGCTGGTTCATCAACATCCACATCGTACTGGTCCATATTAGAAGCACATCAAACCTAATTAGGTGAAGAAACTGGCAAGGCTGGTAGGCTCCTGAAACGTTTACTTACATGAGTAATTATGAAGCATTTTTTCCCTAAAAATATGCATTGCGTAATTAAATAAATCAAACTTGGTAACGGTGAAGCAAAATTATCAGCATTATTATTATCACTATTTTTCCGCGAGTGTACAATGCTAAAATTTTTCAATATATATATATATATATATATATATATACGTGACCTCTTTCATTTTATTACTTTAAATATTTCAAACAGATGCCACACTTTTTATACACACGTAAATTTTAAACACACAACACACGAATTTTAAACGAATTTGTTGCACTGTCGAGTCGTTAATACTTTCAATATGACGCAATCTAGAATGCAATGTTACGTAAATCAACTCACACACGCAACCACGCTATCAACGACACAAATATCACCCAATTTCACAATTCACTTTCCACAATTTTCAAAACTTTATACTTCAAAATGACCAGCACGAAGAACTTGACACAGTGATATAATTTAAAGGAAATGAAGCCAAAACAAGGGGAAAATGGAGTCAGAAGTTTTAGCGTCACGCCGGCAGACAATGGGAAAAATGCAAAAATGAGCTCAAAATTAAAATTTCGAAACCAGACTTTCAGATATGATAGTAGCAAAATTTAGAATAAGAGAATCACAAATTAGAGCATAAAAATCCTTACCCTTAAGCCAGAAACAAATTTAGATTTTTTCGCGACCACGTGGAGGGCTAGAAACCGTTACATTTTAGAGGGGAAAAAAAATTTGCACTTGAAAATCTCACAACAAATTCAATTATACCTGGCGCCACCGCCAATTGTCGTATGCCTCACTTTATATTAACTTAGAAATGCAGATGGGAGCAACTCGCTTGCGAGAGGGATCGTTAACCAAACAAAGAACTTTAATTTACGAGGCAACGACGAAGGGACGCAGCTAAAGTTAGATTACAAAATAATTACTACACCAACACAATATCTGGCTGAAGGGAGAGGAAAGGAAATCTACACTATCATAATTAAAACTGCAAGAGAATGGATAGCTGGTAGATTTATTATAAAAAGATTTCTTACCCCATGTGTCTGCCGGGCGAGGACGCCATGTCTTAGGCAGTTGTCCGTCTGACTCACTCGAAGCCTACTCACAGAATGATACAGAAGCCACGCTAACACCCCAAGCGTCAGTAACGCCATATCCCTTCCAATGACACTGTTTCCCCTGAATCGCCCCTACTCACAGACAAACTGCCATGCTTCGGTATCCAGAGAGCGTCTTAACAAGACTATCTGTGCACATGCCACAATATATCCTTCGTTAATAAGGGTTCCTCCTTCAAAGTATGCTTTAATAATTATTGTATGTATATACATATATATAATCAATGAGGGTTTTTAAATCAATATATTATTACCTTGTTCCCTCAAGCCTAAGTAATACGTAGCGATTTTATAAATAAAAATAGAAATGGTTTACAACCATAAACATTTATTTTCATTGAACCTTTCTCCATACATTACACTAAATCCTCTTTATTGATCCATTGCATATCTGCAAAACCACACCACTTTACAAGTACTCTATCCGTCGTTTACGTATCACTTCTTTTATTAAATAAGCGTTGGAGTAATTAGTCTGTTTATGTTCATGTCGTTGAAAGGAACCCTTTATCACTTCGCCATCCCTATCCTTTAGTATGTATGTAGCAGGATTGGTATGCTTTACACGAGTAACTTCAAAGATTTTAACACTTCAATTAGATTCAAAACCTTTTTCAAAATGTCCTTTATGTTTAGATATGCTGACAAAATCACCAACACTAAACTTCCTTCCACCCCGCTTCTCTCTTCGATCTCGAGTATAGTTATATACAGTCAGAAGAAGATAATCATTTTTCATCTCATTAGGTTTCAAGCGGATAGTTGAATGAAAAGTATCATTGTATTTTGTAATGATCCTGGGTAAAAGTTCTAACCACCTGTATGATCCCTGGACTAGAAACTCGCGATAGATCATATTCTTCAAGGTTCGAATTGAGCGTCCAACAGCTGCAGTCTTCACATTGCTATATGTGCTGTAGTGGTTATTATACTTTATCGTTAACCTTTAAAGAGTTTGTTATAAAACTCTTTTCCATTATGGCTTTGAATGTTCCTGGGTGGTGCCTCCAATTCTTGTAGTATATCCTCCACAGCCTTTGCAACATTAACTCCGCCCCTATCCTTTAAAGGCCTTTCACTTTAACCAGGTCAATTTGTAACAAATCATTATCAGGCTTGTGCTCCTTCCACGCCAGTCCTAGACCTGAATGGGTATTGAGCAGGGGACTCTTTCTTTGGAGCAAGCGTATGCGCCATCTGTGCGGCACCGTCTCACGCCGCGAAACCTAGAAGCACACCTGAAACATGAGAGCAATATGGAATAAAAGGGAAATGAGGGAAAGGAAATTGTGGGAGAAGAGGAACCACCCCAACCTTACCGCCCAGAGAAAACCACGAAACACCAAAGATCAGGGTGGGTGGGCGACGGGATCAGCACAATGATCCGCTCAGAAATCGTAGTGGCCACGACGTTGAGTACCCCTGCCCAATGGCAACTTTGAAGTACGGGGTCATTTTCCTTCAAAGTGTTTCAAAATGCTTTACAAATTGTTAAGCCAGGTTTACAATAGACTTAACGTGACTAACTGAAGGTGACGCAACGTACCTTTAAGTAAGAAGTGTCGCTAAACTTGATATATATATATATAATTTTTTGATAAAGTTCAGAATTTAATGTATGCCATTAAATAAAGGAATGAAAACACTAGTAGAGGGATTGGAAGTGTAATGGATATGCATTTAGATAATGTTTACTCTATCGAATTTTGACCTTGGCTTGGCTAAATTGGAAGTAGCTGAAAAAGTATCATTGATCAGTTAAAAACAAATGAAATCTCAATGCGCAAAATCGACTTTCGCTTTGTGATCGATATGCATTCCCGTTCTCATTACCGGGCTGTTGTGAACCAATATCTTGCATGGTGCATTGCTTCCCGTTCTGGTTACTGTTCTCGGGCAGTTGTGAACCAGCCTTATTTTTATAAATTATATTGCACAAATATTTATTCAGAAGTATCTTTTATAAATTCATTTCAAATAATACTATTTTTAAGTATGCTCTATATATAATTATAAATGTTCCTTTTAAAAAAAAGCCATTGAGTCCTGTTTGCAGTGTTATACATTTCAGATACAGAAAATTAATCTTAAAATTTTGTTTCTATGGATGTAAAGAAAAATATAAATATACTCCCAGATTATAAATTTAAAATATACTTTCCAGATAGATGCATATACACAGATTAATTTGGTAAGTTGGTTACAAAAAAAGTAAATGAAAATAATATATTTGACCGCAAAAGAAATGTGCAATGGTGGACCAACCCTAAATCTTAAAATTTTGTTTCTATGGATGTAAAGAAAAATATAAATATACTCCCAGATTATAAATTTAAAATATACTTTCCAGATAGATGCATATACACAGATTAATTTGGTAAGTTGGTTACAAAAAAAGTAAATGAAAATAATATATTTGACCGCAAAAGAAATGTGCAATGGTGGACCAACCCTTTGTGGTGAATTCTCCTACATACTTCATTATTATATTGCTTTAATTTTTAAATGAATATGTTTGCATTTATTATGACATAAATACAAATTTTTCCAATCCTCAAAATATATCTTTGAACTTATCAGGTGCCATTACGTATATTTTCAGGCATCCTGGAATATATTAATTCAGATTATTTAGACTCACAAGTTCATTCCATTGCAGCTTTTATGTATTTAAATGTTTCTATTGCTTGCATTTCAGAAGGATAGGAGATAGCAAACAGGCTTTTATAAAGTTTGAATACAATGGAAACAAAATAGAAAGTGTCTCAGTGACTCCCCTCACAAATAAAGTTTGTCTTAAGAGTTTGTTTGGGGCTTAACCTCTTCACTATATTTCCACAATGAAGCAACTTTTCTGCAGGAGGAAAGCAACCATGAAATTCGGATTACATACAAATTATGCTTGGAATATTCAATTTAAATGTAGATATTTGTTAAGGGTAAAAGGGTGCTATCATAATTTGAGGTTCCTTAATTTCTTATTATTGTCAAAATTAAGTATAATTGGTCTTTATGTAGTACTCTTTGAAATCTACAGATAAAATTAAATTTCAAGTATCTTTTAAAAGACTGGCTTACTTATAGTATCTTTATCTACAACAGAATTTCTCTTCATGTTGAAAGGGGATATATCATACATATTATACATTGTACATATGAAAGGGGAACCATACACATAAGAATTGTATAGCAATAATTAATTCACTGAATGTTAAAACATTCAACATGTAACTTTGTACAGAGCTATTTATAAGCAACGGGTGCGCTAGCTAATTGAATGGGAATTCCTGGAACTCATAACGACCGTGCCTGGCACAGAGTGGTACGACGCTACATGATGGCGCTGAAGCGCAAGGTTCTGAAACCTCATATTTTCATACATGCTTGGGTAACGCGGCCTGAGGGCAATGGGAAGCATCGTTAAATTTTCAAACGTAGAGGACAGCGTGGGTAAGCTGCCCTACATAAGACCAGGTTTTGCCGAGGGGGCACTCTTACTTGTTACCAGTTCAGCACAACAAGAAGTCACGCCGACGCAAGGTGCTATAGATGCACGTGGGTGCATATAAGGGTGGGGATGCGTGTGAAGATAGATAGGCTCCTGATAAATATTCAAGTGGTGGGATAAAGTAAATGGGAAAAGCTAGCCGCCCTTATTCATTTGAACAAGGAAATAAACATCAGTTATAAAGGGAAAACTTGCAGTGTATGTTTTAACTTGCCTCACCCACAATAACCTGAGATTAAAGAGACTTAGCAATTAGGTAGGAATGGAGTACTCAACCACCGACGAGCATCCCTAGCCGAGGAAGAAAAATACTACAAGAGCACGCTGCAAGAGTCGACCCACCATTTCCCGCTACAATGTTTACTTGAATGCTTGACTGTGATGCAGAATATTGTTTGGGAATGTATAAGGAATTATGTAGATTCTGACTCTTCTTTTAGAGTTTGTTTATGAACGATGTTTAATATATCAACAGCAAAGGGATAAAAATGCAAAATAAAGGAGAATACAGTTAAATAATTAAAAAAAAAAATTATATTAGGCTGCAACATGGACTATCAGCTTAACATGCAAGGTAGATTGCAACTACTATTAAGTGATTAAAATAACAGAAATATACACAGCAAAGTGCAAAATCATGTTAGTACTTTCCTGTAACTCCTGCATTCCTAAAAGATAATTGAGGAGAATTTTTTCAAAAGTCGATAAATGCAAAAAAGTAAATTTTTCAGTGAATGCATTTTTTAAATACCATACCAAAATACTTAATTATAGGAGGAAAATAATTTAACATTTATATTACGTTTTTCAGCATGCATTTGATTATGTGTTTGGCACTCCTCAAACTTTAAAATTTCCAAGGTTTTACAAAAGTCGATAAATACATAGCTTGAAGGTAAAAGTTTTGTTAATATACATATTTAAAATTTCTTTTTTTCTGTTCCTCTTCCCTTTTTACAGATATTATAAAAGAAGGCATCTTTATTTTCCAGGATGCATTACAATGGTCCATAACAATTCGATAAACATTAGTGCAAAATAGTAACCTAACATTATCAAAATAAATACTCCAACAATACAAAACTAGAAACCTAATGGTGAATTTCAACAAAGTCCTTATTAAACTCTACTGCTCCTTCTGGTGTTTCAAAATACTCCATGAGTTTTAAGACATCCTTTTTCTTATCCTTGCTGACCATGTTTGTTTTCTAAAGTGGCTGCTTTCCTAACTTCCTGCCTGCAGTTCCTGGACTTCAGTGCCTCAACCACAACAGGACTTCCAGTATAGGTGTCCGATACTGAAAGCAATACCTTGTTTTTAGACTTTTCATAAGCTATCTCTCATTGGTCAGCTATTTTGAAGACATCTTAGATCTTAAAAAAACCTTTAATGTACTGGACTTCAGATTCTTTGCTTTCCGATCTTTATTTAAAATCTTGTCTGTGCCATGGTGTCCCAGCACTTCATAGTATTCAGTTGGTAACAACATATCCTTTTTGCGGTAGGCTTTTTCCACTCTACCATACATACTGTCTGGAGGCATATAGCTGAGACTGTGAATTGGAAGTAATGGACTAGCTTATTAAATCTTCTACTTTCTTCCATAAAAACCATTAGTGTGGATATCATGATATTTTTAATTTGACTTGCACAAGTCAGAAAAAAAATTAATTTCATTTGCGCCATTTTTTGGCTGGGATGCCTCAAGGTTTCTAAGAAAATATAACACACCAGGCACAACTTGATCACATCCTTTTGGTCCTTCTGTTTCCAGCCAAATATAGAAAACAACGTCTTCCTTTGTTTGTTCTTGATAATGAATCATAATGTACAAATTGTACAGCCAAACCTGTCTTGAATAGAACACTTCAATCAGAGAGAGCTTTGATGTTGGCTGATTCTGTTGTATATTGAGGCATACTTTAATCATGATTGGATTTTCTCCCTTCATTATTGCATCCAGATTTTCACACAAAGCTTGTGCTACCTATGGTTTGCTCCAAGTTGCTTTTTTTTCTCCAAATCTTTTTCCTTTTTGATTTCAGAGAGATCAATCTTGCATGTTGAATGTGTATCTGTATGGGGAGTTTTAAATGACAGGGTAAAGCAGTGATAAAAATATGTTTGTACTTTGACAAAGCGAAAGTAGCAAGGCCTACAGCTTTTTTTTTTTTTTTTTTTTTTTTACAGAAATTCTGCCATTTTATTTATGCTCAGCTCACACGGTAAGTAACCTCTTCAGAACTCAAATCTTGAATAGTGGCTCTGTCTGCATCTACGTGTACAGTTTGATATCATTCTTAATAGCTTCTGTAACTTCCTTATCCTCAGCAGTACTCTGGTCTATATGATAGTGCTCTGAGCAATAATCAGTAGTTATTGTTGTTTGAACCATTGATTTGTATTGTTGCCTCTGGCGGGAAGCGCTTGCCAATAATTGACTTCCCTACAATGTTATTCTCTCTCAGAAGTAAAACGAATTTTATTTATCAACATTTGCTCTAATTGGCTAAGTTTTACAAAAACTCGTTGCTTTCAACATTATAACCATGGCAAATATCGGATTTTGACTACACCAATTCAACAGGTCATGCATGGCAACAGGTTGATGTGTAACTACAAAAATCTGAATTTTCAAAATTTGAGCTTTTATCAACTTCTGAAAAAATGCTCCTCAATTCTTCCGAATTAATAACAGGGTGCATATTTACATCTGCTTCCTCCATTTTATCCATACCATTCGACAGTGCTGATAGGGTTATTTAAAATTAATGTAACTCAAAGCCATTTCTCAAGTATTACAAAACAGATATGAGTAATTTGTTTGAATTAAGAAATGCATATTTCCTACACATTAATAACTAAATAAGGGTAACCGTTGGAAAAAATATTTTAACAGTTGGTTGAATGTCTTCCTACTTCTCATGTTGGCTACTATGGCCCTCAGTTGCAATTTACTAGGCGTAAAGCATGACTTGAAGTTTTACGTGTTCTTGTTCATTTATCAAAATTTCTTAAACACCATGTGGCCACAATTACAAAAAACACAAGGTGAGTATTTATATGTAAATATTTTTGCATTAAACTCCACAAAGCAGATTATATATATTTAATATACTACGATGAAGACATGTGAACAGCTTGCAAATGTGAACAAAATCCTTATCCATTACACCCATGTGTGAATAATATGACTACCGTAAATCAGAAATATATTTTTCTACAGAAAATATAGAATCACTGAAATAGGTATGGAAATGTAGAGAACAAAGGAAAAGCTAATAACTCCTCCTCCTCCTCATATGGCATACTTTCTCTTAAAAAAGTTATTTTGCCATTCCTAAGTTCACACATTTCATGCGCAATACCCCTTTGTGGCTTTTCCCCAATGTGCTCACTGAAATCGATGAATTAATCAGACATTTTGGAATCTATACTGAATACTCCTTTGGAGGATATAAAATGGCGTTTGGCAAGCTTACCAATTGGGTTTGGTGGTCTTGGAATTTGTACACTAAATGATGTTTGTTCACCAGCTTTCCTAGCTTCGGCCCATGATGCTGCCGACTCCATCAAGTCTATTTTTATTGCACATGGTGATGAAGTTGAGACATGTTATATATCAGGGGCTATATGGGACTGGTCCATCTTAAACATTTCAATTACCTCTGCTCATTTTGAGGAACAGAAAAGCTGGGACCTGATCAATTCCAAACGTATCCACAACTCTCTGCTTGGATCAGTAGACATCCCAGCAGACAGAGCACATTACAAACACTATCCAAGAGAAAGAGGCAAGCTGTTGGCTAACCATTTTACCATCTACCAGCATTGGTACCCTCATGGACAACTTGTCATTTAGGATTTCTGCAACCCTATGAATTGGATCAAAAATATGCCTGCAACATAAATATGTATGTGTGGTGCTACTGCCGATGAGTATGGACATTATGGTTTGAGCTGTCTTAAAAACTCCGGAAGATTTTCCAGATCTTTTGCAATAAATGACACTCTAAAGAGAGCCCTTACATCGGCTGGCATTCCAGCTGTTTTGGAACTATCTGGAATTTGCAGATCTGCCAGCAAATGCCCCTATGGTTTAACCATGATTCTATGGAAGAATAGCAAGTCCCTGATATGGGATGCCACTTGTGTGCATACTGTGGCCCCTTCGCACCTACACTCTACCTCCCAACTAGCTGGAGCAGCTGCAGAGTCAGCTGTGACTCTGAAACGGATAAATACCTGAATATTACCCAAGATTGTCTTTGTTGCATTTACCATTGAAACCTTTGGGCCATGGTGTGCGCAAGGCAAAGAACTTGTTTGTGAAATTGTCCAACTTCTAGCAGATATTTCTGGCGCTTTTTGTTCAACTGAATATTTACGGCAACGAATAGCTGTCGCCATATGAGGAAATTCTGCTAGCATCATAGGGACATTCCCAGATTCACCACCATTGGAGGAAATTTTGTATTTAAAAACGGTCTCCACCAGCTGCAATTTATCACAACTGACACTTGTTTCCCAAGAAACAGATGGCTCTGCAGCGAGGTAAGCAGAACAACAAATAGGCGGAACTGAAAGTGGTGGGCCTGGATGGAATTCAAACCTTGTGTTCAAGTCTGCCAAGAGATGCTCCTGCTACCACTGTGATCCTGTTCTATCAACTCCTGCTGTCTTCTGCACATTATGGATGGAATTGTTTTGGCAACCTATGTACACAGTTATTCTAATTTGCTGTATCTATTTAGGATATGGCTAATAATTATGTACTTAATATTACTGAATAAAAATAACTTTGGTGAATGTTAACAAGCAATTTTTGCAGTACAGAATTTGCATATGAACAACTAAAGCCAATAAACATAGAGGTTATGTAACATATTAAAGCATAGTGTTTCCCTTGTCTGTGTATGTAGGTTCAGCAACATGTGTAAAGTTAATTTTAAAAATCCCTCTAATTAGGTACTGCAAGTGATATACATAGTGTAGTTGAGTGTTAAAAGATTCTCCTGCAGAATATTTCATATTTATTCAGTTATACTGCATAGTTTGCCTGTGGCACTATATGAGGCATTGCATGTACTTATTTGCCATCATAATGTGATATAGCAAGTCAGTGTTGTACCATACATCTGTTTAATTTTCATTTAACACTTTCGCAGGCGGCGCCGTGACCGAGCGGTTAGATCGCTCGCCTCCCACCGAGGCAGCCCGGGTTCAATCCCAGGGACCTGCATGTGGGATTTGTGGTGGACGAAGCGGCGTCTGGGCGGCTTTTCTCCGGGTTCTCCGGTTTACCCCGCCATTCATTCCACCAACTGCTCCATCATCACCTTTCCTTTCATCCATTTCACCAACATTTCGTTTCATCTACTTCCTTCATCCCATACCAGGCATTGGGCTGATCACCCATCCTGGATGCTCTGTCTGATCCACGAGTGTCTGCTCCTCGACGGGCCCCTGACCCCAGGCACCCGCTTGTAAGTCCTGGGGGGTGTAAATCCTACATAAGAGGAGGGTAAACAGATAATGAATGAATGAATGAATAACACTTTCGCATTTCTTGGCATTGGTTTAATTGAAATTCGTACTACATATATGCTGGCATTTTTATTTTAAAATGTAAAAGTACCTGACAGGACCCATGAGTCTATTACACAAAATCCAAGTTCCTAGAAATTTCCAAGAGTTAATAATTTGAACGAAAAGAAAGATTATGCTTTACTAAAATAGGATGACATTTTACTGTAGGTTTTTCATGTTTAATGTCTCTCTTCTCATTAAAAGCTGTAGATCTGGACCTAATTCTTTGCATGTATACAATATAGACACTTAGATCTTCAAAAAATTGTTTGTGAAACTTTTACATAATAATGGATTACAAGCATTGAACTACTTTTTAGTGGGAGCTTAAAAACAATAGACAATTTTTACTTGAAAATGAACTTTAATCTTCATTCAGCAATAACTTAGCTACTAGTAAAATGACAATAACTCATTACTGTGGATCTTCTAAATCACAAAAATAGCCTACTTGAAAGAGAGAAGGCTTAAACCTATACAGTGTAATAGTTACCTCAATCATTCTCTTGAGATCTGACAAGGAGTTGCCCCTATGAAAATTAACAACTAAACACTACAGGATAGGTGCAGATGTAGATATGAATGCCCAGCCCAAGAATAACATGAAGTGCACTTCCTTCTGAGGGATTCAAAATTGTATGAAGCAATACTTCGACATTTCTGCTGAACAAAAGTAAAATAAAATAAAATACCAAGCTCATTATTACTAACTTGTGATTGCCTTGTAGATAACATATAGTTATACAGGCTGAGTGTTTAAGAATTGCAAATGCTGCATAAAAATGAGAGGTAGATGATAAATTGCAAAAATGAGTCAGATAGTCGGTTGGGACCACGATGGGGGGGGGCGGGAAGATGCCATGAGGATGCTCGGGGTAGGGGTGTGAAATATGTACCCAGGAATCTACAAATGCGTACTAATTATATTCTTGAGTAAATAGGGTGAGGTTGAGGCCCCTCAGTAGAGAGGTCTGCTGTGCCATAGCTTAACGGTATCTACACATGACTTACCTGTAGAATCCTGGTAGAACTTAAGAAACACAGTTTTAAGGGTTAACTAGTTAAGAGTGGGGTACGGATCGCTAAACATGCGTGGTCTCTGCATCGTAGCAAGCCGTGGAGAGCATTGGAGAGCCCTAGATCACGGAGGACGACTAAAACTATTGATTATAGCAGTCCTACACCTTTTCCTGTGCTCACTATCCCAATAAATTAGAATCACACGAGGAAGAGAGAAAAACTGTTTGAATTCGGTATAGTCCACTGACCAGTAAATTCAAGAAACAATGAGGAAAATAATTCTGACCACTCCTTCCATTCTATTGTTCCACATGCTACCGTTATTTTGGCCAGAGAATTGATGTCATATTTCTCAACACTCCCGAAATTCCAAGAAATCTATTTTTTCCTTGAATTTGCAGTAAAACAGTGCTGCTTGCAATGGCTAAATATATGAAAATATGGTATCTCAAGCCTTTGGGGATCTCCAACATTGTGAGGGTTGTGGGGGCAGTTGCTACACCAGACTAAATTGAACAAGAATGAGTAGTCCTGCATATTAATGTAGGGCATCAAAAAAGTATTCCATTGCAGTTTACATTTAAAATGTTGTGCAGAATCTTTGTGCTTATTTAGAGTTCACATTATGTTCTTAAAATCTGAGAATCCTTCCTTTTTTCAGTTATTATTAAAAAGTAAACAGGGCCAACAAAACAGTCTTTCTAATTTGGAACTACTACACAATCATGGAAATTGGGAAAACTAAGTTGTTTTAAAGTTTAACATTATGGCATTTACAGTATTTTTCCTTTTTTACACAAGACACCTAATGGTGTAGTGGGTCTTGCATCTTTCTACCAGGAGAGCAGTGTCTCAAGTATGTTACAAACTGTCATTAATTGGATTCATGTTGCAAACACACAGGATAACATCAACTTGTAACAAAACAGGCGTGACACTGTGATCCCTTCCTTAATAGCGCAAGAAAAAACTTAGTTGGGGAAGAAGTGAAAACATGCTTGTATGTTGAGATTTCACTTGCACTTCCATGTTTAAAATTGCAGGGAGAAAAAATGTTTGACGTCACATTGTTGTAGCAACCAGCAAACTCAAAGAAAGTGTAATAATGCAAAGAGATCCACATCTTTGTGAGATGCTCCTGTCTATACCTTATGGTAGCCAGTTTACAAAATTCATTCAGTATGAAGAGGACTTTGAAGAAAATTCAAGATAAATATTTTGTTGATCATGTAACTAACTAAACATATATATTTTAATCAAAATCGTCATTTTTTAAAAAATAAAGGTAACAAAACGTTTTCCATGGGGGTGGAGGGATTTTCTTCAATAACTTTGTTACATCCTTGGAAGATGCTGAGCTTAAATACCAAGTTCGTTTGTTGTTTTGTTTTTTTTTAAAAATATTTTTGGGCAGTCACAGTGAAGTTTTTTAAATACTTGTATGCACAAATTGAGATTTTTATTATTCTAGCTTCACTTTCATACCAGAATTTACTGGGACATGTTTCAGAGACTGCCTCCATCAGCAGCCTGGATTCACTGCCATGATTCCTCTTATGACATAGATGGCATTATCTGGCTGGAAATATACTGTACAATGAGGTCCTTTTCATATGGGACATCAAAGTTTAATATATTGTACTTATTCTTATGTATGAATAATTTTTCCCAAATGGAGAGTTTAATTTTCTAAGAGCCTTTACGAGCTTTGGTTTCTCTTCTAGTCGATCTCTGCACCAAAAAATGCTCTCCAACAGCTGAGTTTTCTGTATGTTTATATTTCACATTTCTTGTGTGTTCTTTAAATCTTGTGACTAGATTCCTCTTTGTCTTCCCTATGTGCCTTTCTTGCAATCCTGACATCCAATTTCATAAATACCAGAAGTTTTTCTCACTGGAATTTTGTCCTTTATATTGATCCTTAGTATATTTTTAAGGAATGTTTAACTGGGGGTAAGGTTATACCGTATTCTTTGAATATTTTTTTGTGAATTTTTGGAAGGCCTATGGGTGGAAAGTGAATTTTTTGAACTTTTTAGTTTCTTTAATGTTGATAATTTTCTCCAAAGAGATAGTAGACAAGAAGATGAAGAAATTCCAAAAGAAAGAAATAATGGAAATCACCATACTAAGCACACACTTTACACTACCGTTTTTGTATTAATCCTTCATTTTCACAAATTAACATATTTTAATCTCAAGAGGGAAAGTAATGCTTCTTTTGGCACCTCATGGCATTCATGACAGCAGGAGTTTGAAAGCCCCTTCCATAGATAATAATAGTGGCTGGATTTTGCATCTGTATGTTCAGATGAACTAAATTTCACTGTACAGTGAGTGAATTGACAGAACTGTCATGGATTATTGGCATAGAAAACTGTTTAAATGCATTACCACCTAGTGGTATTTTTGTGAAATTGTAGTTGCACAATACAATAAGAGAGAGGAGGTAAGAGTTTGCTCTCACTTCACATGGCAATGTACTTTGTATATGTATAAAGGTTCAAGCTGCCATTTTCATGTTATGCCTAGCATTCAAAGAAGAAATGAAATTCAGAGTTTGAAATATAAGGAATATCAGCTCTGCATTTATTTTGTGCCCATTCATAATTCTCACATAAAACTTAATTAACAAACATTTGTACAAAAACAGTACTGATCAAAACACTTTTAATTTCAAAAATACTTATATTTCAGTTTCTACAAATTCTTCATTTCTGAATTGTATACCAGCATTGAAATCAAGTCAAAATAACCAATACTGTTTTTTAAATTATGGTATCCGTTTTAGATTCACTTTTAAGTTTACAATGTCATACTGACATAGTATTTCTTTCATTTAACCGTAACGAAGCAATTGCACCATGTTGATATGGTTCATAGTATCAGTTTACTGACCAATACCATTTGTAATTACTTTTAATCAACTGTGATTTCCACTTCATAATCAATTATGAAAATAAGTAATGTCAATGGTTGTGGTGATAGTGGTTGAAAAATGGTGCAGTTCAATGAAAATTTTTATATTTACTAGTCAACAACTGTTGCCACAACATAAGCCAGGTGCTGAAGCTTTCAGTGTTCATTTTGCTTCTTGAAATAATTTTCCTCCTTCCATCTAAATAACACAGAACATATTCATGGAACGAGGAACTTTGGCAACACTCAATATAGCAACATACTGATTAACAGCAGAAAAAAAGGCGAGGAATATTTATTGAAAAGCATTAATATTTCTGACTTATGGTAGCCAAAATCTGCAGTCATACCAAGTATTCAGGCCAAAGCATTAGGTGACAAACTTTGCAAGACAGTTAATAAAGAAAATATTATTTGCAGAAATGATGAGGACCCAAGTATTGCAAAGAATAGTTTCCACCTGAATGCCCAAGTCCAAACAGTATCCAATCCCACGGCAGCAACAACATTAAGATAATAGTTTGTTACATCATAGTAACAGAAAACAGAACATTAGTTCTGTCATGCAGCAAATGTTGAAGCCATATTTTTCTGGTTAAGACTCCTCTGTATTCCTCCCTGGTTTGCAGCTAATGTAGCCACATTCCCTTTTTATGTCCAATCTTGTTGATTTTGTAGATGAGTTAGGTGCCTTATGGCCAATGTGCAGTATTGTAATATATCAGACCTCAAAGTGGCCTAAAGCGCTTCATTCTAAGGCATTCTTCCACATTTGGAAAGATCTCATATGTTCAGCTGCAGTATCAGTTGCTTTCCGAGACTCCTGCCATTCATTGATGAGGCACTCCCTCTTTTATCTCTCAATGGACTACTTGCCACTTGCAAGGTCTGTCTAACTGGGTTATCTCATAGACCATATACAGCACTCATATACCTAAATCAAAGGTAAAAGTCCTAATCTCACCAGAAGGGCACCAATACCATGCAATGGGCGTGCCTTCTAACACACATTTAAATTTTTCTTTTAAGCTCCTTAGGTTATGCTGGGGTATCAATAGAAACAATATGAACCAAGATGCTGGCTCAATATGGAGGCAGCTACCACACTATTATACAGTATAATGCCATTATTTGGTATGCTTCCTTGGTATTGTCCAAGGCGTATTATGTTGTTTAAAACATTAAAGGCCTTTTCTGCTGCATCCTCCATGTGGACCTGGAACTAAGATCTTCCTTCAGATTAAGTATCTTGACTTTTGTGGTCCTTGTCATTCAGGCTTGACCAAAATATACTATAGGATCCCTTTGCAGTTTTCCTTTTAGAAGCATGTATTTTGTTTTGGTTGAAGATACAGCTATTTTCACCTTCCAAAACTTGAGTTGGTCAGTGATTGCTGCAGATTTGATCTCTGGTTCAGCTATAGAATTTGCTTTTATTAGCAGTAGCATGTCTATCTATAGTGATGCCATTCCAGGATGGTTTAATGCTATGCCCCAAAAGGTAGGACTGCAAACAGATCTCTATGGACAACCTTCATCAGGGCTTCTGACAGTGTATAACCATGAGTTGAAATGTTAACATATCTTTGCTGTAGTCCAGAAGAATCTTGTAATATGTCCCTCAGGCACATCACATCAATCTGTGTGTCTGGCTATGGCAGTAATTTTTCAAATTTGATTCCACTTTCCAATTTTAAGTCTACACATGACCATTATAACAGTTACCACACAGAAATATATAATTCTGTATCATGTAATATGAGAACATATTTGTCACATCAAGAGTAATGCAAACAAAAGTAACCAAGATCCACCCTGTGCACAGTTTACATTGGGAAATAAGTCCTCTTTTACCATATACTTACCGCACTCTACAAGCCTCGATGTACTTTCTGGCCCTTGCTTCTTTGGCATAAATATTAGTGGCCCTTATTTTGGGATGTTTTTTTTTTTAAACTATATTACTTTTCATTTTTCCTCACAGCTTATGTCATCAGGTATTTCATACGGTGGTGAAAAAGAAATAAGGTAATTTCAGAAAGATATATAACAGATATTACCTTCTTTCTTCTCCTATGACTCATTATTTGTAATATAATTATCTTTTGTGGATTATGAATAATATCCTCAGTTTTATTGAAGGAACTGTACAACAAATCTTGATTATACTCCTTTACCATTTACTCCTTTGTCAAAGTTTGTAAGTAATATGTCATATTTTGCATGAAACAATGAAAATGAACCTTCCAACTGCAGTATTTACTAACTGCTGTAGAAGAAGAAAAATTCAATGAGTGTATTTGTTGTTAACAATTACTGTAACTCAAAATGAATTACCATGTAAAGGATTTTTGTGATAATGCATACAATATACAGAATCCATTTCCATTAAGGTACAAAGTCCAGAGGAACAAAGATTAGGTAAACTGTGCACATTACAACCTACTGTATGCTGGAAAAACTAAAAGGAACATACAAAGCAGATGGAGGGAAGACTTCAGCTACATTAAATATGCATTGATAAATTATCAATAGTGAAATGTTCCTTAGATAAACACCACATTAACTAAAAATTAATACTTCTAAAAAATGAAACAACCCTACAGCAATTGCAACATGGGAGAAAATCTGTAACATCAAGTACAAGGAATACATAATCAATTCTGAAATCCTAATGGACAATTTGAACAGTTCATACAGAAGACACAAGAATTCCACCTTCACCTCTATGTCCAACACAATTTCAGATTCAGACCCTGTTGAACCATAGCTGAGATGGGAGGAAATGCTTCCAAAATATGTTCTGGAAATTAGAAGTATGTGATGTCTATAGTTCCAACTGACCGAAAAATTATACTTCGTACAACTTTATGTATACACACCACAAAAATAAGTTTATTTAATGATATTTAACAAAATGTTCTTAAAGTCTATTTAGTGATTAGTGATCTGCAGATTTGGAATTGGATAATCGGAGTTACATCATATCTCAAAATGCCTTAATTCAACTAAGCTATTTAACAGACAAAGGTACGAGGGTAATCACAAAAGTAAGGTCTCCAATGTTTTTAAAAATACAAAGAAACTTTTATTGACAACAAATGGTACATAGTTTTGAAGCTTTAACATTTGTCTATTTTTCCACATAATCGCATTTCGGTCGATGCATTTTTGTATGCCCATGTCATACCAGCTTGCCACCATGCTCTTGAAAAAGTGATGGACCTCATTTTTCACTTCATTGTCGTCACCGAAACGCCTTCCAGCCAAGTGTTCTTTCAACTTGGGAAACAAGTGGTAGTCACTGGGTGCTAAGTCCGGATTATAGGGTGGATGGGTGATGGTTTCCCATCCAAACTGTTGCAGAAGATTCATGGTTTGACGGGCGGTATGGGGGCGAGCATTGTCATGGAGAAAGCTTATGCCCTAGCTCAACATTCCTCTTCTATGGTTCTGAATTGCCCGTCTTGAGTTTTTTTAATGTCTGACAATACCTGTCGGCATGTATTGTTGTCCCAGGATCCATAAAGTCGACCAACAATATCCCCTTTCGATCCCAAAACACAGTTGCCATGACTTTACCGGCAGACTGTGTTCTCTTGAATTTTCGTGGCTTGGGTGAACCGGAATGCCGCTACTCACGTGATTGTTGTTTGGTCTCAGGTGTGAAGTGTAAAAAGCCCAGGTTTCATCACCCGTGACTATTGAATCCAAAAGGTTGTCCTTTTCATCTGCATAACGTTGAAGAAATTGCCGGGAAGTTTCAGCGCGTTGCCTTTTGTGATATTCTGTCAGCATTTTTGGGACCCATCTTGCGCACAACTTCCGAAATTTCAACTCTTCAATCAAAGTCCGATGAATAATGCTTCTACAAATCTCAGGAACAACAATGCAGAGCTCATCGAGAGTGATCCGCCGATCTTGAAGCACAATTTGTTCAACCTTTGCAATTGTTTCGTCAGAAATGGATGGTCTCCCGCTTCTTTCCTCATCATGAATTTCCGTGCGACTATTTGCAAATTCTCTACACCACTTGCGGACATTTTTGACATCCATACAAGACTCTCCATACACGTCCATCAGCTGTTGATGAATTTCGACAGGTTTAACCCCTTTTGCATTCAAAAAGCGAATAACTCTGCGAATTTTGCACCTGGTGGTAGTGGCTAACGGCAGCTCAATTATAACTGGCTGCCAAGTCAAGACTGAGGGCGCTAAGGGATGTGCGGTGGTTTCGGAAGAGAGTGGAGGGAGGAAGGAAAAAAACAGTATGGCCAACATCCACACAAACAGTTTCCCTGTGATCCCAGCGCTTTGGAGACCTTACTTTTGGGATTGCCCTCGTACAAACAAGCCTGAAGATTTTTCATTACTGGTATCTGAGAGCACAAACACATTTTATATAATGATAATTAAATATAAAACTGAAATTATATTTGTATTAGTTAATAGCCAGTGATGCAGTAACTTATTAATGCATATTAAACCAATAATTTCTGCTTGGAAGGTGTTACCAACAATTCTACTCTAAAAATGACATGTGATAAGTGATATTTAAGAAACGTTCAGATACCAATAAATATACAGAGGAGGCTTCAGCTTTAAGGGACAGGACAGTACACTAGGAAAGATGGTTTTGTACTACAGTACTATAAGGGTCATTAATGCATGTTGTAGTCACACCGTAAGTTCATGTCCATATTTCCTTCCCTAATATAAACACATCTTCAGAATGTGTCTCCCATGAATAAAGATTCCTTGAGACGCATAATAAAGAAATTGTAAAGTATAGTGGTATTAAAAAATACCATTTAGCTTGGTATTCTTTAAAGAAAATGGCAAGTAATTATCTTTTATGTAACATTATATTTACACAAAATATTTTCAAATTCCATTGTTTTTTCTGTAAACAAAAACAGACAACACAAAACACAAACATGTTAACCATTCCTTTAGGATACCAATTAAGACAATAATGCAAACATTTTAAACTGCACGAGCCATTAACAAACTAGTAGCAATTCTGTCCAGGACAAATTTCACCTATAATATTTTTAGTACTTTGAAAAAAAAAGTGTGTATATATAATCTTTCAACTAATCATGTAGTATGAGTGAAGTTCAAATGTTACCTACAGATCTTTTCCAGATCCACCCTTTAGACCTATCCAAAAATGTGGGATCATTTGTCCATATCTAATGTCAAAAGAATTTGCATATCTCGATGATGGGTGCCACACAACCCCAATATTCATAAAGTATGGAGAGATTCTTGTGAAAACATAATATGACATTGTAACATCATTAATAAATCTCTCTTAATACTACTTACTTCAATTATCTTTTCACCTGTGGCTAATGTGTATATTGAATGTTATGTACTTTTTCAGTTTTTATAGCTACACCATCTAGAAAAATATTTAACTTCTCAAGCTATTCAATTTCTTGTGTATTCATGGTCATGACAGTCAAGGACTCTAATGTATAACAAAAATGTAAAAATATGACACCATCTACTATAAGGAATATTTGGCATATAAATTAAAAACCTAATGCCCAAAAGCACAAACCAAACATGCTGGGTTATGTGCTGCAAATTTAAAATTATCCCAATTGGATATTTAATTTTATACTCATTGTATAACCTATATGACTTGAGTCTACAAAATAAAATATAATCTACAATTAATGTTTGAAAAACATTTGAAGAGTTTAGTAACTATCACCATATACATGTTGGCTTCGCCAGTGGTGGGCTGCTTTTCGTTACTGTGCATTTCTCTTGGCTGGATGATGTTACCTGAATCATGCATAAACACAAACTAACCTCGCAGAGTGCCAACAACGAAGGGGGAAGAAATAGAGGTACAGCTAATCATGACAGCAACAGATGCACTGCATGGTCACTATTGTCTCCATTGGAGTCTCAAATGCACAGAGAGAAAGAAGTCTAAATTCTCCATGTAAATACTCTATGAAAACCATACAAAGTTTGGGAAGTGACTGTAGATATGCCAAATTTGAGTTCAGATTACCTTCAACTCACCCCACCTTTATTGCATATGTATAATAGAGCCTTGCTGTTCATACAAACGTCAGGTTGGAATCAATGTCAGTGGCGGAGGGTCCAATAACAGTTTAAAAATGATAAATAATGCAGCTAATTTATTAGTTAAGTTTTGACATAATGCATTAGAATAACAATAAAAATAATAATAGTATCTTATATAAACAAAACATTCACTGGAAATTGTTTTAAACAGGTCAGGCGGCTAAACTGTGTACACCACACTCGTGTTCGCCTTGTCAGGTAAACCAACGTAGATGAATGACAGGAGTGCGCATGCACAGAGCATGCAGCAATGCAGCGCACTTCATATCTGCTTTGTGCTAATGCAAGTGCATTTACCCAATTGGATGTGCTAATGCAAAGCGCATTTGTCCAGTTGGAAATGCAATGTGAATTGTGAAATTTGGTTGTGATAGTGTTTTTTACCAGCTACTGCTTCACTGAAGAAGAAACTATGATGGAGAATGAATGTGACTGTGTAATTGAAAACTTATTAAACCATTCATTCTCTAGCAGAAGCTTTTCTGACAAAACACAGATCATAGACAGTAGCAGAACACCACCTAACTTAAGAAGTGTGGTAACAGAGGGGGGGGAAAAAAAAGTGCGACAATTTAATGATATCTGGTATATAAATGAAACATGGCTCAATGGCTGCAAAAAGGCATGCTCTTTATATTGTTGGCTCTGCCTTTTGTTTTCAACAGGAAAAAATATTTGGACTCAAAAGCTGTTAACAGCTATTGTGTGCTTAAGAAACGACATGAACAGTCAATAAACCATGTTAATTCAAAAATAGGGTTGCTAAAGTTTGGCAGTATTAGAATAGAAGTCTTGCCCTCAAAATCAATTGTGACAGACAGAATGAAAATGTCAAAGCAAACAGAAGTGTAGTAAGTTGCTTAATAGATGCTGTAAGGTTTTTAGCAGAGCAAGAACTGTCTTTTAGGGGCCACTCAGAAAATTTTGAGTCAGTCAATAGAGGAAATTTTGTATTACAGATGATGAAAGATTACGAAACCACTTATAAACCTCTACTTTGTTTACTGATACTTCTCATTACATACAGAATGAATTAATTGATTCATCTCAGCTGTTCTATTAAATAAAACAAAAGCAGCTCCATTTGTTGCAGTGATAGATGATGCTACTGATGTAACACACAAATCTCAGCTTTCCTATGTGTTGTTACATCACAAAATATGATGTTCAACACAGATTTATTAAGTTCATTGATGTAAGTACTAACGTGCTGCTGCTTGTCTTACTGAACATGTTTTTAGTTTAATAAACGAGTTTCAGCTTGGTAACAAAATAGTTGCTCAAACTTACGATGGGTGTTCTGTTATGGCTGGAGCACACAATGGGTTGCAACTATTAATTCTTGCAAAAGTATAAATCAGTTTTATTTGTTCATTGTTACGCTCACAAGTTAAACCTAATAGTAAAACAATAGTACACGAAATTAAGGAATTCAAGGTATTCTTTGAAACTGTATCTGGATTTTCAGCGTTTTCTCAATATCTTCAAAGAGGGAGGCTGCATTTGATGCTTTTACCACTAAGCATTTGCCATCAGTTGCTCTGACATACTGGAAATGTTCAGAACATTTTAATTTTGGAAGTAAAAGAGGACCTAGAGAAATTCAAATCAATTAATGACACAAAAGGATGGGATGGTGAAACAAGAGTCTGTTCAAGAGGTTTTTATGCTCACTTCACGATTTTGAGTTCCTTTTCCTTTTGAATTTATTCTCATCTGTACTTCAAGCTAAAATCTTATTTAAAATTTTACAATGCAAAATCAATGACAAAATATTGTACTGCAAAGGTCAACGAATTCAAGAGATTTCTGAATGACAGACATGATAAATTTGGTTTTGGGAGCAATGCTTAGAGGACTATTAATCTTTCTCAACAAATGAAGTTTGAGCTAAAAGGAAGTGAACTGCAGATATTGCAAATGATAAAAAGAAATCACACTGCAGACTGTACTTTGTGTGTTTGGGCACATAAACAACCTGTTCTCCAAACTCCATAAGCTGGGATTTCTTGCGCTTTTGGATTTTGAAAACTCTTTCCCTCTACAGCCATTCCAGTCTTTATTAGAAATATATCAAGTATTTCAATACTGGGAAACTTTCAGCCATTTATGCATAAGCTGAGTTTAAGAAGCTCTACATATTACAACCTCACACATATTTAACATCTTCTGGATTAAATGTAGCATTACCTGAAGTTACTAAACTCCGCTCTCTAATTTTGACAATTCCTGCCACTAGTACCCCTGTGGAGAGATCGTTTTCAGCAATGCAAGGAATTAAAACCCATTTAAGAACCCAAACACACAAAAGGTTCTCAAAATTGCCTTTTATTTCGATTGAGCAGAGTCTCTTGAAAAACTGCAAGAAGACTCCAGGATTCCACGACTCTATAAATCTCTTTGCTGCCAAGAATCGCTATAAAGAGCTGACCTACAAGGTGTAGGAGCCAGAGATAAGTTTTAAAAAGCATGTTTATTTTATATACTAATTATCCATAAACATTGTTTAATGCATGTTTTTACAAACTGGAATTATGCTAACACTTCGGAAAGGATCATGCTCTGCCATTGATCAATGTGTATAATAAAATTACTTCATAATGCAAATGATGGACATGAAATTGCTACTAATTTGATGAAGCACATGCATTTAGGTATATGCTACAGTATAAAGTATACATGTAAAATTCACTTCAATGTGCTTATTTATGTATTGTATCTCATTCAAATCTGAAATAATGTTTCTTAAGGAGCCATCATAACTTCTATAGACATAAGTGTATCTGTGTCTACAGCCAAAATTTTTGACACTGATATCCAGTCTCTGTTTCTGAGCATTGAAGTTTTGAGCTTTATCTTCATCAAGGAAAACAATGTTCCTTTGCAGATGTTTCACAGCTGAGGGGCCTGAATACAATGTTTTTACATTGTGTGCCACTCTACACAGCTTACTTCAAGAACTGGTGAAATGGCACAATATACTTCTTGTTTACACACGTCTTGGCTTACAATTATTAGGACAGTACAGTTAAGTGATAACACACTAATAAAATCCACTTAAGACTTCATTAATTAATTTCAGAATACCTTACACTATACAGACTCAATCTTAGCTGAAGATGAAGGTAAAATATCTTCAAAACATATTCTAAATGTTTTAAGCAATTAAGTAGTGAAGTTTGGGGCACTGTTGACAATTTGGTGACTAGTTAACTTGATCTATCAATTTTTGGGTGCTTTCTACCAACAAAATGTAACTATTAGCACCTAGTACAAGACAAAATGCACGACTAAATGCACATATTTTTAAGAATCGAGGAGCCTATGGAAACAGCAAATAAAATGGCTGAAATATTTGTTGCATTTGGCCTGTAATGTTCACTGTTAGCTTATATATTAATACTCTGTTTCCTGCAAATGCATACAGTGGCGGCTCATGATTTGCAAGTTTGGTAGGGCGGCAGGTGATCTTTTTATATTAAGCACACTTTACTTTAATTCTACAATTAAAAAAAGTAAACAATACAAACCAAAATATTCTGCATATAATTTCTTGTTTGTTCAGTTTAAAGCACGTATTTTTCAGCATGTGCAAAATCCTATTCATTTGTGCAATTTAGAAATAAAAGTGCAACAAAATGCATCTATCAAAGCGAGCGTATATTAATAATTATTGTATTATTCCTTTCAGTAGCAGGAAACCTTTTGTCAATCATATTATATGTTGCACCCATGTGTTAAGGAATATCGGTTAAAATTTCAGTCGAGAAATCATGGTTTTATAACAAATGGATATTTCATGTTTTGTTTTCACAAAACAAATGATTTATAAATCTTAATCACACATGATTGCACATCAATAAGTCTGTGTATTGTGAACACATTTCTTTTAAGTTCCTAACTTCTATAATAATAATATTTATTCCAAGTAAGAACATAAATTCTTAAGTGGGAATGCATAGAGTTTATTTTCGCTAGTTGTCAAACCTTATCTTGTGTCTAAATGTGTATGTGATGATACCAAGCAATCAAAAATATGCATTGGAAAAAATGTTCAAGACCATAAAATGAACTGTAGGAAATTATTTAAAAACAAAACCTAAAAACACCCTCAACTTAACTAGCCTAATAAATATTCTTGTAGATGAAGTCTATTCTGTTCTCCTTTTGTTCAGGAAAATAGTTGAAATCAGGGCCTTCTCAATATAACATATGGCTAATGCATTAAATCTTGTCTTTTGTTATTTACACTATTCATTGTGATTCGTCAACTAATTAATTTAACTTTAAATGTACACTTACAGATTTTTAACAGTCTCCACCAAGAGCACACCACTTGCACTGAACTAACTGGTTAAAAGGTATTTTATACAACACCTGCTCCTGAACCTGTACACAACTAACCTGTGCATGTGTGAATCACAGCACTGCATGTGAGTGAATGCACTGTGATTATGTGATGTGCAAACAAAAGTGACCAATACAGATTGTAGTATAAGGGGAATTATTTATTTTCTTTTCTGAATTGTTTTAACTTACAATGCTATACTTTAAATCACAGTATAACTTAAGAATTTAATTACATTTTAAGTCCATTCATGTAACAGAATTAATTTTAGTCAGAAGTACATTTTTTTCACATGATGGCGGTAGTGAAATTGAATGTGGAAAAGAGTGCATGGAGAAAGAACCTTGGGCCTCGGACTCCGCCAAGTTACTGATACATCTCTGCACTTCTAACCTCTAGTAGTACCCTCAAACACGAGGATTAATCCCAAAGGACTTGATGTAGTCCAAAATACACTGTGTTATGAAAACATTTGTGCTACTCACTGTATAAGCATTGCAAAAACATTTCAAACAAAACAATCTGTAAACCAAATCGAGTGCAGAAATCTGACGTTATACAGGGAATTTATTTATGGGGAGGTCACCGCCCTAGAGTCCTCCATCACCAGCCACCACTGAATGCATATTACATTTTATCTGGAATTTCTGTGCTGTTTATAATCAGTCAATCTGAGAGCATATTTATGCTTTTGTGATTCCTTGTGTTTTTTTGCTCTTTTCTTTCTTCTTGTATCTTTATGGTTTACATAACCTACAACCACTGTTCATTTAGGATAACTTGTGCTAAAGGTATTGGTTTACGATGAAATGAGCTTTCAACACATGTCTTGAATAAAGTTTGAAGCGATGTATTGTGTTTACAATGCAGATACAATATATTTTAAATGGTAAATCTGTCACTTCATCTCCTTCATTCAAGATTGTTAATTATCTGGTATATTTTCTAAGTGCTAAAACTTTCAGCCTCATCTTGAATGGGTTAGTCATTTAAGGAAAAACAAACTCAGTGGCAGTTGTACCTTCCCAATAAAAACAGAAGCATACTTGCCAACTTCTTGTAATTGAATCCAGTAAAGCTTTTCCTTGTCATGCAAAGCATAATAATTTTGCAATGACATGAAATTTAAAATGCGTAAAATATTCAGTGCAGTAAATGTACAAAAATTATATGTAATATATGCCACAACACTGAAATAAGACTAAAACACATTCACTAACCTTTTTCAAGCCAAAGACAACTAGTACATATACCTGCTGCAGATTGTAGACATCAAATTCGAAGGGAAGATGGTAGGCAAGTTTTATCAAAAGCTTATTTTTTTCTAACATTTTTATTCGATAGATTAGATATATGAGCACATGTTATAAGGATTTTTTGTTTGTTTTTCCACCTCTAGATGCATTTAAAATTTTAAATATCTTAGGAATGCAACTGTGCCACACCCAATTTTTTAAACAGACAGCAGCTCTGTGTTACTTTGAGTTTATGTCATTTATTTCAGTAAAATTGTAAATGCTTTTGAATAATTTAAGTGGTTTATTACAAGGAACTCCAAAATGCAATATTACTTAAAAAAAAGTCAGTATAGTAATGTTTCCAAAATATTATTTAACCTGGGCCCACCCCATCCTAATTCACAGGTGAGATAGAGCACTCAGGGAGTCTAGCCACATTCCAACAACAGCATATTTCTGGCCATGAAATAGGAGACTGTCTTAATGGCAGAGAGCAGTTCGACTCATACCAAATGACTTGCAGTTTTCAGCAAGTATATACATATCTGAGAAAAAGAGCAAAATCAGTCCATGAGAGTTGTCAGTTTTAATCAAATTAAAAATTTAAGGCTGCTTTCAGAGAGTAAATAAATGTGTATGTTAGCATATTATAATGAAATAAAAAATTTTTGTGAGAAAATCAGGTGTTAAAATTACAGAACAAAAATAAAAATTTCTAAGCTGTGGGTGTTGTACTTTTCGTACAATATGTACCTTAAGTTTGCTAAATTTAACGTGCAGATAGCCTTGTGGCCTTAACCTTGGCTACTGTCTTCCCTACACAGCACTATTCACAAAACTAACTAAACTAAAAATTTGGACCTGCTGTTTGCAGATTTCATTCTACACCATGACACATAGAGTTATGGTTAATGCTGCAGTAATAGATGTAGGACCTTTTAGGCTTTCTGTTGTAGCTTTGTTAGCTCTTGTCTGAAAGTCTTAACTGAAACTCTGTTCATAGCATTCAGTAGTACTACTGCATTTCACTTGAGAAATTAATTCCAATGTCTTATTAAAACATTAACGATCTGAAGTCTCTACTATTCTTTCTCACAAGACTAAAATCACATTCGGCATCATTATGAGGAATAACTAAAATTGCCAAACATAATTGAGGTTATTTTAAAATATTTTAATATTCGATCTGACCCACAAATAGAAGCTGCTAATATTGCCCATTTATTATCTTTCACACCAAGCAAATGGCTCAAGCAGTAGCATCTAAGGCTAGAATTTGGAGTTCCCAGGTTTGATTGACATTGGACCAACCACCCTAACTCTGGGTTTTTTGTGCCTTTTCCAGGTTAAGACGTGAATGCTGGGGTGAACTTTATACCATCATGTTTTCCTCTCAGTACAGATCCTGGTACAACGGTCAATGGTATATGGCACATGTGGTGCATTTGCAGTAACAAGAGAACAGTTTCTTCCCTGGCATGGAACTTTCTGACCAAACCTGTCCATCTGTTCCTCCAGATAGGAGGGTTGCATTGCAGTGGTATTGGTGGATGCTATATCTGGAAATGATATGGACCCCACTGCACTGCATTTTGCCTCATCCCTTCCTCCCAGAGGTTTCTGCTTCTTAATCCTAACATCTTCCCCTATTTTCAATGAACTGATCAGAATGAAAATTTTACCCCATAATCAGATAATAAATAAAAGACAATTCCATTTTATAAGAGTCCTTGAAGAGCTGGTAATACTGAATCTTTCTATCACACACGCTGAAATATTTCCTGGTATCACAGATACGCACACATATTAAATAGCAAAGAACACCACTGCCTAAGGTATACGCAGGTTTCTAGTCCATATTTTATGTTTCGTAATATAAACTATAAAAATGAAACTCACAAAAAAAGGGAAACTTCGCAGTTTTACAATGTGAATAACATTTAGTAATTACCATGAGGAAGTTAACTTTACAATTCAGGTCATATTGCTGAATGTTCATGCCCATTTACTGCTCATCAGTTACTACTAGTTATCATTAGAGGTCACTAGTGGTGCAATCAAATTTGAAAACCCACAAACAAAGTCTACACTCAGCCCAGTAAAGAGGGACTATAATGGTGGTGATGGATAGATGCACAGATTAGATCTGGCCTATCATAGCACCATATACCAATTAGCATGGTACATTTAGGCTGTAATCTTAATTTAGCAAGAAGTCTTAATATGATTATCATCAACAAATTACAATACAATGCAACAAAATTTAATGCTTTGTCATGTACAAGGTGAAAATCTTTAACACTTTAAATATGCCCATAATGAGTAAAACTGCCTCCATTGCCATAAAGAAATAAAAAGGCCTCCACTCCTGTATATTTAATAGGCAAGCTGTAAACGTTGGCAAGTATAAACAGGTATATAATAAATGTTATATATTATAGGCATGAAAACACAAGTATAAATTAGGATTTTATAGTATTAAATTTTTCCAGACTCAACTGTAATTGCACTTTGTTCAAATGCCATGGAATGTGATGAGTTTAAAGAAGTCCATACTAATTTGAATAACAATGCACTGTGTATAAGAAACGGAAGTATTTTGTACATAGATAAATTGAAAATAACTTTGATAAAACGTTTTCACATATGATGGATTCTTACATTTAAGTTTGAACATATAAGGCCTTTCACTGCACCATTTGAAACTGTCTTTCCAAAATAGTATAAACCTACTTAGTATTTCTCTGAAAGTGGGTAAAATTTCACAGTTCTTCATAATTCAGTTAGGGACTACCTGCAAATTAAATTTACTGCTCACAAAGAAAAGAAAAGAAAAGAAAAAAAAAAAAAGAAAAAAAAAATAATAATAATAATAATAATAACAATAAAAAAAATATATATATATATATATATAGGGTGAGCCAAAAGATTCTGCGTCCTCGGCGCTCGTTCCAGTCTACTGCTATCATAGAAATGCACGGATGAAACCATATAACATTTTAAAAACTACTTTTAAGGGCTTTACTTACTAACTTTATGAAAAGAAATGCTGAAACTGGCCACCATTGTTGTCCATACATTTTTGGCACCTCTTTAGGAAACTATCCAACATGGAATTTTTTAGACGATGTCCGAAGTTGTCTAATGTTTCTTCGGTAAGAACCGAATGCCGTCTTTTAGATTTCTTAGCCTGAACACTTCCTGTGGCCTGAAATTTACTGTAAAGTTCATGGATTGTTGCACGGCCTAAAACTTTTACACCTGGAAATCTTTCTGCAAATCGTACTTTCACTTAGCGAGCTGACTGAGTTAACACATACAAATCAAAAATAAATACACGCTGTGCAGTAGAAAACATATACTGAGCCATAATATACTTTGTGACTAAGTACAGGACAAAATAATAAATAACTCGTAATAACTGAACTATATCACATCACTGTCAACTCAAAACTGCACTTTACACTGCACAGCAAAACCACAACAGCGGTACTTTGTTTATAGCAGCAGTGCATTATCATGTTTTTATCATATTTCCACATGCCCAGTGAAAAAACAATGCGCAGCCGGTAATATTGTTCATAAAATACCCCTCTGGAATAACTTAAAACATAAAGTGTACAAGACAAACCCACACACCCTGGAAGAATTAAAACAAAATATCCACCAGGAAATTTCTCAATGTGAACTACGGTGAGTGATGGATAGTTTCCTAAAGAGGTGCCAAAAATGTATGGATGACGGTGGCCAGTTTCAGCATCTCCTTTCGTAAAGTTGGTAAGTAAAGCCTAAAGCCTTTAAAAGTAGTTTTAAAAATGTTGTACGGTTTCATCCGCACCTTTCTATGATAGTGGCAGATGGCAACGAGCGCTGAGGACGCAGACAGGAAAACACCATGCAGGCGGTTCGGAGTCTTTTGTCTCACTCTGTATGTATGTATGTGTATATATATATTCATTTCTTTCATGTAATTTAAAAGCTTTCAATAAATTACATGTCACTATTCATGCAAAGTAATGTGAAATCATAAATGACCCTAAAATACAAACCAACCCATTTTCACCTTATTTGGCAATTAGGGATATGCAGTATCTGTTTGAAAGTCTGCTTTCCATGTATACAGAAAACTAGAATAAGAATGTTAAATATTTCACTTTGCATTAAGAGTTTCAGAACATTAAGCTTTAAAATGTTCCATGGCTGACTAGCATAATTCAGTACAAAGTTCTGAAATGTTACTCAATTTTGGCTGTTCAGACACCTCAAACACTAATTACACATAAACAATGATGCAACACTAGCCAAAATGTAATAAAAATAAACAGAGCATATATTACACACTTACGTGTTTATCTTAATTTTTAGCCTATAAAATTAATACAGTACTTTAGGAAGGTTTGCAGTAAAGCTGCAATGCTATAGCTAACTTAGGATGAGCTTTCTTTTTTGAAAGAATAAGCTTTGGTAAAGTAAGTTTCTTAACAACTTGTAAACATGTAACCAATTTATGTAAAACGATATCACATAAAAAATAGCACTGAGAAAAATTACAAAACAGATAATCACAGGAGGACTCTATGTTGCATGTATGCTATTGTTCTCAGGCATGTACTAAAACCATGTCTATGAATCTCTTTTCAGGAAATTTTCACTATTATGCATCATAAAATACTGCACTTGGAAAAACGTTACTCATTCTGTCAACAGTATACAAAATAAACTTGCTGTAAACTTTTAAAAAACAACCAGATAGTTCTTTCTTCATTTTCCTTTAACTCATATGTACTACTTCTTTACTGCTATGTAATGTAGGCATTGATTTTGCATATTCCCATCAGCTGCTTTTCTTGGAGAACCTGCATCTTATTAATGTCGGAATTCTTGATCCTCAACTGGACACGCAGTTATATCACCTTCTCTTGAAACTGTTGTGCAGTTAGCTGATGAAGCTTCAGAAGCTGCCTCTTCCGCTAAGTAGAACTCGCTAGTTGGAGAACCAAAGTATTTAGTTAAGGTATAAACGACAGCCTCATAAGTAGCCATCATGATCGCTGTGTTTGGTATCTGTCGAATAAGCTGTGTAGTTAGTCCACGATATACTCCACGATAACCCTCTTCCTGTGCCACTGTTGATAACGTCTGCCAAAAGGAGTGATATTTATTTCCCTCCTCTCTGAGACGTGTTCGGGCCACCTCTAGAATTCAGAGAGACAGAAAAGAAAAAGGGACCATTAGAGAAGGAATAAACAATATTTTCAAACAAACTATATGGTACAAGGCACTAAAGATATTTCAATTCCTTATACAGTCCTTCTTCTGGAATAATACCACAGGCAAATCTCAGATGATGTACTCAATTGGCTCTTGAGCCTATGTGCATGGCTTCTTTAAGAGGCCACTCAGTTATCACATATACTTGCAAAATTCTCATTCTAGCATGAATTTGCTTGCTGTTTTTTTTGTAGTGGAATTAGCATTACTTCTAATATCTGACAATTTGTTGGACACAAGTGTTAGGGTCCTTTGTGATGACAGCACTGAACTTGCACTCAAGGCGGCTTTCAAAAAGTTGTTGGCTATTTTCAAGATTAATTACAGCTAACATGACAATGGATTCCTAACCTGAATGGCTAAGTTGGTTCACTTTAGGAAAGTGTAAAAATATACTTCATGGAATTTGATTCAAATTTTAGTCACATTTGTCTGTGGCTGTTAGAAGATCATAAGATTATACAAATTGTAAGCTTAATAAATTTAAAAAAGGATTTCTCTGCTTTTTCTCAGATTAAAATTCTTCCATCTTACGATCCTTTGTTCAACATCTATTCTCTGCATATATTTGCTGTGGCTCCACCTTGTTATTTATGCCACATTTCATCATACAATTTTTCATTAGCTGTCCACAGCCTGAAATGGTTTAGCCAAGTGAGTGAACACACACAAACCAGTTGTAGAACTATTAAGCCATAAAACTATTAACTCTCGCCTATATATAGTCTGATTTGAATAACTTTGGGATTGAGACTTTTCAGTTAGTAATTTGATGGCACATCATGCCACAGCAACTATTAATCACAGCATAATCTGGAGTTACGAAAGCACATGTTGCCAGTGGCTGTTTCACATTGTCTGCAACTGTGTACCACCCATAAAGGAATTTTCCACAACAATACTGCCAATAGCCATTTGTTGTTGTGATTAAATGAAATACCATATTTCCATTATGTTTATTTATCTTAAGCTGTTATCAGATAGTCATTAGTGGTTTTTCGCCATATAATCAGTGGGCATTATATTTACTTATTTATTTATTATAATTTTGTTCAGTACAGTGTGGGATACACAAAGGAACAATGTCTAATAAATACAAATTAATACTAAATAACACATCAAATCACAAATGGTAATCAGTATTAATAAATTCTTCTATAATATAGTAAGCTTTGTCAATTAAAAAGCAATCAATTTATACTAAATATGTAACAAAACCCAGTATACAACCAGGAGAGTGGATGGAGTATTTCAAAGAACTGTATGGGGAGGATAAGAGCATAAAAGTGATAGGAATTTGGGAAATAGGCAAAAACTATGTAGATATTGAAAGAGGTAATACCATACATAGATTGTAAGAAATGGGCCAACTAGCAAATTCCAGGTAAAAGGTAATTCTAAGTAGAGCCCACCTTTCACCAAGCTAGTAAAAAGGTAATTCTAAGTAGAGCCCACCTTTCACCAAGCTAATGAGCAGGGAGCCGGTAACGGTAAGGAGAAAGAGACAGATAGCGAAAAGAAAGATACGGAGATATTGAACCCGCTTCCCAACGTGTCATGGTGACGCATAAACGCAAGACTTTGAAGTAGAATATTTTCATGCATGTTAAGGTAACGCGGTCTGAGGACCAATTAGAAACGTCGTTACATTTTGAAATGCAGAGGTGAGCGTCACTAGGCTCAGGTATATAAAGGTGAACAAAGCCCCAGATTTTCACTCTCTTATAGAATTTCGTTGACACAAAGTGCTACGCTCTTGATGACAGATGCACGTGTGCGCATATGGGTGGGAACACGTGTGCAGCTAATTTAGGCTCCTGATTTCTTCAAATGGTGGGATTGGTATAATGGGAAAAGCTAGCCGCCCATAAATATTTAAATTGTTAATAAACCACATTTATTAAGGAAAATGCAGTACATTTTTTAATTTGCCTCACCCATGATAACCCTGAACCAAGAATTAGCTATATAGGGAAAGGTTAGGAATGGAAAACACAGCAGCCGACGAGCATTCATAGCCGAGGATGAGAACACTGCAGCAGATAGCATCAATATAAGGATCGACCTTTTGCTACTGACCAAAGATTTCCCGCTACAAAATGTTGGATGATGAAATAAGAAGTGAAGAAATAATACAGCAGTTAAATTAATGAAGAGCAATAAAACACCTGGAATAGACGGCATCCCAAATGAGTTCCTTAAGGAATGGTGCACTGAAATAACTAGAGTCAAGGTTTTCATAGACTCATTTAATACAATTAAAGTGAAGGGTTATATACCGGAGAAATGGAGGAAAGCAATTATACATCCAATATATAAAGGCAAGGGTTGTGTTGACAAACCAAACAATTATAGAGGCATTGCTTTATTATCAAATGTAGGCAAAATTTTTACTGGTATTATGGCAAGCAGGATACAAACATGGGTTGAAGAATGTAATATTCTCTCGGAGTTTCAGATGGGTTTTAGGACAGGAAGGAGAACTGTTGATAATTTATTTATCATAAAAACATTTATAGATAAATATTTAAAGGATAAGAGAGGGAAGTTGTATATGGCCTTTGTGGACCTAGAGAAGGCATATGATCGGATAGAGCTTAAAATGTTGTGGCATAAATTGTTGAGCAAAGGAGTGAGTAAACAAATGGTGCACACCATTAGAGAATTGTATAAGGAGAATACCTCTTGTATAAGAAGAGTGGAGGAAGGGGTTGTAAAAAAGAGAAATCCAGCAAGAGAAAGGTCTTAGGCAAGAATGTAGGTTAAGTCCAGTTTTATTTAATTTATATATAGACGATGTATTGATGGAGATCGAGAGAAATAATAACTTTATGCCAATAATTAATAATATCCAGATTCCAGGATTACTTTTTGCTGATGATCTAGTTGTAGCTGCAATTACAGTGTATGGTTTGAAACAATCCTTGCAAGCATTAATTACTGTAAAGAATGGAGCCTAAGACAAGACACAGATCATAGTGTTCAAAAAAGGAGGGAAATTGAGCAAATGTGAAAAATGGAAGTAATAAATAGTACAGGGTAGCTAGAAAATGTATATATCTAGGAGTTAAAATAGACAGTGATGGTAATTGGGGGAAAAAAAATTGCATTGGCAAAAGGAAAATATTAAATGGTTAGAAAAAGTATATATGGTGGTTGAGGCAAAAATGCTATATGGGATAGAAGTATGGGGATTAGGAGGAGGATGGGAAGTCAAAGATGAGTTACATAGGACATTTTGCAGAGAATTGCTTGGGCTACCAATTGCAACTATTAGACAGGTAGCACAATTAGAGTTGGGTAGAGTGGCAAGTAAGGGAAAGATTATGGAAAGGGCATTGAAATTCTGGTATAGAATATTAAACTTGGAAGAAAGGAATTTGTTGAAAAAGTGCTTAATATATCAAGAGAAAAGTCTAAGAAAACAAGAGATGGGTAGTCTGTCTCAGAAATAATTTGGAAAGTAGTGGGTTATGACGAAATGTGGAGAAGGAGAGAGAATAAAGTGAATAACTTTTGGAAATCGGCAAGAAAAAGATTTGAAGATATAGAAATACAAAAAATATTTAGTGTGATAGCTGAAAAGATATCATTAGTTTGCTATATATCAATGAAAGATTCATGGGTGAGGGAAAAGTACATAGACGTGACAAATAAAGAGGAATGAGAAGGTATTGCTTGGATGAAAGCAGGAGTATGGAGGTTAAAACGTTTAAGGAAGGGCATTCCACAAAATCAGTGTCCTATATGTGGTGGAAATGAAGATATGGAACATATAATATTTAAATGTCAGGGACGGAAGTTTGGAGAAAACAGTATGTTAATAAGAAATGGTTCAAGATAGATAGAAATATAGTGGTAGTGGAAACTTTTCATAAAGACATTAAGAAGATTGGGCAACTTTTATATAAAGTGAAAAATAAATGGTTAAGGGCAGTAAATAGAGTTAAATAACGTATAAATGATGTTATAAGTTAGAAATAAATTACTGTAAAATATGAGTATGACTGGCAAAGAGTCAGGGCTGAACACCAGTCATACTAATCTGTATACAGCTTAGCAAATAAATAAATAAATAGAAAAATTAAAAAGCATTTCAACTTAGAGTTGGATTTGTCGCCTTTACATTGCTTGATAACAGTGGGAAGAGTATTATAAAACTTTATACCCATAAAACTATGTGTCCTCTCATAAACACAAAGTCTATGGCCAGGAATTGCTAAATCGTCTTTATGCCCGGTGTTGCGTCTCTCAGAATTGGTTTCAAGGTGCAAGTTAAATTTCCGTTAGTGCACAATAGTATGATTATATATATATATATATATATATATATATATACACATATAAAACTGGGAAGGGTTAAAAGTTTTAGCTGTTTAAATATTGGACGACAAGATTCATTATATTTTAAGTTGCCAAGATATCTAACAGCTTTTTTCTGTAATGTGAAAATTTTATTGAAATTAAGACTTAATCGTATTACCCCAAAGTTCAATCCCATATGAGAGGTAAGAATATATTAAAGAATAGTAAATTATTTTAGCAGTAGATATTGGTATGTATTTTATTAAGTATTTTAGTACAAATAAATGTTTACTAATGGTGTTACCTAATCTGTCAATGTGGTCTGTGAAGTTAAATGTACTATCTAAAATAACGCCAAGTAATTTGACATTTTTTTACTATTTGTACTGGTTCATTATCAATATTTAAATGAATCTGAAAATCAGAGCCTTTGGTTCCGTATGTAATTAGTTCACTTTTGTTAGAATTCACAAACATATTGAAATTACAGAAATATTGTAATAAGTTATCAGTGGTAATGTTTAGAATATTTTCTAAGGTGGTAATATTATTATGAAACACACAAACAGTGGAATCATCTGCATATTGGAATAATTTTGCATTAGTAGGTATAAGCTGGTCAATATGATGCATATAGAGAAAAAACAACAAAGGTCCCATCAACATTTTAAGCATAAGGCCTCTAATACCAAAGTGATATAATTTATCCATTAAGATGTTTTTGTCCACACAATCGAAAGCTTTTGTAAGGTCTAATAATATAGCAGCAGCGTAGTTTCCGGAGTCTCTGTTACTTATTATTTCCTCAATACCACTGTTTCTCATTGGGATAGTTTTTTGCAGCAATTTCATGACTCTATGGGTTATATTTGCATAAGACATTACCACACTGTACTTTTAGAGGCATTATTTGCACTTAATCTGGCAAGACAGATAATCACCTTGTTGAAATGCAAATACCAAAGTTAAAGAAAATCAAACTATAATGTTGTGTAAGATGCTATCAGAACTACACTTCCAGTGTTGAGTGAGAGACTAAACAAAGCTACAGTTTATCGCATTATGAAATTACATTCTATTATACAATTCCATTAATTTCACAGCTGTAAATGTTAAGCACACTTACAAAGTTCCTGAAGTTGGAACCCATAAAACCTTCCCTTACCAAACAAAGCATAACAATTTTGCAATGACATGAAATTTAGAATGTGTAAAATGTTCAGTGCAGTAAATGTGCAAAATTTACATATAAAACAAATGGGAATTCCATTTTATAAGAATGCTTGAACACCTGGTAGTACTGCCACTTTCCATCACACATAATGAAATTCTTCCTTGTATCAGATAATCATGTATTAAATGGTAGCAAAGAACACAAATTCCTAGGCAATACACAAATTTCTAGTCCACGTTTTATACTTCATAACATGAACTATAACCAAATCTCTCACAAAACAGGTGAAACTTATATCCCTCAATTATAGCGCAAATAAGATAAATAATTTAAGAGAAGGCTGAATTTATAATTCAGGCCATCCATTACCATGCCCATTTACAGCTGGTTATTACTAGAAGTGATACAATCAAATTTTAAATTCCAAAAGCAAAGTACCCATGCATTGAGTTTTGCTGCAGCCCAGTGAACAAGGAGCATCATGAAGGATAGATTGCACAGATAATTCTGGCCTAACGTAGCACTATTGTCAGTGCAGTACATTCAAGCTGTAATTCAAATTTAGTAAGAAGTCTTCGGATCAAAAATAATATTGCAATAGAAATTAATATTTTGTTATGTCCGTGATAAAAATCTACAATACTTGGGGGGTGGGGGAGGCAAAAATGGCATTGACTGCCATAAAGCTATAAAAGCTTCCATTCCCATAAATTTTATGGCAAAACTAAACAGTTGGAAAGTATGGTTAAGAAAAATATACAATAAAATTAATAATTATATTCTGAAGCTGTTGACAGTTAAATGCATCTAATTTAACAAATAGCTTAATCCATTCAGCTTCAGCAATTTAAATGTCCATGACACTACAACATTTCAGCCAATATCAGTTCAAATCGCAGTCCATGATTTAAGCTTATTGGTGTTCAAGATAACACAGTTTACTCCATTATTTTTCCAAATTCTTGGGTGGAACAAAAACAGCTGCAATCATTACTTCTAAGGATGGATAAACTACATATATTATGTTAGCATAGGTTACTATTTATTTTTAACTCTAAGGTGTTTCTGATTTACTTCAGGGAAAATTAGGGCCTAACGTAATGTACAGCAGAATAAGAAAGCAGGTTGATTATTTATTAACAGACTATATGCATAAGCAGCCACATGAAAATGAAAAACCAACTGTCTTGTGAAACAACAGTGATGTGGGATTGAATGATTACATTTTGTATATTGGAAAGGTAGAATCAGATTGAAAGATTCAATGCCATAGCTGAAGATCTGTGGTTCAAATACCCACTATGACATTGAATTTGTTCAGTCTGATTCTACCTTTCCAACTTTAGCCTACACACAGCTTGTGTGAAAGAACAACTAATTATCTAACATCTTGTATAGTCTGTCATTAGTTTCAGAGTGAGATACACAAATATAAACCTACCTGAATCACACGAAAATGTTTTCTGATGCCAGTATATAAAAGGAAGTAATAAATAGGCTTCTGCATTTCTATCCTCAACCATGAATCGATTCAATTTGTTTTTATACCAAGAAAATCTTATCCATGAACTGCAGCTGAGATCAAGATAGGGAACTTATCATGGGCTATAGCAATTTACCTTTGCAGTATAGTCAAATACATAGGTGGACCAAAATTATATGCACATAGAGAAATATTTGGCATATAAATAAACCATAAATTTACATTAAGTATTAAGTTTGCAAGAGATGCAACTAATGATCCACATACTGCACCTATTACATTAAATATAATAATTATTAATATAGATTAAATACAATAAGAATAGACAAATCTTTGCAGCTTCCAACTGTGTGAGTTTGGCAGAACCATTGCAACGATAATGTATGCAAGTCCAGTGAGAGCAGAATGATTCTGCCCATAATGGTGAAGGGTAACACAATGGTACTGATTTCTGCTTAATGCATTTTTAGTATAATTGTCAATTTCATTAGCTCAAGAGCCTTTCTGAGATCTAATATGATTAAATACCTTGTAATATAAATTGCTTGTCCATATTGAATAACACGGAAACTAAGTCATATATTAACGATCAACTTCACCTGGATTTACTTCTACACTTAACACTGCCGAGCATTTCAAAATAATATAATCATCAATGACTCATTCAATCATTATATAATTAGGGTTCATGAGGCTGAGTTTCAAATCAGTCAACAGTTAAATCAAGTTGTAGCTGCACCTCATCAATGAATGAACTGAATTTATTTACAACTTCAAAAGCTATACAATCTCTATAACTACAAACAAATCACTTAGAAATCTAACATAACTACAGCTTAGGTGCTCCCATAGCTTAACATCCCCCCCTCCCCCAATTTGCTTCATTAGTTGTCAATTGCATTTCTTTTTCTAGAGAAAACAGGAAAAATATTTTTGCATTCTCCAATAATAAAGTGTTGAGCAGTACACACCAATGCCATTAAAAGTTTTCATGTACCTGAGCAGAAATACTGTAGGAGACATTGGACCTCTACTGAAGGAAGCTGTGACATCATCAGGTAGCACACTGACTTCAAGACAGCTAAGCTACTCTTATGTATGTCAGTGTGAGATACAAAGGTGAGTTGAGGTGAGATTATTGCAGTTTTTGTGTGCATGTTAAGGTTTACAGTGTACATTTTACAATGGGCAAAGACAGTAAAAATGCTGCTAAAACATCCTTTTTTGTTTGTTTGTTACTTTTCACCATATTTAGTTATAAAAAAACTGTACAGTTAAAATGTGATATGCACAAACTGCTACTTGAGCTTCATTTCACACATGCAGAGAGCTGCATGAACATACACAATAATTCAGCTTTTATACTAGAATACATTTTACTGAAGTGTCATAAGCTGTTCAAGCTACGAAACTGCACATAAAAGAGTAGTTAACACTTTGCTCGGTTTCATTAACAGGACCAAAGTGATTTGTCAAATATATAGTAAGCTACAACTCAGACGCTTATAAGGACTGTATGCCACTGTCATTGACAGCCAAGCAGCTCTCGTATGCATCGTAAGAGAGAGAAGAGTGATAAGGTGACACAAACACAGTTTTATGGATTTTAATTGTTTCATTTACATTGCCCCCTTTAACTTCTATGGTCATACTGAGGGTTTTGCCTTGAGAGACAACTTGCTGATAGTGTTTTACTCTTTAAACTGTGGGTTTTCTTAATGTTGGTGTTAGTAACTTCTTTTATATTGAACACACTCACATATTCACTCCTGCATTTATACCACCAGACTCTGTGCAGGATAGGAAATGATTCTGGATAAAGAAAAATTCCCTGTCCCAGCTGGAAATCAAATCTGGGACCTCTGGGTTAAAAGTCAGAATGCTGACCAACTAACCACAGAGGCAGTCTAGTTTTATGTTTTGCATGTTATAAGATGAAGAAAGACTGGAAAGTTTGTTGTATTTATAGTGATCTTCATTATATCTGTTAGCTTGAATTTCAACCTTTTTTTAGTAATTTAAAAAACAGCACAGCTCAAATCTGAGTTCTTAAATGAGCACTCACTGGTTAAATTACACACATTAGGTGTAATTTAAAAATTTGCTGCAAACACACTTAAATTTCAATTTTTACTGGTTCCTCACTGAAATAATTACAAAATCAGCATATATAGTAGTTTCTAATTATAGCCTACTCACCATGAGGATAAGCGATACATGATGCAACAGTCTTTGAAATAGCACCAGCCATCATAAACTCTATGAAGTCTCTTGAGGATTTGGAATCGCCCACTTGTGTGGCATGATGAGCAATCAGCTTTGCCTTTATTGCCTCATAGATCACAAAGTGCACTACTGTTTCTGAGATGCCAAAGTAAGATGCAGTGATCCCTTTGTAGAAGCCCAAAATGCCCTAATACACAAAAAATAAGTTAATGATTTCATGTGCTGAATTTATGAGGTTGGAGTTCACAGTGCTGCTGCTTTCAAACTATCAAACAATCTGTATACCTGCATTTAATTTCTAATTGATATCCCAAATAAATTATTCTAGTTTATATTTTCTTATAAGAGGGAGGATACAAGTCAGAGAGGAGGGGTCCTCATCCTCAGATACTGGAGTTCAGCACCACATGTAGGTCACCTTAACAGGCCCATTGCCCCTGGTATGAAGGGATGAAAGGGAGACCCAAAAGGCAACTACATCCAGATGACGATGTGCTAGCTAGCAAGGACAGGGTTGCTAACGATTTCAAAGTGGCACCAATCCTGATGCTGGTGTACGTCTGCCTGTGCCTCATCAATCCAAGGGTCCTTGGAACAAGCCACCCCCCCCCAGGAAGGGACATTAGCCGACCATCAAAGCACCAGGGAAATCCTTTACACAACTCAAACTCCACCACCACACACCAATCCTGTTGCTTAATGTTGCAACATATTAAGGTGAAACAGATGATGGGGACAGGAAATTCATGACAGGAGAGGAACCATTCCAGCATTTGCCTACCAACCTGGGAAAACCATAAAAGAACTGAAGGTCAGGATAGTCGGCCCAACATGATTCAAACCCGTGACTTCCCAAAAACAAGCTTCACAGGTTACTGCAGAGCCATCTCACTAAATTCTTCCAAGAGATAGAAACAGAAATTTCAGTTAGCCACCTCCTCTGTAAAGTATAGCAAATTTTGCAATTTTCAGTTGCAAGGCTATCTTTGCATTTGCACTACCCATATACTCCAAACAATAGTATCAAAATTACTAATCTTCTTTCAAACTCTGTACTTAAGACCTTCAATTTTGTTGTTCAATTTGTTCATATATTATTTAGTCTGCAAATATTGTATATAAATAAATTGGCCGTTACAGAAAGATCTTTTATTCATGATCCCTAGTTTTGAGAGGAAACAATACATCAGAGTCCTGCATAGGGTCAGGTGATCTAGTGTTTCACAAGAGAAGCTCTGGTGCTGATCAAGTGCAACATTCACTCTCTCATTTCCGGGCAGTGGTAAAACTAACTGATACCAGTAAGGCAGCTTTCAATCATCTCAGCACTATCCAACTGTGGTTCATCTGACCAGATATTTGTGACAAGTGCCAATGTGTTTCTTTCCCTAGTCCACCTGCCACGCCGACATCAATCATACTGAAGGGAACAAGAATTCCATAATGGAAATTATAAATAACGGCAACATTTTAAAGAAGAATATGGTGGAAAAAGGTGAAATACCACACATGGATTTAATTATGTTGATTTTATCTGCAACAAAAATAATGGATATTGTACTGGTTTACATTAATTGCAGCAAATGTCATTAAACATATTCATACTTGCCACTTCCTGAAATTGAAACCAGTAAAACTTTCCACAGCCAACAAAGCATAATAATTTTGTGATGACATGAAATTTAGAATGCTAAAAATACTCAGTGCCATAAATATACAAAAATGACATTTAATATAAGCCACATCACTGAAATAAGAATAAAAACATATTCAGTAATGTTTTACAAGCCGAAGACAATCAATACATATACATGCTGCAGATTGTGATCATCAAGTTTAAGATAGCACTATTCACAAAATTAATTAAACGATCTGGTGGTGGTAATCGCAGATTTCATTCTACACCATGGCACATAAAGTGATGGTTAATGCTGCAGCTTTACATGCAGAACCTTTTAAGCTTTCTGCCTTAGCTTTGTTAGCTCTTGTCTGAAAGCCTTTACTGAAACTCTGTTCATAGTATACAGTAGTGCTGCTGCATTTCAATTGATAAATTGATTTCAATGTCTTATTAGACATCAGTGACCTGAAGTCGATTCTATTCCTTCTCACAAAATGAAAACACGTTCACATTGAGAATTACTGTGAGAAATAGTTAAAATTGCTAAAATAACATGCTGTTTATCATACACCCACTAATGTAAGCTCATCTTGCCTATTTATTAATTATCTTTCCCACCATGTGGGATGGCTCAGACAGTAGCATCTGAGGCTCATATTTGGGAGGTCCCAGGTTTGATTCCTATTGGACTGGCCACCCTAGTAGGCAGATACTGGGGTGGATTTTATACTACCATGTATTTTCCCGTCCCTCATTTCCTCTCATTTGATTTCCTTTCAGGAGTTTGCAGGGCCTGGTATGACAGTCAGTGGTATGTGGCAGAAGCAGTTGATCTGCATTAAGGAGGGGTTTGTTTCTTCATCTGAAATGAAACTGTCAATTTGTTTTTCCTGATGGAGGAAGGGCATCAATGTGACATCTGTATATGCTCTATTTATAAACAATAGGGACCCCACTGTGCCGTCATTTTTACCCTCTTACCTCATTCCTTCCTCCCAAAGGTTTCTGCTTTTTAATTCTAACATCCTCCCCTATTCCCAATGAAGTGACCATAATACTAATTTTACACCCTTATCTCATTTTAAAATAAAAGAACTAAATTTTATAGGAATATTTAAAGATATGACAGAACTGCTCTTTTCTGTCCATATGCTGAAATTCTTCCTGGCACCACAGATAAACATGTATTAAATAGCATAGAACATTGCTTCCTAAGCTAAACACAGATATCTAGTCCATTTTATGCTTCATAACATGAAGTATAAAAAAGAACTCACTAAAAATGAGTGACATATCCTGAATAAAGTTAAATTGAGTTTTATTTATGGACGCTGTGGTTCTTAGCGTCCTATTCTATACTGGGCGTGAAAGAATGGAAATTTTGATCAGACGTCTCTTTATCAGGCTTGAGGTTCTTTTATGTGCTGTATGTCTATGACACGGGACCACCGGCTTTAATTCCCTTCTGAAGGAAGCCATACTAAGGAGTTTTACACCCGAAAAAAACCCATCGCCCTCCGCCAGGTTTGAACCTGTGATCTTGGGAACTAGAGCCTAGCATGGTACCCCGAGACCATGGAGGATGACATATCCTGCAGACATAGAATGTGAATAAGATAAATAATTTATGTGAGGGAGTTGTCTTTACCAATTCATGTCATCCATAACGGACATTTGTGCCAATTTACTGCTTAATGGTTGTTGCTGGTTATCATTAAGAAAACGAAGTCTGCATGCTCTGTGTTTTACTGGAGCCCAGTAAAGGGAGACCACGATGGTGATGAAAGATAGGAGCACAGATAAGGTCTGGCCTATCATAGCACTGTATACAAATTAGTGCTGTATATCCAAGCTGTAATGTGATAGTAAGAACTTACATAATTATCAACAAATTATGATATAATGGAGTAAAATTTAATGTACTGTCATGTGCGTGGTGAAAATCTGTAACACTTTAAATATGCCCACAAAGCCATAAAAATGTCATACCATAAAATTTGGAAGTATGCATATTCATTTAACCCACAACATGGAATTAAGCATCTAATCAATCATTTCTGTGTACAAACTCATAATGGAACCATACAAGTGTAAATGAAAATGTATTACAAATTTCTAATTTGAAATCTGTGCAAAATTTAAGTTAGTTTATATGGAGTAAGTTAGCAATGTGTAATGAATTTTTAAGAATTACTGCACATAAGAGACTAAAAATTTTAATGTGATTTTGAAGAAATTTCACTAAGAAATTTCAAATTAGTTTAAATTAAGGGTGTTTATATGAAAACTTCAACAACCTTCAAAATATTTCTGATTATAAATTTTGCATATAATACCACAATACTTCTGCCACAAAACAAACTTGAAATATTATGCTACATGTTTATATGCTTGTGCTTCCAAACTTCATAAACACTTTTAATGTATTAGATATATGATACTGGAACCTGTGTGCAGGTTTCAAGAAAGAAAATGAATTTGTCTTACACACTAGAATTTTTTGCATTTACTCTAAAATACTTTTCCTTTTATTGTTTACTTGATAGGGATTCTGTTATGTTACCACATTTTTGTAAATGCACATTTAATTTTCAAATTTTCAAAGGGATAATGCTTGTCTACTATCAGTGGGGACTTAGAAACTACAGAACCTTCGTTTGGGCACTTGGCCATATTACAGGGAATACTTAACCAGCACTGCATTGTTCTTAACCGTCTCTGTTCCCCTCCACTTTCCCTTTTCTCTGTGTGCTGGCTAATAAGTTTATGCAAAGTCTATGGTGTACAGAGGTTGATATGTTGCGAGACCACGTGTGCTCTAATGTTAGCGAGTGTAAGTGATGTTATAATGCCAAAAAGTCTGTATACTTTAACACATTCTTCATGTATGATCTCTATGTGACAACAAACTCTTGTAGAGAAGTGAGATGGCAATTTATACCAGGTGTTAAAAAAAGTATTCCATATTTTGAGAGGTGGTAGTGTGGACCAAAACAAGAAAAAAATGTCCAGTAAACATGGGTTCTAAAATACATACGTCAAGAGTTATGAGCACTTGTTCATCTTCGCTACTGTGAAACATTTCTTCTACTGCAAGCTCTTCACTATTACATACAACCTACAACAGGCAGGAAACAAATGAGGACACATTGCTCTGTTATTGTCCATCAATGGGTAAAGCATGCAGCAAACATCAGTTAGTGTTGTTACTACAAACTTTATTCACAGTTCTGGGCAAGTGCAAGGCATATTCTTATTTGTTCTAATGGAATCAATTTGTGTTTTGATAAGTTTGTGAAATGCTTTAACATTTAGTTTTATCTTGAAATCTTTGATGTATGCAATCCCATTAATGATATACAAACAATACAGGAAGGCATCATCATTGTCTGCCACAGCATCCATGACCAACCTGGAGTCTTTCAGAAAGTGCGTGATTCCCTAAGACATCAGACAGAAGCATGCCTTACTATGAATAGGGAACCACACTGAGCACTACCTTTAGCAATGGTTCATTCATAAGTTCAGGTCATATGTAATTGCAAGCAGATTACATTAGAAGCTATGCTGTTTGACAGTAACAGAGTAACTTGCTCCTCGTTTGTTTACTGCATTCTGTAAGTCATACATAGTAGTAAAGAGCTTGCAGTAGAAGAGACGTTTCATAGCAGCGAAGATGAACAAGTACTTATAGCTCTTAAAGTATGCATTTTAGAGCCCATGTTTACTGGACTTTTTTTCTTGTTTTGGTCCATACTACCACCTCTCAAAATATGGAGTACTTTTTTTTTTAACACCCGGTATAGGTAGACAGATTCCCTGCTGTTTGTGTGCCGCTCAAGAGAAATGGTTCATAATCTTGTGAATAGATTAGGGAAACGGTATCTATTCTTGATAAGAAACCGGAGGTAAATTATCATGTTCTTAGAGGGGAAAAACTTGATGTAGGAGAAAAGTTAGAACAAATTCCAAAGAAATGTCTGAGAAAGCTTACACATGAATCAGGAATTTCACAAACCTCAGTTTGGAATATCACTTAACTCCTAAAAACCCTATAAAATAACTGTAGTTCAGAAATTGCAACCATGCAATAATGTGAGTAGAGTTTGATTGGTCTATTTTATTTTACAAAACATGGTTTTATTTACAAGGCCATGAAGAATTATTAAGTATTAAATCAAACTTTCCAAAAGGCTTAAGAGATGTTTGGCAGCACAAGAACATGATTTCCAACATTCTTCTATGATGAAAGTATGTGGCTATTGTAGTTATAGTTTGTATGAGAAGTATATGCGCTTGAATTTAAGGGACTATGAATATCTGACCCAACTGGCAAATAGCATGCTTCCCAGTGTCAAGAAAATTCCATTAGGATGGCCACACATCCAAACGAAGTCTCTGTATGCCAAAATATACACATATTTTGTTGATAATCATTTCATGGCCTGAATGGGAGGGAGATGGATATGTACCACATTTCAAACAAAGTCACCTGCCTAAGCAACCCTTTAAACCAAAAATTCCCTAAAAGATAATCATGTAATAATAACATTGTTTAATTAACGCATGTTTGAGATAGTAGAATGCTGAATAAAATGTATGTCCTGCAATTCTTTTTAAAGCAACCTTTGAATTGCTCTTAAATTACATTGTATTTTGTAATACTATAAAATCTTAGTGATGGATACAACAAATAACCAGACACATGGCCATAATACGAGGGTCGGCTGATAAGTCCTGGGCCTCACACAGAGATGGTGCCACTAGGCCAGTTAGATGGTAGCATCGTATAGTTTTACTCTAGACTAGCTTGTATCCATAGTTACAGGTTAATAGCTTGTTTAGTTTTTGAATGACAGCATTTTAAACAAGACAACTTTAGAGTTTTCACGAAAATGGAGGATTTGGAAAAATGAGCAGTGTTTAAATACTTCCATTTGTAAGGCTTAACGCCTAAAGAAATCAAGGAGGAAGTGGACAGTACATTGAAAGACTCTACCCCTTCATATTCAATGATTAAAAGGTGGGTTGCAGAGTATAAAATGGGACGTATGAGCACTAGTGATGAGCCTTGCTCTGGACGCCCTGTGGAAGTCACAACTCCAGAGATGATTGAAAAAATTCATCTTTTAGTACTGGAAGACCGCAGATTAAAGTTGTTTGAAATAGCAGAGGCTGTAAATGTATCAAAAGAACGTGCAGGTAATATTTTAAGTAATGTTTTGGGCTTTCACAAGGTCTGTGTGAGGTGGGTGCCGCATTTGTTGACACCTGATCAAAAGTTGCATAGAAAAACTGTTTCTGTTAAGAATGTGGAGCTCTATCGTAAAAATCCCAATGAATTTTTGAGACAGCTTATTACCATGAATGAAACTTGGATACATCACTACACTCCAGAAAGCAAATCACAATCAAAACAGTGGATTGTGCCAGGTGAACCAACTCCAAAAAAGGCAAAGTCAATTTTGTCAGCTAACAAGGTTATGGCGAATGTTTTCTGGGATGCACAGGGAATTATTTTTATTGATTACTTGGAAAAGGGTAAAAGTATCATTGGTGACTACTACGCAAGCTTACTGCAACATTTGAGTGATGAGGTGAAAAGACAAAGACCTCATTTGGCAAAAAAAAATCTTGTTTCATCACGACAATGCTCCGGCCCATTGTTCAGTCATTGCAATGGGGAAAGTTTGTGAATTAAAGTTCAAATTGCTTGAACATCCACCCTATTCGCCAGATCTAGCACCCAGTGACTACCACCTGTTCCCTAATCTCAAAAAATTTCTTGTAGGACGAAGATTTCACAGCAACGAGGAGGCCATTGATGCGGTAAACAGCTATTTTGAGGACCTTGATAAATCACACTACAGAGATGGTTTAATTAAATTGGAACACGGGTATGACAAATTAACCTTTCTGGAGATTATGTTGAAAAATAAAAAAAAAATTAAAAAAAAAATCTTTTAAATGTTGTTTTCATTGAGAGACTTATCAACTGACGCTCATACAAGGAGAAACACAACTTTTCATAGAAAATCTCACAAACCTGAACTATACTAAAGAAACCATTAGAAGCTGCATGTGTACTATACAACAAATGACCAGAACATATAAAGCACATATAGTTTATAACTAGGTTTAAAAATGTCCCAAAACAGTGATGTATCCAAGGGTACTTTTATGAAAAATATGCAAGTGTATGTAAGTGATAGTGACAATATGTTTGCTACTTTTATGGTAAATAGGTTTAATTGTACATCACTTACCTATAGCAGTCTGGCTTATAAAAATAAGAAGATATAATGTACATAGTTAACCTAAGTACGTTTTTAATAGTATATTAGTATTTAATGAGTAGTGTATATGCTTTACTTATCTAAATAATTTTTTAATTTTATATATTTAACTTCTGGCAATGCTATGAATTACATTATAAAAAAGAAGAGTATCTAGGAAGATGCCTTGCAGATACCTTCATGAAGGCCAATATTCTACTTTACAAACTGGAAAATGACCACATGAAATAATTTATGAATGAATTTGATGAGGTGAATGTTTTTTCTTCTCTTTCTTTTTACCTTCTTCCTTTTTCCCTGTTTATTTTATCTCTCTGCAGTAAGTAGAAAACTTGTTTTACACTTTTAATATAACAGCAAGTATTATGTTAACTAATTCTGTATTGGTTAATTGAACTTTGTATGATCTGTTGACATGAAATTAAAGATACTCTGAGAGAAGTAACTTCTAAAAATGAAGGAGTGTTAACTTGACATGAAGCGCAAATTACGTGATAAACGTGTGGCCATACATGCTAACTACACAATGGACATGCGGATGAAATGTACTTTTGCAATGCTCTTCTTCAAAGTCATTCAGCCTGGAGATGCAGTTGACATAGTTGATGTTCCCACCCATGTATCCACAGGTAGCAAAACATGTTCAAGGGCAATACTGGATACAATATGAACAAGTTAAATATACAACATGACACTGTTATGGCTCTGGTATCTGATTTGGCAAGGTATATGGTGAATTGTTTTAACATCCAAAAGCACTCATGGCAGATAACAGTAGTTGTTCAGTGCTGGGCTCACAAACTCTGTAATATAATGTTGACTGTACCTACTTGGAAAGCACTTAACTAGATGCAAGCCACAGTCTTCAAGGAAAAGTTTGCAGTTCTATACGAAAGGAAGAGGAGACATCTATTCAGGAACTTTTTAAATAAAATGTATGCTGGACAGAATGTCCCCAATTCCACATGTCTGTACTAACAAGATGGCCATCATGGTTTGAGTGAATGGCCTACCTGTCAAATCATCTAACAGATGTTGTCGTCTTCATGAAGAAGATGCTTAGGGGGGTCAACAATGCTGGGGTAGACTTTCTGCATACTATGATGGAGGAGAAGCTTGTTACTTCTCAGGCAACAGTTACTTCCATGCAAGATTTGTTCAGGGCATTATAGTATCATCAAACTGTTAAGAGGGCAAGACATATTCAACAGCACATGTACTAAATGGTCACTTGCAGAGCATTGAGCAGGGCTTGGAACTTACTGCTAGTGGCAACCATGGCAGCAAAACTAGACCACAAATTGAGATATACTCTAACGTTGCTAGCAAATGAAAAATCAGGTCTACTCTCAGCTATGCGGCTTCACATGCAGCCACCAAATTAATCTACATGTGATCCTCTGAACCTGGAAGTGTCTTACTACAACAATGAGTGTGTTCAACCCTGCAGAGATTGCATCAATGGATGTTTGCAAGAGCTGTTTAAAAGGGTAAAGAAGGTATGTTTTTGCTCTGATTTGCAAGAGTGTGAAATTGCAAAGAACTACAGTATTTATTAAAAAACAAACTCCGGGTGGAAAGCAAAGTGGATTTACTACCAATGTTGGCAAGGATGGCCCAACAAACCCAGAATGTGGACTTTTTTTTTTTTCTTTCCCAAAACTACCACAATGTGCTGACAAGTATCACAGACTGCGGCAAGAAAATGTTTGCTGTAAGAAATGTACTTTGAAGGCTGAGATGTTCCATTCACCATTTAAAGTATGTTGGACGTTTGCCAAATATTTGATGCGCGTCAATTGCATTTTATTTTATACTCATAATTTGTGTGCTCATGTTTCCTGAATTTTACCCCACTCCTTTTTTCAATTTGAAGGTACTATTTTTACATCTGAACATGCCAACTGCCATGCTTTCAACTCACCAAAATATTCAAGCCCTGCCTATTTTATTTTCTTGTGAAAAGAAGTAATAGTGGGAAAAAAAGATTTGACCAGAGACCTATAATTTGCTAGAATTTTCATCTACATGTCCACGATGCTAACCAATACACCAAGTATTTACTTCTAATGTTGATGATTCACCAGTTTATGTACAGTCATTGCAGTGAAAGTGTGGGACAAATCAAGAGCAGACCATGTACATCCTCACTGCTAACAATGAACCTTTATTACTCCAGCTACCAAACTTTGTTTTGCTTGCAGCAAATTCTTAAAAGTAAAGTAGAAACTAATGATCTAATGATAACTTCATAGGGGGAGATCCAGAAAACTGCATATAATGAATCTTTATCATGGCTCAACATATGACTTCCAGACAGCTGTTCAAACATTATTCCCTGTAACTTCATTTCATTTCTGTAATTGTTATTTTTCTTTACGATACTATTCTTAGAGCCTCTGATGACAGCCTTTACATATATTTTATGTGTAAATGAAGGGGAAATAAGTTCATGTATAACAATTTTATTTTACAACTCCTTCTGCGTCTTTTCTTTAATATAAAATAAACAAAGTTTATTACAATTATTTTTCCTTGATTCAAGTATGTCCCTTGCTTCTCCTCCCACAGGAATGTTATTTCAATTCTGTTGTGTAGGAAAACAAATCTTTTATATTTTCAAAAATATTATAAAACTATTACTTTTAGGTTATCAATGTTTAATGCGTTACAGATTTCAAACAACCATTCTGAATGATTCTACTAAAGCTCAATAGCACTTCTGAATAACTTTGCCATAGTTTAATGAGATTTATTCTGGTATAATTATTCTATAGGGTAAACAGTATAATTATACTCACAGTCGTGCGATAGATTCTCTTTATACACTGGGCAGCTGTCATTCGCTGGCCATCTCTTGCAAAATCAAGTTGCAGTCTTGTCTTCACAAACCAAATGGGATTTGTTGCAGTGCATGCCACAAAGCCTGAATAGGTAAATGAAGAAATAAAGATATCTGTTATTGCTACTGTGCATTTAAAGAGTTGCATTTGCCTATATTTAAGGAAAATTAAAATTATGGCAAGCATCTTACATCCACAATCTGAAAGCCATAAATTAATGGTTCATATGAGTAATTTGACAGTATCACTTTTCCTTATAATGCTTAACAAGGACATACCACACTACAGGATGCATGGTAATAACTTAAAATACCAACCTTTATGCCATAAAATTTAATTCAAATAAACAGTAATAATTTATACAACTTGCAGCTGAAATGGGAAGTTTTATGGATGGAAGGATTTTATTCACTTACTATACTCATGATGAAAATTCCACGAGTATAAAAGGATCCCATGTTCGGCAAGCTGCATACATGATTTTATTTGCTAATGATAACAAAAAGTTACAACAAAACAGTTTTGCAAAATTAACATGAAAACATGTTCCAAAATTTAGCTTTAGGGTCAATATTGAGAATAAACGATTGAATAGCATACACAGCCTGTCTTAAAAGAAAGTTACTGTTTAAGTCACTGAAATTGAAAAATCTGTACTTCTTGCACTTGAAACTAATTTAGTCATGCTGTGCTTTTTGTTATGGTTGCAAATAAATAAGTTTTAAGCCCTATGTTTGTGTTAGGAAAATATTAAAACATTAGTAAGTATCCATTAAATTGGGAGAAAAAAAACAAAACAAATTGACGTTTAGATACAAACAATCACCACAACCACTTCTTCTTCTTGTTCTTCTACTACTAACAACAGTGTGCTAATGGCTACACTGCCTTTCTATACAGAATGAATTAAGAGCAAAATCAGCACAAAAAATTTCAGGACCTACAGATGATAATCACCTTTTGAGGTCTGGCATAGCTTTTAAGAAATTTCTTATAAAAAACTGCCCTTTCTAGAGAAGGAACTTCAGTCCTATGGATAAGAAACAGACACTATAATTTTTGTCAAAAAGATGTACCTTTGAAAATGTACCAAGTAAATCTTAAAAACTAGAACAGTTACTTAAAAGCAATGCTGTTGCTGAAGAGTTCCTTCTTAGCTATCATCTTATTAACATGTGGAACCAATCGATATTATTAAAGACAATCGTTCTGTAGCCTGCTAATTTTAAACTTCCTCAGACTATGTTTTTATCCATTACATATATTCAAATCAGATATATCTAGGGGTTATATATCTGTTTCACAACTCAAATCTTACAAACTGTGATTAAGTAGTTTCACATTTAATTTATATTTCTGATATCTCTTTTTGGAACCCAGGTTCCAACTAATCTCTTAAAAGGCTGTAAATTTCATCTCACAAAATTTTTATGCTGCCATAAAATAACTGCAAATTCAGTAGCAAACTGCATCGGTGTTAACTTCATTAGTTTTCTCTCCAAGACTTATTGAAAAATGTTAACATAATTTGAGAAAGATCAGTTAGCCAGCAGTGTTTACATGCTTTAAATTAAAAAACATTAATGATGGCACATCCTGCACAGTCTCTACCACTTTTTTGGTTTTGGATAATTCTGTGGCCCCCTGCATAATACAAGATAGAAAGAAAGCTGAACATAGCCCAATATGCTGGAATGTAAATTAGATTTGGCAAAATTGGCTATCATGTCTCCCCTATCAAGCTGTAGTGTCCCCAACAATTTCAGAACTACTGGGTTAAGTTGTCATTCATAATTTGGAGCATACATACACTGAAAATTAAGCTTATAATGATTCCAAGGAGTCTTGAGAAGATACACTGGGTTAAATTGTCTTTCATGATTTGGAGCACACATACATTGAAAATTGTACTTATAATGATTATTCCAAGAAATCCACAGAAGATAATTGCTTGAGCACTGTATTTAAATGGTTCTTCTCAATGCACAGCAAATAAAATCTGATTTGTTTCAGATAAGAACTGTAACCTGTTTCTTTGTAAGTATGAAAATAAAGGATGCCTAATCATAGAATATTTTAAAAGGACACAGCCTTCCAGTACCTTCAGCACGAGTTTTCCTATAACACAAAACCACTGACATTACACTGTGCTGGGTGCAACTCCATATTTTCCTTACAATTTTTTTTTAGAATATATGGTTTATAGGTGTTCACTTTTTCTGTGATAACATTAACTATGTAACCAGAAATACAGATTAATTGTTATAACTTTTAATATATTTAAAATAATACTCAACTGTTTTCATAAAGCTACAAATTTTTATACTGTGAATCATTTTTCCTTGGATTCTCAACTCACCAAAAATGTTCTTTTATAGACATAACTATATTTTGGTGGAAAAATATTGGAAAACAACAAAGTCTGTATATCTGTGGGGCCACTTGTACTAATGAAGAGGTAAATGGTTAGGTAGTGAAGACACAGTGACAAGAAACTTGCACCAACTGTGATCAATAGATTTTGAAGAAAGCTACTAGCTTTAGTGGTATTGTAGCTTAATGTGTACAGTTTCCAATTTTGAGGAAAGTTTTACATCAGCAGGTATGTGCTACTTTTGTATTAAGCAGGACAATACCTGTCCATATCAGGCTTACAAAGTAAAAGCAACAGTGATAGTGATGTGCTACTCAGCATTGACACGTGACATCTCATTTGTATACTGAAACTTCCTAACCTGGATGGTAAATCTTGCACTCTGGATGGAATACTCATTAAGATGTTATAAGTATATTGATATAGTTTAACTCAATATCTTATCCTTGCTAACGAACAGCAAACTATCTACATATGTGAATTGTAAATGCATATTTGCAAATACTAAACAAAATGAGCATAAATTGAAAATAAATAATACATAAAACTCATGTATATACTAGATTTTATGTAGCATCTTATGCACACACACACTTGGATGATCTACATTCATCTGCTTGCTTCACAATATAATCTTGATGTTGAATCCATATGAATTGAAATTAGTGCTGAACACTTATGCACATGGTCCAGTCCATATCCATGTTTGAGTTTTCTTTACTGCAAAGTACACACAATGAATTTCTATAAGCTAAAAGCTGTGTTTTATGAATATATGTAGTTTTATGTACAACAAACATTCCTAGTACATACAAGAAAAATAAATAAATGAAAAGAATGCAGCAATAATGTAATAGCATTAACATTGCTTTTTAATAACCAAGTTTTATTCAAAGAAGCCTTTGTCACATAATCTATTTAAAAAAATGTAAAATTACATAATGAGTTCTGATCTTATGCTACAGTTCAAGTGCATACGTCTGTTTTAATGTTACAATATTCATAGTGTTCATCCTCACTTTTTAAGCCACACCACAAGATGTTTGTCTTGTGTGCTCTTGTCCTTTTAGTCTGTACAGTTCATTTTCCATTTTTTGGCACACAGTAAGCATTTCATCACTAACACTGAACTTTTGGAAACATGCTTTTGTATTTTGCAAACCTTGTAGAGTGTCTATGAAGTAGAAATTCAGTTGTAAAATAAATTAAGTCAGTTTAGACAATGATCTATTTATTTAACAATAAAATGCACATGAGAAGCAAGGTGAACTATGGAACTTGATATTGTAGTATGCCTTTTATTTTATTAAAATCATCAATACATTTAAAATAAAGAGAGTTGGAGGTTGTAACAACTTCCAACTCTCTTTATTTTAAATTACGACACATCACTGTTACTAGCTTCTCAATCTTCAAAATTAATTAATCATCAAACGTAGTTAATATATGCTGTAACTTTTTTTGTGTGCTTCTTTTTACTTCAGCTCATGAGCCCTGAGTTGCAATACACAATGAATACCTTGTGCAAATTTTTAAATAAAAAAGACTTTCCATTGTCAACCAACAAAGCCTTGTACTTTAGTGGATAACTCAAATGAACACAGACGAAAGAAATTGAATGAGATAGTTCTTTACTTCGTGAAAGAGTTAACATTTGAGTTACTTTTTAGAATATGCTCTATAAGAAAGAAATGGCTACATATGCAAACAAGTGACTATAATTTGATAGTTTTTACATAACAAGCATTTATATATAGTTAAGAACATATCAGTTTTACCAAAAAATGCATGCTCCATCATGAAAATAATAGCACTATTAATAACAGTAATTTAGAATAAAAAATACAGTGTTTTTTTCCTTTACACTTGGCCACTGCACAGCTGCTCATTTGTTGGTCGCCATAGCTTGGACTCCTGCTGAAAGTTATTATATCCCCCCAACCGCTTCATGTTCTCATAGTTACAATTACATGTACAAGGATAATAAGCACATACATTGTCATAAGAATGTTGTCCTCCTCTATTCACACATTTCTGACATCTCTTCAGGAAGCTTTCATTCACACTTGAGAGTTCAATATCCAAAATTGAGTGAATTTCTCGCCTGATGTTTTCTTTTAATTCTTAATGTATGGAGGTCTGTTGCATACACTTTACTTTTCATGTGATCACCTGAGTCGGGTAAATTTCTATCACTGGATTTTGCAAAATGATAGAATAGTTGATCCACGCTTAATATTCTTCTCATGGTTCCATTTATAGGTTGTTTCACTGTAAAATATTGTAGTACAGTGAAACCCAATTTTACAATTGAGATTCCCTTGCATGACGTGAAAATTGGTGTGCAGTAAACTCATACAGAATAATACGATCCATATTTCTTTAAAAAAAAAAAAAAAAAAAAAAAAAAAAAAAAAAAAAAAATGCAGAGAGATACAGGAATGTCAAACACCATTTTTTGAACAGCTGACCAACACTGAATGTCAGTTTGGATTTATCTAACAAGAATCTGCTACCGCACATATCACTGATGAGTTGTTCAAATTTAATTCAAGAATTTTTTTTAAGTTAGGGTAATTAGTAAAGGATATGGCCCTCAAGATCTGCTGATTTAACTATATGTGATTTTTATCTATGGGTGAACTTTAAAATAAAGTGTAAGCAACAAATCTCCATACATTGTAAGAACTGAAAGAATACATCAGGCCGGAAATTCACTCAATTTCGGATTTTGATCTCTTGAGTGTGAATGTAAATTTTCTGAGATGATGCCAGAAATGTATGGATAGAGGAGGACAGCATTTCAACATCTCTTATAAGGTATGCGCTTATTATCTGTAGTAATGTCACAAGTGATTTTTTTGTTACTTTGTGACTCGAGAATTTATCTAGAAGATTTGGAAATCATGGGTGGCATTTGCTAAGACTATTTTATACCTAAAATGAAGTGAGTTACCCAAAAATCATGATAATAAAATCATAAGTTATTTATATTTTATGATTTTACATAAAAAGTCACTATAAAATGATACTCCAACCTCTTCAGAGTATTAAAAAAGGGAGGAGCCCAAAGGAGGAGGTGATAAAACATTGAGTAGAATCATGGTTGTGATTTAGTAACTTTAACTATGAAAACGTGAAGTGATTGTGAGGGTAATACACCTCTTTTGGCGAGAGAGTGAGCTGAGGTAACTGACACGTGTGACACTGAGTGGTGGTCACAGTGTGACAGAAGAGCACTGTAAAAGTGCAGTATACAATAACCTGAGGTATAAGCATAAATGCTTAAATTGGCTTAACCCATCTACTTTTTCGCATACTTATATGCTCTAAAGATAATTATATCTACAGAACATCATTAACTTCAGTTTGATTTTAGTACTTATGATAGTATTATACAAAAATGTTAATTTATACATTTATGTAGAGGAAATAACATGAAGTAAAACTGCACGGATTATAAGTCTGCATCATTGCCTACTGACTGTACAAGATTACATTTCTTATTTATTTATTTATTCTCTAGATGCAGCATATTCACAGCATTTTCCTATGAATGCCAGTCCTGGAAATGTTAAATTTAAATTGAGTTTTATTTATGGATGCTCTTTAACCACTATGGTCCTTAGCATCCCATTCTATATTGGGCGTGAAAGACCTGAAATTTTGCTCAGAGGCCTCTTATCAGGCTTGAGGTTCTTTTACGTGCCGTAAATCTACGACACGGGACGGCCGGCTTTACTTCCCTTCTGAAGGAAGCCATGCTAAGGATTTTTACACCCGAAAAAATCCATTGCCCTCTGCCGGGTTTGAACCCGCGACCTAGGGAACGTCTTGCAAATGTGATGGCTACAATGAGTTGCATGCTGTTTTTTCAATATGCATGAAAGTTTGCCGACCAGTAGCTGTAAGAGACCTTCTAATGTTAGTCCTGCTTCTGAAATAAGTGCAGATTCCTTGGGATGATAACTGGGTTCAAACATGTACTTAGTGCAGTGGAATATGGGGTCTCTGATGCATAATTACAGTGTTACACGATGCCAAAGTAAACACCACATACACTGGAGAACGGGAAAATGATATTTATCCCATACCTTTCATTGACATTGTGTGTTACAATTGATCATCTGATAGCTCATTTAGTGATGAGGAGGGGTGCTTGAAGAAACATTGATAATCAAAAGCTAATGCAATGTTTGTTTAGTGTATTGCCCAATTCAAAGTGGAGCGACACTGCGAAGCGACATGATCCACACGTGACACGATATTGCTCCTCAAAATCTACTGTTCACAATGAGGTGACAGAATTTAACATTGCCGTGCGAAGTCAGGCAAAAGCATCATCTTTTTGTTGTACTTTTGTATTTATTTATTGTTCTGAATATAACAGGCATAAGCCCAATTACAATGTTCATTACAAAAATATAGTAACATACAATCATTTATAAATATAACTACATTTCAACCTAATTCTTACAACCGGGTAATTTAATATTTCCTCTGAAAAATTGCCTGGAGGTTAATGCCATCTTAATATGAACATCGCAAACCAAATCTGTGGATGTCGCCATGCCGTTCGGTAAAAGGTAACACCAATTCAACTTTCGTCGCACGGATTTTGTCGCGTTCATGCTGAATTCCTCTAGGCCAACTGTCTTGTTATTCGCATCGGTAGTGTCGCTCCATTGTGAATTCCGCATTTCGCTTATGTTTTCAATGAATATATCGCACAATACATGGTTTGATGGAAAACACAGCACAGAACTAGCTGCCATTAATTCTCCAGATGCCAAAGTTATGAACGCATAGCAGCATAATTGCCATCCTAGATTTGTTCTCTTGTAAAAAACCATCACTAAATTCAAACTATCATTCTTAAAAACTGCACTTGTTTCTAAAACACAATAAGCTGTTTACGAGAATGGGTGGTCCACCTGGTCCACGGTAAGTGTGTCCATTTTGACACGAAACGGCTACACGTAACAACATAAAAGTCGGAAAAGTTACCGAATGTTGGATGGACTGCTGACTAATGCTCAATTCAAATGGAACGATACTGATGATGCGATATGCGACATAATATTGCTCCTCAAAATCTGGTGTTTAATGAGGCGACACAATTTAAGAGAGCCCGGGTGAAAAAAAACACATTTTCGTTGTATTTTTTATGCACTTGATCTCATTTTATATTACTCGGAGTAATTTAATGTTTCTTCTGAAAAAGAATGCATTTAACTGGAGGCTGATGCCATCTTAACAAGAACACACGAACAAATTCTGTGGCTTTATGTTAAATTCCTATTCGTCAATCGTCTAGCACATGCATAGCAATGTAACGGGCAAGTTACACGAACCAACAAGCACAGCAGCATCCAGGCAGATGGCATACAGATCAGCAGCGTAGCCAGAAAAATATTAAGGCGGGGTTATGTATAGGGATCCATTTTTTAAACAATTGTTTATGAAGATATGCGGCATAAATATAGCACTACCAGTAATACGATTAGGAAGTATCTCATTCCCACCAACCTAGAAAGAAGCTATTTTTGTTATAAAATTTTACACTGTTTTTAGCAAAGGTGGGAGTTCGGGTCACCCTCCCCACCACCGTAGCTATGCCTCCAGATCACAGAATGTTGCAAAACTTGAAGGGATTACACTAGCATGGGTAACTTAGGGTAATTTGTCCACTGATGACACGGTAAAACGAATATGATACTAAAAGCTGTGCCTGTAAACACGTCTAGTCTTGCGCATAAACCTCGAACAGCAATTATCACACCGGCAATGTTATACGAGTATAGTGAGGAAGATCCTAACGAGAAGGATAACATTGAGTGCAGAACAGGGAGGGGGCATTTTGATTTTTTAAACAAATATACAGCATAATATTAGGATTTTACTTGCCATATGGATGCGCCTGCCAGTGGCGGCTATCTAACATACTGGAAGTATGTATAGAAAACATCTTGTATATCGGTCATGAAAAACAAATGAAACATTCGAAAAAGTTTTATTTTGTCCTTTTTGACGTAAATGCCTTATTGTGTATCTTATTTAATGTATTCTTCTGATGTAACTTATGTCTGTAAGATTAACTCTGAGAAACTTATTTCAAATAGAAGTTAATAAAACAAATGCCTCTATTTCCTATTCACAAGAGCATACTTAATCCCCTTAAAAAACTTTTCAACAAACAGCACTGAGTTGAAATGTACAGTGTACAGCGCCGACAGTGTGCACCCAGTAGCAACATCACTACCATTCTGCAACCATTTGAGTTGTTAGCTTGTTAGATTTAAAGTAAAACGGTCGAAAGCAGGAATGGCAAACCTGACACGTGTGTCACTAAGTGGGAGGTGGAGAAGATTTCGGTGGCACGCCACATGAAAGCATTGCATTATTATTTTCTTAATTTTAAGTTCTATAGGCTTTGTGTTTCATCTTGTGTGCAGATTGTTTTTACACGTGGTCTTATGCGAAAGCGCAGAGAGTAAAGCAATGCATGTCTCACTTCATCAAACTGCACCGAATAATTGTCCACTTCTTCCACAAAAGCTTTATGTTGCATGTGTTCGGAAGCATTCGTTATACACATATTTAATGAAAAGTGTCATTTCGAGACAAATCTTAAGAATTCACAAAACCAAGGAAGATACGAGTTCATTTCATAGCAGTTGTAAGTGCCAAACCAAATACATTACTGTAAAAATAGTACCATTAAGGCCAAGTAATAAAACTCATATTAAAAACGACTAGGATATTTCACTTAAAATCCAGTGGCATTTTATCGCTGTTTATTTCCAACATTACATTTTAACACTAGAGCACTGGGAGGGATCTCTGACCATCTCTCGAAAGCATCCACCACATATCACCCCAAAAAACTACCTTTCTTTTTTTTCTTACTGACGTGTCTAGAACAGTCATTCCCAGAGAACACAGTACTGTCCAGAAAATTGATGATCAGTGGAGAAAATTGGGAATATCCGGCATTTCTTATGAAATAAATAAGATGTATGAATCTGATAGCTTCTGGATTGGTATAAAAACCATGTGCGGCCTTGATGGAAATAATTATTTCAAAGAAATAGCGGAATTTGCACTGGCATTGATTACGTTGCCCCATATCAACGCTTCTTGTGAAGAGTTTTTACTTAAGTGGGAATAATAAAAATTAAAATTTGAAATTGGCTGGCACTAAATGCAGTGAATAGGCCCATTCTGTCCCAGTTTGTGGAAGAATATGGTGGGCCTGAAAACTTCCAAGTCACCGAGAATGTGTTAAACTCAGTAGGTATGCTGCTACAGTAATTTACAGTGAAGATGATTGACTTTCTGATGAGTAGATCGAGAAAACATGTGGTAACCCTGGCTGTCATCAATATTTTAGTACTATACAAATTAACATTATTATTGTCAGCATTATTTTAGTATTATTAAATTTCTTTATATGTACGACAAGTTTGAGCGTAAAACTATGGTTTTGAATGGCTGCTACGATGTATTTACATTTAAAAGTCGGCAACCCTGGTGCCTTCGACATCACAAGTCTAGACATGAGGACAGTGTTTTCGAACCCGAGTCTGCACAGTGTGTCACATATTTAGATTAAGCAACACCTCTGTTTCAAATTCCGATCGTTGGGCTGTGACCAAAAGTTTCAGATGCTACTATTATCACTGTCACAAACACACCATAACTCAGTGTTCGCCATCTTTTGGTGTCCTATATGCTCAGCTGACGTGATGTGCGGACGTAACGTTACGACATTGACCTCACTGTCAGAATGAAAATCTAGCTTGGACACTTACATCAAAACTGCTTACAAAACTTTCCATACTTTTCCCGTATGTTTACTCAAGTGATTAAGAACTATGAGATAAGTGAAAACAAGTACACAAGGATCTTGTTTATCTGGACCAGTGGGATAAGAGGCAATCCGAATTAACGAAAATCAAGTTAATCCGGAAACAAACTATTAAATAACTGCAAACTTTAATGTAATATAGTGAATTTTGGATCACTGCAAAAGCAGAAGAAAAAAGGATTGAAAACCGTCCAGATGAGAAGTCTACGATCGTTAGCAGAACTGTCATGAAAAAGAACAAAACAGTATACCACACTTTAGTTTTGTTGTTCTGCGTAGATTGAAGTGTGCGACCGACAGCGATCTCTATACGCTATCTGCTGTACCAACACTATAGTCGCAGGACCATCTAGAATGAACGGACCTGACACTGGGTTCGAGATTGAGAAAAATGGCAGCAGTAGTTGGTGATGATCCCTGAGGTGTTTACACTTGGCAACTGCTGTGTTGTGTTTCCAATGCCTGTGATTTATAGTATTTTAGTAACTGCGGCAGTTTGTAATCACATTAGCGAAGCAATAGTGTTTGAAAACCTTTATTTGAGCAATTTGGGAAGCGGCAATAATCCCAGTCATTCGTTTTCACTGCCGTGTGCTTTCCAAGTGTTACTTATGTTTACTAATATATTACATGTAGATTATGGCTACATTAAATGTAAAGTATAATTATACATTTTTTAATTTACCTACTTGAGAATATAGTTTGTGTCACGGTTACTGTGGTGAAATAAAGAAATTGTTACAGTTTGGACGTATTGGTTGTAAATATACTTAACCTAAAGCATTACAATGCCATTGTGTTTCCGGATGTAAATCGAACTTTGATTATAATGAATAGAGGTGCAAATAATTATGATAAACATTTTAAAATATGCTATATACAGTGTTAATTTGAGTTATAAAATATATTAAATTATGTATATTTGAGAGATACAATAAAACAATTATGAGTATTTGAGAGTGTATCTATGTGTATAATGAGTTCCAGTTATTCTCATATACCGGAGTATTGCCATTCATATTTCCAAAAGATAAAGATTTAAAAGAAAACGGTTAATATTCATAAATCGTAAACACTTTACGCCTTCGAAGGATTCACCTCTATGCATACATCGTTGTTTCCGACTTAGTTATAAGAAAGGATAAATTCCGTTACGGTGGTTCTTTTATAACGGTTCCAAGAAAGTGGTTAAACTACAGAATGGTGCATTTCTGACAGTTTGTTGATAATCGTATTTATGCTGTTACTTTGTTGCATGAATGTTGTTTTGCAATGCTGTTTAAGATTATGTATTTCATATATTTCACTTGCAGTGCTGGTTTAAGACTACTTATTTGTTATATTTCAGTCTGTCGGTGTGGATTCTCTGCAAAAACTAGTAAAGGATGCTATAAGTCGCTAAGTGGTATAGTTTTGAATAATTATTGCAAACTTATAAATGAAAAGCGTTCAGTGAAAGCAAAAGTAACCCTAAAGCTTCTAAATTTAATAGCTAATTACTGTAAACAACGCCATTTAGTGCCATCCAGTGTATATTTTGTGCATATAATATTGTGTATGTACAGTGTGATTAACAGTGTAAATAGTGACACGTAATTTTGAGTGAACTCAATCAGTGTCAACCTCAATATCAACAGTTCTGTTTCATGCAAGTATTACAGTGTTTGCAGTTTATAAAACTATGTCCTTTGTAATTTAAATAAGTAGCTGTAGTTTAGAAATGTTGTTAAGTTATAGCATACAAAACTGTAGACTGCATGAATGTTGTTTGAGGTTACATATTTCATTTAATGTTAAAATGCATTTAGTTTACTTAAAGAACAGCGTTTTTGTGCACAAAAGCATATATCTACACAAAAGACATGTCATTGCACCACATTAATTGTATTTTACTGTGGAGAAGTCATAGCTTGTAGACAAGAACTGATTACGGCATTTCCCAAATTCCCACCACATACGGCCGCCATTTTGAATGTCAGTGTCAGGTCCGGTATCCAGAGGGTCCTGATAGTCGTCTACATTCATATGTATTTATCAAAGGACGCACATATTTTCGTGGTGAAAAAGAAGGCAAAAAAATCGTTCCAGATAAACCGGAAATCGGAATTAATGCGGGCCGGATAAACGAGGTTCTTGGTATTCATAGGCGCTGACTTGTTTATACATTTTGAGTTCTGCAATAAAGTCGGGTATTAATAAAATAGTGATGAGAATTACTAACGTTTAAGCTGTTTAATCATAGTATAGTACAGATACTTTCAACTGCTGAAAACTAAATAAATGGTTCATTCATTTAAAGTTTAAAGAAAAATAATGCTAAGTCTGTTTCGTCTTACCTCGCTGGGCGAAAGTACTGCATCTCAGTTCATTCCTACAGACACGGGTGGCCGAGGTAGTTAAGCGGTCTGCGGTTCAAATCCCGCTAGCACCGTACTCCCTGAGTTTTTTTTTCAGGTTTTTCTCATTCTTCGCAACTGGCAAATGGCAGAGAGGTACCCTAAACTTAGGCCTGGAACGTTTTCTTCCCAAATTTCCTCTCTCAATTATTTCAAGTATCATGGGTGTCCACCGTCTGTTGCCGTATGCAATAACGGGAGAAGTTCATTCCTGCTTATAAACTGCCACTTAATGAAGAGCTAAGCTTTTTCACAATGACAATTGATGACAGCAACAGCGTTTAGGCAAATACACGGAATTTCAATCCGAGAGCACACAAATGAAAGTAATTTTAAAAGCGTGCTACTAGTTAGTGTGGGGACGTCACGAACTCGAAAAGTGGATGCAACGTGATTCCTGTAAGTGGATTTCTTACGACATACAAAATGAATTGTATTTTGCATCACACCTTACTTCGAAAATTGTTCGCGGATATTAAAGCTGCAAAATATTTGTCAATACATAGGGGATGAAACTAGGGATGTGTCAACACAAGAAAAAATCAGTACTTGTGTGCTCCGAGGTTTACTGAAACCTAGGTCGCATCATCATTGCTTTTGTTTAACAATTGAACTCTGCATTCGAACCCATTGGTCTATTTAAACAATGTTTATTTTTTTGTTTAATGAGAGATACCTTGGAATTCTGGGGGGGGGCCCCTTCAGTAAAATTGGAGGGGCGATGCCCCTGGCTTTCTAAAATTAGGGAGGCAGAAAGTGCCTTGTACCCTTAAGTCGGCGCCTATGTACAGGACAAAATAAATAAGCAACAGCCAGAGAGGGAGTTCGATTTGGAAAACGCCGGAGGTATTCGCTAACGCTGCGTTCACAATACACAATTTAATAAAACACTGCATTCATTTCAAAGCTATGTGACAACTCTTTCAGTTTGATTGTATGCATAATAGCCGAGCGGTGAAACGCACTTGTCTCGTAATTGGAACCTGCGTTCGAATCCTTCGTGTACATGTTATTTTTTAATTTGTTAAATATATGGCAATGTCGTATGTTTTTCATGCATAAGATATCTATTAATTTTAAGACATCCATGCATACAACACAAACAAATTACTCTTTTCGTTTTCAAAATGAATTAGTAAGAATTCTAAAAAGAAAAACTAAACCAAATATTTAATTGACTTAATATTGGATGTGCAAACTCTGTCTCATTCTGCAGTTATGAATGGCGCTGGCGTGATCATGCCCACACACCCCATAGCCTTGGAGGTGATATGTTGGCAATCACACTGACTCGCTACGGCTGAGCGTGCACACAATGACGAAGCTACCAGATCTCTCCTTACGTAAGTAAATCTTGCTGGATACTCTGTGTCTCAGGCTGCAAGAACACAAGTCCCTATGGCTACGACTATGAGGTGGGTGCGGGGAAGGGATTGTTCGATCTGATTCGGGTCGAAAACGCTTGCCCGCTCCTCAGTAGGACACTGCACGTCTAGAAGAGGCAGACAGCAATCCCTTCTAGCATGCGTCTACAATTAGAAGTAATTTTAATTTCCCCGGGTTGAACCACACAGCCTTGCGTCGTATGACTACAGCAGCTTTGCAAACTGCTCGATCAGTAGCTAAGAAGCGGCGTCTTACAGACGATCACAGATTATATCGCCTCGCATTTGCAGAAGAAAATGTCTACCACAACTGGAATAGGGTTATATTCACAGACGAGGTGACGTGTTCGTCTACAAATTGATTACGGCCGCAGCAGAGGAAAACGTCACGACGCAAAATACATGGCACAAATGGATCGTCAATGTCGTGTACCTGTGTCGTGCTGGGGTTGGGTGTCACGAGATGGTCTAGGTGTGTTGTGGCATCCTGATGGCACATTGACTAGCCAAGAGTATAAAATTGATTGGCTTCCTTGCTCACAGATTAGAATCCTAATGAAAATGAATGGGCATAGGTGAAGAAAGTTTTGAAGTTGGCCTGCAAGAGAACGCAAGTCAAAAGAGGTTTCGTAGGATCAATTACGGGATGCTTGGAAGGAAATATCCTCTCGTGAAAATTTAAATAGGAGTTTCATATAATCCATACCCCGTAGAATGACGGCAGTAATTGAAGCAGACGGTTTACACACCAGATATTTTTATTTGTTTTTTTTTTCATTGAAGTAACATTTACCTGTTTCATATATAGACTGAAAAAAAAGGAGTGTGTTTCAGTTTTTGCGTGTGAGCATAAATGCCTTGAAATCAAATAGGCCTTAGCAATTGGAAATTATATTATAATATGCGTAATAAACATTGTGTTTTTCTGCACAAAAAATACAGAAATTATGTTGGGGATGTGAACTTGGGGAGGCTCATTGCTACGTACCTGCTTTATAACAGCTACGCTGTCAGCGCATATTCAGTAGTTGGGACTGAATAAGAAAAGAACAATAGGACGCAGCTAAAGACACGCTTCCCGAGACACCATTGTGAACCGGCGGCGGATATGATTTGGACCGACAAATATACGCTTCGAGAGTCTGATAATTTGTTTTCTTTCTTAGGGTGTATGTATTGATATTTACAATATATTGCCTACTGGCCTGTCGTGTTGTCGAATATGCACCGCTAAACTTTCTGCATGACTCACAGAAAAAGCTTTGATTCAAAAGTCACAATGGGTTATTTATACAGCAGAACTTGAATTAATAGCGTTTAACGCTTGTTTCATATACGGTATGTAAGGAAGCCACTTGCTAAAACACAGCATTCATGTAGTGGTGTGTCAAGCAGGCAAGGAGGCGTTTTCACGTTCTTCTTCAGGTCACCGTTACAACAACTCTGTTTATATTTAGATGTAACATTCAAAGCAAGTGCCAACTAAGATTTTGTCACGCTCGTTGCTCACCAATTTTCTTGTTAAGGCACTCTGAGCCAAGATAACTGTTCACAGTAATATATCATACAAACATTCACATATATACTGTCTATTTTTAAGTTTTTTTTTAATTGTAGTCTTCTTATGCAAGAAAGTCAAAGCCTATAGTGATCAATGCGATTGCTGCATTCGAACTGTAAATGCAACCATAGCGATGTACTATATTTCATTATTGATCAGAAAGGATGCAATGATCTAAGCACAAATACCGCCAATCATAGATTTGGTAAAATGTAATCTACATTCTAATTTAAACGTTAACCTTGAAAAACAAAGCTCGCAATCTGAGGACAGGTAATAGCATGGCATTATTAATACCTATAGCTTGGGAACTGTATGCTAAGAATCTTATTTCCCTTATCTTCAATATTTAAAAGTCCATTTCGCTAACCAAAATAAAGTACAACAATTAATAACAGGTACCTACATTGAGAGAAGACGACAAGGGGGAGGGGAAAGAACAACAGCCAGTAATATTTCGATTAGAAAATTACTTAAAGCACTCGCTGTCTTTGGAATACACAATACCACCTTATGTTCATATTCAACGTACGTGGTAATTAGGAATATGCATAGCATTTTAGTCAAGTGCACTGTTGGCTGAGCGGTCAAACACATGTGCCTTGTAATCAGAGCTACCTCGTTTCGAATCCATATCCTTTGTAAATGAATGTTTAATATACGGCAGCAATCTAGTGGTATGTATTTTTAATGGACAGTATTTATTTGAAGTGTAGGCATTCTTACTTAACAAAGAGCGTAGATTACTCATCTTCATTTTCAAAATGCCCCAAAGAATGAATGCATAAGTAGCAGTGGAAGTTTACACACCCAACATTAATGTATATTTTATATTTGATTTTTCATTTAAGAATAATTATTTTCAAAGCAAAGAACACAACAATATTTAGGGGGAGTGTAATTGCCTAAAGATCAAATGAGCTTTTGCAATTGGAAATTATATCATGTGGGGAAGTTCAACATTTCCCCAATCCCGGTAGTGTTAATGTTGACTATGTATTTTACTAAAACGCAACCAAAAAACTAGAATCGTGACGCTTTGAGTCACATTTTACAGGGTGCGGAAAAGCAATGTGCAGAAAACTATAAATAGAAAGGCAGCACTAAACTAAGCATTTTGAGATTAGGAGCATAGGGTCGCAGATGCAGTAAATCAACAGGAGCGCTGCATGGACATTAAAATCTGAATTAATGAAACATCTTCATAGGCCAATCAAAATGAAATGTAACTCACACGACAAGTGTGTGCGTACTGTCCCAACATATGAGTACGGTCCACAATGAGAAACAAACCATTACATGCGTGTACTGTACTGTATTGTACTGAACAAGACGCGAGTTCTGTATTACCGTACCATTCAGTAGGCTTCACAAAGCAAATGCGGCGTTGAACATTAGACACACCAAACGACATACTGCACATTGGTTTACCGCACGCAGTATATTCTGTTAACAGAACTGCATGACACAGATACCCAATGTGGGGCGGTGGAATTTGCATACGATGCGGACGGTATTTGGCTCTCTCTTACATGAAAAACCAAATGCAGTCAGAAGGGTTACAAATGCTTATTTAGAAACAAGGCGATTACGATATGACAACACAAAATTTTAATGGGGTGATACTTTTTTTCTTTAAAACTACTCAACTGTGACGAATATTTGAAGTCTTCACCGCACAGCTTTTCCTGCTATCGGATATTAATAAAGAAATTGGATGTGTGTGCATTTGATGCAAGTATGTTCTGCAGAAAACCAAAATAACTCTTCGCCTTTGGATCTCGAATTCCTTTAGGGTTTCCTTAACACTAAGTCCACTTTCTCGCCATATTACCCATAAATGAAACTAGTCAAGCCACGTTCATGAATCACGTTGCTTCACAACATTAATCACACGTAGAACTAGACGCAGTCATTAATTCGTCTCTATATACTCGTACTTCGTTTCGAGATATAGGAGGGTGGAAAAGGTTGACAGTAAACAAAAGAAAGAAAAAACTACAACAAATTTTCCATCAAGAAGCCAAAGAGAAGAGGATTTTTTTCGACTTTCCTTACAACACCTAACATCGGTCTGTGTCACAGCTTCTACTACCCCCGAATCCATGCCTGTGGATCTTTTTTGGTCGGGAGATATACAGCACCTAGTAGAAGACACCAACATACATTACTGCCAACATTATGGGATCTGCAGTAGGTGTTAAAAGAGGTGTCATCAAGCTGCGCAAATATCCGTTGTCCGCCATAAAAGACTACGTTTTCTCTTCCGTTTCTTCTTCTTACATATGCGATGGAAGGAAGAATTAGATTGTGTGTTCTTGCCATTTAGGAAATGGTTTCTTTTTTGTTGTTGCTGTGGGTTTGTTCGTTTAATCCCAGAAAGTCGGGGAGGAGGAATAGACTGTGTTTACGATTTTGATGAATAAATTAACGTGAGATGTTATGCAAAACGTTTGCAATACAATACAAAAAAAATTGGGAACCAAACAATTTTCGATTCAAATAAAGTGTAACGTAACAGATTTCGAAGTTTCTGCAAATTGTTCTTGAAAATGCATTTTAATCTGACATTCGCATTCTTCTCAGGGCACACATGCTAATTAAGAAAACGGAAGTTCCATAACCAGTGCTCATATCTGTTTACGCGATGATGTAGCAGTCACGAACAAAATTCTATTCGTGGTTCAATAAGCTTTTAACTGAGATACTGAAACTCGTTGCCACATGTACTCCACGTACTCTCACAAATTTAGCGCCCAGCTGCGATCGGTCTAATTATTTAATGTCACCTTGTTAATGATACATCACCGAATAGTGAAATGTCTGCACTGCTATTTAAGGCAATTGTAAGACATTTAATTTTCACCTGCACTTTGTCTTCTCTTTGTATTTTTAGTACTTCGAAATAAGATTTTATTAGCATAAAATATACTATCAAAAAATATGGAGATATCAAATGATAAAAGCTACAATTTGATACGGCATCATCACTGTTTAACCTTGTCAAAACCACATTCAACGTGGACGGAATGTTTTCGAACAGCTAAGAATGAAAGTTGCGCCACGCTCTGCTTTGCCTATCCCATTGTATTACATTAACCTAGCGTGTTTTTGCTTTTCCCATCCCTTTTTGCATTCTTTTGATGGGTTCTTTCATTCGTTCCTTTTTATCCTATACGCTGCTGTTTCTGAACACCAGGATAGCCGTAGCTGCACTACTAACACTCATTTTACTTGAAAAATAATCTAACACATTCATTATTAGTTTGCGTTTCTTCTTAGCTTACCAACATTTCGTCTCTTCATAGCATCTCCCTCCATAGCCATAAATATTTACGTAAAAGGTTAAATAAATAACCTAGATAACACTTCACAGTATTCCACTCGCTGTAAATGTAGGCACTTCCTTACAACTGATGTTAACCTATATTGTCTTCTGCCTCGCGCCCGGCCTGCTAACTGAATAGATGGATAACTTTTGTTTGTTATACACAATGAATACAAGAGGTTACAGGATTCCAGTTTTTTTAAAAAAAAAACTGTCTCTAGCCTTCCTCCACATTTTCTCTCGCTTGGTTTCCGTTGTAAACCCAATAACAAAAAAGTTTCTCGCTAGTTGACTTTTCTACTGCATAGGTATAAACTTTTCCGAAAATATTTAATTTTAAAAATTATAACATATTATTAAAGGTGGAGAATTCAAACTGGGTAGGTATCAGCACACTTGTTTACTCTAGCTAAGCAAACAATATTGTTGCGTTCTACCATTTAGTTTATTACTTACTGCGTGATTAGCATAGAAACAGCAAATATTGAGACTTTTTCTGAAAAATTAGTTTTCTTTACAAAATTTGTGCCCACAGAAATCTATAAAGGCTCTAACAATTATATGATCTGATACAGAAAAATATTCTGCATACCCGTTGAAAGCTGAAATTTGTAACAACTGAATATTTACACCATTATTATTTATTAGCAGCTTGGCGACAGTGCGAGAATAGAAAAAGACAAAGCTAATGGCAATATGTATGCATTAGATAGAGACAGAGATCTCCCATTTACCTCCATAGTGTGTTTTAAGGTTGAGACAAGCTATAGTATTGTTCACATCCGACTTATGTTCCTAAAACAATACACACAAAAAAAAACTGATCATTCCAATTTGTTTTGTTACTCCTTTGTCGATCTTACTCCATTGGCTACGGAATCCATTCTTCTGCTTTGAGAATTTTGTATGGTCTTTGCGATCCTGTCTTTTGGCGTGAGATAACAGATTTACGTTTCCGTTTAACTACAGCGTGATGGTCCAACATTGAGAGAGCTTTTGCTAGAAAACTATGCTTGATTAGTCTCAACTGCATCTCCAGCGCCATTTTCTAAAATCGTTTAACGGGTTTCGGAACTGAAAGTTTTAGATTCATGAAGGTTTTGGCTGTAATTTAACACAGGGACTCTTTTATTCGTGGTTTAATTCAATTAGTGCCTTTTTTTAGTGACATACATTTTTTTACAATTTTATCGAAGTTTTTATAGGCACATTCACCAATAATAATATTTATGAGAAAACCCTTTGTTAAATTGAGCACAGACATTTGTTAAACATATCCTGAAAATTTGAAACGGACCCATTCTGTATATCCCGAGTAAACTTGCACTTTACATGAAAATATAAAATTTTGGGGAATTCAACGATAGCATTTCAATGCATTCTAGCACCATACGTTGGATTATCAGCAAATTTTCGTTGCTATTACTCCTGCACATGCATTATAAGTTTAATGTTATCTCAAATATTTCATTCAGGTCTGAAAGATTTAAAAAATTATAGTATTACTAGTGTGAAGTGACTGTTTAACTTCTTGCTGGGAATAGTTGTTAGGCTAGGAACGACACGCAGTTGTTACCGATACTAGTTTATAAACTTTTTGCACTGACAATTTGTTTTTCAGTTTTCCAGGCTAAGAACGACACGCAGTTGTTACCGATACTAGTTTATGAACTTTTTGCGCGGACAATTTGTTTTTCAGTTTTCCAGCACTACTTATCTTCTTGCAAACCTTCAAAGGATTCCTGAAATTACTCTTACCCATGAAAAAGACGGAAATATACCAGAAATCACTTTCAAATTTAAATAGAAACAAAGCACCCTGGATGAAATGACCAACTGCTGTAGCATTTAGTTTTTCTAAATGTTGTAAACGCCTAAAATCTAAACACCAAGATGTCCCTCTTGAGCGGAAAGTTTGAAAAGCAGAAAGCTTGATAACAATTTACGTCAGTTTGACAACTCCGAAACCATGCAGGAAAAAAATAATCAAATATGCAAAATATTTTATTAATTATATTACTTTTTTACGCAACGCTTCATCGTTTATCTTCACCTCACTAAATGTTACTCTGGCTCACCTTTAGCAAATCTGTGAAACGTAGGTCAGGGTTGTACAACACGAGACTTTTTACGGTTCATCTAGTGCGGCAAAGAAAAATGTTTCTACAGTAGCATTCAGTATAAGATGTAGAATCTCTCCTTATGCTCTGCTCATTCGTTCAACCCGTTTAAGTGCCAGCGTAACAAATGCAAACGCAGCAAATTTAAATAAGTTCCCGACATATTCTATAATACGGAATATACGTGCCCGGGATGAAACAATACGGAAACGGGAGTTGCATGAGGAAATATAAGTTTAAATACACACTTCGAAATCCTGGAAAGATGGTAGCCCTAGTTGCGAGAAAGAGAAAATAACTACCCTTTCTTTTTGATACACTTAAAAGTGTGACGTTTCGATAGCATTAACGCTTCGCACAAGTCTTCATAACATAAAAATGAAACTGCTGCATTACGAAGAAGATTCATTTTACTATAATCTAAGTTCGTTTCCATGCACATCAATGAAGCGCAATGCTAGACAAACATTGACAGTTAGCAAGGCAAGTCTAAGTGGCAGCTAATATATTGAGACAGACATTTACACTGACCTGCGAAAGAGGCGGAGCACACATGGACGATTGCTGTATCTGGCGAGAGTATGGAGTTGAAGAAACCTTTAGCTTGGGAGTAAGCGCAGAAGTAGATCGCCCTGGATGGGGCCACTCCAACAAGATTAGGGCCCAATCCTTTGAATAAGGCCCTGGGACCCTCATTCTCCACAATTTGCCTACAAGGGAGACGATCAATATTCTATCAGTAAGTTTAGTCAAGAAATTTGCTATTCACATTTACAAAGAAATCCTCATCTATTTTGACCAATTCACAGATATAACATTGGTGTAAAGAAGAGAAAATTGTGTTTGCTGGTAATGCAGCCCCAGAAACAGCGTTTAGTAGAGATCGTCCACATCCGCAACGCGTGTCTTAATCCCTTGGAGGGCTCGGGTTTCATCTTCGATCAGCGCAATTTCAATCTTAAGGGCTTCCCCTCCGACCCACCGAGATTTTCCTCGTCCTGGGACGGTGAATTTCGGGTACATTAAAGAACGAGTGAGTCGTCAGAACTCATTTCATCTTCTTAAAATCTCTTGCAGTTGATATGACATACGACAAAATTATGCGGTTACAACAAACATTGCGCGCTTCCTACCAGACCATCCAGGAGATGGCAGAGTGTATTTGGGGGGCGTTGAAACACGAATAACTGAAACACACGACTTCAGTCATATCTTCATTTCGTGATCACTTATCTAGTACTATCTAACTGTGATTAATATGTACGGATAGTAAAAGGAGCGGAACAAGCCGTTTAATCTGTTGCCAACCAACACATGGAATGATAATTTTCAAAAAGAAGTTATTAAATTCCCTATTATCCCTGAATATTTACGTGTGTTTTAAGGATTTTATTTACCTTTTTATTAACAGGTACAATGTGGTATACTAAATATACGAGTATAAGTTATGGAAAACAAAAATGAGACTGCAGTGCTTCGATATTAAGGTTTTGGGTATCTGGTGGGGGGGGGGGCTTGAGCCCCTGAGAATGTCTCTCTGTCTTAAATGATAACCACTACATGTCGATGCGTTTCAATATAACATGAAGTTAAGCTAATTCGGCGTTAACAATAAACATTGTGATGAACATTCGTTTCACCTTTTGGTTCTTTGTGAGATGAAGGAGTGTAATTATGTCAATCTAGTTCGTACTTGTGTACACTCTCTCCAGAAAGCTGCAGGTTTATTGTCCACTTACTGTAACAAATACCGGTACCTAAAGTTTTTATTATATGCACTTACAATTCAATTCCCTTATTTTGATTTTACTTGGCGAGAAAAGGTTATAGTTCACTATCTGTCCCGACATCATTTCGTTAAACTAACCATTCTGTTATTCTAGGCAGATATACGAAGTTGCAAAGTTTATTATGACAGCAATTATAATTACTGCATTGAAAATTTTTTTTAAAGCCAGAGCACAAGCTTTTGTCAATTTTTGCCCGAGGCCGTGCAAACCTCTATTAAACAACAGTTCACAGAGCTAATATACAATCAATGATTGCTCTTAGATAAAAGTAATGGGTCGCTTATACTTTACATGTCCTCGTTGTTGAACACTGCAATGATGCCCTAAAAATGATATCGCTCACGAGTGCTAGCATAACGTATTCCAAAGCAATTAACGGTAACTTCGCAGCAGGATAAAGATACCCTTTTTATTGCCATTAGAAACGAAATACGTCCACATGATTAGTTACTGCATTGAGGTTTCTCTTCGTTTACAGAATGCCAGTAGCAAGTAGTTAGCATTCCCGCTTGTCACTGAGCGGGATGGCTCAGGCGGCAACGTCTGTGGTCCGCATTCGGGAGGTTCCGAGTTCGATTGCCGGTGGCCGCTCTTGATCATGGTTTTTTTTCTCGTGGTTTTCTTCTGGTTCGCCTAAGCGAATGTTGGGGTGGTGCATTACACCACGATTTCTCCTTTCCCTAATTTCCTATCACTTCATCTCTCTTCCTTTCATCTTTCAGGAAGTGTCTTCGGGTACCGTAGTGCGGCTAGTGTCGGGCAGATGTCATGGTTGCTGCGCTGGCAAGCTTTCTAGGGTAGCTTCGTCCCCCTCTCGCGGGATTCCTCGCCTCTGCTGGTGCCGGCGGTTGTTTTAACTCGGAAATATTAGGGTCTTCCGTGTGTCTGGATTTGTCTGCTGCGACCTCCTGCGGCTCCTTAGCTTCATTCCTACCTCCCGAGGGGTGTAGACACAATATATCTAGTTGGTCGCAGTGACGAGGTGTCCCCCCGGTAAATACACCTACCATCCCATAGCTGATTCCCGCTTGTCAAGTGATACAGCAGGGATTAAATTCACCATGGGGAGAAATAATTTTAATCAAGCTAAAACGCATAATATATGTCGATAATATTCCTGATCATCTGCTCCTTGGCTGAAGTTCATAAGTGTTCCTTTTATTTTAAGTATCTTAGGGCGACATTTTCACTGAACTTTCTATTACAGCCTCAGTTTTTGCGACTTCACAAATTTATTTCTCAGTCAGTTATCGATATTATTATATAAAAAGCTGCTCTATTAAAGACATATAAAATCGTTTTGCATGTATAACACACAAAAGTTGAGAAACCAGTGCAATTTAAAAAAATTGTAAAAGTAATATAAAAACTGGAAAAGCGCTAGGACACGTACACTGCAATGTGGTTTGTTTGTTCTTTCTGCATAATAAGAATGACACAATGTTTTAAAGGAAAAAACTAGAAGTTTTAAGGTCAGGTGAAGCGTATTAAAAGCCTGCAATGTTTGTATGATAATTGCTCCCCATATTTTTTAAAAGACCTAAGTCCTCTGAGAGGAGCCTTAAGAGTAGGTCCGTTGCATATTTTAATTAGCATACTTTCTCATTTTTCCATTTAACTAGCTTAATTCCAGCACTAGCTTGGCCATTATTCAGAAGCGATGCTTTGAAACGGTATTAAATAGTAACCAGAATTTTCCAGGAGTATTTAGCACTGTAGTAGGTACACCGGTGTGCTTCTGTTGGTTTGAATGCAGACTGTCAATACCCTTTTCACGTGACCACAATGACAAACACTGATTCCACTAAATGCGCGTCATAAAGTAGCTGTCTCCAGTTCTGTTTGGTAACCATAATTCCAATCTCCAGCTTGGCAGCAGAGCTCCTTTAAGATAGCAGTAAATCAGCAAACACCGAGATGGTTTGCTTTAGGTAAACGAACTGCATTCAAGGCTATTCCAGTTTGCAATAAGAATAAAAGCGCATGACGGTTTAATTAAAGAGTATGAAAATGACAGAAAAGGTCTGTGTTGAAGCTGGGTTAAATTCATTTTATTTTTATTTTCTGCCTGGGGGGGGCAGGAACTTGAAATCCCCTAATACATCACTTCAAATCCTCTTTTCTAAAATAAATGCTTCTGAGTTAACAAAATTGATCAACAATGAAAATGTTACAAAAATAATTTATGCTGATTATGTATTTGCATCTGCCAAGTCGTCCTCCCTGGACTAGCGGTACCATGCTAGCCTCTAGTTCCCAAGGTCGCGGGTTCAAACCCGGCGGAGGGCGATGGATTTTTTCGGGCGTAAAAATCCTTGGCATGGCTTCCTTCGGAAGGGAAGTAAAGCCGGTGGTCCCGTGTCATAGATTTACTGCACGTAAAAGAACCTCAAGCCTGATAAAGAGGCCTCTGAGCAAAATTACCACTCTTTCACGCCCAATACAGAATGGGACGCTAAGGACCATAGTAGATGAAGAGCGTCCATAAATAAAACTCAATTTGCATCTGCCAAATCCAAAAATAAAGTCAGAAATGTTCCATCACACACCAATTTGTTGTAATATTTTAAAAAAACTGTTCATGTTCATTAGCATACGGTGGTAAATGTAATGATTAAAAGAAAATAATTTTATTTTATTAGGCCAACAAATGACATTTGCTTTAGGCGATTACTGTCTGTGACTTCAGGGATGACAATGTTTAACAATGGCTTCTCCTCACAAAACTATGGCTTTCCCGTCCAGGTCAATGTTTACTCCAAAAACAGATAAGGAAGGTCTGTTACAGATAGAAAGGGTCCTGCATAGTTGCCAGAGGAGTAGATGTTTTGTTTAAAAGAAGCTAATCTTGTGTGTTCTCAATTGTGAATTATCAAAGTGTAATGTCAGCTAATAGTGTTTCCATAAGCATTGTGAATTAGGAGGAGGATAATGTTTCGCAAATGCCTAAATGATAAAAACAATCTTTGTTACATTCAAGGTGAGTTCACCTTAAAAGTGCAGAGGCGAAATTTGACTCCTCGAATTAAGAGAGATTATGAGTGTTATTTTGACAATAAAATAGACCAGAATACGTTGTGAGTTCCGGAAATCTGTTATGCCAAATGTGTAACGCTGTTAACCGGCTGGTTGAGAATCCCGTCATATGCCTTTTGCAGTTTCTATGATATGGCGGGAACCTAAGGATCATATAACAGACTGCTATTTCTGCTTGACAAATATATCTGGAATAAATTCAAAGTCCAAACATACTGTTAAATATCCATCTCTAGAATCAGCAATTCGACCAGTGCCTCATGGGCCAGGCCTTCCCATACCAACTCTACCAGACGACAGTAAATGTAACTGTAGATTTTGAAAGTATGACATTGGTGAATTACAACAGTGAACCAGATTTTGTGGAAGGAGTTACCATAAACGAACCGCACTTTCTAACACAGTAGGATCTAAATGATTTGGTTCGTGATCTTAGGTTATCTAAAAGTAAAGCCGAGTAACTTGCTTCAAGATTGAAAGGCTGGCACCAAAGTAAGTTCTTTCCGTCAATGCAAAAAGGAATTTGAGCATTTATTTTATAAACAGGAGGACCTAGTTTTCTGTAATAATGTTGATTCTTTGATGGAGTCCCCGAGTGCTCAACATAAATTTGAAAATTAGCGTTTGTTCATTGACTCCTCGAAAACAAGTTTGAAAGGAGTCCTGCTACATAATGGAAACAAGTTTTCATCCATTCCTTTAGCCCACGCAGTTGGTACGAAGGAGAGTTACATTTCTTACTATCCAATATCGGGTATGATCACTATTCATGGCATATATGTGTGCTATCTTACTTGGATTGCAACTTGGCTATACAAAATTTCGCTGTTTCCTGTGCATGTGGGATAGATAGTAGAGATAAAAGCAATCATTATGTTAAGCAAAAGCTGGCCAAAGAGCCATTCAGTCCAGAGCAGGCAAATGTTGTTCATCAATCACTTGTAAGGGCTGAAAAAATCTTATTGCCTCCATTACACATCAAACTAGGTTTGATTAAGAACTTTGTGAAAACAATGGATCGTGACGGGAGCACATTTCTGTTCCTGAAACCTAAGTTTCCAAAGATCAGTGAAGCGAAACTAAAAGAGGGAATATTTGATGGCCCTCAAATTAAAGAATTTATGAAAGATTCACAATTTGAAAGCCTGTTAAATATGCAAGAACGAGCTGCATGGTTCACTTTCAAAAACATTGTCACAAACTTTCTATGAAACTACAGGCCTGAACATTACAGAGAACTTGTCAGTGAGCTGATTGAGATTTACAAGGTCATGGGATGTAATATGTCTTTGAAAATACACATGTTGGACTCTCATTTGACTTCTTCCCTGAGAACCTCGACGCTGTCAGGGACGAACATGGCGAGCGTTTCCATTAGGACATCACTGAAATGGAAAGACGCTACCAGGGAAAATGAACTCCAAATATGTTGGCAGACTACTGTTGGACACTTAAGAGAGATGTTCAAGCAAAGTACAGTCGAATATCTACTTCACATTCATTTTAGGTACGTAAAAGGTATTCTAGCTAAGTTGTTACATACATTAAAATGTATAATTACCGTAAGGTGGGGTTACTTTGTGACTGTAGGGGTTACTTTGTTACACAGACACAATTTTTCTTATTTTGAACCAGGCGCCACAGCCATTAGTCCAGGAAAGTTAAAATTCGCGCCAGAATTTTTCCCAACATGTCACGCTATCTATGTGCCGCAGCCGGAAGTGCCAGGCCACATTAGTTCCCGCTCTTCATTGAATTGTTGAGACCTGTTTTCGTGCTCTTCACTTGAACTCTGGATACTTTGTCTGTTGAAGCTTAGCGCCTGACGGAGCCAACCGATATAGGTAATTATTTTTTACACTTGATACGTTGGTTAGTTTGTGAAGTAATATAATACTTATTTAATAACATTTACGGAAGATATGAAAACATAACCAAAATATCGACAGGTGAGGGGGCTACTTTGTGACACATGGTCACTGTCACAAAGTAACCCCACCAGGTGTTATTTAAAAATTACAATTTTTTTTCTATTTTCCAGTGTGGGGGAAGGTGAAAAAGCGTTATGAGAACATACAAGCGTAAGCTAGGTGCTCGTTCCTACCGGAACTATACGGAAAATGTCCTAAATGAAGCGGTGCAATTAGTTCTAACAAAGAAGATGTCTCTGAGGGAAGCATCTCTAAGGTTTGTAGTTCAGTCAACATTTGTAACATTTGTGAGAGCAGAGTTTTACGGTAATATACATGTTGATTTTAGAATTAGTAAATTGTTTTATTTTAAGTATATATCTTCGCTTTCAGGTTCAGTATCCATAAAAACACTTTATGGATGAAGACAAAAGAGGCACGGGGCTTGACTGACAAACCCGCAAAAATTCCGGGTCGACAGCCTGTATTCACACAGGAGGAAGAAAATAGGTTTGTGGCTCATACAATTGCCATGTCATCGTTTGGCTTTCCAATAACAACATTTGATCTACGTTGTGTGGTGAAAGCATATCTAGACAGAACAGGGAGAAGAGTGACCGTGTTTAAAAATGGCTGTTTTCCTGGAAAGGACTGGGCACTGTCTTTCATGAAACGCCACAAACAAATTCTCTCTCAACGAATGTCCAAGAATATCACTTATGCCAGGGCCTCGACCAATAAGGAAATTATAGATATGTTTTTTTCTAACTTGGAAAAGGAATTACAGGGTATCCCACCCGAAAACCAATGGAATTATGACGAAACCAATTTGGTGGATGATCCTGGCAGTAAAAAAGTTATCACGAGAAGAGGAACCAAGTATCCTGAACAAATTCAAAATGCATCAAAGGCATGTACCTCAATTATGGTATGCGGAAATGCTGTGGGAGAATTGGCTCCACTCTATGTGAACTATAAAGCCGAGAAATTGTGGTCCACTTGGACAGAAAATGGACCGGAAGGTGCTAGATATAACCGCACCAAATCAGGGTGGTTTGACCACCAAGTTTTTGAGGATTGGTTTGTTTCACTTATGCTTCCAATTCTGAAGAAGCAAGAAGGTTTAAAAGCTATCATAGGTGACAATTTAAGCTCCCACATAAGTCTAGATGTTCTCCATCTCTGCGAAGAAAATGGCATAAAGTTCATCGCGCTCCCACCAAATTCAACCCATCTACTGCAGCCACTCGATGTAGCATTTTTTCGGCCTCTAAAATCCCATTGGAGAGAAGTATTGACGACCTGGAAAAAGACTACCTCTGGGAGCAGATGTTCCACGGTGCCGAGGGACGAATTCCCACGTCTTCTCAGACAGTTGATGGCAGCTCTGAAGCCGAGTGCTAAGGAGAATCTGAAGTCGGGATTCCGGAAGACCGGAATATTTCCTTTGGATAAGGATAAAATTCTGCAGCGGCTTCCACAAGCAGTTCTAGAGGAAAGTTTGGGATGGATGACCAACAATGTGGGTGAGGTCTTCCTGGAAGAGTTAAACAAAAGAAGGATAGAAGTGACAAAAGCTCGTGTTACGAAGAGACGCAAAATGCTAAATGTCCCGCCGGGAAAAAGCATCGGTGCTGCCGACGTCCAAGAAGCCAAGAAGAGTGAAGAAACAACGGAATCCTCTGGGCAGAAAGGGAGCAAGGCACAATCTTCAAGCATGGCTAAAAAGTCCTACCGTAAGAAGACTTCCTTTGTAGAGATGACAGACGAAGAGACAGAAAACAGCAGTGACACGTTTTCTCTTCGCGATTCTGATGAGAGCATGGAATGGCAGGAAGAGGATTCAGATTCGTCAAACGCAGGCAATGCTTCGTTGTCAGTGCTCCCAAATACCAGCAATGTCCTCGAAACCAACGGCACAGATATTTTCCAAGTGGGGGATTTTGTGGTGGTCACTTTCGAGGGTAAACTTTTCCCCGGAAAAGTGACTGATATCATGCATGAGGGATACATGGTGAGTGCCATGGAGCAGTCAAAAATCTACTGGAAATGGCCGACCCGCGCTGATGAAATTTTATACTCTAGGAAAGAGGTTTTGTATGTCATCAACCCCCCGAAACCAGTGGGGAACCGAGGACTGTTCGAGGTAAAAGAAATCGAATAAGCTACCTACCCAAAATGTGAAATACTACGGTGCAATCCTTACTGAGGTGAAAAAGTTTATGTAATGTAAAATAACATTTACCAAAGTTTGTACCAAGTTTTTAATAAACCTTTCATCGTCTAACTTTGTGACAATTATTTTTCCTGTTACTTTTCAAGGTAAAAATAATGCTGTCACAAAGTAACCCCGCTCGGCGGGGCAACTTTGTGACAACTTTCAACCACTATTTGTCTGTGGTTATTAAAGATGTGGATCTGCACAATACATCAGTGTATTGAGGAAGGATGTATAAATATTGTGTAACGGTTTATTTTGGGTTTTATTATAACTCACCAGCCCTCCGGCTGAAAAACCTTAAAATCTGTCACAAAGTAACCCCATCTTACGGTACCAGAAATGTTATTCATGCAATTACTCAAAAACTATGGGCGAAGGAAAAGTTCAGTAAAAAGATTTGAAATCAGCACAAAAAGTCAGTAAGAATCACCCATTGTACTTCTTTTAACATTAAAAATCTTAAATTTTGTTGATCAACGTAATCCCTGTTGGAAAGGCTCCTCTATTTTTAAATGTTAACGTTAAGTAAATAAAGCCTAATGTGAATGTCCCGCCCCCAAAAAACATAACCAAGGGTTACTAAAAAAACTGGTTTGGTAAATTTTCCCAAATTTGGCAAACAACATTATAGGATGAATTGAGATTGCCAGAGATCCATTATATCTACAGGCCCTTTTTGCGGGAATGTTTAATTCGAGTATTCTTCATTTTAACCCGTTTGCGTACATGGTTGTTTTAATATCTTGTAAATATGGCGGATAACTAGCTGAATAAACCACATATTCCTGATTAGTTGGATTCAGAGTAATTGAAAACTAAAAGGGGCTCTCACCTATTCTTACTCAAAAACACTGCCACTAAAGACATATGTCGGAATGCAGATGCAGTACAATTCAAATGCAAGTAGGATGTAACATTACTTTGTGGCCAGGTGAGAAGAGTAATGTTCGAATATTTCAATACGCAGATATGATGCGGGTATTTTAAAGGATATTACTGTTCGCAATGTAGCAAAGTCACCATTTAATCCAGGAAAAAAAAATGTGATCTCTTCAAAGACATGGACATACGAAACCGTTGTTCGCTTGACAGCACGACTGGGGATAGAAAAGACTGGAAGAAACATCAGTGCTTTCCTTCGGAAGGGAAGTCAAGCCGGTGGTTCCGTGTCGTAGATTTACGTCACGTAAAAGAACCTCAAGCCTGATAAAGAGACATCTGAGCAAAATTACCGGTGTTTCACGCCCAATATAGAATGGGACGCTAAGGACCACAGCAGTTAAAGAGCGTCTATAAATAAAACTCAATTTTGTTAAAACATCAGTGCAGACGATCTTCCTGGCGAGTGCGTCTCCATCCAAGATGCGCATTAATAAGCAAACATTCAGGAGGAGCAGATAAAACAGTTGGATTTTCTGGTAGTGTTTGGATGCAGCATTGCTAAACGTATAATTATGCAGTAATGTACAACTCGTAGAGCATTACAGTACGCGTCTAGGTCATTTACAAATCGTTATTCTGGAACATTATAAGTTGTCATGCATTATACGTGACAGTCCGTTACTTCACCGACAAATGACAGGCAAGGTACTGACGAAGTGACGAGCTATCCAATCTATCACAGTCCACGCGCGTCTTACTCGTGAATCTGATTGTGGTGGCGCCGCGGAAACTTAAGGGACTCGCATTCACGAGGTTCCCTGTTCAAATCCCCGGGTCGAACAATCTGACTTTTTTTTAATGGTTTTCCTCGGTTGCTAGACGAATGCTGGGTTGCATAATTTGTTCCGCGAATTTTCCTATCATACCCTTCATCACTACAATTCTTTCCTTCCTGGATATGCTATGAACTATAGTTTGGTTGTTCCTCGACAGCCTACTTGCCCAAGGCATTGGCTTGTAAGTCTTACAAATAGGAGGGTAACAAGAGAGTGAAGAGTATGACTGAGTAAAAATGAATTTGCTACACGTGGCAGAAATACCTGTTACGTATTTGAATTGAAAGCTATGTATATTCTTCCTTTACGAGCAAAGAAATAGAACTAGAAGAACAAGTGTGTAAAATATAAAAAACATGCATCGGAGAATGTTAGTATGTTTACGTTAACGACTCTCAATATTAACACTAATGAATCCGAAGTCGTCCTCCGTGGTTTAGTGGTTACCATGCTAGCCACTAGTTCCCGAGGTCGCGGGTTCAAACCCGGCAGAGGACGATGGATTTTTTTTCGGATGTGAAAATCCTTAGCATGGCTTCCTTCGGAAGGAAAGTAAAGCCGGTAGTCCCGTGTTGTAGATTTAGGGCACGTAAAAGAACCTCAAGCCTGATAAAGAGGCCTCTGAGCAAAATTTCCGGTCTTTCACGCCAGATGTAGAATGGTACGCTAAGGACCACAGCAGTTAAAGAGCGTCCATAAATTACAAAAAATCCAAAGATGATGTCTACGGAACTGATTATATATCTGGGATCGGTAGTTCGGCGCAATTGGGATGTGTAAGTAGTGCCATGTCACTGTTGTGAACGCAGCGATTTTATAGTGTAGAAAAATTTAATAGGATCTTATTTACATCGTGATAACTCAAAAACTAAAATCCTTATTCCAGTTCTGTAAGAGGTATGTTAAAGTGAACAGTTTCGAGATGATGTGCGATTGGCCTCCCTGTAAAAAAATTAAAGCCGCTAGTTTTCTTTGTGAAACTTCAATTGAAAGAATTTGTATTATGGAAATCAATCAGTGAGGAACTTTTTTCATTTAAGAGATATATGGTGGAGTGAAGGCTATGAAATACCCTAGAAAATGTGCATTAACCTTTGGGAGATATTCCATGATAATACCGTATGTACGTGCTATGCTATCGCTTAAAGTTATATGCGAGCACTTGTTTTCACACCCTGTCACAGCAATCTACAAACACAGCATTCTTGTTGCAATGCTCTTGTGTCTTTAGTGCTGCCTCTACAGTTGGATAGTTACAACAGTGGTGTCATTAAGTGATAAACGATTTTGTGAGAATAAAACAAAACACGAGCTAGGGAAATTATGGCGTGCGCTGCTTAAGCAGTAAGGATGGGGCCGAGCGATTCTTTTGCAGTAATCGATCCATGCGATTCGTTCACGGTGAATCGTTCATGAATCGTCCTCTTGCTACCTGTCTGTTAGTCTCTCCTAGCGCACGATTCGTTCATAAATCGCCACTTTGTCTGCTGATCTACCGTACTGCACGATTCAATCATAAATCGTACCCTTGTCTGCTGGCCTGCCCTAGTGCACGATTCGTTCATGAATCGTCGCCTTGCCTGCTGTCTATTCTCACTCACGATTCTTATATGAATCGTCCCCGTTTGTACTTTGCAGTTTGCAGCCAAAATACGCAAACAGGACTTCTTTTCTGTTACGATAGGGACTATGTATGTAAAAGCGCTTTCCGCGTTATTTTGGATAATACACTTGGAGTTTCCTGAATTTGTCATAAAAATCAACCTGTGTGATTCCACTTAAGTTACGATTACCTACGGTATTATGCAAAGTAATTATGAAGATCTTTTTCTGGGGTATCCGATGTCTCTTTTTCCCGACGGTTTGTATTTATTAATTAATAGTGGTATTCTTTCTTCAGTCATGTAGTTCATATCGCTTTCCAATTAAGTTAGCTTTCTTAATTTTATGATATAATTTATAAATATTCAGTTCTCTAATTTTATCGATTCATTTCTTATTAGATCTAATCTAGTGCATTCTCAAGTTCTTCGTAAAAGTCTTATTTCCGCTGTCTGAATTTTACTTTTGTCCAATTTTATTATTATTGTTATTATTAGTATTATTCGTCACTACTACCGAAGTTGCACGCGAAAATAACATATAATTTTTATAAATACATGAAAAGGTATGCAGAGAATAATAATAATTTTTTACATAAATTTTACATCAGCATATTCGAGGTGCTTTTAATGTATTAGAATTGGCTTAGTTATATCGATGCATGCTCTTATACTTTTAATGTAGATTATAGTATACAAATTAATTCTTTTAAATTATATAATTTTAAAAGTTATTCAAACCAAGAATTCAAAAATTTCCTATTTTTCCTCCATTTTGCATATATTCTGGTATTGTATATTATAATACTGTGTATCAGATCTCTAAGTAAAGTACTGAAAATTACTTCTATTGTTTACACTGCAGCCTCCGTTCCTCCATTGGCAATGCTTACGATTCATTTTACTGCGCTTTACAGCTATTTACGTAATTTGTTTTTAAGAATTAATCTTTCTCGGCTGAACTCGATACTCCTAGGTTATGCCATCACCATCTCAAAGAATCGTGTTGATCTACCAATTCACATTATAAATTCTAACGAATCTATCAACTTGTACAATTCACTACTACGAATCGACAGAACTCGGCAATATATAATATTGCGGCGCTGTTCTGTTTTCGTATACTATGATATAGCATCACAATGCCTGGTATAACTGGCGCAACAGTTCTAGACATGTGAAAATCTTAATGACAGCTATGAAGCGAGTTACATACCAGATCAGGAGGTGACCGGTCGTCTGCATGCTGCAGGAGTGCGTGGGACAGTCATTGTCAAATATCCGCACACCGGTTATGCACTGCAGTACACGATAAACTTATAGTTATATACAGTATATTTAAATCCACCGCTGTAAAATGCCCTTAATATAAAAACACTGTCAACCATCTGCCTCCAGTTCTTCCACACCTGACAGCCCTTCCTCTTCTGCGAAATCACTCACATTATTGCCGCCATCACTGCTGTCGCTACTTTCTGCACCATTATCCTGGATGAGAATTTTTTTCTAATTGATTTTCTGCAATTCCGTATTTTTTGAAATAATGATTCTCAATTTATTCAACATGTCGATATACATTTTCCCATTCTGGTCTTCCAATTTCTGCAAATCGCTGGCGATATGACTGCTCCACATCTTTTAGTTTAAAAGTGATATTTCTGCAGGCCACCCAGATTAATTCGATTGGGTTTAGATCTGGGTGATACGGTGGCAGTCTAAGTACATTATGGCGATGTTGTATTAATATCTGGCCAAGTATTATGAGTTATGACTCCTGAAGGGATTTGTTGGCTTTAACTGAGTTATATTTGTTTTACTCGTGCTTTCATCAAAAGCTATATTATGCCTAAGCAACCAGGTTTTTATTTCTTCTTTCAAGGAATTTGAGGTAGGTTGTTTGTCAATTTGAGTTTTGCCACATTGTGAAGCATTGTCGATAACCAGAATAGACCCAGCAGGCATATTAGGTATCAACATGGTGGTTCTGTATTCATTTCTTGATGAAAATCTCCTGTTTTTTGTTGCGAATTGTAAAAGAAGGGCATTTGGAACGAACAGCATGAACGATAATAAGTATTTGCCCTTTGGCAACAGGTGCCTGAAAACCTAATTCGCTATCGTCACTTCAACTTTTAGATGTATGACGGCTGTGTATGTACGACTCATCTTCATACACTATAGTTTGACCCTTTAATTTGTACCTCTGAGTAAGGTACTCTTCCAGCTGAGATCGTATGTCGTGCTTTTCTATTAGAACTCTCCTATTTGGTTTCGTTTTCTTCCACTTAAACCCTAATTCCTTTATAATTTTTCTGAGATTTGTAGCAGCATCTTGAAAATTTATGTTGATATAAGTACATATAAAATTATAGTCGTTTGGAAAGTTAGTATCAGGCTGCAAAATTCAGTGCCATAGCCGGGATTTGAGACTTGTAGCACCACCTTGAACATTTATGACATCTTTCAGATTGATGAGCAATCTGCTTATTGTTGGCACAGTTTTTTCTTCCACATAGAAATTGTGAATCGTGCACCGAATGACGCATTTGTCGAAATCGTTTATTTCTGTAATACGTTTAGGGACCTTAAGTTTCTTCACAGGTGTGTCAAATGGTACTCTTTCATCCATATGGTTTTTCTTATCTTTGAGAAATCTGGAAACGGAACTCAGTGAAACACCAATTACTTTGGCTACTCTTTCTTTCATTCTCAGAAGGCTTTTGTGGAACTCGGGTAAACATATATTTTCTTCCTTCATCTCTGCTTCTTGCTTCATGAAGTCGAGGGCATTTACAATTATTTCCCTGATTTGAATACGTAATACCTTACCATTTAACTTTGAAAACGTAGGAGCCATGGTTATAAATATCACAAATATAAAATAAGCACTATTTACGTACTGCTCTCTTTGAAATTACAAGATGCGGACACTTTCTATGCCGACTGTATGTGTTACGCACTGTGAGTAAGCAAAGGTATTATATCGCTTTCGTTGATTAAGCTAAACATAAACCATTCCTAGGCTCGGCAGCTGGGGTGGCAATCAAGGTCACGATTCCAGAAGTTATGCGCCAGTTATAACTTTCCTGCTCATCATCGTACTCACTCGGCAGCATTCGTCCGGACTCGGCTTGGAAGCCAAAGCTAAGAGTGAGTAGTAAACAAAGCGCAAGAGAGAATGAATCGAGAATGCCCTGATCACGATTCTTTATGAACGACGATTCATGCACGATTCTCGCGATTCTTTTTGAACGACGATTCATGCACGATTCTTGCGATTCATACCAGATTCTTACGATTCATGCTAAGACTGATACAATTCATACGATTCTTTCCTTGTAGTCGTTCATATGAACGATTCGTTCATGAATCGCCCCATGTCTAATGTCCAATAAACTCTTGAGTTTGTCAGTTTAGTATTAGGGTCATACAACGAAGGGTACACCTGCACGCTTAGACCTACATAGATCCAGTTAGTGATGGGCCAACTGAAAGTTTTACACCAGAGGTGGCGAAAACGGGACTCGCAGGCGCCGTTCCCGCTTTGAAACTGTCCCTTTGTATTTCACATCCTGCTAGTGATGCAGTGCGTGTTGCATTCTTGGTGACTCGCGGAAGGAAGGCGTTTTCACCACCCTTGTTTTACACAATCGATTGGTAAAGATAGTTTCCTGTAATGGCTTTCATTCGATAGTTGCATAGCAGATTCTACCGTAGTATTTGGTTCTGCGTTGCTTTTAAATGATATTCGCAGCACAGACTTAAACACGCTGTTAATGTGGTCCGGAAACTGAATTTTGGCCGTAAAGTTGTGATTGTTAAGTAATCAATGAAGTTAAACATGTGCATTACACAGTTATAAATAGCTCGGTTTATTTATAATGTGTATCATGTTGTGCTGCGTTAGGTTATGTTCGCTGAAATGTAATTACAATTTTCGAAATTGGACTGTCGTGCCGAAGCATAATAAGATTTGTTTTAAATTTCTTTTAGTTGACTATGAATAAATAAATTCATATAAAATCCAGACATGTTATTCAGTTTTTGTAACCCGCTTTTTTACTCGGATTTGTCAGCATTTTTCTCTGGTTTCGCTTTAACTAAAATTATAATAAATGGTTTACAAGATTTAATGCCAATTATTTGCAAAATTCACAGTACAGTGCCAATAAGAAAAATGCATTGTTAAATGGTGCAATGCTAAAGGAATGTTTTTTTATTTTAAATTTTTAGCGGATCCCTAGAGCAGTCAAGTGAACATTTTAAATTAAGTTCAGGTATCATTCGTTTGTTTTGTAGAGTATTAGAACTTGAACAGTGCCAATAGACACAAAATTATGAAAGCAGCATTCTTTATTTACAGTATTCATTATTGGACCACACACCACATTATGTGTGGCATTTATTCTAAACACTTGTATAATCTTACTTTGAGTTAAAATTATGTAATTGAATTCATTGTTTCTGGCACAAACACCACTCTGTGCAATTTAGCCTCCAAAATTCGCCGTGTGCTATTATAACCTAATTAATTAACGATTTTTATTTTGCTTAACTTATTTCTTTTCCTTTTGTTACCTAACTTATGGTAATCTAACCTTATACATTGATTTTATTTACATTTATTTTCAAATGCAATTAACAGGGGGAAAGAGCGAAATTTTATGAACAAATTTGTATTACTGTAATTTGCACCGAAGTCGAGGCAGCTTTAAGATGAGTTGAGCAATTTCCTATTCTTAATTTTCTCCCTCCTGCAATTTAAGTTAATATAATATATTATTTCTTAATTCCTTCATAGTTATGATTGCATCACAGAATAGAGAGTAGGTACACACAAAGAAAGCTCGGCTGTAATCCCTGCGCCAAAATTTAGTGCGCATGCGCGAAGTCTGCCATATTGAAACCGAGTAAACAGTTAGGTGCTGTGCACCATCGGCCGCCTTTTCTCTTACTACCTCTCGCTATAAAAGCAGCAAACCTTTAAGCATTAACAAATATTCTAACTTTTACACTGCATAAAAGAACTGTTGAGTTGAAGATCAAGCCCAGCAGTTAAAATGCGCAAATAATAAAATAAACAAAACGTATTCGTTCGAAGCGTTTAACTTCAAGAACACAGTGTATGTATGGGTACTTAATTAAAAGGTGCTTAACCATTCATGAATGTGGTACATGCTTGGCATATTCACCATAAGCAAATAATTTTAATTATACCAATTATATTCTCATTTTAAAGCACATGAAAATAAGAGTATAGATACATTTGGAAACCTAAAATATTCAAGTTGTACCCTTACAAGCTACGTTGAACATCTAGAGAACATTTTCACTCACAACTTTCTCAGATTAATGACAACAAATAATGTTGGAAATAAACTGATTAATTTAATGGAGAATGTGCCGTTCAGCCGACATGTAAGATTTCCCTCTGCATTGCTTAATAATTTTTTCTTGGACACAGATACAAGTTTATGGATGCAGATTTAGAAAGGAAAACTTAAACTTAAAAAAATTACAAATTAATAAAAGTGGTTCATCGATGGGGCATAAATGATACTACAACTTGTAGTTACTACATAAATGAATGGAAGGTAAACAAGAAAGACAGAAGGAAAATTATACATAAACACCCTTTTCCTTTAATATAACTGAAGCACTTGGTGCAACAATATCATAAACTAGAGTTTCCATTGCCTATGTATTTAAACAGGAATGGAAAATTAGAAAAAGTAATAATTTGCTGATATATTGAGATTTAAAGAAAGTATAAGACAGGGAATAACAACATGAAATGTCTCCTCCTGTTAAGCTAGTGATGTGACTTATGTTACTGCATCAAGCTCTTCAGTTCTGTGTTATTTATTTGTTTTATGTAAGGCAAGAATTTATTTATTTTGTCTAATCATATTTACTGACTATTCTGATACAATGTCCTAAGCGTTTTACTTTCTCTACCTCCTACACATTGGTAGAGAAAACATTGCATTTCACCCAAAAATTCGATACTGAGATTTCACCGCAAATACATGTTTTGAGGCTCCCTGAATAAAACCTTTAATGTGATACATTCATATGACCTTCTCTACCCTCTATCGTTTATTAGTGGGCATACAAATTGTTCTTACTCAGGCTTATTTTTATATTTACTACATTTTAATGCAAATAAACCTTTCAGAAATAGCTACAATACACATTTCGTTATAAATACAAAGGAAAAAGCGACAGTCAAATGTTTAAGAACAAGGCGCCATGTGCTGGCCTTAAAATTCCATACTGTTTCCATTCAATCGCGAGAAACAAGTGAATGTTGAAAGAACTTTAAGAGAATGACCAAGAAATGAACAATCCGAACACTTAACAACACGTGTGTGTGTGTGTGTGTGTGTGTGTGTGTGTGTGTGTGTGTGCGCGCGCGCGTATTTACATCCATGCAATGCACTCTCCACCTCCTATACTGTAGCAGTTTAATTTCTTACCACTAGAGGCGGTCTATTTCAGATGGCTAGCTCCGTCCGTAAGAGATGGCAGCAGTGTGAGCTTATATTACTTTATTTAGATTTTTAAGATTTTTTGCATTTAAATGTTATAAAATAAAACGAATTTTAAACATAAATGTGCGTATACATATATATGATAATGCTGGATACAAGTGGCATTATTATTTCCTAAATGCTACAAACAAATGGATATTTTATTTGCATCATTTTGACTAAATGGTTCCTTTATACAAATAAAGAAGATGGAGTTATATGCCAATAAACCATATAGGTACCTATCCTATAGATCCATTTTGAGGAATTTTTGGAACGGATCGCTGGTTTGAAACCAGGGATCCGTTAATTATCAACAATGTGAAATGAGTACCATACTTGCGAGGCTACCTTAGCCACAGCCGCATGATATTCAAACATTTTAATATATATGTCCAAATAAGCAGCGACTCAGAGGCATGCCCGACCAAGGTAGTTAGAGAGGGGAATACAAGACCAGGTGAGTTACTCCTCCCAAGGGCTTTTTTCTAAGTTGCTGAAATACAGTATTGGGTGCTTGGATTATTGTAATTCTATGGTTTAAAACTTTGTGAACGTTTTTGTGAACTGTAACTTGCACAAGAAACATCACTATTGTAAAAATGAATCGTGTGCAGAATGTGAAAACGGTGAATTTCTTCAAACTTACAACTGAGGAATGAGACGGTATTTGCCAGTATCTAATTAGTATGCATACATTAATTTAATCATTACAGTAACAACTGTCAAATTCTACATATCTATAACTAGCATGTTTATTTTATTTAATGTTGCTTTAGAACTTTGTACCTCTCATGTAAAACGTATACGAAAGTTTCAATTATTACATTTTTAGCAACGCAAAGCCAAGAAGAGAAAGTCTATTAGAGCCTTCAACAAACAAACTCTTTGTACATGTTACGAGCATGAAAGACTCAAATCCACGACGCTCTAGGAATCCCAGAGTCAGAGAGAAGCAGGGGATTTTTCTAATGTATAAAACCATGTGACGCAGTAGTGACGAACGGACCGAGGAGAAAGCTTCTGATCTCTACAAATTTCGAAGAGCCCGGTTATGAATAGCCAATGAGAAAAGTTCAAAATAATTCTAAGAGCGCCAAGGTGTTTTGTATATAAGCAGGGTGTAGAAAGACTCAGTACATCACTAGTATCTCTTAAGCTGTTAGACAAAATCCACGCTTGTCGAGTAAGCAATTCTGCGCCAAAAGCAGAATGTAGCCTTTAACTATTTTAAAATACGTGAGTGAAGTTCTTAGTGTTTATATAAGTTACGTAAGTGATATAATTAGTGACGGGCATAGGAAAAGTAATTCACTTCGTGGCATTAACTTAATAGTGGACGTTCACCTAAAAGAAAATTTCACATCGAATGTAACGTACTTTGTGTTCATTGCCAGTATTTCAGTTTTAGTGCTACAGAGATGAAATAAATAGTGTTGTTACAATTGAGTTCTCGTGTCTTCCATTTGAATAATTATACTCTCACGTACCTCACCTATGAGATCTTTGGCCTGTTTCATCCTTGAACGCGATGACAGTCGAGGCGACCCAAAGACGATAATGACGACTACAGAATCTACAAGATGAATCTTCCGCCACACCGTAGATAACTGAGACACAGAAGAAGACACGATCATCCAGGTAAAGTGGCAATTATTCTACGATGGCAGTAATGGAGGTTCAGTAATTCATCTCCTCTATGTGCTAGTGTGACCTGGACACCACACCAGGAAAAACTTAAAAGTGATGGAAGGCCAGCACCGGACACTATTGTAGTGCAAACATCCCACTGTAAGGGAAAGGAGGTAAACAGGAAATTCAATCCTAATGCATATTCAACCTATGATGGCTATGTGGGTGCGGAGTCAGCATTTTGCTGTATTGCTTTCCTTGTTTGCTTTTCGGGAGAAATCAGGAGGGAACTGGAACATGGATCAAAATTGGTTTCGGAGACATGGGCCATCTTAAAATTACATCAAGCTGCAAAATTTTAGATGCCACGTCAATGCATGATTAGACCTCAAAATGCTCGGCAAAAACAATATTAGCCAGCAACTTACAATGCGTACAGAAAACATCTTGAGGAGAAAAACTTAAGAAATCAGCATTAGGTATATGTTGTCACAAATAATCAACTGCACAAAGTCCTGTGGTGCCTTTGAGCTTGCACTTCGAGGTCACGACGAGAAGGAAGATTCCACAAACCCAAGATTTGGGGGGGGGGGGGGTTTAATGAACTTCACATCGGAGCTGGATTCAATTCTTAAGGGGCACTAAGTGAAGCGACAGTGTTTATAGGTACATCAAAATACATATAGAACGATTTGTTGTAGTGTATGTTGGAAGTGTGCCGCGACAGGATAAATAGGAGACAGAAAAAGCAGACTATGTGTCGGTCATCGTAGACGAAACCATGGATGTGTTACCTCTTGCGTAAATGGCGATTGTTCTACGTTATGCATGGGGACCCAATGAACCGGCTGAGTAGTGTTTTCCCGTTCGTGATGGCGGTGCGCATAGCGTCTGAGGCAATCATAGAATGGCATTGATGCAACCATACAACAATTTCCTCAACTATGTTATAAAACGTGCTAAACCTGGCCAACGTCGTTGTCTATGCATTTTCGGCACCTCTTTAAGACACTATCCATCACTCGCCGTTGTTCACATTGCGGAATTCTGGCAACTTACTGGCGGATATTTTGTTTTAATTCTTACAGGGGGTGTGTTTGTATGGGGACCGATCCCTACTAAACATGTCCTTAAACACACTTTCAATTGTCCTCATCGAAACATTGGCTGTGACAGTTTTGTTGAAAAAGGCAAAGGCAAGCTCCCTGTCAATTCTCTAAAAACCGGAGACAAAAGTTGTATTCACATGTATGGAGAAGTCAACTGTTGCTTCGAAAACATGGGCTCTAGAATTCGTTCTCCGCTCATGGGGCACCATATACCGCTTTCTTTCGCCATGGAGGGGCACTTCATGAACAATAGGAGTATTAGGTTTTTCAGACTTCCAATAACGATTATTTTGTGTACACACATATCCATGATGGTGAAATCAAGCCTCTTTCGAAAAAATATACATTTATGTCTAGTTCGTCATTGTATACATTACTGAGATTCCACTCACAAAATGTGCGTCTACAAACAGGATATCCTGGTTGAAGGGCAAGTGCCACAATTATTTTGTATAGTTTAAGTTCAACAATTTAGTAACTCTTTGCACACAGCCATACAAAATGCCCGCCTGCTGTGAAAGACGTCTAAGCGATTTCTCGGGGAAGTCTCCAAACGATGTCCGATGTCGTCTGATATTTCTTCGGTAAGAACCCTACGCCGTCAGGTTTCTTAGACTGAACAGTACGTGTGACCTGAAATTTATCATACAGATTGTGGATTGTTGTACGGCCTGGAACATTTACACCCGGGAATCGTTCTGCAAATTGTATTTAAACTTGACGAGCTGACTGCGCTAACACATACGAATCATACATAAATACACGCTACTCAATAGTAAACACATATTAAGTCATAACTGTGACTAAATACAGGGCACAATAAAACTCGTAACAGCTGCATACACCGACACTGAACTACGCTGCATCACGGTCAACGCAATACTGCAGAGCAGATCAAAGCCAGCGTTCAGTAGCACGATCTTGATTGCAGCAGCGGCGGGAAACATATGCCAGCACGCCCAGTGAGAAAACACCGCGCAGCTGGTTCATAATTCATTGGATCTCTCGGTATTTTGCCCAATGGAAAACCTATACAACGCTTCTGCACTTTCAAAAATATACCGCAGGCTGCAGCACGGCAAGTCTCTCTGGGTACAATAAAGATGTCTGTACTCATTACTGATAAAACCAAATTCATTACAAATGGTGATGGCGAGCAATTTAATAAGTGGTGTAAAAGTTGAGTTTGCGCCAATTAAACAGGAGTATCCATACTTACACTACGTCCATTGCTTTGTCCATAAATTTAATCCACTTTATGGCACAAGCTACAAGTCAAAACACTCAAGTGCAATAATTTTTTTTACTGATATTCACGAAACTCCGGCATTTCTCTCCAATTCACCAACATGAGTGAAGACTCTAGATGAGATCGTTGACAAGAGATTTCCTGGCACATCAAAACAATGGTACTTTAACTGTTTTCGAGCACAGAGAATCCTTGATAGTGTGTCTTGAGCAAGTAGAATAGCAAAGCGGTCTAGCTGGATCGCTCAAGCAAGAGGGCTGCGCTTCAAAACCAATAGCCAGGTTTTATTTTTTGGTTGAATGTGTTCCCTTTAATAATGCCAAATGTGGATGTACTGTAAAGCCAACTTCAAAAGAAACAAATAGATTATGTTTCAGCTAATACAGCAATCTCAGCTTTTGAATAAAGCATTTTAGCGATCAGAGAAAGGATTGACGTGCTTGACATGACTTCCGAGTCTTCAACATGGAGGGGGGGGCGGAAAACCCGAAATGCCAGAGATGAAAATAGCAGCCAAAGAAGTATTTAACAAAGTTAGCGCCCATTCACAATGAAATGTAAACGCTAGCATAATGCAGCATAAGCGCAGGCGTGAGGGAAGATCATTCACAATGCAGCCGTAGGCGTAACGCAAGAAGTTAGCATGGGCTTCTAGATCTTTAAACCAATTGCGCAGATCTTCCGAGCGTACCGTACATTTCAAATTGAATAATATAACCAACTATTATCAAATAAGAAAGTTCACTCGATATTTTATAAATAAATAGGTCACAAAAAATACATATGCCCAACTATCACCCGTGGCGTTACTGACATCACGAATGTTTGACCAAAATATTGAAAATAGTTGTGCAAGTATGGCAACTGCAGCAAGTTATATATGTGACGATACAGTTGCACAAGTTATATTAATGCAATGCGCGTTATCCCTTTGCGCCTCACGATTTCTGAGCCAAGAAATCTAGGCGCAGATGCTGGGCTCATCCATTAAAACAAAAGAGGATTCAGTAAGGAGACTACCATAATCTCTTGAGGGAAATGAGAGATGGTGATCAACAGCAATTTGTGTGGCACGGCCAAATGGAAGAAAAATTAAAATTAAATTGAATTTTATTTATGGACGCTCTTTAACTACTATGGTCCTTAGCGTCCCATTCTATATTGGGCGTGAAACACCGGTAATTTTGCTCAGAGGCCTCTTTATCAGGCTTGAGGTTCTTTTACGAGCCGTAAATCTACGACACGGGACCACCGGCCTTACTTCCCTTCCGAAGGAAGCCGTGCTAAGGATTTTTACGCCCGAAAAAAATTCATCGCCCTCCGCCGGGTTTGAACCCGCGACCTTGGGAACTAGAGGCTAGCACGGTACCACTAGTCCACGGAGGACGACCCAAATGGAAGAGGGCATGCAATGCACATTAGACGGCGTAAACTCTCGCATCGCGATCGTCTGCTGTTGAACAGCAGGCAATGCAAAGAGAGAGAAATGTAGAATTCTTCCTCTATGCACACAACGCAGGTATAAAGTTTAAAGATTGCAAATTCCTGCGTTGCGCTTCAAGCTTTAGGCCCCATCTTATATAAAAATCCTTAAACACGGTACAAGAAAATAATATTACAATTCTAATTGGAGATTTAAGTACTGAACTATTAAGTGATAGTGCAGCTACAACACATCTTAATGGAAATACTTCCACTATGACGTAACAGTTCGGGGTCGAAACAGAGCCTCGCCAACCCGACTGTCGGCCTCACGTCCACTTACACACGGCAGAGGTGAACGACCATCCAATTGATGCGGGGATGTGATGGTGGCAGCACCACGCTTTCCCCGGCCGGAACGTTGGCTTTCACGGCCAAGATCGCTGCCTATCGCAGCTCCCCAATTTCTCCACGATGCTGAGTGGGCACCGGTCCTATAATACCCGGAATTAAAATCCGCACCCCCCTGGGTGGGATAGAAACCGGGCTCTGCCATGACCGGGAACTAGATCTCCATGCTCCGGCCTAATGCGCTACGACGCAAGTCAATGGAAATAATAAACAGGTATAATTTAAGTCTGATGCGTTGCACTCACATGACTTCCCCTACTTACTCTCCTACAAACTATTCTTAACACAGCTTATTCTTCTCTGTACTTCTTGCGGAAAAACTTCCATTACACGTTTAGTTGTAGGTATAAGAAAAATACATAAGTTAAAGCGATAGTCGAATCATTTCAAGTCGGTAGGTAGCTACGAGATGCCTTAGAAATGCTGTTCTTTTTGTATCAACACGGAAGAAAGAAAAGAAACGAATAATGATTTGTAGTTGAGAAAAGTATAATGTAATTAAAAATACAAACCAATAACAAAGAGTATATCGGAAACGCTTAACACCACAAAATGTTATTTGACATAAATTAAGTGCTTTCACGAGATCTACATTTTTTGTGTAATAAGATTTTTGTAACATGCGGTTTTACCAATTACACAAAACCAACTCGGAATGAAGACATCGCAGGCTATTCCCAGAAAATTCAACATGTTTTATTTGTCATGGAAATATATTACAAATATGGCATTTTAATTAAAATCGTTACAGCCACTTTTGAGAAAAATCAACAGTTTCGAAACATTTTCCATGTAATGGGCAGTTTGGGGTAGTGGATTTTCTTGAAAGTCTTCCTGTCGCGTCCTTGGAAGATGCTACGATGAACTTAACTACCATGTTTGGTATTTAACCGACTTTACGTTTTGGAATTATGCTGTCCATACGTGGACTTAGGGAGTCTCAAAACGTGCATTTCCGGCGAAATCTCGGTAGCAAAATTTCGGTAGAATGCAATACTTACTATAGGGAAATAGTAGAGAAAATAAAACTTTTTGTGCAAGAACCCACTAGTCACAAAACGATCTAGAACCTACGTACACATACGATGTTTTTATTAACCTCGAAGACACCAAAGGGAAATCAACCGTGATAAAAGTAAGAAGGGGCCATTTTGGACAGACTATAAATATAAATAAAGTTGTGATTTTAAATGTTTCATTATAAAAGGCAAATGAATTATGAAAGTCTATATAAAAATTAAGAAGCTTTCTGCAATAAAATGAAAGACACTTATGAAGCGGAGCATGTGATGTAGAATCAAGACGGAAAAAATTTAATGGCACAGCCGGGATTTGAAACCTGGATCTTACGCTTTCCTTGCGGTTGCTCTAACCAACTGAGATACCGTGGCAATATACCGGTACGGCAGTAAATTCCACAACTGACTCGGATATTTTCCTGGTAAACTACCAGGCGTGTCAAACTTTTGAGATACCATACCTCAATGGCGACTTATAGTTAAGTACTTTTAAGTCCCGGGCCACATAGCTGATCAATTATAAGGTCAATCAATGACATGTTATAAGTCACGTTGTATCTGTAGTGTGCTCAGGGAAATCGTACAAACAACACACTGTCGTAAGCCATATTGCTTAACACAAATTACAGCTCGTAGCTGTACATTAAAAACTCGGCGGTAGAAATCGAGCATTGCTTTAAAGCACCGAAACTAAAACTCTTTGTCATCCAAGAACCAAAGCCCCCTACTGTATGATCATCCTTTTAGTCATTAATGTAGACTTGATGGCTGTCCTCGAAATGCTCTTTACAAGCTAAAAGGCATTCACGGAGATTCAATCTCGGGGTAATTTATTTTGGCATGGACGTCAATCCAAGATGGAAGTAGACACGTTTGCGCAGCCATGGGGTAAAGCCTGTTTTCTCCCTATAAGCGTATTGTGGGTAATGTGATATCGAATCACCGAAGCAGCATACGAAAATGAATCTATGGACTGAGCAAAGCAAGGGTGATATTGACGCATATACTCGCATATTGGCGATTTTAAGAACTAAAGGAGGTTCATTAGCTTTCGCGCAAAGGTTGGAAGAAGGAACGACAGCAAGCGGAGACCTCAATCATGTATTGTATCAAGACGAAGTAAAGGAGATGGCCGCGCTGAGGAATAAACCACACATGTCTACTTAGGTGTCGATAATTCCAAAGAAAGGCACACACATGAGGGTACTTCGATAAGCGCCCAGGATTACAAGCTAAGAGACGTAAAATAGAGAACATTCACACCGTGCTTGCAAAGAAACGACGCGGGAATACAATTGTTTCCTATAAAAGAAAACCAGATTATGGGATTGCGTTTTATCTGCAAAACGAGTGGCTGTAACTTTTTTCGTGCCAGAAATTTACGCAGACCGTTTCCTAGGCGGCTAGAAGCAATTTCCCATATTCCAAGCATATAGGCGGACGAAGCAACTTTGGATTGGGCGGGTGAGAAAATCGGTAGGCCAACAACTTCAGGGCATATTCGTCAACACAAAAAGACAAATTAATTCCAGGTGGGGTACAGTTAAATTAAAATTAAATTGTGTTTTATTTATGGACGCTCTTTAACTGCTGTGGTCCTTAGCGTCCCATTCTATATTGGGCTTGAAAGAACGCTAATTTTGCTCAGAGGCCTCTTTATTAGGCTTGAGGTTCTTTTACGTGCCGTAAATCTACGACACGGAAAAGGATATAGTCGGATATAATATTGGTAGTTATAGCAATGAAACCTGAGTACCTAGCCCTGGGGCCTATCGCATTCTTGAGTAACACAGCCCAATAAAACACGAGTCCCCCCACCCCCTACACTCTAAACACCCGGTACTTGTCAGCTCCCAAATAAAGAAGGCACACCACACGCGAAATCCCTAGCTGTGGAGAGTACAAAGAATGTCAGCCTTACAACAGATACAATAAACTTTGTATATAACAAATAACAGAGTAACTAGCAAAACAATTCAGGAGAACGACGCCGGCAGAAACCGCACCGAAAGTCAAGATAGGAAGTGGAGGTTGGGAATCAAGCCACAACACAACTACTCGTTGAACTCGTCTCGGGCGAGAATATCACCAGAGGAACCTTAAAAGGTCAAAATTTCATGTACTCCAGCATCGCATAGGTAAAACTGTGTTCAGAAACAGCCTCCATTAGAAACAAAAGTTTCTATTCAGCATCCGCCAGCTAATCGGATAGGCAAGTGCAAATACTGTATGTGGAAAGACAAATGCCAAAGAGGAGTGGAAGTACAAGGAAGAAATGGCTAAGTCCAGATGAGAATAGGTAAAGGAAAAATCGGAAAGGTAGGTAGGACTAATGGTGTGTAAAAGAGACAGTCGCTGATCCAATGTTTGCAACCAAAGTTCCAGGTGCGCAAGCATTTGGTGTGGTAAGCACAAAGAAGAAAACGTATCAGGAGATGGGAGGGATGGCATAATTCTTGGCGCGTGAGAATAGAATAGCGGCAGATGGTGGGAACAAGCAGTAGTCATACTTCGTCAAGTTTCATGAAGAGTAAAATTATCCTGCCGGCGGAATCAAGCTTACTGTGGACAAGGGATCAGTGGGGAATACGACCTCAAAAGTTGCAGCTAGGCCTGGTGTGTGTGTGTGTGTGTGTGTGTGTGTGTGTGTGTGTGTGTGTGTGCGCGCGCGCGCGCGCAAAAGGTGCATTCCATTTTAGGATAAACAAAAGATTAAAGTTTCACTGCTTAGACCGTTCAACTTGTCCATATGCTTAGGTGATGGATTCGAGCTAGGTATCATTATTTGGTCATGGAGCTGGTCTTGTCAAGAGGGTTCTCGTGCTCTGAAGATCTAACCGATCCCAGCACTTACAAGCGGTTACTGATACAAAGATGGAGACGGGCTCCGCCCAGCGTATAATCTTGACATAAGGACCTCCGAGGAGACAGCGGCGAGCCTTTCTTTCTTGATTCCTGTTCTTAGCTAGATGACTTAAGGACCTTTACGAAAATCCACAGGACGTAAGTGATCTTAAATTTCCGATGATCTACAGGAGTAACAACTGGTTGTATTGCAGTGTTAATAAAGACATCGATTCTAAAGCCGGAGGCTGGAACAGAAGGCTTTCGAAGGATTACGGAGTTCAATTTCAAGCTTTATGTCAGGAGTACCGTAGTCCCGTTTCGATACCACGGCGGCGGCGACTGAACCGCCGGTACAGGGTCATATTAGAAACGGCTTCCGAACTTGATAGCGTCTTCGAGCAACAGTACAGAAAAGCATATCCTCGAAGCGAAGCTCATGAATAGCTTCATTTAGATAGCGAGGCCAGTGTCGCGAGGCAATGGTGAGCACCATGGCAATTGAAGCAATGAGGAAGGACTGTGCTAACTTTCTAATACAACTGCTGTCCACAGGTGGCGCACAGGAAACGGAGCTTTGCATTAACTCTCGGTGTGGCCGAAACACTATCACTGAAAACAAAGCATAAGGTTGCGATCACACGGCTTGTGGATGTTACTCCCCGTTTCGCCAAATAACTAAGAATCCCCTGAACCGGCATGCTATTCAACACATTTGTGATGACGTCACTATTAACTCTGCTACTTATCATACTACACAACAGCGCTTTTAAACTACTTTCTATAATTTGTTAGTGGTTATGTGCAAGGGATGTATTCTTGGAGGCACTTAAAAGCAACCAAAACTTATACAATAGCACCCTGTGGTAGAATGCATTCCATGTCCCAGGTAAGGTTAGTCTTTGCATACTCTGTTATGTCCTATATTGGGCTAACCATGGTAGAAACATCTAGGGAATGCATAGGAGTGATGGTCCAGGGTTCAATGCTTGGTGTTAGCTCACTAGATAAATGAAAGAAAATGATTTAAGTGATAATGGCTGTGATTTATATGATTCTTAATCATAACATGAGAAATGAGTGAAAATAAACTGATGAGCGAGGCACTTAATTGTTCTCATAGCACTAACAGGAAAATTCAAGAATTTGTTAAAAATAGGAATTTATTGTTAGCAGAGCTTTCCTTTCCATTAAAATTATTATTTACTGTTATAATATTGAAGTAATTTTATTTTATTTCCAAGTGTTAATTTCAAGCCAAATTTTACATGGATTAGAAAACAGTGCTTGCTTTTACTACTGGATAAGAAATACCCCACATCCATGATTGTCACAAAATGTTATGACCCAGGTTAAATGTTAATATCACTTTAAGTAGATTTTCAAACTGTGCAGCATAAAAGGCCTTCACCAAAACAAAGCCACTTCTGAGATGCCACAGTATTTCACCATGCCAGTTATTTTATCCAAACAGTGCTGATTGAGAAATGGTCATCATCCTTCTCTTCTCCCTAGGCTAAGTGATGCAAATTTTCTTGGGAAGAAAATATGGTGACTAAACTTGCCTGATACAGTTGGCCAAGCCATTGACAAAGCATGGGAGATTCAAGAAAGCAAGTCAGCCAAACACTGGAAGAGGCTTTGGCTGGATACTCTTTGAGAAAGTTCGGCATCTGCATTCTGATAATTCTAAACCATTGCATTAATGTGTCTCCCTAGGAACACGGGACTATAAAAGATGGCAGAAAATAAATGAGAGTCAGCTGGAAGATAGTTGCAAGTGAATTACAAGCAATTTGTAAGTCAGAGATGCAAAAAAGAGGCTTATAAAACATTTAGTGTAATAAAGTTTGTTATGGTTAATCGACAATTTTATTTGTCACAATATACTATTGAAATAACATTGAGTTGCACAAAAGAAGGAAAGAAGCTTTGAATATCTGCCAGCTTTTCTAAGGAAATAACCACAGGTTTTGTGTGGTTTTAGGTAAGGTTATGGATAAAAGGTTGAAATGATTAATGCATGAAATAATGAATTTTTTCAATTCCTTTTTGCAAATTTATTTGATTAACGTTCTTCCATATTGTAAGGTGGTTTGATTCCAAATCTCATTTTGTAATTACTGGAATAAACAAAAACTTTTCTGAAAACTTAGTGCCTTGAACCTGCTGCTTTGCTATGTGATCTTGGAGAATACTAACTTCTTTAACATGTTCTCTTCCTCATTGACACTACATCAAAAGGGTTCTTTTTCCTGAATATTTTTTTGCTACCCATATTATACAGCAGTTAACACTTCTCTTCTTATAAGGTGCTGTTCAATATCGCCAAAATTACCATCACAGGTCATATTTGCCAACTTCCTGAAACTGAAACCCATAGAACTTTCCCTCATCCATTAAAGCATAGCAATTTTGCAATGACATGAAATTTCGAATGCGTAAAATATTTGGTGCAGTAAATATATAAAATGACATTAAAATAAATGGGAATTCAATTTTATAAGCAGCCTTAAATGTGTGGTAGTACTGCTTCCTTCTGTCACACCTGCTGAAATTCTTCCTGGTACCATAAAAACAACTGTTAGAGGAAGGAACACTGTGTTTCATACCATGCACTATAAAAAAACTCACAGAAATGGGAAAATTATATTCTGCAACCATAGAATGTGTTTAAGGTACACAATTTACACAAGGGAGTTAACTCTGCAATTCACGTTGTGCATTACGGAATGTTGGTTCCCATTTACTGCTGGTTACAAGAAATCACTAGTGCTATATTCAAATTGTAAATCTGCACGTTATGCATTTTGTTACAGGCCAGTGAAGGGGGACTATGATCGTGACAAATACATACAGATAAGCTTTGGCTTATCATAGCACTTTATCCAATTAGCACTGTAGATTCAGGCTATAATCTTAAGTTACATTGCAATAGAATTTAATGCTATATTATGTCCATGTTGAAAATCTGTAACACTTTGAATCAGCCCACAAAGCCATAAAAATGCCTTCTTCACCGTAAAGTCATAAAAAGGCTTCCATTACCAAAGATTGTATGGGCAAACCAGGTCCCTCTAGAATCAAAGGACCTGACACTGGGTTCAAGATTGAGAAAAATGGCGGCAGCGGTATTGGTGGTGATCCCTGAGGTGTTTACACATGCTAGCTGCTGTGTTGCATTTTCAATGCCTGTGATTATTATTTTTTATTAATTCCAGCAGTTTGTATTCACATTAGTGAACCAATAGTGTTTGAAAACCCGTATTTGTGCAATTTAAGAAACAGGAATAATACCAATATGCGTTTTCTGTGCCATGTGCTTTCCACATGTTACTTATGTTTACTAATGTATTCCATGTAGACTTGAGTTGTAAAGCATATATTATATATGTATTCACTTATCTATTTGAGAATGTGGTTTGTGTCAGGGTTACTGTGGTGATATGAAGAAGACATTGTTACAGTAGGGGACGTTATAGTTTTAAATATAGGGACTTAACCTAAAATATTACAAAACTGTGTGTAAATCGAGCTTTGGTTATAATAAACCGAGGTGTAAATAATTATAATAAATGCTTTAAAATATATTCCCTATAGTGTTAATTTGTATCATAAAATACGTATAGGTATTTGTGATATACAATATAATAATTATGGATATGCGTGTGTGTTATGTGTACATATACTGAGTAAAGAGTGATTCTCATATACAGGAGTAGTGCCATGGAAGGTATCATTGGTACCGATATTCGTATTTCAAAAAGATAAAGATTTAAAAGAAAGCAGATCAGATGCATAAATCTGAACCTTTTATGCCTTCGAAGGATTCACTTGTATGCATACTTTATTTTGCTTCTGACTTTGTTATAATAAAGGATAAATTCCCTTGTGATAATGATTCTTTTATGACAGTTCCAAGAATGTACCAAAGAATGGTAATTTCCAAAATTTTTTTAAAAACAACCATGGTATTTATGCTGTTATAGCACTGCAAAACTGTAGACTGAATAAATGTTGATTTGCAGTGCCGGTTTAAGATTATGTATTTCATATATTTCAGTTGCAGTGTTAGTTTAAGGTTACTTATTTGTTATATTTCAGTCTGTCAGTATGGACTCCCCCTGCAAATACTAGTAAAGAAGTGCTACATGTTGCTAAGAAATGCGTATATTTTTTTAAAATAATTATTGCAAACTTAGAAATGAAAAGCTTTCAGCAAAAGCAAAAACAAAATTCTACCCTAAAGCTTCTAAATTTAGTGGCTAATTACTGTAAACAATAGCTTTCGTGCATGAGCCATCCAGTGTATATTTTGTGTGTATATATTGTGCACAATATTATAAATAGTGGCAGATAATTTAGAATGAATTGTAGTGCAATATCAACAGTTCTCTCTCATGTAAGTATTGTGGTGCTTGCAGTTTATAAAGCTATGCCCTTTGCAATTTATAAGGCTAAATATGTAGCTGTAGTTTAGAAATCCTGTTAATTTATGGTATGCAAAACTGTAGATGGATCAATGTTTATTTCATTGGTCACATTAATGTTAAATTGAATTTAGTTTACTTTTAAGACAGTGTTTTTGTGTATAACAGAGCATATACCTACACAAAAGATGTGTCATTACAGCACATTAATTGTATTTTACTGGAGAAGTCGTAGATTGTAGACAAGAGCTGTTTAAAGTATTTCCCAAATTCCCACCACATACGCCATTTTGAATGTCAGTGTTAGGTCCCTTATCCAGAGGGCCCTGGGCAAACTGTAAACCTCAGCAAGCATGACAGGGTTAAGTATGAGTTATCTGGCACCATGATTATGTGTTAAATTTTTGTAAAACAGACTGAAGGTTGTATTTGAGGCAAATCAAAACCATGTTTAAATTTTTGTTCTGTCCACTCCAATTATTATCATTCGAAATATGCAACACCACCTCTGGTGCTATTTTATTTTCTACATAATGCATGAGGCAACTGGAAATTCCAGCACAGCTTTGTATTCTAGTCATTTTATCTCAAATGCACATCTAGGCATTACCATTTTTAAGATTGTAATTATAAAAGCTGTGAATCCATAATTTCCCTTTATAATAATGTATACCAGAGTTTAATTAGGAATGGGAAGTGTCTGCTGCATGTTAGAAAAAGCAGCAACTATGGATCTTTATTTTCTGTTACCTCTTTTAGCAATGTGTATGCCATCAGAATTTTTCCCAAGTGGGGGGGGGGGGGAGGACTGGGGGGGAAGGATTGGGGGGGGGGTGGGAATAGAACATCAGAACATGCAATTCTTACTCCTCATTTTTAGGTGCATTTGCTATTGCAGAGCACCTACTAGTATTGCTTTGTTCATCTGTCAGCACGAAACAACTCAAGAATCACTGCATGTATGGAGTTGAGATTTTATACATCGAGTTTTAAGAAAATTAGTCTACACATTTGAAATTAGTTAGAATTGGTGCAAAATTAAGGATTGTTGAGATTATTAGCTTCCTAAAATGGTACCATTTTTAGGATTGTTTCCAAAAAGTCCACTGATTACCAGAATGCAAGAGCGACTGTTGCGAAAGCACCTAAAATATAACGCAATGCGTCCATTTACTATCTTGTTTTTACAACTTTCACTGCTATAGTTATATCAGCAGCTTTTACCCTTGGAAAAAATGGAGCATATTTCATAAAAGTACAAATTTACAAAATTATGTAACAATGACTTTAGCTATAAGCCACACTTTCAAGTTATGGCCATTTATTAAACCACATACACTAGGCAACATGGCTATGACAACATATAATGCAAGTTCACTTTTCCACATAGTCCCCAAGAGACTGTAAACATTTATCAGCTTGGGCAACCAACGATTCCGGATGTGTAGAAATCACCTCCAGTGCTATGTAACCATCTGGATACAGCTGCTTTCACCTGCTCATCGTTTCAGAATCGTCGTCCACCGAGATCCTTTTTCATCTTACCAAACACATGGTAATCTCATGGCGCTAAGTCTAGACTGTATGGAGGATGTTGCCATACCTCCCACTTGAATCGCTGCAGCAGTTCTGACGTTTGGTGTGCCATGTGGGGTGTTGCATTATCGAGCAACAAAATCACACAGGTGCTCAATTTTCCCTGCTGCTTTTCTTTAATTGTCTTACGCAACCATTTCAATGCTTGACAATACAAAGCAGAGTTCATTGTTGTGCCTTTCTGCATACATTCCACATGCACCACACACTCCATGTCAAAGAACACTGTTGCCATCACCTTTCCTGCTGAAGGTTGGACCTTGGCCTTCTTTCGTTGTGGTGATGTGGTGTGCATCCATTCCATTGATGTTCTCTTCATTTCAGGGGTGAAATGATGGACCCACGTGTCATCCTTTGTGATGATTCACTGCAGAAACTTGCTGGCCTCCACAGAATACTGTTGCAAAAATGCCAGTGACGTTTAGAAACGTTGTCCTTTGTGAACACCGGTGAGCAGCTGTGGCACCCATCTGGAACACAGTTTACTAAATCCAAGGTGCTGGTGAACAATGGAGAACACACTGCCATATGAAAAGTTCAGCATGCTGGCAATTTCCTGCAGTGTTATGCACTGATTCTCTCTAATGATCACATCCACACGGTCAACATTTACAATGGTACTGGACGTTGTGGGCCTGCCTTCGCAATATTCGTCAGTGAGAACCGTGCATCCGGCATCATGTGCACACCACTTTACAATACCTGGGCGAGAAATTGCATGCTCACCATATACAGCAGTGATTTCATGATGAATGTCCGTGCAATTGAGCAGTTTAGCCCATAGAAATCTGATCGTTGCACGCACTTCCAATCTGGAGTGAACATCCAGTTGATGCGCCATTGAGCCTAGCCCGCTCTGCACACACAACATGATGGGATACCACACCACCCTTCCTATCGGACGTGTCGGCAGTTACTGTAGCTTGCTACACATTGGCCACAGCCACGACACACAGCGTGCTCACACGGTGAGCGAGTGTGACTTACTTTTTGATTTGCCCTTGTATGTGTCTATATAATATATATCTCATTGTAACAATTATTTATGAAATTACATTTGTTTACATTTTATAGGCCATGAATACCTGTATTTGTTTTTTTTGGGGGGGGCAACCATAACTTTGTATTTTACATTTGTAGCATGTACTTCTATGAGGTAGACCTCTGCTGGTACAAAAAAAAGCATGCACCTCCAGAATCTTCAATGCAATAAAATCCTTTCAACGTCCAGTATTGAACCCATGAAGTTTGAATTTATAGATTGTCAGGCTAACCACTAAACTACAAAGGGAGTGTGTTAGATCTTTTCTCATTATTAAAATCTAGAACAAATGATAAAATTACGACCATAATTTGAATACCTGCTGTAAGTAACGTTCTCGATGTAGTTAATACAAATTAAATTCTTCCAAAAATAATGTAGACTCATGCCTTAATTTTTTCTCTTGGTTTCCCTCCCTGGATTTTTGAACACCAGCTAAAAACAGTGAGCCTGCAATGCAGAATTTTTGATGACCTCATCAACAAGTATTTGTTTCTCGATATTCAACCCTTCACAATGAAAAGACAGAAAAAATTCAGATGTTCTTCGCACATGATTGAATGGAGGAAAGTTTTTACCCAGCGGAGGGTGCTGAATGGTACATTGTAGCAGGAAGTGTTAGTCCAATGAGGATGGCAGATTGCACTGTAGGGTAGGATTTGGAAGATGAGCGAGTAAATTGATGTACATATCTTCATGATCAGCACCTTTGTTATTCCGCACTTCGTAAATTGTTTTACCCTCAGCCAGAATGTTATCAATGGAGTACAGTTCTTTAACGCCTATCAAATGAACTATATAAACACCGAAGGAAAGTTTTCATCAAGGATGGAGTACCATAAGAGAGAAGGTACTCTTATTGCACAAGGGAAAACAGATTTTTAGGAATGCAATCACGAATCTAAATAGGAAAGGAATATAGAACATTTGGACTTTTCCTACATATCATCTTGCAGATTGGATCAGTGCACTTGCCTAGGCCTGTATTTCTCAATAATATCTCCAAGCTAAGGATTACCTTGTTTTATACCCCGTAATATTTAACACCAGTTTGTGTATACAATGAGGCAGAACTATATTGAATCCTAGAATTTAAAGAGACATCTTGTACATGTCATACTAGTTTCATACATTATTATCAACATTGCCATTCTCTTTGATGTTGTCTGCCTTCCATGGCCATTTTTGTCTTAACCCACCGATAAACTTTCCAAAATTGAATTGAGTTTTATTTATGGACGCTTTTCAACTGCTGTGGTCCTTAGCATCCCATTCTATATTTGGCATGAAAAACGGGTAATTTTGCTCAGAGGTCTCTTTCTCAGGCTTGAGGTTCTTTTTGTGCTGTAAATCTATGACATGGGACCAACTGCTTTGCTTCCCTTCCAAAGGAAGCCATGTTAACGATTTTTATGCCCGAAAAAAATCCATCGCCCCCACCGGATTTAAACTCGCAACCTCGGGAAATATATAAACTTTCCAAGCCTTTTATGTTTTCCTCTGATCTTAAATTCAAAATTCATCTACCTGTTATTTCATTTGGTAAGTTTCCCATTTTTATACATCCTCCCTCCAAAATGTTATTTGCTTACATTCCAGAACGCTTCTTTGCACATTAGACATTTTCCCTTGATATGTCCATTCCTTATCCCACGTAAGTATATTACTCCTGTTCTAAACCATGCCAACCCTTCTCTTCCTATTTTGTCACAAATTTTCCCATATTTTCTCCTCCCCATCATTTTTCAATGTTCTATATAGTTTCAGGAATGTTTTGTAATTGAGATTGGCCCATAATTCCTGTTTTACAATATCCTCCATTCTTGTTTTTATTTCTTTTCAAAATCCCTCTCCCTTCTATCTAGCCATGGTGACCCCATACAATTTCCTGTAGAATATTTTGAACATTGTATGTCCAAGTCTCTTTCCTCTTAATTCTTGCTTGTGTTACCGAACTGTTTGGTGATATTCTCATCTAGCTTTCATATTCCATACCAATACTTCAGTACTCTGCCCATCATCTTGCTTTTAGAATCTTATCTTTCTAGTTCCATTAGAGCATTTATCTAGGCATTTTTGCAGCAGTGAGTTTTATGTTTAGTTTACTTGAAAGGTCTTAAACAGATTTCATCAAGCTGATGAAGATTTCGAGTGCTATCTTTCTGTGATCCTCAAACCGTACTACCAGCTACAATAGATGTTCTTGCACACCGAGGAGATCAATTTGAATTCCCTCAAAAAATGTTAATCATGGACTCCAACTGGGAAGAGTATTTTGCAATAATGTGAAATACAGAAGTTGATGCTCAGCAAAACAACATATGTGCATGTACGCTGTTATGTTTTATTCTTTCTATCAATTGACAATGTCTGGAGAGCTTCACTAATGGAAGCAAAGCGCTTTGAAAATATGTGATGGCTTTAAACAGGCTGTTTCGAAAGAACCACCTGACAGTATTATAGCTTACACTTGAATTAGCCCAAAGATTGATGGCACAGCTTCAAAACTCTTTTAGGTATGTTTTTATGTAACAATGCAAATTAAATCATTTTGAAATAAGGCAGCACAAGCACCACTAGTGGTGATGCCCACATACTCACACCTCAGGGAGTGTTCTTTGCAAGCACTTGTAATGAAAACAAATGGGTTTCTCCTATCCTAGCTTTCAGGTAAAGGAGCAAAGGGCAGTTGGGCTACTCCCTGAGTAGCAAAGGACTACTCAAAAGACTACTTATGACCGACAGTTTCGAGGTTGCTCTTAAATGTGAAACGTACGTATTTTGCCCTAAGCATGAGTATCTTGTACTTATGCAGCACATTCCAGCAACATGGCTGATGATGATAAGATGGGGTTAAGGGCACTAAACATCGAAGGTCATCAGCGCCCTTACAAGGTATCAAATTTAAAAGCCAAGGACTAAAAAAGGCACACAAACCCACTTTGTCAAAAAAAAACTAAAAAACATGGCTACAAATTCTAAATCAACCACACTAAAAACATGGCAAACAAAACAATAAAAGAGTAAAACCTGTCAGGAGTTGTAGAAGTCAAGGGAACATAGTGCCATATGTCCCAAGGGGGGAAGAGCCCCCTTTAAAACTGACAATATAAAATCAAAAAACTATAAGATGCTCAGTGCATCAAATGCGCCAGCTAAAGCCACTGTCAATAATAAAACGTAAAAGACAATCTACAGCATGCGTGTCGTCTGCCAAAACGTTGGCTAAGCCAACAGGCAGACACACACGAGCGCGCAATGGAGCTAAAACCTGACACTCTTTTAAAATGTGACGCACCGTTAAGGGCGCGTCACACTGCTCACAGAGTGGAGCGGGGTCACAACTGAGCAGGTGTCGATGACTAAAAAGACAATGTCCGATACGTAAACGAGTTAAAATCACCTCTTCCCGACGAGAAGAGGTTCCTCAGACTAATGGGAGAGGTTTAACGTCACGCAACTTCTTCCCCCGGAGGGCTATCCATTCATCGCGCCAAAGCGAGAGGATGCGACCACGTAAAATAACACAAAAATCTGACGAGGGAACAGAGGTAAAAAATCTGGGTAATAAAATCGCCGATTTGGCAGCGGCGTCGGCAGACTCGTTTCCTGAGATGCCCACATGACCTGGAATCCACACGAAGGAAACGCTGATGTCAGAAGCACCGAGCGAGTGGAGCAGGTCATGAATGTGCTGTACGAGCGGGTGGTAAACGTACAGCGCGCCAATACTTTGAAGGGCACTCAGACAGAATATACAACACAGTGCCGTAAGTCGTGCCGCTGGATGTATAAAAGAGACTGATAATGCTAAAAAGTTCGGCGGTAAAAATCGAACAGTGCCCCGGTAAACGAAAGGTAAAACTATTTTCACCACAAACAAAGGCACACTCTACTCCAGCATCAGTCTTAGATCCATCGGTAAAGATAAAATGAAAGTCCCCGAATTGCGCCTGTAGTTCTAAAAAAGCCGATCTAAGGACTGAAGAAGGGGTCTTAGTCTTCGGCATCGACGTTAACCCAAGGTGACAGTGGGTCTCAGCGCGCAACCATGGAGGAAAAAGCGTTTCCCCCCTGGGAAGGGCCGGCGCTGGCGTAACGTCCAAATGCCGAGGAGCTAACTAAATATTGTCGATCAAGCGAATCGTCGTAAAATAACTCGAAGGACGGGTGGTTAGGCAAGCTTGAGAGTCGACAGGCATAGCTGCACAAAAGCACCTCACGCCGGAAGTACAGCGGAGGCTCTGCAGCTTCAGCGTACAGACTGGGTACAGGGCTAGTTGGAAAGGCCCCTGTAGCGACCCTTATACCACGATGATGAATGGCATTCAAGCGACGTAACACAGATGGACGTGCCGATGAATAGACAATGCACCCGTAATCAAGCTTGGATCGGACCAAGGAGCGATAAAGACGCAGAAGAACGGTCCGATTAGCTCCCCAGGATGTGCCATTTAAAACATGTAAAATATTAAGAGAACGGTCACACTTTGCTCTTAAAAAGGAAATGTGAGAAGTCCAGCTGAGCTTTCGATCAAAGATCAACCCCAAAAATTTCACCTCGTCTGCAAATGGAAGGACCTCCGACCCAAGATGGAGAGAGGGCGGAGGGAAAGCCTTCCGGCGCCAGAAATTGATGCAGACGGATTTCTCGGCGGAGAAATTAAAGCCGTTGGCGTTACTCCAGGCGTAGAGTCGGTCGATACAGCTCTGGAGACGGCATTCGAGCAGACAGGTCCGCCGTGAACTACAATAAATGACAAAATCGTCAACGAAAAGGGGCGATGAAATGCCAGCTGGAATACTAACAACAATGGGGTTGATAGCTATCGCAAAAAGTGTGACACTGAGTACAGAGCCCTGCGGTACTCCGTTTTCTTGAATAAAACGACTAGATAAAACCGAGCCCACACGTACACGAAAGACGCGGTCCGTCATAAACTCCCGAAGAAATATGGGAAGACGACCGCGCAGATTCCATGCGTGAAGTGTACGTAAAATGCCGCCCCTCCAACAAGTGTCATAAGCTTTCTCCAGGTAAAAAAAACACAGCCACTGTTTGACACTTTGAAATCCGTTCATAATATGCGTCGACAGACACACCAGATGGTCGACGATAGTGATGGCGGCGAAATCTGCACTGAGCGTTCGTTAGAAGTTTCTGAGACTCAAGCCACCATGTCAACCGCCCGTTGATCATGCGCTCCATCACCTTGCAAATGCAACTGGTGAGGGAGATAGGGCGGTAGCTGGAAGGTAGTTGGCGATCCTTCCCAGGCTTAAGGATAGGGACAATGGTGGCTTCGCGCCAAAAAGGCCGTCCTGCCAAATACGGTTATAGACCCGTAAGAGAAAGAGTATACTGTCCTCTGAAAGGTTCTTTAGCATCAGGACATGAATGCCGTCCGGCCCAGGAGCGGAGTGCCGAGACCGTGCTCCAGCTCCCGCATTGTGAAAGGTTCATTATAACACTCGGTATTAGCAGACCGAAAATTATAGGTCTCCGAATCCAGCCGGTCTTTGAGATTGCGAAAGCCGGCGGAATAATGGGCAGAATTGGAAACCGCCTCAAAGGCAGCACCCAGAGTGTTAGCAATGGCAGCCGGATCCACTGTGGTGGCATTGGAAACCTGAAGGCCAGATACAGTACAATGTGACACTTTACCGGAGAAGCGACGAAGTTTATCCCAAACAACAGAGGAAGGAGTGAAGCGATTAAAAGACTCGACAAAACGAGTCCACGACGCCTTCTTGCTATCCTGAATGCGACGAGCCCTGGCGCGCGATTGTTTAAAAGTAACCAAATTATCAAGCGCAGGGTGTCGCCGGAACATGAAACGGCAACTCTAGGCCGAGCCCGAGAACTGTAATTATAGATAATTTATTAATTAATTTTTATTGATGTTAAATCATACTATGTACATATATTTTTCTTTTACTGCTTGTATAGTTTAAGAAGGGTGATTCAACGTTATGTATGTATCTAGGTTACTAATATAAGAAGAGTTATAAATGGTTTAATGTAAATAATTTAAGCGCTATGTTAAAATACTGTCCACGACGAAATGTTTTAGCTACAGGAATACTGCCTTCGAAGGCAGAAAATCTAGTTTTATGACGTCTCTTTGGTCGCAGGGCCATTATTCCTACAGCGAGGGTGTAGCGCCTTTGTCCCTTTATTTGATAATTCGCCGTGACCAAGTGAGAGAGACAGATGGCTTAACGGTAAACTTAGGAAAAGCCGCGATTTATATTAAACTTGGACCAATGAGATCCCTGGAAGTTTATACGAAATATTCAGATGCGTCGAGTGGCGCTAAAAATGGACCAATAGGAAAGAAAGCAGCCTCAGAAGCCTGCGACTATAAATGGATCTGTTTGGAGCAAATTCTGGGCAGTTTAGCATTGCAGTTTGGCATTTTGTCAGTTGTGGTCAGGGAGAGATGCTGCAAGATGTGCGAGATATCGCGCCAAAAAAGGAATAAAGATAGTTTTAGAAACACACCTAAGAACCGCTACTCGTAAAGAGATAATAAGCATATTTAAACTTCGTGTCATATCCGCGCCGCGTTTTAACAACGGCAATACCAGTGTTGTATACTACGTGCGTTAGTAAAATAAAAAGAAACGGCAGTGTCATCTGTTCATAACCAAAGCACGTCTATGTCTTCCTATATCACCACCCGAGATCTACGCTTCCTTTACCGAGGATAAGTCCATGCTCCCATATAGTTTAAAGAGAACTACTGCAGCTAGCCGAGGATAAAATTGCAGAGAACCAGCACACTACGAACTTCTGGAATTAACATGGGAGATGCATCAAGGTAAGCCTACAGCAACGGACGGAGGAGGTAACTGCCGCAAACTGGCGCCATAACGTGGAGCACGAAGGGAAGACCAACTCAAACGGAGGACTAGGAAACAACGAATAGAGGAAGAATCTTCAGAGGAAAGGGGCACAGCAGAACAAAATTACCACGCGAACTTCTAGTCTACCTACGTGGGACAACAAAACAGCTGAGAACATCGCTTCTAGAAATTCACCAGGATTCGAACCCGGGACGCATCAAGTAACGTAGGAGAAAATACAGGTTAGAACATTTATACAAAAACAAACAAAAAGGCATGCAGAGTAGTGACTCAGTTTTGTGAACACATGTTGTTGAGAGGGGGTAAAGTCATTACTAGGGAGGTAGAACTTGCTAACGGAACCATGAGTAGGTCAAGGGAAGGTTTGGAAGAACTGAATAGGGAGGCCATTGTCAGCATAACACCAGATGGAGAAAATATGGGTGAAGCAGAGGTAGAAGTTAGACTGGGAAGGCAACCACCGATTGAGCAGGTCATTGACCCAGGTCAGAACCAGCTGATAATATTCCTTCAACATTTGAGCGCAAAGATAGATGAGCAGAGTAAGAACTTAGAAAGCATATTAAATGAACGGGGTAAGATCTTAAGTGAACATAGTAAGAACTTAGAAAGCATATTAAATGAACGGGGTAAGATCTTAAGTGAACATAGTAAGAACTTAGAAAGAATCGTAAGTGAACAAGATAAGAATTTCGAAGGGAAATTTAAGGAGCAGAGTAAGGGCTTAGAAAGAATCGTAAGTAAGCATAGTAAGGACTTAGAAAGAAAACTGAGTGAACAGAATAAGAATTTCGAAGGGAAATTAAATGAGCAGAGTAAGGACTTAGAAAGAAACTTAAGTGAACAAAATAAGAATTTAGAGGGGAAATTAGTTGAGCTGATGAAGGGGAAGTTAATAGAAACACTTGAAGGGAAATTACCACAGACACTAGAAACGAAAGATCCGAAAACACTAACGGAAGAAGAGACATTTAAGAAAGCTTTTGAAAGAATGTCAAAGAGGGCGCAGAAAAGAAAGGAGAAATTTAAAACAAAGAAGCGAAAGAAATGGTTGATCGAACTTGGAGAATTAGTATTGGTACCAAAAAAAAAAAAAAAAAAAAAAGTATCATAGAATGGAAAATTTATTTAAAGGTCCATACCGGGTGATTAACATTTTTAGCTCAGATACATCTGAGTTACAAGAAATAAAGAATTCCAAGATCGTAGGGAGATATCATAAACAGTTGCTCAAACCGTACAAATGTTTAGAGAATGAGAAGGGTGAAGAATGTAATGAAAATAATCAGGTTAGTTTTACTCGAAATGAGGTAGCAACTCTATGAACAGGTAGTAAAGGTAATGCACCCGATAAATAAGGATGTAAGGAAATAACTAAATACGTAATAATTATTATGTACCAGTATGTATGTAAATAGATTTAATTTTTAGAATTTAATTTGGGTATTAGCGTATTTGTTTGCGTTACAAGTTATTCGTGTGCGTGAAGTGTATTGTGCGTTAGAATGCCTCTCGGAAAACCTGTTTTAAAAGGAGAGGAGGATTAACCATAACAAAGTGTAAGAGTGAATGACCCAAGTGTAAACACCACTGGTTTGTTAGAACCCTTGTGAAGGAACAGGTATAGCGAAGGGTCTCTGTAAACGAAACAAACCAACAAAGATATATACTCAGAGGAAGTATTCTGAAAAAAAAAAATTATATCAAGTGCTGAAAAATTCATTCTTTTCCAGAACAGGGCAATTTGAAACGGCAACTCTAGGCAGAGCCCGAGAACTGTAATTATAGATAATTTATTAATTAATTTTTATTGATGTTAAATCATACTATGTACATATATTTTTCTTTTACTGCTTGTATAGTTTAAGAAGGGTGATTTAACGTTATGTATGTATCTAGGTTACTAATATTAGAAGAGTTATAAATGGTTTAATGTAAATAATTTAAGCGCTATGTTAAAATACTGTCCACGACGAAATGTTTTAGCTACAGGAATACTGCCTTTGAAGGCAGAAAATCTAGTTTTACGACGTCTCTTTGGTCGCAGGGCCATTATTCCTACGTGTAGCGCCTTTGTCCCTTTATTTGATAATTCGCCGTGACCAAGTGAGAGAGACAGATAGCTTAACGGTAAACTTAGGAAAAGCCGCGATTTATATTAAACTTGGACCAATGAGATCCCTGGAAGTTTATACGAAATATTCAGATGCGTCGAGTGGCGCTAAAAATGGACCAATAGGAAAGAAAGCAGCCTCAGAAGCCTGCGACTATAAATGGATCTGTTTGGACCAAATTCTGGGCAGTTTAGCATTGCAGTTGGGCAGTTTAGCATTGCAGTTTGGCATTTTGTCAGTTGTGGTCAGGGAGAGATGCTGCAAGATGTGTGAGATATCGCGCCCAAAAACGGAATAAAGATAGTTTTAGAAACACACCTAAGAACCGCTACTCGTAAAGAGATAATAAGCATATTTAAACTTCGTGTCATATCCGTACCGCATTTTAACAGCGGTGGACAGTATTTTAACAGCGGCAATACCAGTGTTGTATACTACGTGGGTTAGTAAAATAAAAAGAAACGGCAGTGTCATCTGTTCATAACCAAAGCACGTCTATGTCTTCCTATATCACCACCCAAGATCTACGCTTCCTTTACCGAGGATAAGTCCATGCTCCCATATAGTTTAAAGAAAACTACTGCAGCTAGCCGAGGATAAAATTGCAGAGAACCAGCACACTGCGAACTTCTGGAATTAACATGGGAGATGCATCAAGATAAGCCTACAGCAACGGACGGAGGAGGTGACTGCCGCAAACACCCTAGAGTTCCCCTCGCACAAGCCCTTGACGAACCCCACAGGGTGTGATGGGCATTAAAATCTCCCAACAGAAGAATTGGTGTTGGGAGAGCGGACAAGAGATCACGAATGTCCGCGTTAGCGAGGGGAGACGATGGAGGTGAATACACAGAGCAAACAGAAAAGAAAAAGCCAGGTAACTGTAGTTTAACGGCAACAGCTTGCAAGTCGGACGTAAGAGTGAGAGTTTGAAAATGAACGTCGTTACGCACTAATAACATGACACCTCCATTAGGAAGGAGTACCCTCCTCCGGCTTAAGATCGTAGCGAACCGGAGTATACCCTCGGAGATCAAAAGGATCGTGAGGGGGAAGCTTAGTCTCCTGCAAACACACGACCATAGGTAAATGGGAACGCAATAAAAGTTGCAGATCCGCCCTATGCGATCGTACACCAAGTAAATTCCAGGTCAGGATAGCCATGAATAAAAGGGATAAACTTCTTACTTAGAAGGGCGGCTCAAAATCACTTTTTGCTTAACCTTGGGGCTCGGGCTTTTTGTATGGAGTTGGTCAGACTCCATAGGCTCCCCGAAGAGAGGGCCCACGTGCTCAGTCCCAGAAACCGATTCAGGTGCCGAGAATCGGTTCTGGGTGGCAACGGGTGAAGGGGGCCGCTGAGTGCGGCTTGTCTCAGGAGCGTCCTGGGTGCCTTGTGCCTTTCTTCTCGGTGCCTTGTGACTTCATAACCTTTGGACCAACTTTAGATGGCTTTATAACATTGGCTTGAATGGACGGCCGGATGGTAGTGGCGGTCAGTGCAGTCATGGTCTAAGTTTGAGTCTCGGCATCCTTCTGGGGTACTGGCGAGGCAAAAACAGAACTGAATGTTCCTGATCGCAGGAGCGAAGGTTGGCGCGCATGGTAACGCCTTCGGGCTTCGGCGAAGGAGAGTTTCTCCTTTACCCGGATCGCCTTCTCGTCCAAATACCGCGGACAGTCGGTAAATGAAGCAGAATGAGACCCTTTGCAATTAACGCAAATGGGGGCTGTTGAACAGGTACCTTCGTGTGAGGGCTGGCTACATATTGCACAGATGTTAACAGCACTCTTACATGAGACTTGCGTATGCCCAAAACGTTGGCATTTGAAACAACGCAGAGGTCTAGGAATATAGGGCCTCACCGCAATACGTTCGTACCCTGCTGTAATGCTCGTGGGCAGATCGACGCCATCAAATGTTAGAAAAAGGGTACGAGTCGGTACCAATGCTTCGTCGCGTTTGGTCTGCACTCGATGCACTGCTGTCACCTTCGGATCTGATAGATATTCGACTAGGTCCTCGTCCGATATACCATCGAGGCTATGCGTGGTGACGACGCCTCGACACGAATTCAAGGTGCGGTGCTTCTCAACACGGATGGGATAACCGTGGAGAAGCGTAGCGCGCAACAAGGTATTACTTTGCTGATCGGACTTTGTACTAATAAGGAACCATTCCGAAGACGAGTGCAGGACTGAACCGGACCAGCAATAGAATCAATGCCCTTCTGAATGATAAAAGGGTTCACCTTCTCGAAAGATTGTCGTTCCTCAGTTCGTGTAATGTCTAAGTAACAACCAGATGACGGTGGTGCTAATTCTGTTACCAAAACTTTTCGGCGCTTATTTGAAATAATGGAGGAGGTGGTCTCCATAGCGAAAGAAATCCTCCACCATTGCAACCGTCTCCGACCTCGGGCTCTGACTTCCCGGACGTTACCCCGGCTTGGGTGAGTGGCCTATCTATACCTATCTCACTCCAGGGTCACACCTCCCAGAACATAGACAGAGGGACCCAATCGCCGTCAGAAGCTCATGCAATGGCGCCCCCGCGGGACTGCAGTTGAACAGCGGATACGAACACATACCCTACATGACGATTCCGGGTGGTGGGGATGACACTCACCCAGCTGCGCACCCAGTGCGCGGGTATCCGTCAGGCTGTGTCCACGGAGGATTAAAATAAAATGTAAAAGTGTGTGGGCGTTTCGCATGCAAGGTAGGCCGGCGAAAAAGGAAAAAAAGATGTGTTAATGAATGGACGTGGGGCGAAATGTGCGTAATAGAAGAGAAGTAAGAAACGATGGCGAGGGGCGTCATGTAATGAAATGCATAGAACTCACGAGAGCCTACCTTCGAGTCCCCCGGTCACGAGGACGAACCCACCTCGACCGGATGAGGGTGGAAGGATGATGGCGATGAAAGGCTCGGGAACCCCCGGGTACGCCAAACCCGTACTCGCATAAGGTGAGCCACTGGGGGGAAGCAACATGGAGCATTATATGAACGGGGAAAGGACAGAAATGATTTTGGCATAAAGAAGAGCCAAAGGGAGTTCAATTGCACGTTGGATGTATGAAGAATGGTTTCCTAATCAATGTAGCCTTCATCATGGAACATTTAGGACAAAAGAGCAGCACCTAAGGGAATCTGGTAGCTTTAGACCATGGCTGTATGATACAGGGTGCAATAGATCTGTAAAAACTGTGCCTTTTGAAGAGCAAGTTCTTAATAGAATTGCGGAAACACCTAGAGTTAGTAGATGCCAATTTGCACTCGAAATGAGTGTGCTCATCCTGATGTGTGGAGAGTGGTACATGAACAGCAGCTGCATCCCTACCGTCTGTACAAGGTTCAAGCTCTTCAACCAGCTGATCATCAGCAAAGACAGGAATTTTGCCAATGGTTGTTGCAGAAGTGTGATGCCGATCCACGTTTTACACAGTCAATTTTATTCACTGACGAAGTGCAACTTACCAGAGATGACTAACTCCAGGTTATCATTGGCATTACTGGGCTGAAGAAAATCCTTGGCTTTTCATTGAGAGAAGACACCAGCATTGGTTTGGAATAAACCTCTAGGGAGAGATAATCTCAGATTCGCTTATCAGACCATATCTATTACCTGGGAGTCTAGATGGGCAGAAGTAGCTCACCTTTCCATGGAATTGTTTGCAGAAATGTTAGAATCTGTTCCTTTAAGAATAAGGCAAAATACGATGATCCAAAATGATGGCACTGCACCAAATTTTTTCCTGGGAATTCGTGAGCATTTGGATACTGTATTCCCAAACAAATGGATCGGTCATGGTGGTCCCAACCCCTGTCCACCTTGATCCCCAGATCTTATACCATTATTGGACTTCTACTTGTGGGGGCACTTGCTGTGTTTCTGCTTGTGGATTAAAATCTCCCATACGGCAAGTTGTAAAGGATGGTTTACTTCTTTTAGCAATTCAGAGTTTGTGTCAATTTTGTGGTTGGCTTCCTGAAAGTATACTGCAATGGTTGATTTGTCTGTCTGTTTATATTTTATGTTCCAGATGTGTTCTTTGGTGCGGAACACAAACACAGGGTTATGAACTTTGAAATCCTGCCTCCAGACATCTATATCAAATCCATTACACCATCTACCAGAGACCGGAACGAAGATGACACCAGTGCTGCCAGTTGACCTACAACTGATGATGGAAGTGAAGGCTTCTGAAACATATCCTGTATTTAACAGAGTAAGTGAAGCAAGCATCCCAAATTATTTAACCTTGCCTTCACTGTTAAAAAAAGCTTCTAAATAAATTAAGCTGTTACAGATTATGAAACAGTCTAAATTAAATAAGTCAACGGTGGTGGTGGTCATTGTAGTAGTAGAAGAAGAAGAAGAGTGAAATTACAAATTACACATGATGGCCTACTATGACAGTGCTTGGTAATTCCGGCTATGGTGGGGATTTGCACCCCTTTGCCAACACCCATGAATATTCACAGCTTTTAACTTATTAATTTGTTTAATGTCTTTATGTTCACTGAGATTTGAGGCCGTCAAGTGCAAAACTCGCCTTATCCAGGTAAAATGAATTTTCAGAAAATGCAAAAAACTAAAATTAGGCAAACTGCAGAACATTTGAAAATTCTTTTAATGTAATAATGTCCGGACTAGACGTTTAAAGATGCATGTATTCTAAAGAAAATCAGTCTCAAATAATATGGCGGTAAATCAAAATTTAATTTCGGATAAGGCGAGTTTAGCACACAACGGTAGTAGATTTGGTGAGTTTTGGTGCAAACGCAATACTAAATTACAACTAGGTGCAAACATTTTCATTTTACTTTGCAATATTTGTGTTTGACAACGTTAATAAATGACTTCTTGCAATGTTTGTATAATTATAACCATTTCTGATTTCATTTTAGTTAAAATAAATTTTCACAATTTTTTCACCAATTTCGCATAAGGATGTCAATGAATCACTCCTTTCATAGTTTTGCTCACGAAAATTGACCAGTTTTCATATCACACACATTAATGACTTGTAAAATTTATATATTATGTTTAAAATGTAATACCAATAACTAATGTTCAAAAACAAACATATCAAATTCTAAGTTCTCCTTCCTCACTGTCCAAGAAACTTTCACAAACAGCATCTACTTCTTTACCGTCATTGGCAGTATTGCTTTTTAGATATTAAAATACAGGCCTTCATTTTCCTCCCAGTTATCACCAAAAGTTTTTAATACATTTTTCACATCTTTAACTTTTTCCTCCTTTACTTTTACGACTACATCTAAATTCCTTGCAATAAGCATTTCTAAGGTTTTGCCTCGCTTCAGAATGGTCTTGCCTACACACATATCGTCCTGATAATTTGCCTCACCTTTCACTAGAACGTTGCCTTAGGTAAGATGTAAAATAATATGTTAGATGCCTTTAATTTAAAATACCAGGATCCTGGTGACTTCACTGTATCCTTTGCAGCATACTTCCAATCTTGTACAAATACGTCTATCCCTAGTCTGATTACCTTTCCATGATTTTTATAGATTTCAAAATATTCTTCAGGTCTACTGACAAGTGTTTCTCATTCTTATTTCTTTCTGTATTAGCCCGAAAACACGATCAGGAGGGATGAATGAATGGCCAGGAATAGGAAAGATCATTTCTATCACCTACATGTTCTGCAGTGCGTTGAATAGCAAGCCATTTATTATACATGCCTATCATAGTGTTGTTTTTATTCTGCCCACAGCAGCCATTTGCAAATAGCCTGACTTTCTTAACTCCAGAAAAATTGGATTTGCACAAAAGACTGGATACTAATGACACAATTTCATTTGAACCTTTAGGACGTTCATTTTCTGTCCAAACGGAATTACAAACATTCTGATTTGTCAATGTTGTCTTGGATGAACCCTGCACAATGGAGAAGTTATACATGTATAACTGCCTGCTGTAGTATGTTGCTTGATCCTGTACTTTTGAAGTACTATATTTTTCTGACAGTCAAATGAAAATGTTGCTACTTTATCTTCTTTCAGGAGATCAAAATATGCCTTAGCTCTAAGTTTATGTATTCATTTAGCTATCAGCAAATCAGAACGTTTAGTTTTATCTGTTTCCAATTTTATTTTCTTGTCATAAGAAAGACAAAGTGAGCATACGTCAGAAATAGGGCTTTTGAAGCCTATATTAAATTTTGCATTAAAAATATTACGAAAGAAACTCTTAGACACTTTCAGTGAATTAGATGCTTCTGCATTATACATACGTCTCATTTTATTAATGCTTAATTCCCTTGGTAAGTATTGCCATGTTGATGATTTGCTCCTACAATAATGGACGTCAAGTACTTTAAACTTCTGTATGTATTTAATTACAGATTCTCTCTTATTACTACTTTTTGTGACACCCTGTCTCCATCTCGGAATTCCTTTGGCGCCACTTCATTTTCAAGGTTTCTTTTGTACTCTGTCTTTTGATATTTGCAAAATGTCCAGAAAAGTTTTCTGACACACCTAAACTGGCAGACCCAGTACGCGTTTCACGTGACACTTTGTTGTAAAACCATTCCTAGAATCGTCTTTGACTGCATGCTGCCGTTTAGGTATATCAGTAGAATAGTAAGTCAGTCTTGTTTAATGTTAGAGCTGCAGCTGTAGAAGACTTCGTGGAATTTCCTTATGTCCTTCTGTGTCAAGTTACTGTATTGGAATGACTTGCTGTTGTGATTGCAGGCAGGAAAGCGGGGGCCAAGGCTTGCTGAATACCTTTAACAATAGAGACTGTATTGTAAACACATCTGCTTATTCCTATATGAGTCATATCTGTCAACAATAGAAGAATACTACTTAATTGTAGTTCGATCATACATACAGTTCCCTCTTCTCTCTTTCATGTTTTGATTCATGGGATGCCCGTTTCCTAGTTCTACCCTTTCCACCAACTTCGGGATATCAGAGGACTTCATAATAACACGTCTGCACCTTAGACTAGTCAAAACTAAACTAAAAACAGTTGGAATCACGCAGGACTGCCAATGTAGGGAAACAGAGAAGCGAAACTACTATATTTCTTAGTGCTGGATAAGACGAGCTTTGCTCTTCACACAGCACAATTGTAGCGGAACAGTATTGGATAAGGCAAGTTTTGCTCTAAATTGCAAGATGGATTAGACGAGTTCTGCATCAACTGCCACCATGGATTTGAAGAGTTTTGCATTGAACAGCAGTTTTTGGGGCTCTCTTGAAGGTGTATTAGATGAGTTTTGTTCAAACCTAAAGTCACCAGTTTGTAGAGAACTGCAAGTAGTATTGAATCCCACGTCTAACTCAATTTTTTTAATTTTTGGATAAGACGAGTTTTGCACCTGACTGCCTCATTTTGTAATTCTTGTTTTGGTCTATCACAAAAATTGCAAGTATCACTCATTCGTGGAACAAAACCAAGATAGATTCTGAATTTAAAATATACTGGTAAAATGATTGGGAGACATTGTTAATTTTCAATGAGTTATTCACAATTAGTTCATACATTTCAGAAATATTGCAGTTTATAAGCAAGTATTTTCTGTGTTGGCTTTTAGCTCTACTGTTTTCTTGATAATGCAAGGATGCTATCACGTGTTCTATTTACCTTAACTGACCACTACGGTTGGCTTCCATCTGTAGCATAACTTCTCTGATGTTAGCACAGACCATATACAATTATGCTGTTCACCCACACCCGTCCACCCACTACATATATGGACCTTTTTGTAAAAAGGGGGGGGGGGTTATATATTTCTGGTGAAATCTTGACAGCAAAGTTTTGGGTGAAATACAATACTTCCCCTATTTGCTATACGTAATAGAGAAAGTAAAAAGAGAGAGCGTTAAATGAGGAAGAAATGGAACCAAGACGTTCTAGTTGCACAGGTTTGTAGCTCTAATTCACGAGCAAAGATAACGCACTGGATTAGGTAATTTATTCAGACAGGCATACTCCAGATTTCCCTTTGCCCATTTATTTTACTGCTAAATAATATGTATTTTCTCAGTATTCTTCCCCATGAAGAAAATGAAAATACATTTCATTTATGTATGACATTCTGATCTTTTCAAACTGTTGTTTAGATCATGATCAAATGTAAATTTCATATTTGTTCTGGTGGGAAAGTCCACATACATCACAGCCATAGAGAAAGGTTTTCTTAAGTAAATGACAGCTCCCTTGTAACATTTTTTTTTCCAAACAATTTCACAAGCTGTGTTTGTATATGCAAGATGAAATATGGCATTGTCAAGTAAAAGGTTATGAATGGAAGGGGTAATAAGAGGCGCTGTTTAGGACATTTTAGAGGAAAGAGATAATGAAACATAAATGTGTTTCTGACATTGAGGTAAGTGAAGATTTACCTTCTAGCTCCATTGGACAAAATACAACCAATAACAGAGCCAGTCCTACACATGTAAATAATCAGTCTTATGAAAATGGTTTTATAGAGATGCCATCAGATGATGCTGACAATGTAAACCATCCATTCAATTATGCAGAACTACCAGGTACTAAGCACATACCAGCTAATGATATCTCCATTGATTTTTTCAATCCTTGTTTTCAATGTCCAACTTCTTCCAAATATGGTTGCTGAAACCAACAGGTATGCTAACCAATTTCTCCAAATTTCAGCCAGTGTATCACACCATTCTAGGATGAAACAGTGGGTAGAAACTACAATGGCAGAAATGACAGCCTTGTAGCTGTATTACTGTACATGGGAATTATAAAAAAAAAAAAAACCACAATATACAATTACTGGTCATGAGCATCAAACGGGTGTACACTTTGGTTTTCTCCAACATTTCCATATAACAGATTTCAACTACTTCTCAAATTCTTACATCTCACTGATAAATCTAAACTTTCTCCTCCAGATACTCCTTATAATACCACTGGCATATTTTGGGTATTGGATGACAATGCCAATAATGTATTTAGACATCACTTTACGTACCATCAGGAACTTTCGTGTGGACAAAAGTCTTGTGGGAACCAAATCCCATTCACAGAACTGCAGTATCTGCATAATAACCATAACTACAAATGGGGAGTGAAGTTATGCATGCTGTGTGAAACTCAGTAGTGAATTACTGCATTGGTTTCTATGTGTATTGTGGTAAAGGAACAGATATTGACAAGGCAGATATAATATAGCATGGTTTAGGATAAGCTGTCATCATTAGACTCTTGAAATTTGGTAATTACTTAAAAAATCAATATCATAACTTCTGACAATTTTTTCTACATCAGTTCCCCAAACAGAAAAGCTGTATTCTGTTCGCACATTTTTAACTGGCACAATCCGTAGAAACAGAAAATTCCTTCCTTATCGCATACTTTTAAAATTCTCAGTAGGGCAAATCAGCTTCTTTAGAAAAAATATTCTGCTTTTTTGTGGCTTCAGGGAGAGGGAAAAAAAATCATAGAAAAATGCAGTTCTTCATTTGCAACCACTTCTGACAAATTAATCCATAACTAGGCAGCAATAAAAAAACACATCATATGATTTTAAACTATAATAAATTCATGGAAGGTGTAGATTCATAAGATATGATGATTTAAGTATATTTAGATGTAAGAAGATCAGTAAAACTTTGGAAGATGGTTGCTTCCAACATAAGTGGTAGCTTGGAGTTAAATTCTTATATATTGTACGAGGACAGCCTCCCACCTAATTCAACCTATGACCTGCCTGATGTTCAATTGCTCGATAATTAATTGACCACCCCAAGAGTGGATGCAAGCAAGATGTGCAAGTCCTACCAGCCCTTGTGTTCAGTATGCTTCCTGTGCTGCAGTTTATGATGTGGAAACTCTAACAGACATTGCAGTGTCTGCTCCCAAAAAGAAAAAAAAAGCAACACACAAGATGAATACGAGCTGACTGCAACCTAAATTATGTGTAAAATTACCTTCATTTATGTGTATGCCTTTTAGTTTTTACGTTATTTTTATTATTACTTGTTCAATGCACACGAGTGAGCTTTTTAGTTGTTTTTTTTCGGTTTCCAGGTTAAATTAATTAATTTTTTGTATTTTAAATTTAAGACACCTGACAAACACTTTGCTGGTTATAGTGAACAACTAGGAGTATTTCACTTCATTGTACTGAATTTTCTGTCTTGTAAGGTTCTGCATGCTTTATCATTGATTCTTTTAGGGGTTTAAATTCTCGTTTTTCATATTTTAAAAATACTGAAGAGATTATTCATCTACATGACTATTATGCAATAGGAGGCAGTATTTACTGTATATTGAAAGAAAAAATTAAGCTATGTTACTTGGTTATCATTTCAACATTAATATTTTAAAATCCTGCATTTTGCTCCTACATTGCCTGGCACTTATAATGTACTAGTTTGCTCTGGCTGGTGCTGGAAGTTCTAAAGTAATCAATCTACTCATAGAATTACAAAAGAAAAATCTTACCTTAGGCATTTCAGAAGTCCCATGGACTTGCTGCCGGCCACACCACAATGAGAAACTGCCAAAATTTGTGATGCATTTCGAGCAGAAAGCATTGTTAGCTTTCTTCTATGATGTGGCAAGATGCTTTTGCATGTAGTATGGCTGTCAGTTCCTCTTGGGGATGCAATTTTGGGCACACAAACTCTTTGTACATGAAATCCATATGAGGAGGACTGAAGTCTTGTTTTTACCACTTCTAAGGGGCATGTTACTATTGCCCCAACAGTTCCTGCAACACTGAATTTTAAACTTAAGTTAGCTTCTGTACACCAATCCAGTTCCAATTCTATAAAGTATAAAAGTGGGTAAATATATGCAAAGCTGCTGGTGTGACATTCAGATAAATGTTCTTGAAATTCACAATATACACTAATCTCCTTATTAATTGTGCTATTAACAGCTTTTATCACAATCCTGGTTAATAACAGTGGTTTGTTAACCCGTAGTTGTTGCTAATTGCTGGTTAAACAGAATGTGCCATACTGCAAATGAAAGATAACTCCTGCAATCTGATTTACTATAATACAATACACGCTTATTGAATGAATTAATGTGTTAGACTTTCACAGTTTATATAACGGGAGATACAATGAACTATAAAACACTGGACAGGTGTTGCCCAATGCTGCTGCAATCAACGAAGGTCACACTCCTGACAGTGGCTTTGCTTTGCTCTGCAGCATTGCGTTGACCGTGATGTAGTTGAGTTGTTACAAGTTATTTACTATTGTATCCTGTATTTAGTCACAATTATCGCTGAGTATATGTTTACTATTGCGCAATGTGTATTTAAGTATGGTTCGTACGTGTTAACGGTTAGCTCAACAAGCGCAAATATGATTTGCAGAACGATTCCTGGGTGTAAAGGTTCCAGGCCATACAACAATCCATATAATAAATTTCAGACCACAGGTAGTGTTCAGTCTAAGAAACTTAAGACACAGCATAGGGTTATTACTGCAGAAACATTAGATGACATCAGTGATTGTTTGGAGACTTCCCCCAGAAATTGCTTAGGCATCTTTCACAACAGGCAGGCATTTTGTAAGGCTCTGTGCAAAGAGCTACTAAACTGTTGAAGTTAAAACCATATAGAAGAACTGTGGCACATGCCTTTCAACCATGTGATCCAGTACATAGGCGCACATTTTGTGAATGGGGTCTCAACAGTGTATACAATGGCGAACCAGAACCATATTTAATATTTTTCTCGGACGAGGCCTGATTCCACATTCATGGATGTGTGTTCACAAAATAATTGTTATTGCAGCTCTGACAAACCTAATACTGTTAATGAAGTAGCCCCCCCACGGCAAAAAAATTGATGTATGGCAAGCCATGAGCGGAAAACAAATTATAGGACATATTTTTTCCAAGTCAACAGTTGATGTCCCCACATACGTCAATATAATTTTGCCCCCGGCGGTTTTTAGAGAACTGACAGATAGAGAGCATGCCGTTGCCTGTTTTCAATAAGATTCTGCTGCAGCCCATACAACTATTATTTCAATGAGAACAACTGAACGTGTATTTCAGGAGGACAGAATTAGTAATAGAGATTTGTGGCCCCCTTGGTCCCCCGATCTAACCCCCTATGACTTTTATCTCTGGGATAAATTAAAACAAAGTGTACCAAAAAAACCCAGATATCCTGGAAGAATTAAATCAAAATATCCATCAGGAAATTGCCATTAGTTTTGGAACCCGAACTACAGCAAGTAATGGATAGCTTCTTAAAGAGGCGCCAAAAATGTATCAAAAATGAGGTGGCCAGTTTCAGCACCTCCTTTCGTAATGTGGTAAGTAACGCCTTTAAACACAGCTAAGGAAATTTTTGTATAGTTGCATCAGTGCCACTCTATGATAGCCGCAGAGGGCAATGCACACCACCATTGCAAACCAGAAAACCACTGTGCAGCCGCTTCATAGTTCATTGGGTCTTCCTGTAGATAGTTTTGGATAGCATGATGTGTCTAGGAACATTAAGTACACTTACTGTTGATAATCGTTGATATGGTTTTTACAGGTTACGTAGCCATGCATTTGTAAAAATTGAACTCTATGAGGGTTCTGCCATTTGTTTAGTTTTCTAAATGACTTTGAAATAGTTTGTGTGCATTCCGGTATACTTGTTTCTGGAGATAGTGAGAATAGCATAGCTAAGGTCTACTACTGTCATTTGTGAAAATATATTTGGCATATAGTATAGGTTGCATAAAATTATTGGTAAATTTTCACTGTGGCAGAGCAGCTTAGAATTTGTCTCAATCCAAACACACGCTAACATGCACTTTGCTCAGGCTGCTGTTAAAAACATCCAAAACTGAGTAGAGAAAGAATGAAATGGTATACAAGAGGAACAAGCATATTATTTTATTTCTGCCATGTATTATAGGTATAGAGGTCCTAGCCATGAAGCTTACTCCAATGCATTGATATTTGTGTCTAGATGAAATTCATCTAAGTAATGTCAAGGACATTTAGATTGGGGGAACAAAAAAGGAACATACATCCTGGAAGTAGCGTAATATTGTTAGTTATTATTACACAGCATAACAAAATAAAAAATAATGCAATCTTAGCAGTTTTTCTCAAAGTGAGTAATTTTCCAAATTCCTCATCCCTCTCTTAAAGTAGATTTTCCAGGTGTCTCATTCCTGTTATATAAATACTGTTTCAGCACTTTGTACTCACAATTGCTAAAAAGGGAATAATATAGGGGTTTCACTACATGAGGACATTAAATTATATAAGGTTTTGCTGTCAATATTTATTTCATGTAGAATAATGCAAAACTACTAACTGTAATAAATGCTCACTTTAGAACAAAAGCCATAATAATAATAATAATAATAATAATAATAATAATAATAATAATAATAATAATAATAATAATAATAATAATAATAACAACAACAACAATAATAATAAAAAAGTAAGGCTAAATATTATCTTGCATAGGATTTTGCCATTAATAAATGTTATATAGATTTGGGTAGAAGCATGTTGGGGGATTTCAGAATATTAACTTACACGAGGTTTTGTTTTTCTCATATGGTTAGTGGAAAATTAGGGCATGATATTTTGAAATGTTAAGCTATTCCGGTTTCGCTGTTGATACATTATTTGATATACCTATGTACTTTGTATGGATTATGTGCAAAATAGGTTAGGTGCTTTTAGAAACGCTGGATTAACATTGGCTGCATTAGATAACATATATCTAAGCCTTACTTTATGTATGATAATAAAATAAAATGATCAGAAAAGTATAGCCAATAATAATGCTGGAAATATTACACAGCAGAAACATTAAACAGAAAATAAAGCAACCAGTGCAACTCTAAGGGCTTGTATTACAATCTCTGGTTAAGGTTCTGGTTAGATGCTAACTGGAATCAGGTCCAAATTATTTTATTACAACCTTCAGTTAACAGCTAACTGGGAGTTATTCTTAGGAGTTAACTAACTGCCATCTTGGATAGTGGTTAGGGTACTGTACTAACTTGGAGGTGACCGCTCTGATTGATATTCAATAGCCATTCCAAGATAAAATATTCAATCAACATTTATATAATTGATAAATACTTAGGAGGAAAGCCAAAATAATTGCACTTCAAAGAATAATTTCCGGAGTTGGTATGAGGAGGAAGTTTGTAAATGTTATAAGACAGTTGAAAGTTGCACTGGTTTCCTTATTTTCTATTACATTTTTGTTGTGTAATACATCCAACATTACTCTTAGGCATATTAGCTCATTGTTTTACATTTTTTTAAAAAAAAATGTGCACGGTAGTAATATATGCTTAGATGCAATGCAATGGATATTATCCAAATTTTTGTAAAAGCATCTAACCTATTCTGCAGGTAACCTTTACAAGGTAAATGAAGAGTGGAACTTTAACCTTATATTATAATATGTCCTATTTTGTTGCAGAACCTATAGGAAGTTGATAGCAAAAATCCATATATTTCAACACTAATCTATACGAGTATATTAACAACAAAATCCTGTGTAACATAAGCTTTCCAACTTTTGTTTGTAGAGTTTTTTCTTGTAAACATAACCATTTGAAGTTTAGTATTTTATTTTCACATTAACCTACCCCAAGTGTGTTAACAGTAAAGCCAATATAATTTAGTATTCTGAAATGTTTTAATCTGGTGAAAGCCCTGCATTATTCCTTTGTAGCAATGCTGAAAATGAGGTGCAGAGTCATTAATTATATAATAGGAATATGATCTCCGAAAAATAAATTCAAGGAGAGGGTTAAGGAAATTGGAAAATAAATCAGGTTAAAAAAAAAATTATTATGTCTTAGGTTCTTACACACTTACGCTCTATAAGAATTTCTAGTAGCATCAAAACCTCTTCCTGAGTGTATATCTAATTCAAATAACCTTCCAACACTATTTCTTAAATGTAATCCGCAATAATTTTAGTAAGCCTTACAGCTAATACCTCTGTACCATAAACACCTGGCAGAAATAATAAGTACAATATCTGTGCATCATGTATAACCTTTCATTCCTCCTGTTCTAAAGTTTCAAATGTTTTAACAGTAACATTAATAAAATACAATTGGGATGTTCAGAATCAAGACAGAGCCCGTTCATTTCTGGTACTACAGTGAAAATTTACCAACATATTCCCATATATACCAAATCAACCTTTCCATTAACCTAAATAAACTATACTGAAAGAAACCCTGTATAACTTAACACTCGAAATGCCCTAAACTATTTTCAAACTATGCAATGCCTATAGCTGCGGCATGTCACAGTATTTATTTGTGTTAGATATTTAGAACTTCAACACACCATAAATACAATTAAATATTTTTCATGAATCTTCCACATCAGGAATAATCACAGAACCTAAGAGTTCTGATAAGTCATTACTGCCAAGAACAAATTTATTTAAGTATATAAAATAAATTACATTTCACCTGTGACAGAGAAAGTGCATGAGAAGAAACCATTTTGTGTATTTAAGAATATCTTCTGAAGTTGTACTGACAAATTTATTAATCATATGTTATTTGTTTGGACCTTCCAATATTGTTTTATAATACTGGGACTTTATCATTGTAAAATTTCGATATTTCTATTACACACACATGTGATAGTGCAAATTAGGCATGTGACAATTTATGTGTATTAGGCCTGTTAAAATCTTCCATATGAAAGTCAATTGAAATAGTTTTAGAACCAATTAAAAAAGGCCACATCTGCATACTGAAAAAAGAAAGAAAAAATAAGTTTTTCTACTTTTTTTGTTCAAATGGATTTATTATGCAAATGTTGTTGTATTTGAACATAAACCAGAAACATTTTATTACATATTCTTGAGAACAGAAATATTCTGACCAATAATAAACACAAAAGTAACATTCAAACCAAGAACATATAACCAGAAAATCCAACAGTAAAGACCAGTTCATTCCTCCTACCAAGAGTTGGTTCTGGCAACAGTTGCAATGTCAGTATCATTAGACAAAACACACTCATCTGAAACATCTGGCCACACAAAGATAGAATTTTCAATGTAAGTTTTCTAGTGAACTTCACATGTTTGTCTGTATCAATAATATTTGTAATTTGTCCAACATACTACTTCAGTATTTTCTTTGTAATGAATCTGACAGGACCCAAGCATCAACCTTTTTTTTGCAAGACTGAAGTTTCCATATTACTATTAAATGAGATACCATGAGTATTAGTAGCAGTGGATACCTCAGAATTACTAACATTGTTTTCATGCAATGGCAAACAAATGTGACCTCCTGTAAATGGTGAATTTGAACTCTCAGAGATGTGATGCAGTATTTCAGTGTATTTCACATAATGCACTGACAATGTTCCTGGTACTTTCTCAACATCTCGTCATTCTTCAAGGCCAAAGATGAGAAACAATTTCTTCTGACGTAACATATAAAATGTGTAGTGAATACGATAGAAGCAAGGTCTGCAAACGTTTTGACATTGGAGACATCTTTTTATCTTGTAGGACACTCAACCATACCATTTTCTTGATGCCACCTCCAATACTATCAACTGCACCCATACCATAAGCTGTTTCAAAATACCTCCAGTCAGCAGAATGTCCAAAATCTTCCCTATTGTGCAGTAGACTTTCCAAAATAAATATACTTTTGAACTAAGATGCTGCCCCATCTGTCCAGTAATGGCAATAAGAAATCTTGGCAATCAGACAGAATAAGCCTATGAGAGGTAGGAACAGCAAACTTATAGGGAAACGAAACACAAAAATGAATATTTCATCCACCACGTTAGTTTATTTGTGATCAGGAATAAATAACATCGTTCTTTAAGCCACCAGTGTAAATAAAATTGCAGTTTCCAAACTGCTCTTTAATTTCTAAAAAGACAGAACGAATAACTCAACTTGGGATCACCGACTTCGGGTTGGATATCAACCCTAGATCAACTTGGGTCTCGACACAGGGCAATGGGGGAAATCGAGTTTTCCCTCTGGTGAATGTTGCCAGTAAAGTGATGTACAGGAGCCAAAGGAGTAAACGAAAATGAACACCAGGAAGGAGTGAAGCCAGCAAGCCCATGTTAAAAAAGCAGTTGAAGACCAGCTAAATTTTCTGTTCAAAATCCATCCTGAAAGTTTCGTCTTCGACTGCGAAATGAAGATCTGGACTGAGGTGTGGAGAAGGCGAGAATGCCTTTCAGTGCTAGAAATTAAAGCAGTTTTCTCGACAGAGAGCTTAAAGGTGTTTTCGACACTCCCAAGTGTATAGACAGTCAAGACACTGCTGGAGTTGGCATTCTAAGAGACAAGTCCACCGGCAACTATAGTAAATGACGATATCATCCATAAACAATGAAGATAAAACACCAGTGAAAAATACTCCACTTAAGATTGATGGTAATAGCGAAAAGAGCGACGCTAAGTACAGAGCCCTACAGTACTCTGTTCTCCTTAGTAAAACCATGGAATAAAACCCGAATCCACTCGTTATAGCCTACCCTTTATGAGCTATGCCCCACTTATGGAGGGTACGAAGAATACCTTCTCTCCAACATGTATCATAAGACTGAAGGGAAGGGATAAGCGTTTTATTTATTGGGCTGTTCAAAGTGACCTTCTTTCATTTGCGCAGGGCTCGGAGATTTTGGTCGGATCCCGTCGTGGCCCATAGACCCCTCGGAGGTAAATGCTCCGCATTCAGCAGGTGTTGGAAGAGATTATAGAGCCAAGAGTCGGTTTATTGTGGCAATTGGTGGGCAAACACTCTGCCGTTTGTGACTCGACCCAGGAGCACCCTGAGATACAGACCTCTAAGGAGGTTAGACAGAGTGATGGACTGGCTGGCTTTAGATGTCTTAGTGCTGAAACTCAATTTGGTTTGAGTGTAGCTTTAGAAATGGTTAGGGTCAATTTTCTAAGTGTATCATTAGCAGAATCTTAACAATTTCAAACCGATTTTCATTAAAAGGTTCAGCCTGTAACTACAGATACACTTAGTTACTACTTAGCCGTAATGATAAGCTTGCCTTAACCGGGAGCTGTTGGATGACTTTCATCCAAATATTGCGCACAGTTAGGAAACGAGGAATTTACACAAATTGGTACATAGGTACAGCCACATTCCCTGCCATGATGAAAGGCTTATCACATGAAGCATAGATGGAAATAGTGCTCTTACAAGAAATCAGTGTGCTCAAACCGTTGGCATTTAAAGCAGCTTACGGACTTGGGATGTAAGGCCGCACACCTACATATTCATACCCTGCCTCAATAATTTTGGGTAGACTGAGCTCTCAGAAGTGAGGAACAGGATACGCGTAGTTGCTAACATGCCGTCACTTTTCGCTATAACACGGTGTACTGAAGTAACCCCATGGCCGATAAGGTATCTGAGGATCTCTTCGTTCGACATGTAACAAGATGGATAGTGATTACATACCTTGAGGAGTCCAGGGTGATGTTTCTCCACAAGGACTGTGTAGCCTGCAGCAAGGTCTTTGTTTACTTTCCTCAGATACTCTCCAACAAAACGGAGCCATTCCTCAGTCACGTTAAGATTTAACTGTCCCAGCTATTACATTTACACCCTTTTGTATAATGAATGGGTTCACCTTCACAAAGAATGGCCTCTTCCGTATGTGTGATTTCTAAGTAACAAATAATTGACGGCGGGTAACTTCTCTTCAAAAACTCTACGTCGCTTTGTTAAGATGTTGGAGTAAGAAGTCTCCATGGCAGATTGCAACAGTCTCCAGTCTTGTGCTCTAACTCCCCAGGTATTACCCCGGCTTTGGATGGGTGACCAAACCAATGTCACCCCAATTCACACCTTCCGGTATGAGTGTGACTCAAGTGCCATCGAAAGTATGCAGCTCATGCAATGGCACCTCCACAGCACTGCAGTTGAACAGCGGATATGTACACAGCTCTACATGACAATCCAGGTGCTGTGGATGATACCTTTCACTGTCACCAGCTACACACTATGCGGAGCGAGTGTCACTCACACTGCGCAAAACGGAGGTTGAAACAAAAGAAAAAGAGAGAGATAAAAAAACCAGAAAAGGGCCAAACGCATGTGGACCAATGTGTGGCGTTCTGCACGTTAAGGCCAGCAAGGGAAGAATGAAAATGACGGTGACAGTGTGTATGAATGATATGGGCAAGACTAGGCAAGGAAATGCGATGAACGTTAAACAAAATGGTATAGAGTGTACGAGTCTTCCTTGCATCCCCCCTGATCACTATGAAGGAGAAACCATCTCGATCGGTCTTATGGTGGTTGTGGTACACAGATATGAGCTCCTATTTTGTGAATTAAAATCCTCGAAAGCAATAACACACTCAAGGGTGGTTATTTTGTGATAAAATGTGCAGCAGCAACAGTAATACATTTAATTGTATTACTCTTTAATTGGTGAACAAACAAACATGATCGAATATTTCAATTTTTATCCTATCAAGTCATGATTTATCATAAAAATATAAAACAACATTGTTTCCAGATTGTCACATTGGAGGCCAGTTCACCCATCTACAAAAACTCAATTTCTGGAAAACTTCCATTCCAATTTTGCCATCTCATTCACTTTAGTTTGTTTTCCTTGAATAACAAATATTTGCAGACTTTTCACAAGTGTCTACATGCCTCGTAATTCACACATGAGAATATTTGTACACTTTGTTGAAAGCGTAAAAGCCTTCCTCTTCAGCTCTGAAATGAATTGTCAGCACTTTAGATTCCCTCTTCCAATTTATAAATGAATGCAATAAAACTCTCATTCATATAAAAAGGAATGAAAAGTTGAAAAAAAGTTAGATTACTCAACAAAATTATGCTCACCACAGCTGCTGCTTCTTGTTGCAATGCAACAACATGCACTTCACGGTTGTTACCTATTTTGCAATACTTCTCGGTCTCAAAACTTTGCATTACTGCATATCTATAACAGTTAAATGAAGATACAGTCTCAGAAATTGTGAAACAAAGGTTTCACGGATATCACTGATGCCAAAAAATGGGGACCTATACATAGTTTATTGATCCTGCGGATCATAAAACTAACCTAAACATTTACTCTGATTTACTGAATGTATAGAATAAAACTTGCTTTTAATACTTATTCTCTTTCTCTGGCAAGTCATTTCAGTTATATGAAATGCACAATTTTTGTACTTTCATGGGTTACAACATGGAACCAAGAATGTTTTAAACAGAGTATAAACTACAACTTTAATTATTAGACGTATTTAAATGATAACCATCCAAATTGAAATTGAGCTTTTTATTCATGGATGCCCTTAACTACTATGGTTCTTAGCGTCCTATTACATACTGGGCGTGAAAGACCAGACATTTTGCCGAGGCCTCTATCAGGCTTGAGGTTCTTTTACATGCTGTAAATTTATGACATGGGACCACCGACTTTACTTTGCTTCCAAAGGAAGCCACACTAAGGATTTTTACACCCAAATAAGTCTACCATCCTCCACTGGGTTTGAACCCATGACCTCAGGAACTAGAGGCTAGCATGGTTTATCATCTTAAGCATGAAATTGCATGCTTTAACTTAGCATTTTCATATTTTGGTGGCATTGTTTTCTAAAATGGTCAAATCAGAAAATGATGCTTTTATTTAAAGAGATAGAAACTAGACTAGTTGAAAGAAATTTCAATCCTTGACTATGCTCAAAATTCCTTAAAATATGAAACCATGTAAAAGTGTCATGTTTCAAAGCTAGATATTTCCAATAGAAAATAAATTTAAAATCTTGAATAGACAACAAACTAAAGAATGTTAGATAACTGCAGTGAAAGTGACATTTTTGTTCAGAGAAATGGCCTTAAAAATATGTCCATACCAGCTGATGTGAGGTACTACCACTGTCAGGATCAAAGCAGTACATCACCCTGCTTCAACCCTCCTACCTTCATCGCAGATGCATTTAAACATACACAGGCAGTGGTGTACACCACATCTATATCAATATCACCTGGCTCTTTCAGAAATATTGCAAAAAAGAAAACAGAAAGGAATCTTCCAATTACTCTAAGAGGAGTGGGAGGAACTTTCAGTTCATGAATATTTATTGATACTGTTCCCTGTGCAGGAGATACAACAAGAGAGGATTTGTTTAAGGCAGTGTGTGGTGTATTAGAAAAGAAAAATCTAAACTTAAGAAACATACCAGTTGCAAAAGATGGAGCGCATACTGTAAAGTTTGATAGGTGGACTGAAATGACATTTCAAAGAATTGGGAGTTACTGAACACATTTCACTACATTGTACACCGGGAGGTTTTATGGGCCAAAGTAATACACACTGTGGATATCATTGTGAAAACAACAAATAGTATTAAATCCAACTCATTTCGCCACCAGTGTTTTCTTAAGCTATTTAAAACTTCAGAGATTCATTCTACAGATTAGATGTATCACATCAAAGTGTGATGGCTTAGTCGAGAGAAGATGCTAAAACAGTTCTTTGAGATACATGATGTAATCTGTGAGTATGTGTTACAACTGGTATGCTAATGTTGCCATGTAAGGTATATGCATTAACATTTTAGGGAACCGAAAATGTCAAACCTTGAAACTAAGATCGGATAAGTGATTTGCCTTCCTATTTGAACATTTAAATTGCTTGAATTGCGGTCATCAGGAAACAATCAATACATATGGTACACCTTATGATTGGTTATGGTGCAACCCTTTGTAATGATAGACATATGAAAGTCAAATTTACTTTAAAAACAACTCTACCTCTTCCATTGCCTGCAGTCTTTCATTAATGCCATATAATGTAATTAATGTAAAATATAAACAAGATCACAATTGATAGATGAAAACTAAGGTTCTCTGTTGAAAGTAAATGCTTGTGAATTAACATTACATGTGTGTGAAACTGTAATGCTCCAGTTCAAGTGAAGAATAATAATAATAAAAAAAAACTAATATAAAAACCCTATCAGTCTGTATTTATTTATTATACATAAATAAAATAAAAATTGTGTTACAAGAATTTTCTTTGTACTACACCGCCACTGTGGATTAAGAAACCCACCCTCCGAACCCATGTGTCATGTGAATGTTGGGTTGCATTCAAAGACGTTACCATTCCTGCAATCATGACAAATTTTCTGACTCCTGTTGTAGACAAAACTATTCAGGAAATGAAAGAAACACGTGATGTGATCGACAAAACAGTTGACAATAATGAATTGTCAGTAAATTATGCAAATTCTCTGAAGGCATAAATTGCTTCAAATTATATCAGAAATACCTTTATGTTAACTCTAGTTACCTAGAACTTCTTAAAAAGAGCACAGACGATTGTTCAATACAACTAAACCATTTGACTCAAAGTATTTCTTTGTTTGCATTTTGTACCTAAAGTAATTTATCTAATAGATGTACTCCAATTACATAATAATTCCCATTAGTTGCCTGGGCGTTAAAAGTATCAGTTTGGAAATCATGACTACTCTTGAAGTTATAAGCATGCATTCCCAATTAGTTTTCTTTATCTAGGTGTATTTTGATAAGAGAATATGATTTAAATATGTGCTACTAGGACTGAGATTTAAATTCAAGATGTTTCTAAAATATTTACAGTAAACTGATATGTGTGAAGATAAGTTTAATGGCAAATTAAATTAGTATTTAAACCTATGTTCATACAAAATCTTCGGATTTGAAGTAAAAGCTTGATAACAAAAAAACTGTTGATATATGAATTTTTATGGAAGTTGTTCCTCTTATTCGTACTGGATTTTAACACACTTTTAAAATCTCTCTGTTCCAGATATTGTATTCCAGTAGGAAGTAAAGGAGAGAGGACTTCAAATTTCACTAATAATTTTCTGAATTCTGAAAATCATCACTGAGCAGCACTGGTATAGTTTATTTACAGCATGGCATCAATGCAAGAGAAAGCAAATCTTTAATTACTGTTGTAAAACAATTTAGGCATCTGTTCCATAAAGATACATCTGATCCAAAGTCTTATCAGACAACAATTATTTACAACATTTTGAGCTATAGGCAGTGTGCAAAAGCAGAAAGGTTGGTGCATATCTGAATGAGCATTGAGAGTTTAGAAATGCCCTTGCTCGTACACTGTACAAATTCACTAGGCGTGCATCATGTGAATTGCATATGTCCTGAACAACAATATTTAGTGTCCCACAGAGTAACTGCGGTTATATGCATATTAAGGTATAGATTGTTCACCAATCCAGGCCAGTAGTAAAAATTCAAAGGACAGAAATTTGCTTGTTGAATCAGACATGGCAGTCCCATAGCAGGGCTTCCTCCTTCCCACAATATTTATTCTTGTGGAGCAATGTAAAGGACAGTGTGTATTCCACCAGGATACTTGACTAACACCTTACATGTATGCCTCACAGAAGCAGTAGCAACCATCACACAAGTTACACTGAAGCAAACCTAGATTGAGGCTGAGTATGGTTTGGATATTGTTCTCAACACAAAGAGAGGCCACATACAGAAATTTACTGATTTCTTTCTCTTTCAAGAAACATTTGATTTGAACTATTTATTAAAAGTGATAAAATTTTCTTCCTGTTTTTGGTTTTCTTTTAGAAAGCAATGGAATTCAGGGAAGAGTGAAGGGATCACCTTGAAATTATGTATTAACTGGTTTTGTGCATGTGAAATAAATGTCTTAAAATGTATAACTTAGGGGTATTTTTGTTTCTAACCCCCTTGCTTTATTTACATAGCAGCAGAGGTCTCCATGGCCATCCTCTTGGACCTGGTGCGACACTGGTACCTGCAGTGTGAGGGAATCAGGGTTTGACTTGCAAGGTCCCTGGTGACCAAATGAGGAGCTATTTGAATGAAAAGTGGTAGCTCTGAACTCTCAAACCAAGATTAAGACCTTGCAGATCACATGCCATTCCTATTTTTACTCTCCGCCCATGATGTCTGTGTGGATGAAGCAGCTGTGCAGTAGTTCTCATCCACTCAAGCTGTTGTGCCAAAGAGTATGGGTATCCATCATAAAATAACTCTTTAGTGGCGACATACATTAAATGGTTGCTTATTGTTGATGTTATGATTATTACATTAGTAATTTCGAAATTGTTTTGAAACCTCAATGTTTATAACTTGCAAATATGGTGTAGGAATTGAAATCTCAATGTTTATAACTTGCAAATATGGTGTAGGAGTTGAAATCTCAATGTTTATAACTTGCAAAAGGAGTTAAGTCTGTCTACCTTATAATCTGAAGGACCCGAGTTTGAAATGCAGTAAAACCTGTCTAAACCGGACCCTCTATACACCAGAAACTTGGACAAACAGAAAATAAATTTCAGAATGGAGCTATTTCCTATGTTAAATAATACTCTAAAATTGGAAAACTACCTAACGCGGAAACAGAATAATTTTCTGGAACTATTGGCATAAATAACCTGACTAAGATGGATTATTATATGCATAATACATAGTTGCAGTGCATTCGTAGATCGACCAGACCATTCTGTGGCGGCCTTGGACTGGGTGAGGATTGGCGTGCTTTCCGCAGAGTTACACATAAATGACCGGCAAGTCATGAGTACGGAACACTAACTGCTGTACTAACTTACATTAGGCTTACTGGCACCACAACAGATGATGAAATTGATGACCTTCAACTCAAACATATTCCCTATATATCCGAAAACAATTCTGGTTTACTTGCTAAAGTCCATGCTGTCTGATTGCCTGTATTTCTCTCGTGATATTATCCTTCAATTCTCGTAAAGTGAGCAGATTTGATGCATACACTTTATTCTTTAACATTCCCCATAAATAAAAATAACATGGAGATAGGTCAGGGGAATGAGGTGGTCACAATCCTTGATTAATTATTCTGTCACCATACACACTTCACAATTCATGCATAAAATTTGCAGCAGTGTGTACTGTAGCTGAATCCTGCTGAAACCAGCCACACAATCTTTCATTTCTTGTTAGCTGCGGAAAAAATTTATTTAAAATTGAATTTACATAAATGTGTGAATCAACTGTGCCGAAATATATGGGACCGACAATTCTATGCGCACTCAGTGCACACCAAATCCCACTTTTGCAGCATGGTGAGGAATTTCATGAATAAAATGGGGATTTTTGGTAGCCCAGTATCTGTTGTTCTGAGTATAAATGTGACCTGGATGATAAAACCATGCTTCATCAGTGAAGAACGTTAAAAGTGCGGTAGCTACAGTGCTATTCTCTGGCAGCAGGTGTGCCACTCCTCACCCAGTCCAATGCCGCTGCAGAATGGTTCAGCCGATCTACAAACATACAGTACATGCTAAATTTGTAAAGTGATAGCCATTACTTTTGAGTGCGACTGTACTTACACTGAAGTTTTAAAAAACTGTGTATGTGAGATATAATTTGGTAAAAGTTATGTGGGGACAGAGAAACTGTAATTATTATATGTAATTTGAAATTACTGCAAAATCTACATTGAATCTATTTCTACTTTCTCTACCATGTACATACTAGGTAGAGAGGGTATTGCATTCCACCCAAAAATTCAATACTGAGATTTCACCAGAAATACTTTTGAGGCACCCTGAATAAAAAATTCTTTTTTAGAAAAAGGTGCATGTATGTGTATGTGACTGTGAACAGCATAACTCAAAAACGAAAAGTCGGATAAATACCAAACTTAGTATTTAGGTTCAGTTACTTCCAAAGATGCGAACACAAAGATTTTCAAGAACCCCCCCATCCCAAACTAACCTTTACATGGAATATTTTCGAAATTTTGTTTTTTTCTAAAAAAAATGGGTCTAATGATTTTGTTTAAAATACCATATATTAACGATATATACATGACAAATAAAACATATATCATGAATTTTATGGGAATAGCCTGTGAAGTCTTCATTCAGAAGGAATTTTGTATAATCTTGTATAACTGGTAAACGTTAAGAGATAGACCAAAACGTATTTACATTTACTTTCTCTACCTACTATCGCTTATAGTGTGTATATAAATTATGCTTACAAAGGTTTATTTTCTTATGTACTTTATTCTGGAGATAGACCATTCTAAAAATAGCTGCATTACACATTTTGTTACAGATACAAAAGGAGTAACAATAGTCAAATGTTTCAGAACTGGATGCTGTATACTGCCCTTAAATATACATACACTTTCCATAACATTGTGAGAAACAACTGAGAATCTACAGCACATTAAAAAATCTGTTTTACATTCACATTAACTTTCTCTACCCTCTATTGTTTATTAGTGGGTATACAAAGGAGTGTGCGGTGTCTGAACAACATAACTCAAAAACAAAAAGTCGGATCAACTCCAAACTTGGCATTTAAGTTCAGTACCTTCCAAAGATATGATGTGAAGATTTTCAAGAAAATCCCCATACCCCAAACTACCCTTCACATGGAAGATTTTTCGAAAATTTTGATTCTCTAAAAATGGCTCGGACAATTTTGATTAAAACAATATATATTAAAGATATTTACATGACAAATAAAAATGTATATCTTGAATTTTCTGGGAAAGCCTTAAAGCCCTCTTCATTTAGAAGGAATTTTGTATAATCTTGTGTAACTAGTAAACGTTACGCAATAGATGAAAACGTACTATACAAGAAATGTAGCTCCCTCTACAACAAACAATTTGTTCAAATAACTTTTTTTATGGCATCAACCATTTGTAATATCTGTTATTAATGGTTAGAATTGTTCAATACTTAGCCAGCCTTTAAAGCCTGTCAACATTCAGTTGTTTTTCGTGATTCCACTGAAACAGTATGGAATTTTAAGTCCAACATACAGAGCGGTTCTTAAACATTTGACTATCACTATTCCCTTTGCATCTATAATGAAATGTGTAATGTAGTTATTTCTGCAAATGTTTATTTGGATTACAATGAAACAAGCTTTAGTAAGACTAGTTTGTATACCCACTAATAAACGATAGAGGATAAAGAAAATCACATGAATGTATCAATTTTTTTTCTCCATCTACTTCATTTTAATCAAAATAAACAATTGCAGAAATACCTATATTATAACACATTTCATTTTAGTGCAAAGGGAACAGTGATAGTCTATTTTTAAGAACTGAATGCTATATGCTGGTCTTAAAATTCCATGCTGTTTCCATGCAATCATTAAAAAGAACTGAAAATCGAGAGGACATAAAGAATGACAAAAGCATTAAACAAGTTGAACCATTAACAGCAGATATATTGGAAATGGCTAATGCCACAAAAAACTTATTTGGAATAAATTGTGTGTTTTAAAGAGATCTACATTCCTTGTGTAGTACATTTTCTTCTGTTGTTTAACATTTTCCAGTTACACAAGATTATAAAAAATTCCATCCAAATGAAGAGGACTCCAACTGCTATTCCCAGAAAATTCAAGATATACATTTTGTCATGTAAATATCTTTAATATACAATATTTTAATAAAAATTGTTAGGGCCAGTTTTTAAATAAAAAATATTGAAAAATGTTCCATATAAAGGGTAGTTTGTGGTAGGGGGATTTTCTTGACTTTTCGGTTTTGAGGTATGCTGTTGAGACAAGTGTGCATGGCCTTTTTCTGGATTCAAAGGACCTCAAAACATGTATTTCTGGTGAAATCTTGGCATCAAATTTTTTGATGGAATGCAATACCTTCTCTACCTACTACATATTTACATGGTAGAGAAAGTAAAAATGTAGATCTCTTTAAAACATTCAATTTATTTCAAATAACTTTTTTTGGCATCACCATTTCTGAGATATTCAATATTAATGGTTTTCGAATTGGTCAATACTTTTTCATTTTTTAAAGTCCTGCTAATTTTCAGTTGTTTCTCACGATGTCATGGTAAGAGTATGGAATTTTAAGGCCAACATTTAGCATCCAGTTCTAAGACATTTAACCATTGCCGTTTACTTTGTATCTATAACAAAATATGTAGTGCTGTTACTTCTGCAAAGGTTTATTTGGATTGAAATGTAGTAGACAGAAGAATGAGCTTTAGTAAGAATAGTTTGCTAACCACTAATAAACGATAGAGGGTGGATAGAGGTTATTAGTCCACTGCAATGTCTGCTGACAAATTCACACTTGAACAATAAATGTTTATGAATGACACATAGGTAAAACCTGAATCATGTAGTCAGATGTGTAGACAATTTCAGGAGAAATTTCCTGGCATTCTAGGTAGAAAAACTATTAGATGCCTGGTTAATAAGTTTAGGACAATGGAATCGCTAAACCCAAGAAGTTAAAATGAGATGTTTTGACAGAGGAAAAAACTGACAAAAATGGTGCACCTATTTGTGGGGAACCCTAAAACAAAGTTTATAGGAACAATCCTCGCACCATAGACAAACTTAAGGACAGTGTAAAAACAGAAATTATGAACACTACGCAAGAAGAACTTATGCGTGTGAATGGAAGTTTCATCCTAAGATACCAGGAATGTCTTCACGCAGATGGACACCACTTCCAACAAGGTTAGTGCATATTACTATCACTTGTAAGTAGCACAGGAGTTATGGAACGAAAACTCCCCTGTGTAATAGATAGTGAGTGAAGCATACATACGTGTGATCTGTGGCCTCACCATAAAACGACCACACTGCATATTAGCTTCTAAAAATAATTTATCTTATCAAATTTGTATGTAAAATTTTTTTTGCACTTTCAACCTGAAAATTCTCCTGACAAAACTTTCAAACACATAGGTATTTTATTGTATAAAATTACTCCTTAATGGGATACACTATTAAATGTTCCAGTGAGGTGATGACGCTGTAAATGCATAGAATCAGTACTTCAAAAGTTATAAGCATGCTAAATACATGCAAGCACCTTTCAGTTAATGTAAGGTCTCACATGCCTTATTCAACCAATCAGAATCCAACTGAATTTATAGTTTTAAAGTATGATGCTCGAAAACTAATAACTGATAAGTTTTTTCTCCTACATTCTCTTTTTTATTCCTATAATTCTGACTTTAATTCGACTAAGGACCTAGGAAGCATATTCTCATGCATTTTCCTGTTCACTATAGGCAGTTGGTACAGACTGTAAAAAAAAGGCGAGATTTAGTGATATGCAAATTCAAAATATAAAAGAAGCGATACAAGATCTAACAGCACATAAGATGAGGTGGAACAGGTGAACAATTTCAGTGATTATATACAAGTACAAAAGAATGGCATGGTTCTCACATTGTAATTATCTCACCGAACCTCCATCTTGATTATAATTTTTCTTGGGTAATTTAAATGAGCTTTCAAATTCATGCTTATTGCCATTAGATAATTATTCCTTAACGTCAATTGAATTACTGAAAAGTTATCAACACTTGTGGCACCTACTACTGAAAACAATTTTTATTCATCTTAAAGTAATGCATATTATGAATACAGAAAACAGCTTCTAAAATGTATGTATATATATATGTATATATATATATATATATATAGGTGCAACAGAATAGGAAATTCCAAGCAGGATTGACCGTAAACCAACAAATGAATAGAGAAGAATATTCTTGGTAATCTGCTTTTTCCAAGAAAATATTTTTGCAGGTAAATAAATTTGTGCAACAATACACAAACACAAATTAAATAAAAACCAATAACCCTCTTATAAACATTTGAACATCTTAAAGCATCCTACTGCATTCCTTCAAATAAATTAAATTGTAAATGTATGTATTATACAGAGTAGTCACTGTATGGTGGGACACAGGTCATGTGATGCATGCTCCGCCTGCACTGCAGTGACCTATGTATTTTTCCGCTGTCCACCAATAGTGAATGACCCGCTCAAGGCTACATTCATCAGCTTATTATACTTGTAATGTGTCAGTTTCTACCTTCTGTTCATGTTTAAGCACTAGAGTTTTTGCATCTCAAAGGTGTAAGTTTATTCAAAACATCTGTGTTGTGTGCTTTTTGCATAAGTGTGTTCTTGTTATTGTTTCTGTTGTTGTGTTATTAGTCCACTGAAATGCCTACTGACAAATTCATTCTTGAACAATGAATTTTTATGTACAATACACACACATAAAAACGGAATCATGTAGACAGATGTGTACACCATTTCAGGAGAAATTTCCTGTTATTGCAGTTCCAGGTTAAGAAACTGTTAGACATCTGGTTAATAAGTTTAGGACAAAGGGATCACTAAACCTAAGGAGCAAAAACAAAATATTCTAATGGAGGAAAAAATTCACAAATCATTCGAATCCCCCCCCAAAAAGTTTATAGGAACAATCCCCACACCAGACAAACTTAACAATATAAAAACAGCATTTCTCATAATTACATAAGAACTTATGTGTGTAAAGGAAATTTCATTCGAAGATGCCAGGAATGCCTCATTGCAGATGGACACCCCTTTCAACACCATTTATAACAAAATTAGTATTCACTATAGTCCTTGTTATCACTCATGAGTAATTAATGCGGGAGATTTAGAACGGAAACCCTCCCCCCCAGTGCAATAAGAGTGCACGAAGTCACATAATACACGCAATCCGCAGCCCCACAACACAGTGTATGCTCTGTAGTATCTGTGATTTCAGATCTAATAGGTCTGTTTAGGCCTCCTAACAGTTGTCTCGCTTTGTAAGCCCACTGAAAGGATTGCAAATGTCTCAATATATAAGGTTGTCTGCACAAATTTGGCCCTGACCAATTCATTCAGCAGACAACCATTTTATATACCAAACTTATTTCTGTATTACAATGTTTTCAATTTTCTTTCCTCTCTTTACTGTCTATTTCTAATTGTTTCTCACTGTATATAAATACTGTCCCGCAGTCACGCATTCCTTAGTAAATATCATTTTCATTTGTCCAGTTTAAGCTTGTAGTTAATGAATTCCTTCGTGCAGTTTTCAGTTTCTTTACATTCAAACATAATATGTTCCAAGTCTTCTTGCTATCCACACAATGGACACTCACCCTGAGTAAAACCATTTCTTTGACCTTTCAACTTCCACACTCCTGAACTTGCCCACGCTATACCCTGTCTTACCTCCTTATTTATTTTATCAATATAAATTTCTCTTTCCCAAGCACACTTCAACCTAACATAAAATACTAGTGATCTCTTCTCTATTAAATTACTAAGCAATTTTTGAATCTCTATATCCTCAAAGTGACGTCTTGCCTCTTTCCAAATTGTTTCTTAAACTGCTTAGGCATCCCTTGGTTAGGGTCTATTTGCAATATATTAAACATTGCTTTAAAAAACACTCATAAGTAGGGACCCCAGATTGTCGGTAAATAAAATAATGTAATATGGGTGTAAAAATATTATAGTGAGCGGTGTTTTGGGCGGTAAATAAAACTGCTTAACGGTGTTATCTCATGCAAAAAAAAAAGGGAAAAAACAAAAACACAGTTTAAACTATTTTACTGTGGAACAAAGGGCACCTTACATGTAACTTAAAAAAGAGGAGCATGCAAATATTTACATAGTATACATTTCGACTGATTTACTTTGTTAGAGACAAAGCCACCATAAGTTCGGTGTTCTCTGGCTTAAGATTTGTTCTTAAGTTCCCATATGCAGAGAAAAGTCTTTCACTGTCCACATTGGACATGGGTACCCACAATAGTTTCATACACTTCTCACTGAAACACAAGTGATCACATTGAAGTCCAGAAAGTAAATCCAGTATGTTCACTTCAGCAGCATCATCTAATTTCTCACACACTATGTTCTTCAGAGCAGCATATCCCTCCTTGAATGTCTTCTCTGGCAAGTCTCGCAGAAAAGGTAACATTCTTCTTGCTTTTTCTATAGTTATATCAGTAGATGCCTCATTTGTTACTATTTTTCGTACATCAAACAATTTACCTGCAGAATGAATATCATCATCAGCTGGATCAGCTGACATTAAAGAATTCAGCTTGGTAACTGACTTTATGCCCAATTGCTTGAACTGACTGATAACATAAGACTTCTTGAGGGTTGGCAGTCTCTGAAGAAGACTTGAAGTTTTCTCTCCAAACGAGCCCTCAGCTACTATTGTGAAGCCATTTGATATATCTTAAAGTTTGCTATATAGTTTATGAACAAATGGATATTTAGATCCCTCAAGCACTTCAATAAGGCAAATGGTGTCTTTGCAGTGTTCAAGAAGGAAAGATGCCTGTCAGTTTATTATATTTTGAGACCGCACTGAAATACTACTGTGTAATTGGTTTGAATCCCCACGTGCCGCAAAACTAAACTGACCTGGCAACGCCTTGCACATGCTGTCTGTACGGCGCGCGAACAGCACGTTGCCAACTCCACCGTCAGCTGAATTGTGCATGCACTAGCTTAATTTGAAACGTTGCTCCATCGGCATAATTCCTTTTCTTTTTCAGAGCAGAAGGTAAACAGACTCCTTGCGCTAAATTGTAACGTAATTTAAAGAATATAACTTGATTCCAAACGAATCTTTCAGTATAGCGGACACAAAATATACCTAGACATGCGTTCACATTATGGCAACGTCGCAAGACAGCAACAATTTTCCTGCGAGGGGTACAGGAAACGGAGACAGTGATTGGTAGAAGAGGCTGTCTACTGTCAGAATTGACTTGAACCAGACTTAGAAATTCATGCATTATTTAACGATACTTTTGCGAGTCTTTTCCAGTCGGCATGAAATGGGGCGATGCAAGCACGAATAGTTAAAATACGGCATTAGAGAAGAATTGCAGGTAGTATTGTCATTTAAATCCAAAGAATAATTTGAGTGAAATGAGAAATCCGTCACTAATGCGGTGTTGCAGAGTTCCGATAAACATGGCATTCCTTTTGTTGTGCATGCGATAGGTGAAGAGTGAAGGGGACGGGGTAGTTGAAGCAGTACCGATGTTTGCCGAAGCTCTGGTTAAATCACAGTGCAGTTTGGTGTTCTGTGCCGTGCAGACACAACACTGTGCAGCATGGCCGTAGCAAATGACAATACACGTATCCGTAAATGATTGATAAGACAAATATCTGATTGTTTATGTGAAAAGGAGAGACAAACGCCAAAAAAAAGAGACAGAGGGAAACAAAAATTCGGGTTATTTTGCACATTTTCTTTCATAACGGTGTTATTTCGCGATATAGAACTAATGTCGCGTTATTTCGCGACTCAGAATGGATATATATGTGGAATTTAAAAATAATTGATTAAAGGTTTTCCTTATTGTTAATTTTCGGCCAATTTCGCGAATTAACTACTCGCGAAAAGTCGGTGTCCCTACTCATAAGTTTCAGTTCCTCTGCCAGTATTCTAAAACTCTCTCCATAATCAAGCCTTTTCTTGCGGCTCATCCCATTTCTATTTGAGCAAGCTCTTTTACTGCTGCAGTTGTTAGGCTAAGAATTTCTTTACAGAATGATCGGTGTAGTGGATTTACAAATTCCCAAGAGTTTTCCATTCCCCAAATTTCAATACTCTATAGCATTCATGCTTCCACCATTATATTATGTATTCTGCGAAACATTTAACTTCCAGTTGTGATATTTTGAATAAACCTTTATAATTCACACAGCTGCTTTCCCTTTTGAAAACGCCAATCTTTTTTGCTTTTCCCTCCATCCATTTTGATTCCTAAATAGTCATCTACTACCTTATACTCCTTGTAAACTACCTTATAAACCTTTTCATTTTCATATTTACTTAACTTTCTTCCTTTCTTAGATACTAAAATTCATGTCATATCTTCATTCACATTTAAACCCCATTCTGAACCATAATTATCTATTATTGCGAAGCTAATTTTAAACCAATTACCAAATCATCTGCAAATAGTAAACCACGAACCTGGATATTGTTTATAACTGACATTAAATTGTTACTTTTCTCTATGATTTGCATTATATCATCTATATACAAATTAAACAAAACTGGGCTTAACTCACATCCTTGTCTTAGCCCTATTTTGTCTTACTTCACTGGTTGTTGTTCGTTCCTCAATCTGTACACAAAAAGCATTTTCTTTATACACAGCTCTTAAGACCTATCACATGACTACTAATCCCTTTGTTGGAAAGTTTGTACCATAATAACTACAGCTCAATTCAATCAAATGCTTTTTCAAAATCAGCAAAAGCCAGATAGAATTTGCTCCCTAAGTCTTTAGATATTCATCTATCAAGGTTTTCAAAATGAGTATGTTATCAATGTTTATTTTAATAAGGTGGGTTTTCGTAATTGATACAAATAGTTTTGGGTAACTTGATAATAGGTTGGATGCACTCAGCATAATATTATGAGCATACGTGAAGCTAATATTCTGATTTGTATAGTTTAAGTAGCAGTACATTTATATAATAATATAAAAAAAAAAAAAAAGAAGAAAAAAAAAAAAGCTACTGTACGCACAAGGATTATGCCATTTGTTTAGTTCACATAAGTGAGTTTGGAATGGGTTTAGGTTATGATACATTTAAAAATGATTTTCCATTATTATAGTTCTTAGACGTACTGTAAAATAGGTTAGTTATACATGTAGTATAGTTCGAAAGCTAAGGGCATTTTGGAGTATGGGGTTTAATTCTCAATATAGTTTATTTGGGTTAATGGAAAAATAGATCTGCAATATATAGCAACACCTTGGTAAATTTTCACTGTAGCAGAGAAGGCTGGAGCCTGTTTTCATCCTAACATATGCTATACTTGCTGCCAAAGAAGAAAGAGATTGACACTTTGCGGAAAGAGAGAAGCAACATTGCCACTTATCATGACCATGTGGAGAGCATGTTAGAATTGTGTGTATGAAGGCGATTGAGTTGCGCCTGCATTGTAAGGTGGGTATTATTTATATTCATATATGAAGACAATTATAAAATAACGAATCTACATGCAAGAATATATCAGTGTAAAGACCTGCGTTAACAAAAGAAACATACCTGTGATATATTGATAGTTATTCTAATGGGAAAATGCTGCTGGTTCTCTCACAGAGCATATTATTTCCTGCACTGTGCTTTAATTGAGATACCTTTACTAAATACAGTTTTATTCAGTTACCAAGTATACTCAGTTTTTCGTTTGGCTCGCTGTCTTTGCCACTATTTTTTGGATATTCTTAAATATCCAATAAAAGTCTTAACACAATTGCAAATGCCCATAACACATGTAAACACAAAGCAAATAACCATACAAATAGGATAAAGCAAAATAACTTGTCAATTTGATTGCCTGTATTAATATACAGGCAATCTCTAAACCCATGTATAGTCTGTGACTCAGGAGTTTAGCTTTGTCCTTGGGGTTGATGTAAGTGAACCTACGAGAGCATAGTGTTATTCTTTCCTATCACTTTGTTTTACACCCTGTTCCAAAGGTACTTATCCTTTCTTTCAGCGACAACAAATATTAGGCGAAGTAACATCAATAGTACATTATTACCGCATCAAACAAAACAATTATGATCATACTTTCAATAAGTGAACTTGTGAAGCCTGTATACATGTAAAACAATATATTTATGACAATATAAATGTTGAATATTATTTTACTAACCTCATTAATCGAAAGGGTGTGCAAGATCGATGCAGATGATTCGGAGTCCGAGTTATCGGATGATATCCTTTCTTGGTCATCAGAAGGACTGTCGTTTGCATTTGAAATAATAATCTGATCGATCACATCAGAAACCACACGATTCTTGAACCAGTAACCATCTTCTAATTTTTAACATGCCGGTGATATCCTTCCCAGTGTTCTGCAGGTACTGCAGAGATTCCTTCGTTGGTTAAACTCAATAAACGAGATAACGAAAATTCGCCAGTAACATTGCGCTCCCTTATGTAGTGCTTTACTGTCGCCCATGCAAGCTCAATGGGATTAAGATCGCAATTGTAAGGTGGCAGATACAGAGTGGAGTGTCCATGTGCATTGAGGATGCGGTCAATCTTAAATACCTTTTCTCTTGGTCTGTTCATTTCTATCAAAGAAAAAAGTTGATGCTTTAGCATGCTTTCTTCACAGTGAACTCCATTTTTCTAAAGCCATGACATCATGTTAACTTTAGTGTCGTATTTATTTGAGGCCTTATTGATCTGAGTGGTGTGATAAGGAGCATTATCTAGAATGATTACAGATTTTTCCGGACGGTTTGGAATCAAGCGTTCATTCACCCATTGTTCGAAGTTGACACCGTTCATTTGCCCATGGTAATCACCTGTTACTGATCCTGCCTTGTAAATCAGCAATGCTACAGAAATAAATCCATTCTCGGAGCATGAGTGAACAACAATGAGTCTGTTTCCTGCACTACCATCAGTAAGCACCCCTGTGACCCCATCAGCTTGCCAATATTTCTTGAATGTTAAATTACCAACCATCCACATTTCATCCAAATAAACGATATCCCTGTCCTGTCTTCGGTATTCCCTTAGCTCAGCTAAGTATATGCATCTCCATTCAACAATTCTTGGATTCTCAATTAAGATTGTTTGCTTACTTCGGCACTTGCGCCATCTAAATCCCAATTTCCGAATAACTCTCCTTAAAGAGTCTACTCCCAAGAAAATGTATCTTGCTTCTAACCACAGGAAGTAACTTTCTGCATGTCAGAACTATCTTTTTATTGACGTAGAAGTCCATGATTGTCCGCTTAATGACGCACATGTCGAAATCGTCTATATTTATGTTTCTTTCTGGATTTCGAGGTCTTGTCTTGCCTGGAGTGCGTAAAGGGCTTCCTTCTGTTCTCTTCGCACTTTCTTGTCTTAATATTCTTAATTGTTCCCACCGCAGTAATTTGCTGTTCTCTCATCCGTTCGCGAAATAGGCAGAATTAGTTGTTTCTGCTCTGCTTCCTTTTTGCATTGCTCGTTTGCATGGTTTATTATTTCGCGAGCCTCGCTATGAATGAATGGTTTTTCCCCTTTTCTGAAAGTTAGCCATTTCACTAATGAATTATATTAATTTGACACTTGCGATACAATGCGTTTAACACTAGCATCCACTGACACTGCCTGCAGTAAGACTTCACTTGTTGACCATAGTTTTTAACTGTTGGTGTTACACTATCTACACCTTATGCAAGAAGCTCCCCAGTCCACTGCATGCTTGCACTTCAAGGATAAAGTCAATCTCGTGGGTCACTGACAGTAAATACATTAAGCTGAGACTAAAGGAAGGCACTGTTTATAACTACAGTGACAGCAGAAGATAAGACATGCAGTTCATGTTACTGCAACGGTCACTCACCAGGCACATCATGCCAATCACATGTTACAATATTGGCAACAAGGTTTTTACGTCTATCATTACTATGGTAATGTCTTAGTCCTAATTGGTCCTTCTAATTGTTGCTATGACGGCCGCTGACGTATGCATCCCCTCCCGTTTATTTAATGCTTTCTGCCATGTGGTTAGTCAAGTTGGTGGTGATGTGGGCAATGGTCTGGGAAACTATTTCTACATAATTTCAAAGAAAACTTAGCTTAAATGTTATATATTTATTCTAATGTGGCAGGCATCTGAATGTGGATGATAAGAAATTAAAAAGTTTGATATAATTCACTAGCAAACATGTGTAATGCACAAAGTTTTATCTGGAAAGTGAATTTGCTCAGTTAACGTCAAACATTTTTTTTTACAAATAGCCTTGAAACATTTTACATCCTTAATCTTTTAGGGTACACAATGTTTTCATAAGATTTTTAATCCAAATTAAATTTCAATATGCCAATAACGTATTTTGTGCCACACTGCTTTATTGATGATTTTGTTATATTTGGTAGTCAATCTTCTTTGGCTTCTACCTGAATCTTTAGCTTGTAACTTGGTGACAATACCTAAACTAACAAAAACTGCTTTGGAAACTAGAATAAGACTGGAAAATGTAATGCCATTGATGAGATTTGAACCACAGGTCCTCAGCCCTCTGTGCTGTTGCTCTAACCAACTGAGCTGCCATGGCAACATGCCAGTACAACATTCAATTTGCCAACTGAGTGGCCCTAAATTTAGCTTACACATATTATATGTGGAAGAACAATTATCTATCACTGATTGACCTAATAGTTAACTATAGGAATCATAGGAATGCATTATCTTAAAACAAATTTGAGAAGGTCTTGTGGTTTACTGGGAAAAATGTGAGTCAATTGGGAAATTTAGTGTTGTACCAGCATGTTGGGATGGTAACTCAGCTGGTCAGAGCAATGGCATGGAAAGCAAATCTGTGGTTCAAATCCCAGCTACAGCACTAAATTTTTCAGCCTGATTCTATCTTTCAAACCTTAACCTTGATATGATGTGTGGAAGAACAATTTATCATCAAAAATTGCTTTGCTATACAAAATCACTGCAATCCATATTTTTGTTATATGGCTCTGGTATACTGAGTTCCGAGATAAAGGATCCATGTCCATCAAAAGAAGACCCACCCATTGCCAACATTTCATCCTGGCTAATCTAAAACTAAACTAAATTTTCTTTTAAAAACCAGTACAAATTAGCTACATCACTAATGCCCACACTTTGCTCATGCTATTTTCCTTCTCTGAATCACAGTGCCTAACAGAATTAAAGCCTGTTTCATATAACTTTGCCCTGTATCCCTTATATGTTACATCCAATATTCCCCCTGCATTAGCTGATGTAATAGAATAGGTTGCTGTGTTATACAAAATAGCTCCTTATTTAACACAATCATTTATCTTAATATATTTGAAGGGAATCGTCAAATTTACATTTTCATAACCATATGAATCAAATATAACATGTAACAACAGTTATGCATCCACAACGCATGTAAATTCATATCGATAGGAGGATCCTTCATTTTAAACCCGCCTCTCAGGTTGATGAAAGCATGCGTAAACATCATGACAAGTGTTTATATCGCTTTTATCATCTTGCATTGCACAAGGTTTGTACATCACCTTTCAAAGTTTGTACATTAGCAAATCAGGGAAAGGAAATTGTGTGGAAGAATACATGTCAGCAGGGCAAGGTTATAAGAAACAGGGTTTAGGTAATTTGAGGTTCTCCATTTTACTGGCAATTGTGTTTTAAAAACGTGCAATTGTCTTGTGGCAGAATAATCCAGCATCATGTTTTATGGTGTTTGAGGTTAGAATTAAGAATATAGAGTTGACAGTGCACAATGAGGAAGTATACTGCATTTGTAAATACTTTTGGTTTCAGTATCATAGATAAAGACAAGTGAAAGACATGCAAAGTGTCATTTTGAGGTAGGTGTTGCCGACGTAAAGAGGCGAAATGTGGTTAAAATAATGCTGTAAGCAAAACCACTTGGGATCATTGGGTTTTAGCCTCACAGATCCCAAGGCTACGCCCTGTCATTCCACAATTGCAACCTTCGCAACTGCTTCACTCCTGTACTTAAATTCCTCGACTATACTTTCCGGCTTAGGGGCCCCAATGTTGGCAGCAGAGCACAACACAAGCAAAACTTACACAATGCTCAGGTGGGACGTATCGACTTGTTCTCACGTACCGTACGATAAGCATATTTTTACCTATAAGTTTGTGTTAGCCATCTGGGATAAGTTGTCTTTCTTGGGCCCACATTAGCAACGGAAGTGATGTCTTATATGTCCAACAGATATCACTGTATGTCATTCTCTGGCTGTAATGCAATGCTGGCAACATATGAATAAGTAATGTCGCCAAAGGTGGAGATATATCCCTAACTCTCTCGGTTTCCGTTTTTTATATAAGCTTAGGTTCCTGAATTCACGCAAGGTTAGCCTTAGCTACTTCAAAGCATGCGAGTGAAGCGAGCATGAGTTCCTTAATTATGGTTATGATTACCTATTTATAAAACCTAAGGTTGATATTTTCGGGAGGTTAGGTTAGGTTTAGGTCTTTTTATAAAAACTTAGGTTAATTAGCAGTCAATAGCTACATCAAAGCACGCGTTCATTAACGATGGTTATGATTACCTCCAAAACCCCAACTTTCCAAGTTATTCCTGTTTAGGGGAAGAATGGCACAAGTTCATGCCGCGGTATTCTAAACTTGTTCCGCCTCTTCTGCACAGCTTGCTCTGAATGCATGGCGCTTTTTTCTGCGGCTATACTGCATGAATAAGAAGAAGTAATAACACATAGCATATTTAGCGGATTCCCCAATTCCGTACTTCAGTTGGCACTTCCGAATGAGCGTCAGTATTACCGTGAAGATGGCCACGTTTCTTCGTGTTCGTATCGCAATTCACCTGTGTAAGTAAGACACCAAAAAAAAGGTAGGGTAGGTGGGCACCAGATATTGGCCAGTGCACATCTACTTCTACATTCGCTCCTAAGGTAATTTATTCCATTATTTCTCACTTCCTTCTGCATTTTCTAGGTGGGCCCAAGAAGGCAACTTCGCCGCAATCTGATTAGAGAGAGTGGGAGTATGTGTACGACAGGCTGTTTATTATGGCATTTTGGGAACCAGTGTTCATTTATTACATTATGATGCATATCACAATTGACATCAAGTGCCAAAGTCAAAGCAAGTTTTATCTAACTATAGTCTGCGATATGTTCGTAAACTTAAGACTGGGCTATGAATTTTCTTAAATATTGCAACATCTTCCACGACACACTTCAAACTAGGCGGCACGAATTAACGGAGGGGTGGGGGGATAAAGTCGACATGTTCCAAAAATTGCGTAGTAAAACTTGGTTCCGGCAAATTCTACAACACAAGAACTCCGTCGTTCATTCACCGGATGTGCTGTTAGCTTAATAGCAATTTTTAGTTTTTTCTTCTTAAAAATATATGCATCACTGGTAATAAATAACCACAATCTCTTACAGTTGCGCAATTTCGCTTTGAGGATAAATATTTGCTTGGAGTTTATAACTTTAACGATCATGGAATTATAACCAGCACCATTATGTTTTAGGCAAAATATTAATTGAATTGCTCATTCCACATTTATTCAATAAATACGAAAGAAAACTCTTACCCGCCTGCGACGAGATGTATTATTGTATCCCTCTGAGACATTGAAACTGCGTAATTTTACAAATATCACATTTAGCAGAGTTGTTCAAGATTTCAGCTCACTCAGTACACATCCACGTCATTACGCTAATCAGAAATATAATTGCAGCACGTTTACACCCGAAGTTCATTAACCACCACTCAGCAAGATTTTCATCTAGAAAACTGGGGACGAAAATTGATCCTGACGCCAAGTACATGCACAGTTCACCTGTTCAGTGTAAGCTCATTGGCTACGCCCAAGTCCTCGTCAGCATCCATTGGTTAAATATTTTCATCTTACCACGTGATTTTGTTTACTACGATCGGCATATATTTCAACGTGGGGGAGGCCGCGAAGGCGAGCCATAGTGGGACAAAGATGATAAATAAATAAAGGAACTTTCTATATATACAATTTAGTAACATATTTAATCACTTTATCTTCGATTTAAGATGCTGCCTCTTGATGAAATATGGAATTGGACTACATCTCTAGAAAAAGCAGCATTGTTCTAAATAGGATTGCGCGGTGAGTGCGAATGAAGCGGCTTATCCGTAGTATTAAAATATACGGAAAACGTTATTAATTATACATTTTTATTAAGCATGCTGTTGCTTCAATGCTTTAGTTGCTGAAAAATGAAAATGGTAATGAAATGTTCTTATAAACACGACAGGTACTAGCTAGACATTTTACCGTGTAACGTTGATAACCTATTTCTGTATTGTCATTGATTGATTGTGGTGCTGAATTGAGACGGTTTTGGCAATATGTGGTTTCTTAACACGTAGTATAGCATTAAAGTATAATATATCCCATGCGTGCAATGTCCAAACACAACTAATATTTTGCATGTATATGCTTTGGCCGAGCTAACCTGGTATCCTTTTGAAATAGGCCTACTTTAACCTAAAAACAGAAAAAGGCTAATCATTTGTTTTATATCTGTCCGATAACTGATATATTGTATCTGACTAATTTAATCCCATGATAATACTATCCATGACCCATTTGCGACGGCAGAATACGTTTTTGTTACGCATATACATTTAATAACAAATTGATATGTAACACCGTTTGCAAATGCATAGCCATTTCATGTGAAACATATTTACCTAGGAAGAAGAGAGAATTTAGCTGTAATGGTTATACGTTACCTGCATACTGGATGTACCATTTCAGTAGGTAACCTTACTGGGCCACCTAACCTTACAAGGAATATATAAATATTGTGAAGTTAAGGGCTAAAACGATTTGTAGAAGCTCTTTTGAGAGCTGTGTAGTTTATGGTGCAGTGATATACCACATGTAATAAATCCATGTGAATTTAGTGAGTTTTGGAAGCTATAAACGTGGAAATGATGGGCAGCAGCATAGTTAAGTTTTCAGTTCTATTCAATTAAATTTGGAACATGAGAATGTGAGCAAATACAAGGCTTAAAATGATGTGAAATATGTTTGAAACTGCAGTTTTAAAACTTTACCTCTTATTATTAGGTGACCAACAAACAGCTCATTTGATTTTTGTGTGTATAATTTTGTGATCATGCTGAAACTGTTCCAAAACAAACATGTCAGAAAATGGAAAAAGGCTATGTCAGCAGTAAAGCAATTTGCACACACTTATAAGCGGACCGAACATTGCAGAAAACATTGACTAGCAGTTTTGTTTGTTTTGTTTTGTTCTAAAGAGATCCCACAGCAAGCAGAGCTCTGGGATATTGAACGTAACATGCAGCAAACAACCATCACGATCATATTACTACTTAATTTTTTTCTCCTTTGTTCCCCCCCCCCCCTCACAGAGAAACATGACCAATAATTTAATTGAACTTGAGCCAGTTGATGCATAACTTCACTTACTTGAAATTTAATCGAACATGTTTGGAAAGCATTTGCTTTCATGTTCAGCCTGATTAAACAAAGATATTTAAAAAAAATTTAAACCACCATTTAAATGAATCCACAAATGAATGAGAAGCTTTGAAATCTGATGGCCCAATATGGTTCCACCCTTTTATTGTATGAGTTGCCTGTACATACCTTTGTGTTTGTTGCAGTTTCATCCTAGTTGCACCTTCTTCTATACAGGTTACAATCCAGTGCACCATGCTTTTGGTTAGCAGAGCCTTCGTTTGGACAAATGGCTGCCCAACAGGAATTTTCTTGGCACTTTCATCCACGTGCCTTCATCATAGAAGATGTTAGAAATGATGTCCTTGCCACCACACAGTTCTCACACCTTTTAAGAAAATTTGCAATAACACTCATTAACCTTTAATAGTCCTATAAATAAAACTATGCTTTGTCCATAACAAATTAAATGCTGAACAACAGAGTAATCATTAACATTATCTAATACTCATTTGCAGAAATTAACTACTCACATTATAGCAAAATTGCATTTCTGAACTGCAGTTATCTTAAGGGGTTTTCATTATAAAAGTTGTAGTGGCATTCCAAGCTGAGCTTTGCAAAATTTCTGATTCCTGCACAGGCTTTCCCAGAGATTTGGACTTTGTTTTAACTTCTTCCAGTGTTATCAAGTTTTTCCTCTGTAAGAACATGGGGATGTATTTTGGTTTATCAGGAAAAGATGCTGTTTTCCTAAATCAATTCACAAGATTATGAACCATTTCTCTATGAGGCATATGAACAGCAGGGAATCATATATGAAGATTCTGTGCACTAAAGTACGGACATTATACAGACTTTTTGACATAACAGTACCAACAAGCTATAACACTGAAATATTGGTCTCACAATGTAGCAACCTGTATACAGTACAGACTTAACATCAACTGATTATTGGGACATGAGAGGAGGAAAATTTGAGGGGAAACAAAACCAGTAAGTAACAGTGCAGTGCAAACAATTCCCTTAATATGGCCATGCATCAAAATGTAGGCTCTGTATATCCAGCTTAAGCAGCAATGCTCTTTTTCTATTCTTTTACAGTGCAGAAAAGATTTTCCATTGTATTCACTGATACATATGATTCAATATTTTGGCACTGCTTCTTAGGCACAGATGGTTGATATGAGCTGGAGCTGCTGCTGTTGTGTCTTTCTGGTGTTTTCAAAACACCACTGCATCCTCATATATGATGTTACTATCAGAAGGTATCTCGCTATCACAATAAAGTAAATCACCTTTGAGGACCATTGCAAAAATAAATAAATTCAGTTTTATTTATGGATGCTCTTTAACTGCTGTGGTTCTTAGCGTCCCATTCTATATTGGATGTGAAAAATTGGAAATTTTGCTCAGAGGCCTCTTTTTCAGCTTGAGATTCTTTTACGTGCTGTAAATCTATGACAGGATTACTGGCTTTACTTCCCTTCTGAAGGAAGCCATGCTATGCTTTGTCATTATCGTTTTACTTCCTTTATAACATTTGCTAGAGATTCATGCATTTTTGAGTGGGAGAATTCACAAGTTTTACTTCAAGTAACAGAATAGCAAGTGATGCACAGGCACGAATGCCATATTATGTTCTCATTATTGTATCAGAAGTTTTACTACAGTGTATATGGTAAGGTACACTGTACCCCTAGAATGAATTTCACATTTTATCAATAAGGCTGTTTTTAATTAAAATTCACTAGAAGTGGGTGAATTCAAACCTAAATGTACATACTGAGGCTTTCACGGCCGGCGTCATAACTAATAAATGAATTACAACTATTCAGGCTTGTAGGCCGTGGTCTAGAAGGCATCGTGGATATCGATGTTTCGCCAAGTACAGTGCTTGGCATCTTCAGGGTGAAGTGATTCAGTGTCTGCGGTGGTCGGAGTCTGAATGCGGAGACCGGAGGATGGTGCTCTTATACAGTGGGGGTGGGCGGGGCTTACTGTGAGGTCCTGTGCAGTGATTGGCTCGCGTCTCTGGGAGTGGGTGGGTTTGGCGAGGTATTATTATGTCTGCTATTTTTGTGTACGTGCTCCAAGATAGGTGTCCAGGCTTTATGCACACGGAGAGCTTTTTCTTTCCGGTTAAAATTGTTTATGTGTTTACATATTTCAATGGCCTCCCTCTGTAGTCGAGCATGGTAGTTTGTAGCTGTAGATAAAACTTCGGTTTCTTTGAAGCTGATGTCATGGCCGAATAATAGCGAGTGTTCCGCCACGGATGATTTTTCTGTTTGTCCCAATCTGTGACGCTCGTGTTGTTTCAGTCTCGTGGCCATGTTGCGCATAGTAGTGCCTATGTAAACCTTGCTGCAGCTACAGGGCACTTTGTAAACACCTGCAGATGTATGCGGGTGATGTATATCTTTGGCTGATCTCAGCAAGTCCTTGATTTTTTGTGTTGGTTTGTAGACCGTGTCAATCCCTTATGAGCACAGAAGTTTCCTATTCGATCGGAAACATTCTTAATGTAGGGGAGGAAGGCCGTACTTGTGCGGTGATTCTTCTTTTCCGTAGGGCACCTAGGATGAAGCGTGCGCCGGATTTCTTTCCGCATGTAGCCATTGGCTTGGAAGGCCGAATTTAGATGTTCGAGTTCTTCTATCAAATATTTTTCATTGCAGATTCCTGTTGCCCATTCTGTGAGAGTTTTTATCGCTCCTTGTTTCTGCTTGGGGTGGTGGTTTGATGTTTTGTTTAGGTATCGATCTGTGGGTGGGCTTCCTGTGTATACTGCATTCTAGGCCGAGACTTGGTGTTCTCATGACTTTTACATCTAAGAAGGCCAAAGTATTGTCTTTTTCTTTCTCCACGTCGGTATCCACGATGCCTTCTAGACCATACCTACAAGCCCGGAGTTGTAATTCATTTATTAGTCAAACCTAAACATTTTTATGCTTTGCTTATCACTTTTCTCAGAACATCTTCCTTGGGCCATTGCCTACAATCTCAACTACCCATTGCCTGCCAGGATGAACATAGTTCATTCTAAGTGGTATATGTGATGACGCTACTATGTGTTTACATGCATACTGTGTTGTAAAGAGAAAATAAACTATGTACATTTTAGTCCATAGGCACTTTAAAACTGTTGTGTATTTTTTTTTTTTTTTTTTGTTATTTCAGAAAAACATGGTAATTGTTACTGGAAAAAAGGCATAACGTGGAAGATGAAGCTGTCCTCTCAGCACAGAGCTCTATACTGTTACCTTATTCTTAGTGTTTGGATTTTTCTTCTTGTAGCAGGTATGAGTTCTAGATCTGAATCTTGTGTAACACATCATTTCTATTCAAGTATTATTAAATATTTGTAAAGAAAATAAAAAATAGTTGGTATTTCTAACAAACACTATATTTTATCTGTGCTTTAAAGCTAGCTGCAAACAATGTAAGGTATCTACTTAGTTCCCCTCCATATGAGCTAGCTTTCGCTCTGTGACCACAGCAGGCTCACCGCAACACTATTTTGTTAGTGCACATGAGTGATATTGCCTGCCCACCCGCTCGAGGATATTCTGATTTGTTAAGAAAAGAGAAGTACAAATAAGTGTGCTTTGTATGATATGTATAATAGCAAATGTATAACTAGAAAGGATACAATGTACTGAGAGTTCAGAATGTCAGTTTTGTCCAACTAAAACACAAAGCTTAATTAGTGGAAGATGAAATATTCATTGCCAAAGCACACAAGCAATACCCACCATCTCAGTAGTGGTCTGCATTCACAACACAGTAGAAATAGATAAGAAAAAATGTGCAGTATTTGTTTATTTAATGTATAATATATTTATAAAGAAACAAAAGACAAATAAGAAGTACTATACACTTGATGAAAGTGCAGTCAACCTAAACACTCTTACTAGCTTCACTCACCTATTTATTTTTCAGAACATATATTGTGAGCATGAGCTCACATCATCAGCTGCCTGTTGACTCCTGATGATGTGAGCTCATGCTCACGATACATGTACCTCAAAATAAATAGGCGAGTGAAGCTAGTAAGAGTGTTTAGGTTGATTCCACTTTCATCAAGTGTATTTTATTAATTGCTTCACTGTGTGTGATTCCACTATTTTTTGGATAGGAAGTACTATGTTGATCCATGTCTCCTTTGTTGGCTTCTTAAAGGGGCATTTAACTCAATGTTTACCAACCTAAGAAATGATTAAGTTAAGTTTTTCAATTACTTTTGAAAGCATATCAAGTTGTCCAATGAGCTTGAGGCAAAAATCAGTGCCCACATCAAAGGCGAAGACACTGTAATGAGGTTTGCTATCCCACCCATGGAAACATTGATTGTGACATTAGGATAAGTTTCTGAGTAAAAATATAAAAATATAACTATGTTTTTTAGTTCACCTTTCTCTTCAAAATTCTACTCATCATAAACAAAAACTTTGTACACATGTAGAAAAACTCAAAAGGTTTTTTTTGGGGGGGACATGTCATAAGTGCTCCATATGCGCCCTTCCATTGTTTCTGCAGATATCAAGTTAGTAAACAAGTTCTTCCCACACTCGGTGCAGCATGTCCCCTAGCAGTCTGTTCAAAAGCACTGTTGATGCGAGCTCGCAGTTCTGGTAGGTTGTTGGTAGGGGAGGCTTAAACATTGAATTTCACATAACCCCATGCAAAAAAACTCGTATGGAATTAGGTTGGGAGAGCATGGAGCCATGACAGTAGTGATGGCTCGAGCACCTTACTTTACCGGAACTACTTCCAACACTTCCACTCCACAGTCAGCGGCATTTTAAGGAAGTCGTTCCAGTTCCACTCCAAGGAAGTAGTTCGGCCTTTGGTGAAACTAGTTCCATTGGAAGTACTTCCAGCCTTTGGTGGAACTAGTTCCATTGAAAGTACTTCCATTTCTTCATTCTGGAGTATTGGTGAAAATACTTCCACTGTTTTACTCCAGAGTGCTGCCAAAATGACTTCCCCTCTATGAACAGGCAGCATTACAAATTATATCCAATGGGATCCCACACATGTGTTAACAATTAATGTATCCTTCACATAAACAAGTGTTTGTGATTTAATGGCTTGTAGTTCTACACTAGTGTGTTGTGCTTTTATCCCCATTGTATAATAAACTACAAAGTAATATTGGTAATATCATATGTAGTAATGTAGACCCTACGTACATGAATAATTTGTAATTCCATTTGCTGTAAAGCAAATATAATCAACTGAATACAACACCGGGTTTAAGACTGAAATTTATGTCTAGATACTTCATAAAATATTGCTTTATTGCGTGTTAAATGTTTAGGTTATGAATAGTGTGGAGATAAATTCTTTTGCAATAAATGTGGTTTCAGCAAATATAAAACATTCCTTTGGCAAATGAATTTAAATATACCCATAATCTCTAGGAGCTGATTTTTATGTTATTGTGAAGCGGAACATTTTGAGAATTTAATAAAAAGTTGTATGCTCCGATTTACATTTATTTTATTTACCCTTCTGAACTGTAAGTCTGTGGGACAAAATTTACTGCCTTTAGACAATTTAATAGTGTAAATTCTTAAGGTATTACTCAAACTTTGTGAAAAAACATCTAGGTCAGCAAATAAAGAATAATGCAAATTACAAATTGTTCATCTTAACTACACCTGTATATGTAGAATTATCAGCTGTTTTGCTGTTGACTACTAATCTACATCATGACAGATAGCCAACAACGAAGTGGATAAGGAAAATGTGCAATGTAGAGTACCAACGTTTTCAACAAAAATGAGGTTGGCGAAACTGGAAGTAACATTTATCAGCTTCAGCTGATTTAAAATGAGGTTATGTTACGTATGGCAATTCATAATTAAATACTACTGTAGCTTTTTATCGCTAATTATGGTGCTTTAAGAGTTTTCTGGTTTCACAAAGTTATTTTGCTCACAGCGATAATTTAACAAATGAAAAACATATTTTAAATGGGTAATTATGCATAAGTTGTGCTGTTCATGTAAAGGACTCGTCTACTAATTTTCAGGTTAAAACTCGTAGTCAAATGAAATGTTGCTTTAGGGTGTTAAAATGCAATATTTGCCTACAGACAAACTGCAATATTATATTGCCGTAACTGCTACATGATGTGGGAAGTAGTTAATGGACATGTAACTAGAAATTGGAATTTTCTCATAGAAGCATAATCGGAATTAAATGATTACATCAGAAAAAACCAAGCTTCTGTGTGCTTTTGGAATTCTGTACATAACGTTCAACTTACTGCAATATTCCCTTATTAAAATCACTACTACATGTCGTGGGAAGTACGAGTAGATGAAATATAACTAAAAAAATTGGCTTTTCTCATGGAAGTATAATTGGCATTGAACCATACATCAGGAACAAAAAGGAAGCTTATGCGTATTTTTTGGAAGTCTGTTAACCTTCAACTGAAGCATTCATTGCATTTGTTGTATTCAATAGGACATTTAACCTAAATTTTGCATAAAAGACACAAAATTCAAATTGATCAGTACTTGAGTCAGGATTATTGACATAATTTACTTAAACATGTTTTCTCAAATTGCAATGTGACACAGGCTGCATTGATGTCATCTCATTTACCGTAAAGAAAATTATATCCAATGTTATGGCTACTTCTAAATAATATGCATAACGCATTACTGATTAGGTATTGGAAAGGCAATGGAATTGATGGAATGATGCAATTAGAAGTGTGGGAGTGGAAGTAACTCCGACAGAGTTGTAAGTACTCCAGCAGAGTGGAAGTACTCTGGTGGAGTTGGAGGTGATTGGAATTAAGGAAGTGTCAGTTCCTAATAGTGGAATGGTTACTTCACACTTCCAAAGGAGGAAGTGTTCCTTTGAAACTACTCTGACTCCTTTGACCCATCACTACATGACTGGAATTGCTGATCATCATCCCCATCATGACCGATCTATCGGTTTCTCAATCTCCTGTTTAAAATTTCATGAACATTGGGATGGAGCACCATCCTGTTGGTAGCTTAAATCCAAACTGTCTGTTTCCAACTGTGGCATGAACCAATTTTCCAGCATGTCCAGATACACGTGTCCTGTAACAGTCTTTTTGCAGAAGAAAAAGGGGTTGTAAATTTTAAACCCTGAGAATTCACAGAACACATTAACTTTTGATGAGTCTCAAATGTGCTGCATGATAGCATGGGATATTCTCTGTCCCCCAGATTCGCACATTGTACCTTGAATAAACTTTATTTGTATATCTTTTTATACACAATCCTTTTTTACAATACTTCATTTGTAAACTAACTTAATCTATGTACAAAATTCCTGGCCAGCTATGTTCTACCTGTACTTTTCATTTCCTGGCACCCTGGCCTTATGGCTCAACTGAGCAGCCCTCAATCACCTATGATCCACCCTCTCCCTCCTCCATTTCCTTTCTACCTTTCTTATCTCCCTTACTTTTTAAATCCATTTCTGATTTACTTTCTTTAAAAATTTCCCCCTTTTTGTTTTCTGCTTTTCTTGTCAACATTTTAATTGCTACTATTTTTCCATCTATTTTTTCCTCCCATACTTTTTGTCTCCATTCCGCTGATTCTTTGCATTCTATCATATAATGCTCTGTGCATTCTCTGCCTCTGCATAGTTCAAAATTCCACTTTTTCTGCCTCTTAGCCCTCTCAGGTACATTGATCCTGTTCTCATACATGCAAATGCTTCTTTTTCCGCTCTATTACAATAATCCACATACCCTGCTATTTCCCATTTACTAACCTATAGAGCCCTAATGATTTTTTATTCTGTAAGCTTCCCCAGTTCTCTTGTCTTTCTGTGTCCTGCACTCTGTTTCATACTGTTATTCAGAAGATGTTGCTATTTCTTTCTGCTGCTCTCCAAGTATCTCCCATTCCTATCTTTTCCATAATGTTTTCTACCCCATCCACGAGCTATTTTTATTTTTCATATTCTTTCGTTGTTCCATACATATCCTTAAAATTTTCCCTTCATCTTTTTTCAATCATCTAAACAAAATTTCAATATCCTTTCCAGTATCACTCCCTTTCTTCTTGGTCTTCCTAATTCCATTAATGCTACTTCCCCTGGTGCTGATCTTGGTAACCCCAATAGTTCTTTACAAAACATTCTATAGCTCTGGTCTATTTTTCTGCTTAATTCAGATCCCCCCCAAATTTCAACTGCATATAGCATTCTTGCTTTCACCAATGCCTCATACATTCTTTCTATCCATTTAGTCAGTATTTCTGATTTGTATTTACACATCCTTACTCCTGTCATTTCACCTTTCCTTTAGCCATAACCTTGCTGCTATGCACCACCCTTTCACCATTACTGCTTATCCTCACCAAATCCTCCCAAATAATCTAACTCCTTGACAACTTCTAACTGTAAACCTCCCATCTGCCATTTCTCTTCTTTTTTAATTTATTTCCTCTTTTAAATACCATAACTTTTGATTTGTTTATATTTGCTTTAATTCCCCATTTTTCACAGAATTCCTGTATTCCATTGATTGCTTTCTGTAGCCCAATTACTGTTATAGCCCCAACCATAAGATTATCCGCATATAGTAAACCTGGTAGGTACCTCTCTATTTACTATTATGGGATGATACAGATTTTTTCTTTCACTCTAACTAATATGTCATCTATGAATATATTAAATAATATGGGGCTCAGTTATCACCCTTGTCTTAATCCTATTTTTTGCTCAGTCATTTCTGTAATTCCATTATTTCCACATCTTACACAAAATGTTATATCTTTGTAAATCTTCCTAATTTCTTTTATAAAATTTTCGCTTACCCCCTTCCTTCTTAATATATAAGCTAATGCTTCTCTATTTATTGTATCAAATGCTTTTTCAAAATCTGCAAAAAACATATATATGCTTCCTCTTTTCCTGCTCAGATACTTATCTATTATAGTCTTTATTATAAATACATTATCTATCGTCTGTTTATCTTTCCTAAATCCTGCTTGGTATTCTGGCAGTTTTCCTTCCTCTTACACACATTTTCTTAATCTATCGGCCAATATACCTGTGTATATTTTCCATAATATAGATAATAAACTCATTCCCCTATAATTTTCTGGTCTATTTGCTCCTCCCTTCCCTTTGTAAATTGGTATCACCATACTTATTTTCCAACATTCTGGGACATTATTCTTTTCTTTAATTTTATTTAGTAATTTTGTCATAACTTTTAAACCATTTTGCATTTCCCCACACATTTTCCAAAATTCCCCTGGTATTCCATGTATCCCTTCTGCCTTGCCTTTTTTTTTTAATTCCTTATTTGCTGGTAAACTTCCAGCTCCATGATTTTACCATCTAATTTTTCATTAAATATTTCTCCTTGTCCTACCTCTTTTGGATCTAGCGTTACTCTCTTCCCTTTTCTGATTAGCCTTCTAAAATATCCTAACCATTCACTCGGTGTAATTTAATTTTTCTCCCCTCTTTTCTTGTTCGTCATCCTCACTATTTCCCATATTTTTTTACTATCCTTTCCATCTATTGCTGCCTCTAGTTTCCTTCCTGTATTTCCCTGCCATTCTCTCCTCTTAGTCTCTAGCAAACCCTTATATCCCCCCGTAAGTTTCATCAGGTTTTGTCTATCCCTTTCCTTCTCTGATCTCCTCCACCTAATAAGCCCTTTAAATACCTCCCTTTTTCTTGCTCTACACTCTTCATCAAACCATCCCTTGATTTCCTGGCCCTTTCCTTGCCTTCTTTCCATCCCTGCCCCTGCTCTTGTTAGTAATAATTTCAGTAGCTCTAATACTTTTTCTGGTTTTCCCTCATTCATAACCATTTTTGTTCCACACTCCAAAATCTGACTTACGTTTGAATTTAAGTCTTTTAAAAGGTCCTCTTTTAGTTCCTCCCTCCCTACACTTTTATTTTCTTTATTTGAGCTATATCCTTATTCTTTACCTTTTGCTCCAAAACATTTATTTCTGTCATTAATGGAAAATGGCTACTACTTACTACTTCAATTATTATTTTAAATGTAGTGATTCTGTCCTCCAGTTCCTCACTACATAACATATAGTCTACTACACTTTGCCCATTTGCATTTACTAATATATATTCCCCTTCCTCATCTCCTCCCATTATCCCATTACATATTAACATGTTTACCTACAGAATTCTAGTAATTTTTTCCCTTCCCTATTTCTCACTCCGTCCCTGCTTTTTCTTGGCCTTATCACATCCCTATACTCTTCTACTTGCTCTTTGCCGAATAACCTTCCATTTTCTTGCCCTATTTTCACATTCAAATCTCCCATCACAATAAATTCTGTCTCTGGCATCTTTCCTCCATGTCTTCTTCTTACTATAAAAATTGCTGTCGTAAAAATACGCTTATTCCTATTCTTACTCCATTATTCTGTTTAATTATTGACCATAACACATTGGAACCTCTATTCTCCATTTTTTCTATATCAATAGTTGTTTCTATATCGTTCTTTACAGACAGGTCTCCTCCTGATGCTCTTCCCCTATCGCATCTTTTCCTTGCCTTTTTCTATAGAAACTTAAAACCTGCTATCTCTGCTACCTCTTCCTTTCCCAACCATGTCTCTGCCACTCCTACAATATCCATAGAACACATGTTTTTAATTTCACCACGGCCTATCTTATTTCTTAGCCTTTCCACATTCCAAAACCTTAATTTCAACCCCTTTCCCTATTTGTTCTTGAAACTTAAAACTCTCCATCATTTTCCTGTATTTTGTAGTTCTAGGCTCCATTTCCCTTTCTTCTCTTTCACCCCTAAGGTGAATGTAATCCTCCTTGGATATAATTTCTAAATCCTTGTTTTCTATTACTCCTGCCTCACTCATGGATCCTACCCACATCACTTCCCCACCCTGCACTTTGCCCCTCCCCACACTTTCACTTCTCACTGTCTCCCTTCCATCACTCCTCGCAACTCCTGCAGCCTCTCTTCTTCTTTCTTCTGGCCCCTCCCTCCTGGTCATCTCACTCACCAATGTTGCTTCTTCGCCATCCCCTTCCGCCACCAGCTCTTCTTCCTGCCTTCCGCTTGTTGATATATCTCCATTGCCTCCTCTCATCTCTCTCCAAAGATGCCCTCCTCTTGCCCGTGTTTGACTTCGCTGAAATCCTGCTGACATTCCCTTTCTCTGCTCAGGTCTTTATCCTGTGTATTCTGGTCATTCTATATTTTACTGCGGTGCATACATTACTCTGGCTTCATTTCTTTTTATATTCATGCTCCATTTTTCACCTTCTTCTATTAACTGTAGACCTCTTAAAATGTTTTTTTTTTTTTCCCTCTGCCCTTGCTTCATTCATTCTTTAAATTAATTCCTTCCTTAGGTCTTATTCCTCTTTCATATAGTCCTGTTCTATAAATACTTTTGTTTGCCTTAGTTTTCTTCTTTTGTCTCATAATCTCCCATTTTTCCTCGTTGCCAGATTCAGAATAATAGGTCTTGGTCTTCTTCCTTTTTTACCTATCCTAAACATATCTTCAATTTCCCAGCTGTACATCCATATTCCCAGTACGTCCTTTATGATTTTATATACCGTGTCCTCCAAACTTCTTCTGTACTTTCTCACCCCAAATATTACACAGTTTTTTCTCCTCTTCTCCGCTTCATATCTTATTTCCATCCTATCTATTCTTTCTCTACATTCTGATATCTGTTTTTCCGTTTCTACTCTCTGCATTTTCATTGCATCTTTCAACTCTCTTGTATTACTGTCCATTCTTTTTCCTAGTTCCTTTCCCATCTCCCTTATTTCTTCCATTAACTTGTTCATTTCCACTGGTTTTGGGTTCTGTTCCACTCCTCCTATTATCAGCAATATTGGAATTACTATCATGATGATTCTCCATATCTATGTTTCAATTTTTTACTTTTTCATCTTTTCTTATATTTTTTTCAGCCGAAACTTCCAATTCTGCATCGGTACGTTTGAATGTCCACTCCCATTTTATCGTGTGCTCTCATATTCGCTCCACTACACAACCTTCCCCTCTAGCTGCTGACTTACGACTCTCCATTCTACCTGTTCACTGTGCCATTCACAAAAAATGTTGCTTCATCACTGAAAATGAGTTTTTCACAAAACCCATCCTCTTCCGAAGCTATTGCAACTGTGCCGAAAATTCAAAGTACTTGACTTTGTCATCGGACATCAAGGCTTGTAGCAATTGCAAGCTATAAGGCTTCTGTTTTTTTCAATTGTTTCCGTAAGATCTTCCAAACGGTTAGTTGTGGAATGTTCAGCTCTCTACTTGCTCTGCTCATCGAATGTAAAACTTGCCTGCACGTGCTCAACTGTTTCTTCAGTCATTGTAGGCAGACCCATTGATTTCCCCGTACAGAGGCATCCTGAAGCATACCATCACCGAATGGAATTGGCAGTTGGTGGATCTTTGTTGAACTTCATTCTGAAGTGTCATTGCACTGTTACAACAAACTGATGTGAATGGTTCAAGCACAGATTTCTTGGCACGTGTTGCCATCTTGACTAACTGCTCACTGCTGCACTCTTGTGGCAGAAACCTGAAATGCAGCTGTAATGAAACAAAACTTTTTGAGTGACGTAGCAGAGATGGCTTGTGATTATCATTATAATCACACATATTACGTTATAGTATTCATAACAAGGAAATAACAAGAGAACAAAAGATTGAAAACCTTTTTGGGATATTACATTTTATCTGTATTCTTTTATTTCATTTTCTTTCATTATGACATAGTGACTATACTCTGTAAATTGTGAGTTGTCTCACAAGTAGTGTGTGTCAATTGCACATGAAGGCTGGCATCAGTTAAGCGTGTTCTTCTCAGTTTTAGTGTGTTTAATTTTGGAAAAAAACTGTTCACGGGTGTACATAGGGTCATACATAGATGCAGTTCTGACAGCACACAATTGGAGACTTGGATATTTAAGGGAGTCACTGTTTTTTAATATATCTAAAGCAACACATATCTTAAGCTAACTTTTCACTAAAGTGTCATTTTGGAGATCAACAACCTCAAATTGTAACTTTGGTCTTACCTTCACCATGGGTATGTCAAAAGAATTTGCAAAAAGAGAGAAATCATTTTCCATGTTTGCAAAATCACAAAACTATCTATCTCTAAATTCTGTAAGTAACATTTCCAGGATGATGCAGTATTTATGAATTTGAGAATCAGAAACATTTGAAAGTGATTTCAGGCAAGTAAAATTATGAAACTTGTGTTCTTTCAGTTGCACATTCCAAACATTATCATCATGGAAAATTATTTCACCATGTTGTACATGCCAACAATGTTCTGATCGCAACCTTGAGGTCAGCTTGTTCAACTGTTCAAAATTATTTATTATGAAAGCCAAGTCATTAACCCAGTCTTTGCCTTCTACTCCCAAACTTGGTCTCCCTGAAAGATTAGCATATATTGCATTAGTTATTTTGAATTACAGTGACCATAATGAAATAACAAAATCCTAATAGTTTATTTTTTTGCTACTACTTTTAACAACAATACTAACGGGTCATCAAGAACTTCCTCCGCACCTTGCTGCTGGCCACCGCTCGATAAAACCTAGGTTTATTGCATTCGATTCCGACGGGATGTTATGATTATCGGCATTATCAACGGCTGGGAGCACATGAGTTGTTTATTGTACCGGTTAGTATGGTCTACTATGCTGTGAGTTCTGAACTGTGCCTGAAGCGAAATCAATGTACTCTACAGAGGAACGTGTGTTTCTAGTGGAAAACGTTTTTAATGAACGTGGAAATTATACTGAGAAAGTGAAACAAAATTTCGTTCTCAGATTCCCTAACTCAAAACTACTGCACCGAGATACTGTGTGCGATTTAATTAATAAATTTTGGTAGTCAGGTTCTGTGCATGATGCTGTTAGAAGTGGAAGACCCAGTGTGCTAACAGAAGAAAAACTATCGGATAGAATACCTAAAAGTCCACAGAAATCAATAAACAAATTGGCCCAACAATGTGATATTTCTTACGGTTCCACATACAAAGCAGTCAAAAAAGAGCTAGGTTTGTATCCATATAAGGTATCAGTCGTCCACGAATTAAAATCTGCAGATCATGGGAAAAGAGTTCAGTATTGTGAATGGTTTCAGAGGTTTATTTTGCACCATGTAATTGACGTGTTAGATAGGACATTTTTTACTGATGAAGCTTGGTTCCACTTATAAGGATGCGTAAATTCACAAAATACGCAAGTATGGTCTACTGAAAATCCTAATGCAATTCAGGAAACCCCTTTACATTCAGAGAAAATTGATGTATGGTGTGTGATCTCTCGCTCTCGAATTATTGGGCCAATTTTTTCCCATAACTCAATTCAGATGTTTATTGCTCGGATATTCTTTTTCCATTTATTTTACAGCTAAATGAAGATGAAGTGAACGGTGCATTTTTTCAACAAGATAACACCACTGCTCATACATCACATAAATCCATGGGACTGTTGGTGGAATTTTTTGGGGAAAGACTAATTTCTAAAGGTCTGTGGCCTCCGCGGTCTCCTGATCTTAACGCTCCGGATTATTTTCTTTGGGGAGCTGCTAAAGCTTCGGTCTATAAGGACAATCCAAAAACAATCGATGAGCTGAAAACGGCAATAGAAGATTACATAACATCTGTAACAAAAGAGACATTAATTACAGTGTTCGAAAATAAATTAAAATGAGTGAATTTGTGTCTTCAAGAAAATGGTAAACATTTTCAACATCTTCTTTAAACAGGTTAGTTGCATATTATTTTTCTACATTGCCTTTCATGCATGAATATAGTGAACCTAGCAGTTTTCTTAACCAGCGAAACGTTTTCACCATACGCTCATGCCAGCCAGTGCTGCCACCAGAATTCCTGACTCTAGGGGAATCTTGGTTACACTGGAGGTGCGGAGCGACTTCTCGATGACCCGTTACTATTACTACTACTGCTACTAATAACAATAATAATATATAATAAAATTATCAATAAAGGTAATATGTAATTATTTACACACTTGCTTCTTCATGAACAAGGCATGGAACTGTGCAACTCAAAAGAACATCAGAGAATTTTATCCAGACTTAGCCACCTGACTTCTATGTAATATAGCAGGTCTTCAAGTTTCACTCCCAGGTTTTCAGCAGGCTACAAAACTTTTGATATTTCAGAGAAGGAGATCGAATGTTATTAATAGTTCTAACTACAACATCCATTATTGTTTTGCACTCACAGTGTTTCCACACAGTACCTCCTAATGGATAATACAATGAAAAATGCAATGTTTTCAGGCATTTTTAACTGTTTAAATTATTGCTTTGATTTCCCTACCAGACCCTTCATTTCCCCAATCATTGCTTGAGTACCATCTGTTGCCACTAATACTAGCCTTTTCAAGTCTAGATTCTTTTTTTCTGCTGTATCTTTCAATACTTGGAGCAGTTTTTTTCCAATTGTTTGTACCTTAAGTGTTACAAAATCCAAAAGATATTTATGTGCAGAAAGATTCTCATTTTTATTCACAAATGAAGATTACTTACTGAGGCTTGCCATTTATGTCTGTTGTCTCATCTAGTGTTAGAGAGTAGTTTACAGACTCATTAACCTTATTTTGAATATCATTTTCAGTAATTTCTGAAATTGTCTTGAGGGTGTTGGGAGAGAAACGTTTATGTTGAAAAGTATGTGCTTGTTGAGGACGTATTATTTTAGTGACATCACATAGACAGAATTTTACAAACTCTAGGTTTCATTCTTTTCTGATTTTCCATGCTACATGGTAGCTTGCAAATAGCTGTTTTGAGAATAGTCAAAGTTTGCATAACATCATCAAACATCTATCAGATGTACTAGTGTACTTCCTTTAACCCATTGTGTCTCATTTAAATACCTTCATGGCTATCTAAGAAATCTGATTTAATAAAATCCCTGTACAGCTGCACAAGTGTGTTGTAAGGTTTAAAAATTTATATAAAATCAAGCAATATAATTTCTTTCCTAAAATTTTGCTTGCATGATGCTCAAAGCGTTGACTTACTGATAATTATATGAGTACATATTAGTATGATAGATCTCAAAATGTTCTCCAAATGAAGGACAACACAGCACTTGCTGCTTTGCCAAAAACTTTCGCTATTTTTCCTCGTATTGTAGCATATAACATGCTTTTTCCATTTTTTTCCCCTCTTTCTTTCTTGTCTGTGGGTGGAATGCACGGAAACAGGGCACATGTTTTAGGCCTCAGTGGGGTGAAGGTCGACCTCTAACATTGAACTCTGGGGTTGTTACCTATATTTTGAAGCAGCTGATGAGCGACATTGGTTGTAAGGCCCGTGTAGTTTTAGCAGGCATTTTGTGAAATGCAATGAAGCAATTGAATAGGCACATATCTAGCAGAGAGAAATATTTACCTATACTGCTCAGCTGTGCATTCCATATAGAAAACAAACCTGTTCTTACAAATTGATGCCTCCCACTCACTGCTGGTACTCAAGGGTACACATTTGTTTCTTTACATCTCTGGAAGTCTGACCTTTCCTTCTCAGCTTGCCTGTTGCAGCAGCTTTCTCTTTCATCGTTATAAGCATCTTTGTTGTCTTCTCATATTTTCATACAAGCAGATTCATTGTAGACTATGATTCATACTCGCCACATGCCATTTTATTATGAGACATATCTTTGTTATTTGTTCTCATGGTACCAGCAGCATTAGTTTTTCTGTTAATTAGTCTTCTGAAGAGATAATGGAGATCCTTTGAGTGCCACCTTATAGTTAAAAATTCAAATATATATAGTTCTATTGGCCAATGCACACTTGCAAACTGTGCTCGTAATGTGAACCTATACAAGTATAACTCGTCATACAACGTGAATGGGTTAAATGTTGTAAAGCTGTTGTCTGTTCCTGTCCTAAAACAATAATCCATATCACCATAATAATCAACTTTATGGATTTATATACAACTACAGGTATATAGGAAATCAAGTTACAATGTTTATTATATTCATATATAAGAAGTCTCTAATAACTCGTATTAGGCCACAATATGAATGAGCTTTAATTTACATACCAAGGTAGTATTAAACTTACATGATATCAAAGCATGACCTTTGTGCATTTTACATAATGTCGTTGCATGTATTGTTGTTGACACCCATTAATACTTTGGAGCACAATAAACTTCTCATGTTCTCATTTTGACCACAGAAAAAATATTTCTCTTCCCATTCAGTCTAAAATGGACATTTTCATGGTTTTGAAAACATTTACATCAGTAGAATATGCACTATTTAGATAACAGACTGAGCTACTGCTGATATTGCTGCCTAAGCTACGGGAGGGGGCTGATTGAGGAGAGCAGTGTTGTGACATGGAAGTTACATCAGAGGTCAGGCCTTTCTCATGAGACTGAAAAGTCTGATGCCTTCTTTAGGTTGTATTGCTAACTATTTGACCAAGCTGCTACCTGCAGCACTGTATTCACCCTAAATATAGTGAATGAGCATAAATTTACATATTGTAAATCCAGTGTTACTGACTGACTGACTGACTGATGTTTCTCGAAGCTATATTTTGGCACTATTTGTGTTTTATCTCAGCTGTTTGCTTGGTGAACCAGAAGTAATCAGTGTTTCAGCAAAGATTCGTGAATGGGAGGTCCACAGTCCAAGTACTGCCAGGATTTTTTCCAGGTTTTCATCAGTCTTTATAACTGACAAATGCCAGGGAGGTACCCTGGAATTAGACTTGTAATATTTCTTTCCAAATTTCCTTTCCCAATGATCATCTTATGTGTCATCAGTGCCCACTGCCAAGAATGGTAGTAAGAATGGGTATTAAACACTACCACCAAGTACTATGAAGTTAAAAGGTTCAAGAATATCTATTGAACAGGATTACAGAAGGAATTAAGAAGTCTGTTACCATGAAAAATGGAGAAAGCAAGATCTGAAGGGGAGAAAGCTTATGTTTGAGACATAGATTTGAAGCAAAATGGTTGGAGACATACTGTACACCAGCAAACTATACCCCCGCCGCTGTAACGTTGCACTTGACAGCTAGCATTTAAGTTGGTACACTCGCAAAAAAACAGATGAAAAGCTTCAACCGTTTGACTTCCTAAGCCAATCACAAGGCAGCATTCCGGATGGTCGATGACAAAGCGGAACCGGAACTAGAATCGGCTCTGTTGCCGGATGTAACTATTCCCAACCATGTGCTTCAGTTTGTGAATCTGTAGCACGAGCGTCGAGTTGTTCTTTGCAAGCTACATATTTTTCATTGTTATTTATATTGATGGTTTTGTTATTGTTCGTTTATACATATATATTTATCTATTTTACATATATTTCATTCATATTATTTATTTAAACAAAACTTAAGTGCGACAATGTTTGCAAAACGACGCCGATCGCCGAGTGATGTTTCACGAAGTGAAAATCCTTTGCGCCTATAGGTGTGCCACTTAATAGTCAGGCATTGGAACTATTAAGGAGAACCCGGGAATTCTTTAAACAGGAAAAGGAGTACGTGAAGCTTCATGGCCATCCCTCTATTCCTGCTGATAAAGCCGTACAACGAACTGCAGCAGCTCTTGGACTAAGCACGAGAACTGTTATTCACAAGGCTATGGTGGACGTGGCTTCGTGGAATAAAAGAGTAGATCATGTGAATAAGCTAATACGAAAAGCACAAGAAATAGACGGAATAGACAAGGAATAGACTGTGAACCATTGATGATATGCCTTGGTGAAGATGATGATGATGATGACAATGATGCTTCCGAGGATGATGACGACGACAAAGGGGATTTGGATGGAATTGAGCCATTGCAGCTTTAAATGCATGAGTGAAAATAACTTTGTTATGGCATGCTTATAATTTGTTTTATTTCTCCTCATTGTAGCAGGAAGTTTGTATTTTGTTTCTATATTGTCAAAAGTGCGTAATTTATTCTACATACGCTGCAGTGTTTATGCAGAGTTATTTTCAATTAACAATAATAATACGAAATAGTTATTCATTGACGTTCACTACTTACATACACTTTTGTATGTGGCTTAGACACGATAAAAAGGAGAACAATCAGCTGTTGTTGTTTACTAGCCACTCTGGCAATGTCGCAACCACAATGTAGCCAACCTTACGCGAAGCCACACAAACTGTCAAGTGCAAAGATACAGCGGCGGGGGTATATGAGATATGAATTGGAAGAAAATAACTGTAAGACATCAGAAATAAGTCAACTCAAATTCCAATAGTAGGGGAGGAGTTAGAGAAGAAGAGGGAAAGTGATCAGTCTAAGTCGACAACCAAACATGTAGTTCCTTAGTCCCAGATGATTGAATATGCGTGTGCAGAAGAGCATTGAGATCAGCTACAGGGATGAACATTTGGAGAAATGCTGGCTTCATTGAAAAGTTCTCTGAGCCATTCAGCATCCTTAAGATGGGAGAGATGCATGGTCCCAAAATGTCTGTGTTTCACCAACAATTCACCAGGCTTGAAGCCCAGGAACATCTAGATTACTAGACAAGAGGAGTTACAAAATAACAGGCATATATTGACCTAGAAAGGGAGTTATAATATTGAAAGGATTAAGGCATGGCAGGATATCGGTTCTGAAAAGATAATAATTGGCATATCATTTTCGATTGTGAGAAAACTAAGCTACTTAGGGAGAAACTGGGTTCATTTTACCAGGGGAAATTATAGGGAAAAGATGATGATTGTAAAATTAAGAAGAAACATAACGGTAGTAGAATATCATTTAAGAGAAGGTATGAAGTAAATGAAGGATGATCAAGAGTAAATTAATAGTTAAAACAACTTATTAGGTATTACATTTAATACCATTCATAGGGATCATTAGCTCAATAACCACCATGTTTGAGCTTATTGATTCCCCCTGGTACTTCAGCAATTTAGCGAGTAATTTGTAAATCAGTTGCTTATATAGATCATAAATATAATAAACTGAATAAGTTTAAACCTGCTGATTTTTATAATAAGAAATGGAATAGTACATGTTCCTATTAATGTTTAAAATAAATATTCATTCAACTCAGCTGTTCAAACCTCTGAGTTTAAATTAAAATACCAGCCTTACCTTAAAAGGACAGATCATATTAAACAATGAGTGAAGGAATGAAACTTTCTTGCTAATGAGCTTGAAGACCTAAAGTACTAAAGCAACTTGACTTCATTGAAAAGTCTGAGAAAAATCTGAAGCATAAACCTCAGAAGCTAACCCAACTGGAATTTGAAACCAGGACTGCAGCTTGAGAGGCAACAGTTGCGGTGACTGTAAACTAAGTTTATCTGTAGTCTTTTTAGTCTCTTTCTGACTTAAAAGTTTTATCTTCTTCTTTTATTTCCATTTTTTTGTACATTATTCAAAAACCTTAACAGGAGGTTAATGGTGGTTTTACGTAAGTGTAACAAACAGTATTATAACGGAATTTTAAAGTTTATGACGTATGATGTGAGCCTCTAATTATTTTAACATTCATTTCTTTAGGAATGTACAAATACATTGGAAATGAAGATAGCATATCTGCATTAAAGCACACAAATAATGATGTCCCAATAAGAACATTTTCAAAAAACTTGAAGCCAGATATTAAAACAAGAAGGATCTTCAGATTATGCAACCCTCCGGAGGAAATTGCTATTGGAAACGAAGGTGAGTGTTCTACTGTATTGCCTTTCAAGAAAGTAAATGTCCACACTTTGCAGGTCTTTAACTTTCAAGCATGCTTCTAGAGATATAAAAATTAAATTAATCGTAATGATACCCATTGTACACAAACCCACATTTCAAGGATTTACACAGCTCTGTTTCCTCTATGCTGAAGTATGCTGTAAATGTTGCCAAAGAAATAAACAAGTTTCAAATCAACTTTTGGCTGAAGGATTGACTGTACAGTTTAGATAAATACCGAATGAAACGAGCATGTGTTATTGTAATTTCAGTGGAACAAACTTGTTTCTGTGTAACAGATCACCCATTAATTAGCATGTTAGTTACATAGTTAAAAGAGTGAATGCAAGATATGTTGTAGTTGTAAGATTCACACATTTTGCAGTTCGATACTCATAATGCTCTCACATTTTCCATTTCAGGTATGCTTTGCATTATTTATGCATGCACAAAGTTGCATTATTTCTATTATTAAATGCTGATTCACAATAGCCCGAGAACGAGAAGCAAAACAGTATACAACATTTTGGTGCACAATACCGGGGAACTAAAACAGGATTGCATATCGATAGCAAAGTGGAAAGTCGATTTTGAGCATTGGGACATCGTTTGTTTGTAACTGACTAATGGTATTTTTTCACCTGCATCCAATTAAGCCACATAATGCAAGTTAACCAATGTCAAAATTTGACAGTGTAAAGATTTTCTAAATGCAAATCCATTACTATTTCTGACTCCACTAGTCATACCAAGCTTCATTCCTTTATTAATAGCATACATTAAAGTTATTTGTTATTCTTTGATAGTTTCAATCAGTTTTTGCTGTTCTTTGTGGCTTTTACACACATGCTGCTTTCTCTAGAAGAATAAATGTTGAGTGGATCTGAGGAAGTCAGAATCTGTGGTCAGGATACACATTTGCTGGAATTTCTTCTGGTTTTATTTCCCCAGCTTACGACTAGAGAGAGCTCTAGTGGCTGTTTTATGTCAAGGCTGCCTTGAGTAGCTGCTACAGTGAAGAGTTTAACATGCCATGCCCAGGGAAAAGAGCAAGAAATTTAAAGTTTGACCAAGTCCTCTTTTCCATTCCTTGGACCTGGAAAAGCTTCCTTTAATTGTAAATGCTCACATTATAATACTCACATTTTAACTTTGTCGTTCTCATTTCCATTCTCAGTTAAGACTAGTCCACAACAACCAAGAATGGTAACAAGAACAACAAAGTTGAAATACATGTATTTTAATGGGAGCATTCACAATTGATGGAAAACTTTCCCAGACTCTGGGAATGAGAAAGAAGACTTGACAAAGTTTTAACTTTCTCATTCTTGTTATCGGGCACAGCATATTAGATCCATATTGTGCATATTAGACTCTTCACTGTAGAGATTATTCTAGGTGTGTCACTAGAGCTCACTCTAGTCGCAAGTTGGAAACATGAAACTGGAAGAAATTCTAGCATATGTGCATCCTAACCTCAGATCCTGACACCCGCAGATCCATTGAGCTTTGGTACTTCTAATGGGTGAAGAGTCATCTGTAGTTTCTTTATATGCAACTCAAAATTGGCTATTGCCTCAAAAACAATAGCAAAAACTACAAAGAACAGCAAAAACTGGTATAAGTTAAGAAAGAACAATAAACAACTTTAATGTACACCATTAAATAAAGGATGAAAGTTTGGTATAACTAGAGGAATCAAAAATATAACAGATCTGAATTTATATAATCTTTACTCTATCAAATTTTGATGTAGGCTAACCCACATTGTGTTTGCTGAATTGGAATCAGGTGAAGAAAATATCATTGGTCAGTTAAACATAAATTAAATCCCAGTGCGCAAAGTCGACTTTTCACTTTGTGATCAATATTCATTCCCATTCTCATTACTGGGCAATTGTGAACCAAAATCTTGTATGCTGCTTTGCTTCCTGTTCTCATTTCCATATTTGTTTGCATTCTCAGGTTATTGTGGACCAGCCGAAATAGATTGTCAAAAAATATTATGTCTCATCCTTGCATTTGTGAAGAAGTGAAAACTGCTAAGCACAGTGAAATTATAGGTCATGCTTATCATGACTAAAACATCTTGTAGATTGTCATTTTTTAATTAGTTTTTTAAAGCATCATTAGTTTTTGCCTTCTTGTTTTTCTTTCTTATAAATGGAGAAATTGTAGTAGGACTATTCATTACACAGAACAGAGTTTAGTTTTGTTTAATAATAGGATGTTCCAATTGTATGTATAATAAAAGGAAAGTTAGTTATTTCAAAAGTACAAATTCAAATGAGAAATTTTGTCTTGTTATAAAGAGCAACTGTGAAAGACTTTAATCCATCAACTTTTAACTGTTATACGAATCACATGATGATGATTTATCATAGGTATATAAATCATAATTCACATTAATTGCATATACTAGATATTTCGTATATTTCTCCATGAGCAACGGTTCCTGGCGCTATCTTCACTTTTTCCCAAGTCAACCAATAACAGTGATTTGTTTTGTGTGTTATCACTAGAAAGAGGGGGCGGGGAAGGAAAGAAACATTTACCCCAAAACTTGAAATTTATTTTCCAAAATGTGAAAATATGAATTATTCCAAAATATGAGTTACATATTTAAATGCGAAAAGATCTTTTCCCGTGAACCATTTAAAACAATTTTAATCGTTATTTTGGGGGGGGGGGAAAGCCAAAAGAGAAAACCTATATGTATTTAGCAATATCCATATTCAATGACAAAATCAAAGAGTAAATCACAGTGATTTTATTGTCTTTCAGCATTATGAAACCCTTACACTGAGAGGAAAATAAAAATCACTTATGTTGGTTGAACTTAAATGCTGCTATCAGCATGCTGCAAGTATTTTCAGTATTTTCTGGCAATATGTTTAATCATCTTGTCAGTTATTGTTTTCTATAATGAAAAAGATCACATTGCATCCATGATGTAATAGGAGCATATTTGTGTCATGCTACATTTGGTAGTGTAAAATTTCCTGGTATTTCACTGCCCCTGCCTACAAGTATATCACAACTTGTTAAAGAGTAGAGTAGGATGGATTTTTTCCTAGCAATAAATCAGTTTGGTAATATCAGCTTTTCGAAATGCTCAGAGAAAAACCAATTTTCCCCTATGACTTTTTGCTGTATGCAGTTTTCCTGAGCTGCATACTGTTTTTGTAAGAACGAATAACAATGGGCAGACAGGGCTCACAATCCAGTAAGATGGCCTGTCTAGTAGAGGAAACTCTAAATAAACCAGACCCAGCAGGAACAGTAACCCGATCTTGCAAAAAATATATCTACTCACAATCCTCAAATGAAGAAAAGCTGGACAAGTATAAATATTAAAACAAATTCATTAAACGTGCAGGTCCTAGAAATAAATAAAGGTCTAAGACAATATTGCCCATTATCACCAATGCTATTTAATATGTATATAGACAAAGACATAAGGGTGGCCTCTCCAGATAAAAAGTAATCAACTAACAAAGAGTTTTATTCTGAATACTGTTTTGTATGCAGATGATCAGGTGATAATCACAAGATCAGAAGGGGAAATACAGAAATCCATGTATATAATGAATCAGATAACAAAGATGTATAATTTACACATATCTGTAAACAAAACAAAAACAATGGTGTTCACTGGCACTGAATTCATAAGATCTAAAATTGCAATCAAGAATGAAATAATCAAACAAATAAAAACATTTCATTATTTAGGATAGGACAGTTCCATGGGTAATGGACTCACAAAGCACAACCTTTTTTTTCTTCAATAAAACATCAAATGCTGCTATTTTTAATTTACTTTTTCAAGATGTGTTTATACTATTCTAAACTGTGGACATAAGCTTCATTTTGATATATATTATTTTGAAATACCTCCCAAGAAAGATTATTTTCTTGCCTTTGAAATTCAGGTAACGGACTGACTTCTTGTAAAACACAGATTCTGGAACATAAGTTCTGTCAATTGATGCTCTGAAATATAGGGAATAATAATACTGGTTACCACTTTAATTTGCTTGACTGATATCTGGAAATATCTCATAAATATCATTTGTGTAATTTAACATTTCTATTAGCAGTTAATTTAAAAGTATGAAGTAACGGACTGATATGGTAATGCACTGATAGACTTTATTTTTTTCTTTTTGTATTGTAATATACATATATTTAATTTTAACAGCCCATTATAATCCACTCAGTCTTTAGATATACCAGGTGCATCAGCTGCCCCTAGGTATTCATATCTCTGCAACCCGAAGATTATAGTCTAATGTGAAAACATTGACCCTTTTAGCAAACAAATTGTTATTGTAGCTCTGCCCTTCTATTCGGTACTATACGCAATCACCATTAATGATTAAAAACTTGAATGAGCCAAGGAGCTGTGAAAAGCATAAAAAAGACAGCTCTTCACGCATATAATGCTTGCAAGGAGGTAGAGGAATGTTCTCCTGAAGAGCGGGACAGAATATGTGGGTTCTGGCCGAGTGGATTAGCTGACAGAATGTGGTGAAGTAAAGATTAGCTTCAGAGGTTCAAATCTAATACTTACATCAAATTGTTTTGGTTTTTTTTTCTCCTTGTGTTTATTTTCTGTGTTTTAGTGTACTAATTTATTTATTTATTTTTGTCTTTGGCTCACAGGAGAGCCAAAGACACAAGGATTACAATCAGATAATAATTGTGGATCATGTTTACCCTAATAATTTGTACTGTATCTGGTGTTGCAAATCGTGTTACATAGTTAGCTTTCATTTTTTTGGGTGCATGTTGATGCTATTACATCTAACAGTTTTTGTTTCATGTTTAAACCTTATGTTTTACTTCTTCTATTCACAAAGGAGTTGTAAATGTGCTAAGTTCATGGGTAAACAGAATAATAAATTGCTAAAGATTGTGGATTTCATCAACGAAGTAAATGTTCAAATTGACGACCCCCTTCATCAATGCTCATTTGGGTACATTGCTGGGGAGACCTTCTTGCATGCTGTAACATGTGCTGTGCAATCTGCCTGCATTCTTCACGTATGAGTGCCCATAGATGATTTGGGCTTTGCAGTTCTTGAGCGTAGATCCATTCCTTTAAATGTCCCCATAGTAAGAAATCCATTGGGGTAGGATCAGGTTATCTAGGGAGCCATGCGATTGTGCCCCTTCGGCTAATCCATTTTTGCGGATATGTTCTATGTAAGTGATTCCTTATAATCAATGACCAGTGTGGTGGAGCTCCATTCTGCTGGGCCCACATTCCTGTCCTATTCACTAGTGGCACATCTTCTAGTAGCAATGGCAATTCTTGTAGAAATGCAAGGTACTGTGATCCTATGAGGTTGCCTTCAAAAAAGTGCAATCCAATTAGCTGGTCGTCTAATATTCTGCACTAGACATTCATGCTCCGCTCTAGAATGCAGCTTCTCACATCCAGTGAGGATTGTCTACATTCCAGTAGTGCATGTTATGGCAGTTAACAGTTCTGTTATTGTGGAATGTGGCTTCATCACTGAAAAGAACATTTCCTAAAAACTCTGCATCCATTTGCGCTTGCTGATGTAGCTGCTGTGCATATATCATTTGTGCTTGAAAGTAGTGTCTGTGGAGAGCCTGGTGTAGTGGTAGATGGTATGAATGATATTTATTATGCTGCAATATGCACATCACTGAGGACCGACTTAGACTTATATACAGATCTTGTTCTATGGCCCTTGAACTGGTATGTGGTTTGTTTTCTATTGTGTTTTGCATAGCTTCTTCATTACCTCCAGAGGTTACTGGAGTATCGCGGCAGATGGTTCTCTTCCAAATCATCCTGTTTCACGAAGGTGTCTTTCAACCCTTCGAAAAGTGTCATCAGTAGGTGCCCTCCTTCCTGGAAACAGTTCTTCATACAGACACTTTGCTGACAGTGCATTACATCTTGTTTCTCCATAGATTAACAGCATGTCAACATACTCGTCGTTTGTATACCCCCCAGGGGCTCACTATATGTGAGTATGGGTTTGGCGTACCCGGGGTCCCCGAGCCACTCACCATCATTTCACCCTCATCGACTGTGCCACATCTTTCCCTTACTTCTTTGTTATTATTTAATAATCCTCTTCCTCTTCTAGGTTTAGTCTGATTCTTAGTTTTTACGATATTAGGCTTATTAACTCCTGCCTCACCAGCAGGGATCTTTTCTGTCTCCATGGTTCTTTCCCACGGTTTCAGCGCTGCTTCCGACATGTGTGCTCTACGGAGGTCTCAGGTGCGAAGGTCAGGCGGACCCCTTGCATTGCCCCTGTGTATAACCTTAGGTGCAGAGCCCATCCACGCCGTCATGTACACCCACGTAGCTCTTTGGGGGCCTGGCCTGTGTTAATTCTCCGGCGACCGAGTGTCGCTGGATTAGTGTCACGGGTCGGACGTGTTACCGCTGACGGAATCCCAGTGTAATCAACCACAAGTCCCCTGAATCCATGTCTGTGTCTTGCTTGCACCGCGGCCTAGAGTGGGGAGCCATGGGCGGTTATTCCCATGGTAGGGGCTTAAAGCCGAGGTGTGTGTGGTGAATGGCTTACACATATGGACCAGCAGTGAGAATTGGGGATAACCCTTCTGAAGTACGCTTTGAGATCGGTCTTGGGATGGTTCCCACGACGGCGCAGACCGTGAAAGTATGGGTCTTTTTTCTTTAACCCCCGGATGGCAGGCTGACGCCGACGGTTCCGAATGGGGGTCTATTTCATCATGTATCCGCGCAAAACCCCTTTTACTGATTCTTTTTTGGTTATGACCTCTCACGACGGTGCAGACGTGAAGGTATGGGTTTTTTTTCTTTAACCCCCGGATGGCAGGCTCACGCCGACGGTTCCGGATGGGGGTCTATTTCATCATGTATCCGCGCAAAACCCCTTTTACTGACTCTTTTTTGGTTATGACCGCCCACGACGGTGCAGACGTGAAGGTATGGTTTTTTTTTCTTTAACCCCCGGATGGCAGCTCACGCCGACGGTTCCGGATGGAGGTCTATCTCATCACGTATCCGCGCAAAACCCCTTTTACTAATTCTTTTTTGGTTATGACCTTGGCTAGTGATGGTAAAACGTTTAAGGACCTTAGCCCATTTTACATCAAGCGTGAGGTGGATAGGATCTGTGGCCAGTCGAAGAACGCGACGCGACTTAGAGACGGTACGCTATTGATCGAGGCCAACAATGCGGAGCAGTCCCAGAAACTGTTAAAAACGAGTTTGTTGGGCCCCTATCCCATCCGGGTAGTCCCACACAAATCGCTAAGCTCTTGGAGGGGGTTGTCACCACCTCCAGTCTGGACGATCTTTCCAACGAGGAAATAGTCACTTTCCTCTCCGATCAACGTGTATGTCAGGCGTACCGGTTATCTCGCAAGCAGGATGGTCAAGAATACCCGTTACGCACCGTGTTTCTCACCTTCAAAGGTACCGTCTTACCGGAATATATTTTTTGTAGCTACGAACTTGCTGCCGTACGCCCATATATCCTGAACCCCATGCGCTGTTTTCGGTGTCAGAGGTTCGGGCATACTACTCGCTCGTGTAACCATCCTGCTGTTTGCGAACGATGTGGTCTACCTGCCCATGACGGCGCCGTCTGTGATCGAGAACGCAGTTGTGTTAACTGTGGAGGATGTCATGCATCTAGCTCGCGACTGTGTTTGAGGTTTTTGGACGAAAATTGTATACAGGAGCTGCGCGTTAAGAAACGCCTCACTTTTCCTGAAGCACGGCGGCGCTTTGTGCAACTTCAACCTGCAATCACCACTGGTAATTCATCCGCCATCCGCCGCTCTCCTGTTGCCACTGTTGACTTACCACCCGTGCCCGTAATCGATGCTTCGACACAAACGGAGTTGCCAGCGAGTACCTCGCCATCGTCTCGTGTTCACCCTGCGCCACAATCTTCGTCTTCAGCCGTGTCGCCACCAGCCTCCAAGTTGTATACCAGTGCTCGCCCATCAGTGTCGTCTCGACTTCAATATAGACCGAATAGTCGCACTTCCTCTGTGAAATCCCGGGGCTTTTCCGGTTCCCGGTCATCGGATGGTTCGCCAGAGGATAAGTATTTTACTGTCGTGGTCCGAAATCCGTCAAGGTGAAGAAGAAACTCAAGCGGACCCCTTAACCTTTTCTTCCCATGGAAATACTCCAGTGGAACGCTAATGGGTTCCGGACACGCCTTCCGGACATACAGTGTACTGCTGCGCACAACATTGTCGGCTGTGGCTGTGCGTGTCCAATTGGAGAGCTTCTGCTTCTCTATTTGCAACGTTTATCTGCCACCGCACAGTGTCGTTCAAGCGCACGAGCTTCGGGCGCTTTTGGCTCATTCCGCTACCGCTACTTTTCATTGGTGATTTGAATGCCAAACATTCTCTCTGGGGTTCCGACACTGACGATGCTCGTGGATGCATTATAGCAGACGTTTGTGATATGCCCGGCTTACTTTTATTAATTACTGGTGTCCCTACCTTCTTATCCTCTGTCTGTGGCACCCACTCAGTCTTGGATCTGTCTTTCTGCAGCCTGGCATTACTTCCCCTTCTTGATTGGACGGTGCTTTCGGACCTTCGGCAGTGATCATTATCCCATTGCTATTCGCTTATCCGGCCACCATCCTCTACCCTCACGACATCCTCCCTGGATTCTTTCCAAGGCTAACTGGGAGAGGTTTCGTTCCCACATTCATCTCACCGATAAATGGTTTTGCCACCATTGATGAAATGGTGGAGTATTTTACTTCTCTCTTACTCGCAGCGGATTCCAGCATTCCTCGAGGTTCTTGCGCCCCACGTCGCGTCCCTGTTCCTTGGTGGACCTCGGAATGTCGTTTGGTCCTCAAAGCGTACAGGCGTGCCGTGCGTGTCTTTCAGTTACATCATTTTAAGGAGAACTTCGTTGCTTTTAAGCGTTCTCGGGGTAGGACACGTTTTGTGCTTCGCAATGCTAAACGCAAGTTTTGGGAATCCTATGTATCTTCCCTTTCACGTCATAGTTCTGTACAAGTGTGGACTGCGGTTCGGCGTATGTATGGCAGGTATCGCTGGGCGATCATTCCCGGTCTAGCTGTAAACGGTACCACTTATACCGGTTATAGCCGAAGCCCTTGCCAGCTCCTTCGCTACTTTTAGTCAAACGGCTAGTTATGATAGACCCTTTTGGCCCATCAAAGACTCTGCGCAGCAATTGGTCCTTGATTTTAACAGAGACTGTAGTGAATCGTACAACGCACCTTTTACCGTTGCAGAGCTGGCGCATTCTCTGTCAATCGCCAGGGATTCTACCCCTGGTCCCGATGACATCCACCGACAAATGCTCTTTCATCTTCCACCTGAGGCGATGTCATTCTTACTCGGGATATACAACCGCATCTGGCGTCGGCAGGAATTCCCGTCGTCGTGGCGTGCGGGTATTGTCATTCCTATCCCCCGACCCGGTAAAGACCTGTCGCTTTCCTCTAGCTACCGGCCTATTTGTCTGACGAGTGTTGTGTGTAAGACCTTTGAACGCATGATTAACGTTCGATTGGTGTGGTGGCTCGAGAGCAATAATCTCCTCTGCAATGTTCAGTGCGGATTTCGTTGTCATCGCTCTAGTGCCGACAACCTGACACGCCTGGAGGCTTATGTGCAAGATGCATTTCTCCTGAAGCAGCATGTCGTGGGTGTCGTCTTTGATCTATAGAAGGCTATGACACTGCCTGGCGCGATGGTATTCTCCGTACACTGCATGATTACAGTTTGCACGGTCATCTAGCTGCCTTTCTCTAACTTTTTACAGCTTCGAGGTTTTCGTGTCCGCGTTGGAAATACGCTGTCCCAGGAGCGGATCCAGGAGAATGGTGTACCTCAGGGGTCGATCCTTAGCGTCACTCTCTTTGACATAGCCATTAACAGCATCCCTAGTGTTAGTAGCGACCTTCTGATGTCTCTATATGTTGACGACTTTGCTATATATTATCGTTCATAACATCGCTTGCAAACTGGGCGCTTCGCAACGGCTTTCGTTTTTCACCTACGAAAACAGTGTCTTCAGTTTCATCGCCTTCGTGGTGTACATACTCCTGATCATCACTTGCTCGGCACATTCCTGCCGTTTGTTCCGCACCTCAGATTCTTGGGTCTTTACCTCTACAGCAAATTTACCTGGGAGTGCTATATTCGCCGCCTTCGTGCGATCGCTCTCTTCGGGTACTCAGGGTTTATCTGGAAAATCTCGGGGTGGCGATAGCACCGTGATGTTGCGATTGTACCGCTCCTTGATGCGGTCCAAATTGGATTATGGCAGTTTTATCTACGGCGCTGCGTCCGCCTCTTAGACACTGTTCATCATGCTCGTATCCGTCTTGCAACTGGGGCTTTCCGCACTAGTGTCGAATATCTATACGTTGACTCTGGCGAACCCCCATTGTCAAAGCACAAAAGTTAGGGAAGAGTTAAATATTTTTAGATTAAAGGATAAATTTGTATAAAATAGAAACAACTGAAAAGAACATTTACAACAAATGGAACATTTGGCAATACCATGAAAGATGTTAGAATACAATCCAAGACAGAAAAGAAGAATAGGACCCCATATCTGAGATGGAGAGACCAGGATTTTCTTCATGAGAATGGAACTGTTCATTTATGGACTAAACCATGTAGACGATGATAACTTGAAAATAAAACCCAAGTTTTTGCCTATGTAATGAAGAAATCACAAAAATAAAACTTGTGTATATCAGAATATCATACTGTAATTATCAATTTTTTTTCTACACATCACTGCTTGCTACATACTTTGTGGCTAGCAGAACCCCAAATAGCCCTGCCAGGCAAGTTAATTCTGACAACAACATCAAGATGACCATGACCATGATAATTTTGTTTTAGCATAACATGGACTCTTAAAATTTGGAGGTAATTAATTGGTCAGGTGCTTTTTATCTTGATGCTTGTAATTAATGTTAGGTACTTTCCTTAATAAACTTTAAGGTGAATAGCATGGTGGCTACTTTGGCGAATGAAAGTCAATGTTTGGAAACTTATTATTATGTGGAGTTATAAAACTACAATGAAAAGATTTATTACACACCTTGTGTTCTGATCCTTCTAATGAATGCCCATTTATGCCATTCCTTATTATACTTAACATTTGCTCCAAACACTTTTTGCAATCCTTAGTGAAACAATATATAGGAGATAATTTACATACTGTAAATATATTCAAACTGGACACGATTCAGACACCACACCCGTACATTTGCACCTACATGTTTTACATTTTGCAAGCAATCTATTTGGATGTTTGGCAGATGTGCAGTGTGATAGGAGTTTTGAAAATCTATGAGATTCCACAGGATTTCATTTACTTTTTTTAACAGTAGTACTGCATTAATGTGAGAAGATATCTTAGGTGGTGCGCAGGCACTCTTGACATACTTTGGTGCATGTCATGGCATTATAAGTAAAACAGAGAGTGTAATAATTATGGTCATGACAAAATTGCAAATGAATGAAAATATAATTAACCATTTAAGTATTAATAAGCAACAAACACCAAGTATAATCACTATACTGTGGCATGCAAGTTGGTGTACTCTAATAACAGAAACCTTGTGACAGATAGCACGGCGACTCCCATGGTAGATGAAAGTTTGGCAATTTATTTTAATGCAGTTTTGTTATTGTATGGTGTTTCTCATGTGGTAGAGCTGAATCGAATTGAGGACTAGGATTTAAGTTATAGGGCAGTAACAATCACTGGATGTATGGATGAAAGTAATGACGACATGCATTTGCTGTTTCTCTAACACTAATTTATTTACACTTACTATACACTGATAACATGAAATAATAATTATTATAAGAACTGAAATCTAAACTAATGCTCATCCTGGATGGAGGAACAATGAAACAGGACAAGGCTACAAGGAAAACAAATGTTGTCTTTACTGAGCTATAGTTAGTCACACTGTCCTTTCGGCAACAAGGGGATTAGGGTTGCTGACAAACACATGGTGACTCCCTGCCGAAGTCAGCAGTTCCCTCGCTTTCCGATACACACACACATACACAAACACTTGTCTGTGGCAAGCTGCAGTTCTAATACTGCACACATGAAATCGAAAAATGTTGAAATGATAAATTTGTCACACGTTCTGCTTTCTGATGCTTCTAATGAATGCTCATTTGTTCATTCCACTATAGACTTTACGTAATATTTGTCCCAAACTGTCTGCATTGCTTAGTGAAATAATATATAGACATTTTTAAACCGTAAAATTTAAATTTCACAAAATAGTTTAATTTGATTTCTAACAAACAGCAGTTAATATTGAAGTCATTCACTCTCCAGATAATTTTACAAAATATGAAGTATTATGAAAATTGTTATAACTTATGAACATTTTATCAAAATATTATGAACCACAAAATGAATTCTACACAAAACAGATTCTAAAATTCCTTATCTCCATAGTACCAGTAGCCTTGGCTCAGAATATGAAATGCATTACTCTATGCTCATTTATCTGCCTTTCATAAAGCTCCTAAAACACCATCAGGTTAAAGTTCCTAAAGGGTAAACCTGTAACAGATATTGTGAATGATGTGCTAACACTTGCGTTTGCATCCTGATGTCTTTTTTTTTTTTTTTTTTTTTTTTTTTCAGTTTCTCTACCACTTACCTGTGATATATGTTCTACCTTATACTGCTCATTTTGCTTGGCACCCTGGCCTTATGGCTCAGCTGAGCAGCCCTTGCTACCCTTAATCATCTATGATCCATCCTCTCCCTCCTCCATTTGCCCTTCTACCTTTCTTATCTCTCTTACTTTTCTAATCCATTTCTCCTTTACTTTCTTTAAGAACTCCCCTATATTCTTATTTTTCTTTTCTTCTTTTCTTGTTAACATTTTAATTGCTACTATTTTTCCATCCATTTTTTCCCATTTTTCCTCCCATACCTTTTGTCTCCATTCTGCTAATTCTTTGCATTCTGTCATATAATGTTCTGTGCTTTCACTACCTCCGTATAATTCACAAATTCTGCTTTTTCTGCCTCTTAGCCCTCTCAGGTACATTGATCCTGTTCTCATCCATGCAAATGCTTCTTTTTCAGCTCTATTACAATAATCTACATACCCTTCTCTTCCCCATTTCCTTTTTACTAATCTATAGAACCCTAGTGATTTTTTATTCTCTAAACTTCCCCAAATCTCTTGTCTTTCTATATCCTCCACTCTGCTTCTTACTGTTATCCAGAAGCCGTTGCTATTTCTTTCTCCTGCTCTCCAAATATCTCGCATTCCTATCTTCTCCATAATTTTTTCTACCCCTGTCCACCAGCTATTTTTATTTTTCATACTCTTTTGTTCCATACATTTCTTTAAAATTTCTCCTTCATCTTTTTTCAGGCATGTAAACCAAAATTTCAATAACCTTTCTAGTATCACTCCCTTCCTTCTTGTTCTTCCTAATTCCACTAATGCTACCTCCCCTGGTGCTGATCTTGGTAACCCAATAGCTCTTTACAGAACGCTCTGTAGCTCTGATCTATTTTTCTGCTTAATTCAGATCCCCCGCCCCCCCAAATTTCAACACCATATAGCATTCTAAATTAAATTGAGTTTTATTTATGGACGCTCTTTAACTACTATGGTTCTTAGCATCCCATTCTATATTGGGCGTGAAACACCGGTAATTTAGCTCAGAGGCCTCTTTATCAGGCTTGAGGTTCTTTTACGTGCCGTAAATCTATGACACGAGACCACCGGCTTTACTTCCCTTCCGAAGGAAGCCGTGCTAACGATTTTTACGCCCAAAAAATCCATCGCTCTCCGCCGGGTTTGAACCCGCGACCTTGGGAACTAGAGGCTAGCACGGTACCACTAGTCCACGGAGGACGACGATATAACATTCTTACTTCTATCAATGCCTCAAACATTCTTTCTATCCATTTAGTTGGCATTTCTAATTTGTATTTGCACATCCTTACTCCTGCCATTGCCGCCTTTCCTTTAGCCATAACCTTCCTGCTATGTGCTGCCCATTCGCCATTACTACTCATCCTCACTCCCAAATAATCAAACTCCTTGACAACTTCTAACTTTAAACCCCCCATCTGCCATTTCTCTTCTTTTGTTAGTTTATTTCCTCTTTTACATACCATAACTTTTGATTTATTTATATTTACTTTAATTCCCCATTCTTCCCAGAATTCATGTATTCGGTTGATTGCTTTCTGTAGCCCAATTACCGTTATAGCCGCAACCATAAGATCATCTGCGTATAGTAAACCTGGTATCTCTCTATTTGCTATTATGGGACAGTGCAGATTTTTTTCTTTCACTCTTTCTAGTATGTCATCTATGAATATATTAACTAATATAGGGCTCAATTTGCACCCTTTTGTTAATCCTATTGTTTACTCAGTCATTTCTGTAATTCCATTATTTTTACATCTTATACAAAATTGTATATCATTATAAATACCTGTGATATATAGAGGAAGTATTTATTCCATTCAAAAATGTAATATTGGGATGTTACCACAATTACGAATTTTGAAATCCCCAGAATAAAACTTAGCATTTTGTTTTAAACATAAAGGTCAATGCAGAGCACACCTGCAAGTGTGTGCATCCTGTGTGTGAACACAACTCAATAACAAAGTGGATGAGTACTACACTTCATACTTGAGTCACACACCATTAAGTATACCAAGCAAAGGTTTTCAAGAAAATTTTCATTCCGAAAAATCCTTTACATGGACAAAGGTTAATTATTTGGTACTTTCTAAAATATGTTTGAACAACTTCTAAAATATGTTTAACAGTTTTAAATAAAATATTGTATGTTTGAGATCTTGTCATTGTTAAAAAAAAATGTATACGTCTTATTGAAGGTTATATAAGTTGGAAAAAGACATCATGCTACAGAAAACAATAGAGCTCATTAAAACAGCAGTTTGTGTCAGATGACATGTATTTCTAGCATTAGCACATTTCAAAATATCCCTTGTTTTATGCTTACATTTTCCCCTGCTGAAGTGCATCATCTGATAGAACCTATTTGCAAATTTGCGATGTTTAACTTTTCTTCTCTTTTCAGTGAGTTTTTGTTTTACAAGAAAACTGATTTGGGGTATAAACCTTTTAACATCCTCCCCTAGTATGTTGCACCAAATTCAAATTCGTGAATTTGATATCATTCCTGGGCAAAGATTTACCATAAATAACATAATGTGGGCAGAACAATAACTGTTTATACCTATGCATAGTAGTTTATATATAACTGTGTATGCGTGTGCGTTTCAGTTTCAGTTTTATTCTGCCATTTGCAACATTTTTACAAAGCATCGTCAAGTTTATAAAAGATAGAAAACATATTTACCTTATCTATTAACCAAGTAATTTTACACAAGTTAGGAACATATATGTACATTATTGATTAAGCAAGTAGTATTTGGTACAGAGCTGAATAGATATAGATATATTGAATTGATTAAATACCTAAAATTGATTAAACACAAATTTCAGAAGATTAATGTTATGCACACAGAGAAATGCTGAATTCAAGCAATTTATACTCCTTTAAAAGAAAGAAAGGAAGAAACTACATGATAAATAAAAAGTGTCACTAGTGCAGAATGAGTCCTCAGAATCCTGAAAGTATGCTCAATACATACAAGAATAAAAGGTATTCAGTTTTGCTGTACTTGTTTTCATGCATGTAACTGTAATGTAACCTGTTTACGTTCTCTACTACTTACCTATAGTAAGTAGAGGAAGTATTGCATTCCACCCAGAAATTTGATACCAGATTTCACCAGAAATACACATTTTGAGACTCCCTGAATTCATAAAAAAGCGTTTTTAAAAAAAACGTGCTTGCTCAAAGCATAACTCAAAAACAAGCATTTAGTAAAATATCAAACCTGTTACTTTTAAGTTCAGCATCTTCCAAGGATGCAACACAAACTTTTTCAGGAAAATCCATATCAAGCTCGTGTTTAAGTTAAGCATTTTAACTTAAGAGGATGCAAAACCACAACATTCAAGAAAATCCTCCACCCAATTTACCCCTTACATTTTATTATTTATTTATTTATTTTTTTTGCAGTGTCAAAAATTGCTGTAATGATATTGATTAAAATTACATAGGCTTAAGATATTTGCATGACAATGAAGTGTATATCTTGAATTTTCTGGAAATAACCTGTGAAGTCCTCTTCATTGTGAATGACTTTTGTGTAATAGATAAACTGTAGATCTCATTAAACCATACAATTTTTTTTGTTTTTGTTTTCAGTTAACCAATTCTGAGATATTCTTGATATTGGTTTAAATTTTCAATTCTTATACTTTTCTCAACTGGTAAGCTGCTATTCATTTTTTTTTTTTATCTCTCATGGCCATGCAAAGAGCATGGAATTTCACAGCCATCTTATCTATACTCTTTGACCATATACTAGCTTTGTTGAGTGTGTGGTGTTGTGTTGTTTGGCATTCTGAATTAGAGGAGTAGATTTTGTTGTATTTGGTTCTGTCCCATTAAAACTGCCCAGGAATTATCTTGTGTTTTATAACAAGTTTCAGCAGAAATGTTAGAGAAATATTAGGTCCTTCAAGAAATGAAAAATTAATTAAAACAACACACACAGAAGCATAGCTGTAAATTAAATTAGCAAAACAACAAACAAAATGAAATAGGCTAAAGTCTGTTATCAATAAATCGGGCAAAAAGAAAATATTCATGGATTCTGAAGTCATAATTATAAGGTGCCGGATGCAGATTCTAATCAGACTGTTTCTAGAATCCTGGGATGTTCACACTATTTTTCTACGAAACAGTTTTCTTATAAGTAAACTAACTTCTTAAGCAACTGAATTTTGGGGTTAGGATTTTACATAGGAATCTTAATTAATAAATCTGACTTTCAGTGATACTTCTAGGTTATGTTTTCATGCAGCAATACAGGATTTTGAAACTCCTTGAATGTTCATGGCAAAGTTAGAAAACCAATAAATAAAATGGTTATAAGCAAAAAGAAAGGAATAATTGTGGATTGGAAAGTCATAACTCCTTAGGTGATGGATGAACTCATCCGATTGTGTTTAAATCTCAGGATATTTACACTATTTAGGTATACTATGAGCTTATAAAGTTATGAGTAGGTATCTGGATTTGAAGTTAACACTTTACATAGTAAGGTTAATTAATAAATTTGACTTTCAATGATATTTCTAGGTTATGTTTTTCTGAAGCAATGTAGGATTTTGAAACTTCTTTAATACCTATGGCTATGTTTGTAACTTTTCCATGAGTACTATACAGCTCATAAATTGTGCCATTCTCTTCATATTTAGCTTTAAGTAAAAAAAATCAATATATACTTAGAAGTGAGTACCATGCTCAGCATGAGAGAAGAATGAACTCATAAAACTGAGAATATACTAGCTTTTATTCATACCAAATAAGAGTACATACTCTTGTAAGATGGATGCCTGAGTAAGTTCTACTCTGCTTGCATTACTTGAGTATGTTCTCAAAATGTAGTAGATACTCAGAAGGTTTTATTCTTACCAAACTGAGTATTTACTTGAAAAAGTGAAGCATATACTATATACTCATTTTTATTCATATAACCCATAGTAAGCTACTCAAAAATTTGATACCAAAATTTCATCAAAAGTACACACTTTGAGGCTGCCTGCAAAAAAAAAAAAAAAAAAAATCATTTTTAGAAAAAAGTTCCAAGTGTGTGGGTGTTTCTGTGAACACCATAGCTCAAAAGTGAAAAGTCGGTTAAACACCAATGTTGGTTGGTAAATAAGTTCAGTGTTCTCCAAGGATACGACATGAAGATTTTCAAGATAATCCCCTCCCCCAAACTACCCTTTACATGTGAAAGAGGTTCATTATTTTTCATTTTCTCAAAAATGGCTCTAAAAATTTAGATTAAAATGCCAAATGTTAAGATATTTGCATGACAAAATTTATATATTAAATTTTCTGCAAATAACCTGTGCAGTCCTCTTAATAGAATTTTGGATAATTTTGTATCTCTGGTAAACCATAAGAGATAGGCAAAAGCTTACTACACAGAAAATGTATAACTCCTTAAAAAAACACAAGTTATTTCAAATAATTCTTTCTGTGTCATTAGACATTTCTAAGGTATACCTTATTATTGGTTTGAATTTGTCAAAACTTGCTATCATTTTTAAAGCTCTGTAGCTATTAGTTATTTCTCATGATGTTATGGAAAGAGTATGGAATTTCAAGGCCAGCTTATAGCAACATGCTGTAAAGCATTAGTATTTTGATTCAGCTTCCTCTATCACTTTGTATCTACAAAAGAAATGTGAATGAAGATATTTCTGCAAAGATTTATCTTGATTAACATGTAGATAGAAAAATAAGCTTTCAAAACAATAATTTGCAGAAGTTATATATAATAAATTATAGTGGGTAGAGAAAGTCATGTGAAGTAACACATCAGATAGTTTTCAACCATTTGTCTTTTTAACTTCAATACATACTGCATATTATTTTAATTCAATTAAATATTTCAACATTTTAACTTACAAAAGTACTGCTTTCAATGAATGAAACACAAACCTTTTAACAGTACATTCATGGAAATATTGTTATATCTTTGGCTTTATTTTATTTGTAAAAGGGCCTCCATTATGAAATGATGTTTCTTTCTCTTTAAGTGGGACTGGCTACAACTTCATAGTTAAATTTGAAAAGATTTAAACAAAATTAAAAATGTCAAAAGAAATGCTTTACATTAAATGTTTATAAATGCATTAAGTGGAATTTGTATGCGATCACATCACAAGTAAATAGCCCAAAAGTGAGTGCAGAATCTACTAGCCTAGAATTTAGGCTGTTTGAAATTACTTTTCCTGCAATATCTGCTGTACATTTTGAAAAACTAAAACTAGCTTATTTTTTGCAGTTTGTTTAAAGAGCATATGTTTGATCTTAGGTCATCATGGGAACATATTAAGTACATGGTATCTAAGTTTAGTTGGCATCTGTATGTTTGATTGCATCATCAGTAGACAAATGCAGCTTTGTTAAAAGATAACATGCCAACAAAAGTTCATAGGGATTTTCAAGTTTTAAGGGGCTGAAGAAACCTCTTAAGCATCCTAGTGGTAACCAGATATTTGAAGTTTATTCTAAAACTGATCCTGTATTTTTGTTTTAAAAAGGGGGAATTTTTGTGTCTCAAACTTAATGCTCAGAAATTCTTCGTGGACCCAAACTCTTACCTGCCACAATTGCCAAAAATTGCTTCTGAACTTGTAGATACACAATTTTAATTAATCTGCTAAACCCCATAATCCTACAAAAATTGAAAATTGTTTAGTTATTTTAAATATTTTGCTTTCTATGCGTACAAACCAAAATGTTGAAATAGTTGAGATCTCTCATCATTTTCACTATTTTGTTGAATATTCATTTTGAGGGGACTCCATTTTGCTTAACAGAAAAATTTGGGGGTGTTTATGATTCTGAATAAATATGGAACCAAAAGGAAGGAACAGCAGTTAAAAATTTCCTATAATACACTTGTCTGAAAACTGATTCTGCCAATTTGGATAATTCTTTCATCACTTAAAAGAAATAATATGTTATAAGGCATTTTCAAGATTGTCAGGTGCAGACTGTTAGGAAGATCAAAAATATTATATATCCTGATTTTTTTCCCATTCTGTGTATATAAATATGAGGAATTTGCAATCCATAGTTATAAATATAACTGGGGCTCAAAATTGCCTGTTTTTAATGGCAAAAGAAGAGAAGTCTTCATTAAAAAGAAGCACTGAGCAGGACAGGCAGTTTTAAATATATTGAATTTTCTCATTATTGGAGTAGTTCATAATTATTCATTTTCTTACACAGAATTACCTATAATGTTTAATCACATTTTTATAGCTCTATAAAAATTACATCATCATTATTGTTTGATGAATTTTATCAGTTTCAGTGATTGTAGTTACATATTATTTAAAGTTTTGATTTTAACATAAATGCTGTTTTGATAAACCAACAAACCGTTATCTCTGCTCCCAGTCAAGTGAATGCTAAATTGAGTAGAAAAGGGTTAAACCTACCCCCCCCCCCCAGAGAACAGAGTTTTGGGTGCATTATTGAACTTCTCACCGTTAATATCATGGTTACAAAAAATGTTAACCACAATGTAAACTAACATTGTCAAATGGATACATTAACTAAATTAACAATTTATGCATTATACACTTTCTAATTACATTATATTTAATCTGTAATGTTTAGTTTCGTTCCCGTCTAATAATCAGTCTTGCTACCTCAACAAATATTTTTTCTTAACAAAGTTTTAAGCATTTACCTGTGCTTTTGCCAGCTTGGCAGAAAGCTTGGTTGTAAGAAGCTTTATTTAAGACACACATTCAGTACATAAGAATTATAGGTACATGGATTAGGATTACGCTACAGAGGGGACACCTAGCACCTCAACCCACACAAGGATCTTTTGTGCGTACACCCCAGGAGGAACGGATGAGATGAAGGAACCACAGGTGATGTATGGGCTGCAAGACCGGCCAACGCAGACGACAGAGACACGCAGAGGTCTCCAAGAGTTGCAGACTTGAATCACCCAGCTGGAGAGTGCTCAAGGCAGCCGTCCCAAGTCACCGGAGGGTGGCTCACAGGCTCTCCTCCAGTGGAGACCGGGGAACCCAGCAGCGGAGACTCAGGCGGCCTCCATCTGACTTGGCCAAGAAGAGGTTCCAACATGCAAGCCATCTGCCCATTTGTCTGCAGTTGTCTGACACAGCCCCAGAGTCAACCTGTAATGTGAAAGAGGAAGATAAATGAAAGGGAATGAGGGAGAGAAATTTGGTGGAGACAAGTGATCCTTCCCAGCATTCGCCTAATGACCCAGGGAAACCCTCCAAAAAAACCCATGGGTCAGGAAGGTTGTTTGCGGGAATCAAACCCACGAGCTCCCAAATGTGGGCCACAGATGCAACTTTCTGAGCCATTACACTCAGTATAGGTACATAAGTTACCTGATTCATGTTGTATACAATAAAGACTGATTATACAGTCATTAGCTGACCTACATGTGAATTTTCATATTTCATGGTATTTAGCAAAATTCTCATCACAGCAATTAGACAAGCTTGAAAATCTTCAGCCAGTACCCATCATTTGGTTTTTAAAATTCTTCTTTTCATTTCCTTCGGTTTTTCCTTTTCTGAATGCTGCATAAACATTTTGCCAGCCCTGTTACAGTAAAACATTATGGACTGAAGCATTACATTATATGCATTATTTCTCGTGCAGTACCCAAGTGCTATATAAAATAAATACTTTAAAATGGAGTGAACTTGGCTCAAATTAATTTTTTTTTAATTTCCCATGTATTTCTATATATACTACAAAGTTATAATTTGGCTCTCATATCTAATGTCATAAATTTGCAATATCTTTACAAATAGGTGGTTAATTTAAACAAACAAAAATAATTGGAACAGAGTCACTCTATCTTACAGGATTGGAACTAAAACAACGAGAAACATGAGTGCTCTTCAAATTCCAAACACCATTCATTTAAATAACAAAGGAGCTTAGGAATTCACTTAATAAGAAAAATGACTATTAAAAGCATTTATTCTAGGTGTCAATATATTTTGTTGTGAAGTGCAATTAAATATAAGAACAGTATTTATTCAGCATAATGAATAATTTCACTTCCATTTATAAGAAAGAAGAGTAAAAAAACATCCAAAACTGGTCATCTGTGAGTTGCTTTGCCCATGGTAAACATGGTCTACAATCTCACATAGCTTCACAACTGCAAGGACAAGCTGTAATACTTTTAATGACATTCAGAGTAATAGGAATAACATTTCACACATGCTTAAGAAATGCAAGGCAGTTGAAATAACAAATTTGATGAGTCTAACACATTAAAATAAGAAGTGTTAACCAGAATGAAATTCTTATCATGTTTAAGCTTGAGTCAGATTGCCCACACAACTTCACTTACTTGTTTATTATTAGGGTATGTTTCAAAAGTCCTTCCTCTCATTCTCTGCTGGAGATGACAGAAGATAGGCATTCTCCTTGGGTTTGATTTACATATGAATTGCATGACATCATCCATCAGTTTAAATTCAAAATTCAGTGTGCTTTCTTCATTCTGAATTATATACACATATATTCTCTCTTATGCATCAAGTTCTGAAGGTGAATATATATCATTCACAATGAAGAAGTCTTGTTGAACTTTTAATTTTGCCAATGTATGATGTCATGCAGTTGTATGTCAAACAACGGGCCAGGAGGGAGTGGCAAAGAAGTGGTACACAACCCAAGGTGGTATGGCTGGGTCTCAGCCAACTACAACTGAGGAATGGAGGGACTTCCAAAACATGTCATAACAAAACACCAAGTAAAAGAAGTTTTGAGGCCCAAACTGTGAATGTGTATACCTTACATCAATACCATGACTTATATGCATGCTTTTAACAATGTAGCTAACAACACAGGTACCCAAGGTCATCAAGGCACAAGCTTATGAATGGAATGTCTGCAGTTCAAATCCTATCAGGACTGTCCTCCCTGACTGAGGTTTATTCCAGATTTTCTTCAGTCCTCATAACTGGCAAATGTGGAGAGGTACCCTAAACTTAGGCCTGGAATGTTACCTTCCCAAATTTCCTTTCCCAAATCATTTCATGTATAATCAGTGCCCACTGCCTATGGTACTGCATGCCATAAGAATGGGCGTTATACACTACTAAAAAGAAAGGCTAATTTGCTAGTTAATGAGTGATTTGTCATATAGAAACAGATTTTCTCCAATGAAATAAGAATTACATATGCTCAGTATTTCATTCTATGTTTATCTCAATTATCTGCTCAAGAGTTCAATTAAAGTAGTTTTGAAATGCTTTTGTGATATTTAGTACATGCTGCAGTATAAAGGGGAAAAAAGCCACAGAAATCTATGAAATGAGGAGTCAGCTACAGTGGCTAGCACTGCAGCTAATTTAATTTTCTTAGTATTTGTAGAAGCATGTCTGAATGATACTGATCCACAAAGGTGTATATCTACTTTTCTTGAAAAATACTACTAGTTTCCTTTTACAGCCTGGGAGCAAAACACAGAAGCTAATAGAAAATAACGTACTATTAGAGACAGGCAAAATATGACAGAAAAAATCCCAAACTATTATGAAATGTATATTTTAAAGTGAAAACATCTCATACTTTAAGGGTCTGGTGCAGGTTCTCTTCATTACTTTAAAAAAGTAGGTTTTTTTAGATTTTTGTGCATATGTAATAAATGTAAAACAAGATAAAATGGAATTTATAGACTTTAATTATTGTAAACTCTTAAACTTAGAAAAAAGAAGTTACTGGTTTCTTTGTTCTTGCTTAGTAATTACAATATGCCAGTGTTCCACAACTGGTGCCAGAGCACACTGCCAGCAAGAGGTGAAAGGCGTGACAGGAAATTTTATATACTTCTTGTGTTAATTGTCAAGTTTTGTTTACAAATTTTTTTTTAAATTGTTCGCTCACAGTTGCTATATCAGTCTCTTTGTATTTCTCACCTTTCCCTCTGTGCTATGCTACTTCATTGTTATCCTGTAATATGTTCTGACTACGTTTCTGTGTACTGTTGCTATCATAGTTTTGCTCAGCAGTCTATTTTTATTTCTTGCCTCTACTTCTGCTATGCGGTTTCTTTGTTATACTTACCATATGTTCTGTGTAGCCTTTGTGCTTTACCACAGAATTGCAGGATTAGCAAAACTTTCCCCATCTCTTATTACTTAATTTATATTATGTTGTTTTGACACCTTGCCCTTTTTGTTAGTGCTCCTTCAACTCTATTCCTTTCTTCCTACTGATTCTTGGACCCATTGTCAGCCTTTGAAGAGTGTGTCCCGTATCTTGCTGTTATTTCAGTTCCATCACAGCTATGCTTTGAAGTAGTCCCAAAATTGATTGCTGGTCGTCCTTAGCTTTTTCAATCTATTGCTATCATTAGAATATTTAATTTTCTTCAAGATGGATAAATTCCTTGTACGGAGTGTTCTGTCCAATAGTTCTAGTACAAGTAGTAAAAGCATTGAGCCCAAGAAAAAGAAATCAAATATTAGTGCACGGCAGTATAATAGTAATTGTTTATCTTACAGTTCTTTTGGTGTGGTGATAAAACATACCCAATCCCCGATTGTGTCATTTGTTGTGAAAAACTCAGTAATGCTGCTATGGTTCCCAATAAATTGAAATAATGTTTATCAACAAAACATCCTTCTCTTTCAAGCAAATATGTTAATTATTTTTGTCGGTTGTTGGAACAAAATAAAAAAAGCAAAAACGTTCATGACTGCAATCATATGCATTTCAGAAAATGTACAGGACACTAACTATAAGGTAGCCAAACTTATCACAAAGGTCAAAAAACCACACACAATTGCTGAAAATTGGTTAATGCCTGCATGTAAGGAAATGGTGAAAATAGTCCTGGATGCAGAAGCTGCTAGTGAAATTTCAAAAGTTCCTCTCTCTTCTGACACAATCAGTCGCTTAGCTATTGACATGTCCAGGAACATACAAGACACTATTTCATTCATTCATTATCTGTTTACCCTCCTCTTATGTAGGACTTACATCCCCCAGGACTTACAAGCAGGTGCCTGGGGTCAGAGGCCCGTCGAGGAGCAGACACTCATGGATCAGACAGAGCATCCAGGATGGGTGATCAGCCCGATGCCTGGTATGGGATGAAGGAAGTAGATGAAACGAAATGTTGGTGAAATGGATGAAAGGAAAGGTGATGATGGAGCAGTTGGTGGAATGAATGGCGGGGGAAATCGGAGAACCCGGAGAAAACCCGCCCAGACGCCGCTTTGTGCACCACAAATCCCACATGCAGGTCCCTGGGATTGAACCTGGGCTGCCTCGGTGGGAGGCGAGCGGTCTAACCACTCGGCCACGGCACCGCCATACAAGACACTATGAAGGAGAAAATGGATGAAAGGAAAGGTGTTGATGGAGCAGTTGGTGGAATGAATGGCGGGGGAAACCGGAGAACCCGGAGAAAACCCGCCCAACACCACTTCGTCCACCACAAATCCCACATGCAGGTACCTGGGATTGAACCCGGGCCTCCTCGGTGGGAGGCGAGCAACCACTCGGCCACGGCACCGCCACACTATGAAGGAGAAAATCAACAGCAGTCATAAGTTCTCACTTCAGATCAATGAGTCCACTGATATAAGCAGGCATGCACTATTTCTTATATTCGGTACATCAATGGAAATGTAATTGCAGGTAATTTATTTTTTTTTGCAAAGAACTTCCTGAGTGAGCCACTGGTGAAGAAATAATTCATGTGAATAATGAATATTTGCTCCAACATGAATTAAAATGGAAGGATTGTGTTAACGTTTGTACAGATGCAGCCGCTTCTATGACATGTCGAGTGAAAGGATTTGTAGCTCAAGTGTGTGAAGTGAATCCTAACATACGTTGTGATCATTGTCTTATTCACTGCTAAACCATTGTTGCTAAATCTTTGCCACATTCTCTGAAAGTTGTGTTTGACTAAGAAGTCATGAACTTCATCAAATCCTGACCTCTAAATTCACAGTTATTTTCCATTTTGTGTCAGGAAATGGAATCAGAACACACTATGCTCCTGCTACATATAGAAGTACGGTGGTTATTATGAGGAAAAGTATTGAAGTGAATATTTCAACTTAAAGAGCAGGTACATACATTTTTTACTGTTGATGGGCTTGAGTACACAGATTTAGTTACAGATGATGAATGTGTATGTAAATTGGCATATCTTTTAGATATTTTCATACACTTGAATGAACTGAACAGAAAAATGCAAGGTAGGAATGAAAACATTCTTACTGCTATGGATAAGATTCAAGGATTTTTGAAGAAGCTGCATTTAAGGATACAAAGAATTGAAAACGGTTCATTTGAGATGTTCCCGACTGTATGGCTACTTGCTTGCAGTAATAGAGTGATAATGGACCTGATTAAAGAACATTTAGAAATCCTGCAGCAGAAGTTCAAGAAGTATTTTGGAGATCGTGTTGAAGATTTTAACTGGGTTCGTGGGCCATTCATTGTGAATTCAGAATCTCTTCCGATTAATACACAGGAGGAGCTTGCAGAATTAAAAGCAGATAGGACATTGAAATTAAAACTTCTCAAATGCCTTTGGATACATTTTGGTTGACACAAGGAGCAAATACCTGGCAATCTCCGAGATGGCAGTTAATATGTTATTGTCATTTTCAACTACTTATTTGTGTGAACTGGGCTTCTCAATGTTAACTGAAATTAAAACAGCAAAGAGGGAGAGACTCAAATACATCGATGAAGAAATGAGGCTTATATTGTCAACAATTCCACCACAGATCAGCTGTCTGTGTGCAGCTAAGCAGGTGCAATCATCACATTGAAAAGGTACAGGTAGAATTATTTATTTTAATAGTAATGGACTCTAGAAAAATGTGTTTTCTTGAAAATTTATATACTGATGAGTTGGAATTTAAAACACTAAACATCACTAAATAAAATGTACCTGAACATGTTTCGAGGACGACTTGTCCCAATCATCAGCAGGTCTCCAACTGCTTCTATTGGCGATCTTAACTGTAGTAATATCTGTAGTGGTGGCATCTGTTGGTGGAATGACAAACTTCCAAAGGTTGTTTGGAGGTGGCAAATCAAAATTCATGAGGTGATCTTTGTGTTTTAATATATGTATGTTTTCCCACATGCATAGTTTAGTTGGGAAACTGATTTGTATTTCTATTTCGCTCATGAAAGCATCTGCTAAGAAGGGGGAGAGTGTGTTACCCATACTTAATCCAGAAGTTTGTTGAAAGAATCTGTTAATGAACATAAAGAAATTTTGTTCTATGCACAATTTTGTCAATTGTGTGTAATCCTCTATTTCTATGGTGGGAATGCCAGTTTGCTTAAGCCACTGCTTTAAGCTTTTTAGTACTATGTCGGTTGGTACACTCGGAAATAAAGCTTCTATGTCAAATGATATCGAGATATCTTCATTGGAAAGTGTTTATGTTGAAATTCTTTTGACCAAATCCATGGAATTCTTAACACTTAAGCTTTCTTTACTTTATAATCAACATACTTTCTCCAGCTCACCCCAGCATCTAGAAAAACCCCTAGATACTTAACCGCTCCAGACAGCTTCAACTTCTTCCCAAATAGATGGGGCTCTGCCAAATCTGGCAGTCTCCTCCCCTTTGTGAAGACCATTATTTCAGTCTTGTCTGTATTGACAAATAAGTCCATTTCTCTACACCATTCCTCTAGAGCATGTAAGGAGTCCTGTATGAGCTCCGAAACTACTCAGGAATTTTCCACTTGCTACAAGGCATATGTCATTGACATAGCCTTGAGCATGAATCCCTCCCCTGTTGAGCATATTCAATAGTTCATCCACAACCAGACACCACAGGTTGGTGATGAAAGTCTCCCTTGTGGGCAGCCACGGGGCACTCTTGCCCTCACGGACTCATTCCCCAGGGCCATCACTGCCTGACTACCTTCCAAGGAGGTCAAATCCAGTCTGTAACAACCAGACTAACTCCCCTACTCTCCAAACATTTCATAATGATGCCTAACGTCATGTGATTAAAGGCTCCTTCAATGCCCAGGAACACTGCCATAGTGAGTTCTCCACAGTCCAGTACCCTCTTCAGTCTCACCAAGAGCAGATGGAGCACTGTTTTCGAGGATTTACCCAGCCAGTAGGCATACTGATGATGGTGAATGGGTCTGTCCCAGCACCCCTGTCAACAGCCCATTTAACTTCTTTAAAAGTGACAGTCTCAGAGGCCACTTGCCAGCCTTCATACTAAGGCCTGTGTGCCTTAAATGAGTTCAGTTCTTGTTCTATGATGCTGGTCTTTGGAAAATGGGTCCCAAGCAACAGCCTCGAGGTCTCCCTCTCCAACTGCATCATAGCACCCGAGGGGTCCTCCAATGAGGCCAACCTGACCCTAGCTCCGGAGACCAGCAATGTCTGCAAGTGAGTATTGCCTGACTGCTGTATTTTATCCAGAAGAGCCTCCAAGATTCCTTCCTTTTTGTAAATTCTTTGGTACTCATAGGAGTTCCAGGTTGCCTGACAGTTGTTGGCCTTATACACATTGTATAGCCTTCATGTCTTTTTCCTGATGGATCTTAGAATAGAATACCATCTGAATTTATCTTTAGCCTAAACCTCATAGACGGAGGGCAGTTTCTTTCATAGGAAGACACCAGGGTGTTCGTAAAAAAAAACCACGTACCCCTACAGGTCCTACCATTTCTTAGCTTGATCTGGGGTCCATTCTTCAGCCTGCCACCCAGGTCTCTTCTAAAGGAATCCCAATTGCTCCTCCTAGGGTTGCTGTACAGGCAACCCTAGCCTGTTCCTGATGTATATGTCTATGATCAGACATGGAAAGTTCCAAACAAACCCTCCAGTTCGTAATCTCCTCTAATATTTCAAAGGAGGCTAGTGACAAGTCTAGCACCTCCTCCCTTTGATAATTCACAAAATTCAGAATGTCCCCTTGATTCGCAGTCTCAAGATCTGTTGAACACAAATACTTAAGCAGTTTCTCCCCCTTTCATTGATGTCCGTACTACCCCAAATGCTGTGATGGGCATCAGAGTCACAGCCAATCAGTAGGTTGAAGTTTTTATCTCTGCAATAAAGCATAAGATCTCTGAACTCCTGAGGAGGTGGTGAATCCTTGGAATCGTATGGGAAATGACCGAGCAGACTACCACCTGACATGGCACTCTGCCCTCCTCATACCTCACTAGGACTGCTGCCAGGTCCTTCGAAAGAAAGCCCATCGGAGCCCAGGAGTCTTGTAAGGAGACATGCTCTAGGTTTTACATCAGATGAAGTGTTGAAATTAGTAAAACCTTTTATATTTAGCCACATAATAAGACCCTGTCAGAGCCAGGGTTCTTGTATCATTGTGGCATCTAAATCATACCTTGTTATGTTACTCGAGAGAACCCGAGAGGTGGTAATACTGTGTTGCAGGTTAGCCTGAATGAATGAAATCACCATAGCTTAACCTGCCCCACTTCAGCATTTTCCCTTTGAGTCTGGTTCTCCTAAAGACTCTGGTCCTCTTTTGGGGTAACTGAGGGATATAAATTCCCCTTCCAGCCCGGAAATCCCCAATAAGTGTCCAACTGGACATCTATAATTAGGTTCCCAACAACTTCCTATCCTCTTGAGCAGCAGCCCGATCAATGAAAAGATGACCTGGACCAAGCTGTAAAAGAGTTTAGATCCTCTTTTAGGAATAGGCTCAGTGGAGTCATTGTCCATACTGACTGCAAGGCCTTTCGGTTCCACCTTGCGCTCATAGACTCTCCACTGTTTAAAATTAATTCCCAGATTTTGCCTCCTGATCCTTTGGAAGAGAACCTCTTTCTTCACCTAGGCCCCAGGAACCAGACTAGGAATCTTTTATAAGTTTGGAGTGTGTCCAGTCCCAGTCTTGAGCCTGGATCCTTCCCATGACTGCAAATTTGGAATGCTTGATTTCAGCCACTCTAAGGAAACCTTGTCATGGCAGACTACTCATTTACCAAAATATCCACAATAACATAATAAAAATGTGACCTAACAATATTAAAATGAGGTAAAATTTCTATTGTAAAATAAATTAGTAAGTCAGTTTTGATAATGAACTATTTATTTGAGAATAAAATGCACATGAGAAGCAAGCTAAACTATGCAATTTGACATTCCAGTATGATTTTTATTAACATTATAGGAACATAGTTAACCTATGTACTTTTTACATCGTCATTCTACTTCATATAAGCTCTGAGTTGCAATACACAGTGAATACCTTGTGCAAATTTTCAAATGAAAAAGATTTCCTATTGTCAGCCAACAAAGCCTTGTACTTTGAAAAGCTCATTTCTACTTCAGCTGACACAAGAGGAGCATACTTAAAATGAACAGTATCATTTGAATCTAAATCTGAATGATTAAGAGAGAACTTTTCACCCAACAAAATCATTGAAATGGAACACAGTGTATGATACCCTTCGTTTTTTTCTAATACCTTTTCCATTTTCTTTGACACTTCTTTTCCCACTTTACCACTAACACCCTCTAATTTATTCACAACTTTTTTCACTTGTTCTATCTGCTTCACAAGTGGCACTTCTGATTCCTCCAAAGCAGTTATGACAGCAGGAATAAATCCAAAATTTGATTTTATGTATGAAAGTTTGCCTGAAATTTCATCATTAGACATTAATTCTTGAGCTAGTCTAATTGAAGTAGCTTCACTGCTATCAAATGAATCAATGATGCAACGTTGAAGTTCTGGCAGTAATAGTTGCAGGCATCAATCCAGGACCCCCATCTTGTCAAAATGGGAGATGGTGGCAAGGGAATATCTGGAGCTAACAACTTAAATGCTGCAACACGTGAAGGGGCTTTCAAAAATACCTTTTTGACACACCCAAAAAAATTTGTCAACGTCACTGAATTTACTAGAATCTCCTCTGCAACTCGGTGCAAGGCGTGAGCACATGCACCATTTTACTGTACAATGCTTTTAGAGAATCGGCAGCTTTCACCATATAAGGTGCAGCATCCGTTACGAAGAGAAGTACATTGTCATGCTTAACACCTTCGAGCCATATGACACCCATAGATCTGTCGAACAACTTAGAAATGGTGGAAAAATTTACTTTTTCTAAATGTTCACAGTTTATTAGAAACTTTTCGCCTGGACCATATTCTTCCAAAGTTCCCACAATGACATTTGCAATATATCTTCCCATAGAGTCTGTAGTTTCATCAATTGATACCCAATTTTTTTTATTTACAAGCTGTTGTCTGATTTGTTGTATTGTTTTTTCGTAGCTTTGGCTGTCAAAGTTCTTTCTTAATGTGGAAGAATCAGGAAGAGATTTGCCTGTGTATTTTTCTAAGAATTCACGTAATTTTGGATGATTTAGTTTACTTAAGAGAATATTAGTACAAAGGAAAGCTGTTCAAAGTTCTTCGCAGAATGGTGAATAAGACTGGCGGGATTCCCCTAGGAGCATTTGCTGTAGTGTTTTTTCATTTTCAATCCGTTGTACTCCACGTTTGTGTTTATCTGTTGCCGCATGCTGCTGAACGTTAAATGACTTCTCGCAATTACTCTTACGTCGCACAGTTTAAAATACAGTATTTTACCATCACTTGAAAATACTTTCTCACCATATTGAGACACAATTTTTTTTAGTTTTACTTGAACATTTTGCTTCACTTTAGGCATTTTTTCTGAACTGTACTGCACACGCTTACGACTTCAATAAGACTGAATAACACAATGAGTGAATTAGACACTTGTCTGTAGTCCAGGGTCCAGAATGACTTAATCAGCTACCTGCTCATAGAGTAACAATAGCTTACATAAACTCACTGATGCGTAAGGGTGAAGTCCATATTGTGAATTCAAAGGAAACAGTGAAGGAAGGTAGATACTTGTCATTTTCCAGGAAACAAAATGAGATGCGCAATTCTGAGAAATGTAACACGGAAGAAATAAATTACATGAGAAAGTTCTTTTCTTCTTGAAAGAGTGAAAATATGACGAATATGACCATTTACTTGCTAAAATATGCTCTATTAGAGAGAAATGGCCATATATGCAAAAATATGACTTAACAAATTAGGTTAATTCATTTCGCTGTTTCATAAGAAGCATTTATATGTATTTAAGGAGCATGTCAGTCCTACCAAAAAATGTATGCCTTATCATAAAAATCCTAACCCTAGTTATTATAAATTCCTGTTGTTGTTCCCAGTGTACTGTGAACCAAAATTTGTATTTGGTTTTGCTTTCCATTTCTGTTCTTCAGTTATTTTGAGCCAGCCTTAATTCTGACTGTATTTTCCTGCTGTAAGAAATTCCACGATATGTATGAGCTGAAACATTCACATTTTCAATCTCCATTCATTTACTTATTTTGATTTAAATTAAAATTTATTAATATTTTATCTGCTTTTTTGCTGTAGTTAAATCACTAAAGAAATTAATGACTCTTTTTTTATAGGGCTCGTCCATGTGAACTACTCTCTTGAAGGTGTATTGGTTTTCTTGCGTCATGGGGATAGAGGACCTCTAGCTCATGTGAGAAACATCTCAAGTGTGAACTGTGCAGGAGATCTCATAAACAATGACAACATGGACTCAAACTTAAGTATACGTTCATATGAGTACTTTCTTCAAAATTTATCCACACCTGGTAAATCCCCTGGCTTCCTCTCCCAGCTGCTTGGTCCTTTTCATGGTTTCCCTCTTTTTCCTCCTTCTTCTGGTGAATGCCAACTGGGACAGCTCACACCAGTTGGAGTTTCTCAGCACCTGAAAACAGGTCAACTGCTTAAGGTAGTGTATGGAGACAAGCTTGGGGTAGGTAACAATTCACTCTCAGCAGATGATATTGCTATATACAGTACAAGATACAGACGAACATTCCAGAGTGCATTATCATTTTTGTATGCATTTCTATCACCAGAAGACTTTCAGAAAGTAACATTACGAGAGAGCCAAAGTATAGCATTTTGTTTCAATGATTGTGCTTGTCCAGTAGCAGATAAATTCAGACATCGATTCTCTGCAGAGAGCTTAGAGCATTTCAGATCTCACCCAGCTGTGGTTAAACTTGTAAGTACTGTTGCAGAAATTGTCTTTGAAATGCCAGATCCAACTCTAACATCTGATCCTGTGGCACTAAGGGATGCACTTTTGACATATGTTTGTCATGGGGCCCAGCTGCCTTGCTTTGATGGATCCACTCAAAATAAGCTTCCCCAAGAAGTGTGTGTCCGAATGGAACAGGTAACTGGACTCTTTGCGTACACTGAATGGGAAGCCCGTCAATATGTGAAAAGCAGCAATTTAAAACGTTATTGTCTGTTAAGGGCTTATGGTTTGGTAAGAGATGTTGTTTCACATATGTTGCGCATCATATCTGAGAGAAAACCAAGACTGGTAGTATACTCTGGCCATGACAGAACTCTGCAGTATTTCACCACAGCTTTGGGTGTGATATCTGATATTACCACTTCTCCGCATTATGCTTCACGTCTTGTCTTAGAAGTTTATAAAAGCGGAGAGCAACAGTTTCTTTCCAAACAACCAAAGGATGGTCCACTTGCAAGAGATTTTTTCTTTCGGCTTGTATTCAATGGGAGAGATCTTACAAGGCACATACAGTTCTGCAAAGGTTCTACAAGTATTGTAGTATCTCAAACACAGAAAGTGAATACAACTGAAGCTGCTCATAATGTAAATAGTTCTTCATCTTGGACTAGAAAACAAGCACCTATTTATCTTTGCCCTGTTGAATCAATCATCAGGTTTTTACATGATGATTACTTCTTAATTTTTAATGCCACCAACTTCAAAGATGCTTGTGCTCTGCATAATTAAGCAAAATTTGCAGCTATGTGCAACTGTTAAAAGATGTTCACAAATATTATCTTCATTTTGAACTTTATGTAATGTATTTCTAAAGCTTAACTTTGGCAATGCATATATGTATACAAAAGAAAAGCATAACACACCTTAGGTGTAAATCTTTAAGTAAGGTGTGACACAGACTTTAGCAGCCACAAAATTTCAGTATTAGCATGATTGCGCACACTAAACGTTTTGTTGGTCTGATATCTGTTGAATATCTATTGAAAGTACAAAGTACATAAAATGTTATTTAGGAAAATGGCATTCTAGGAGTTGCAGATTACTGTGCTTTTTACCTGCAGCCATTCAGGTATATAACACTGATACATGTACCAAGGTGCAATTTCCTTACTAGAAAATGTGCAATATGTTTCTTAATATATTTTATTTGTGCACCGCTGTAGTATTTAATTTTAGAGCATGGAGGAAAACATTAAAAAGACTGTAATGACTGCTGGAACTAAAGTAAGAACTGTGTAGAACTAAAGTAAATGCTTACTTCAAGAAAATTTTACCATATCTTGCATATTCTTTGCAAAGTGGCCCAGTTTTTTTTTTTTAAACCATTGTTAGCAGCAGACATTATTTAATCATAAGCATACCAACACATTTGGACACAAAAACTAATGCAGAACAGTTATAAATACTTTTGTACATGTAGTTCACAGTATCAGTGTGACCTCACTTCTCAATGCGCTATAAAAATTAATGTATAACTTGTATTGAATATAAGCGCTAGTTTTCCCAAATTTTGAGCCATTATTAAAAATAACCCATGTCTGAAAAGCAGAAAGTGGGTATTATATAGGGCTACTGATTGTGCATATACATGAATAAACATGGAATAAGCTATCCATCCATGTATCTAACAGTTTCAAGACATATATTGCACTTTAAAGAATGTGTGCATGTTTTCCAGTCAGTGCATTTTGTTTTCTACTATTTTCAGAGGGTAAGTACTTCAAATTAATATACAGTAGAGCCCCAGTATTTCGAGGTTCCGTGTAATTCGAGCTGATCTTAAGAAAATTAAAATTTTAATAAAACTTGAGTAAAATCCCATTTTTATACGTGGTCCACATGTACATTTTACGCACTTCCGAATGTGTTACATTTTGAACTTTCTTTCAATTTTCCATGTACAATACAGATAAAACTGTCCCACTTAGGATTTTCATTCATAATGCACAGAAATAACCTTGGCCTCAGACTGCTAATGCATTTCTATTATAGATGGACAGGTACATTAGGTTTCGAGGAGTGCGCTTGCTCTTTGTCGATCCTTCACTAATTGGGATTGCCTGACAATCAGTTGTACAGTGCATACCATCGTTATTTTTACCCCTATTGTTGTTCCTATTTAGCGACAGTGGTCATTAAAATACGCTTAAATAAAAATACACATTTTACAATATATGCTGACCGTTATTGTGTGTAGATGGTTGTATAGTAACATCTGTACAGTAGTGAGCCCACCTGTGTCATGTTAATTTTCAAGTGTACGTATGTACATATGTAACTGTGTGTTTCTTAATGTTTTAATTCATACATTACAATGAGTGGTAGGAGCAAGAGAAAATTTGAGCCATTGGATTGAAACTGGAGGCTTTGAAAAGACTAGACAAAGGAGAAACATTAAAAAAACTTGCTGCTGAGTATGGAGTCGGTGAAGCGACAGTTGGATATTGGCTAGAAACAGAGACAAAATTTAGAAGTTTTCATCTAACAAGTGTTCTATTTCGTCATTTGAACAGAAGTCAATGAAGAAATCTGAGTATGAAAAAATGAGTGAAGCTTTGTTCATTTGGTTTACTCAACAAAGGCAAAAAGGAAAACCAAGTTCAGGGCCTATTCTGCAAGAAAAAGCTGTATTGTTTAGGAATGAATTAAAGGAAGCTGAGGACAATTTTATTGCAAGTTCAGGATGGTTGGATAGGTGGAAGAAGCGATATGGCATAAGGCAGTTTGAAATTTTCGGTGAAAAACTTTCTGCGGATTTTCAGGCTATTACACAATTTGTGAGAAATTAAGAAAAATTATACAAGAAGAAAATCTTACTCCTGATCAGCTGTATAACTGTGATGAAACAGGACTAAATTAAGGACTAAAAGAAGAAAAGGCTGCCCTGAGCTACAAAGAATGTAAAGAGAGGTTAACAGTTCTTGCTGCATCAAATGCAAGTGGAGACCATAAACTAAAGCTACTGGTAATAGGGAAGTTTGCTAAGCCTAGAGCTTTAAAATATATCATTGCTTCTGCACTGCCTGTTACATATGTCCACCAAAAATCTGCTTGGATGGACAAAAACATTTTTAACAAGTGGTTTTTCAAAGATTTTGTTCCAGAGACCAAAGATACCTAAAGACTTCCAAAGCAATCTTAACGCTTGACAATACTGGTTCACATCCTGATGAGGCAGAATTACAATGTGACAGTATTCACGCATTGTTCTTACCCCCTAACGTGACACGTTTAATACAGCCTATGGACCAAGGCGTTTTACAATGCTTGAAAAAAAGTATCATCGTTGTTTGCTTCAGACACTTCTACAAACAACAGAAGGTGAAGGAACCATAAAAGAAGTTCTAAAAAAACTATGATAAAAGACATAGTTTACTGGGTAGCCGATTCATGGTCTGAAATAAAGGCAGAGACACTAAAAAAGTCTTGGAACCAGATTTTACGGAATGAAACAGATACCAATAGTACAGACAAAGATGATCTACCATTGGCAGAACTGATGAAAAAGCTTGCTGAATGCGAATGCAAGTGAGGTTTCAGAATGGATGACAGTAATGAACAGTTTGAAGTGACCGATCTTGCAATTGTTGAAATGGTTAGTGAGCCTGCTGAAGACAGTGGCGATGAGGAATTGCCTGAAGAAATTCTACCAGTGATCACTCACTGAGGGTTTGGCAGCGCTAGACGTGGCATTGCGTTATATCGAGCAGCAAGCTAGAGCTACTCCAACTGACCCCATGCTTCTTAGAAGATGGTGCGACATTGCTGCTAAAAATGAGGTTCTATTTTAAAACAAATGAATTTGGACAGTTTCTTTAAAATGTAACTTATATTTTTGCACCTTGGAAATGTGTGCCCATATATGTACATATAACACAGGTATGTACTAAGTCGTCTTCCGTGGTGTAGTGGTTATCATGCTAGCCTCTAGTTCCCAAGGTCGTGGGTTCAAACCCGGTGGAAGGTGATGCATTTTTTGGGGCGTAAAAATCCTTAGCATGGCTTTCTTTGGAAGGGAAGTAAAGCGGGTGGTCCCGTGTCATAGATTTACAGCACGTAAAAGAACCTCAAGCCTGATAAAGAGGCCTCTGAGCAAAATTACCTTTCACGCCCAATATAGAATGGGACGCTAAGGACAACAGCAGTTAAAGAGCATGCATAAATAAAACTCAATTATTTCTTTTTTTTGTATGTACTAAATTGTTTTGTATTTACTTTTTTTAACCATTATTGTGTTCATTAAACATTTATTCATGATTTACCCATTGATTTAGTGATATTTCCGTATAATCCAAGTTTTTGTAATGCGAGGTAGTCTCAGCCCCAATTAGCTTGAATTACCAGGGCTCTACTGTATTAGCTAAGTAGCCACAGAAAACTGTTGCATTTGTAAGGGTTTTTCTGTTTTTCTTTCTTCTTTTTTTATGCCCCCCCTGCCTTTCTCCCATAGATTTGATGAATAATTTAACAGTATGAGTCAACAGTTTTTACACCATTGCTTCTCATACTTGTTTTTAAATCAGGACATGTTTTGAGAACAGTTGTTCCCTTTTTGGTTGTTTGCTAACTAAATGTGGTTGTAGATGTTGCAGAGTGATCTGATGATGGAGAGATGAATTGCTGCCGGCTGTTCAGTGGTGGAACATGAAAGTTCATGGTTCGATCTTGGTTTTTAATGTTGAACATCTTTTTCCAGATAAAAAAGGTTCCATTGAAATTGTTGTGTACTTCAACAGTTTTGTATTTCTGTTGATGTGATTCATGATTCAAAAATGATTATCAACAACTGATTTGTCTATCTGCTAAATTTTATGTTCCTGAGCTATTGCTTTGTTCTTGCTTTAAGCTTCCTTATTGTTTTTCCTCTGTATATTATCCTGTAATGTTGCAGCTGATCTGTTAAACTCTGGAGTTGTTTTCAGGTAGGATGGAATTGTTGAGCAGGTTCTTTATGTTGTATTTGTTTTGTGAAATAAAAACTAAGCTATTTTTTTTTTAAATTTTGTGAAATTTAATATGAGCCTGAGGATGGTAGGTAGGTTAAATGGTGAACATCTGTGGTTTTGTTTTCTTTTTCAGTTACCAGTGACCCTAATTTCTTCTCCATATATGTTATTGCTAGGGACCTATAAAACTCTGCATTATTTTATTGTGAAAAGTAATATTATTTTCCCCCAAAGGCTGTGTTATTTTTCATATTGATGGAATCTAATTGGTACTAACCCTGTATTGTTCAAAAAATTCTTGAAGCATGAAATCACTACATTAAACAGGTAAATTACTTAATTTCCTAAATCCTTCAAAATATTCAACAATAGAGATATACAGAAATGAAATGGGATACAATGATAGATACAAACAGAACAAATTTCACTGAAAAATGTTAGCTTCAAATTAAATTGCTGTTATAGTTAAATTATGATATAATTTATTTCTATAATTATAATGAGCTGCATATTAAGAAAACCACAAGTAACCTGCAAGAAATTAGTGTATGTAAGCTTAAAAATACTTCTGCAATAAGTGAAGCAGATATGGAATAGAAATTAAGTCTGTGGTGATTTGTACTGCAAACACAAACTGCAGAAGAAATGCAGAACTATCTGGTTAAGCGAGATGAGTGAGGAGTTTGTATTGCAATACATTGCATTTAATAAAAGCATAATTGCACTGCAAGAGCTTCGTATTTTAGTTGGTAGTAAGCTTTATTTATAGAGGCTAAAAGGTGTAATGTCGTCACTTGGTCCTTTATAGGAAATGTAGCTCACATTTTGCTATCTTTCCTACCAATTTGGGGCTCAATAATGCTTATTATCACCCAAATTGCTCAACTGAAATTCTGAAAAATATTTGTATTGCAGAGGTGCAGAGAATGCTTCCATGGCATTTCTATGTTCTACCCATTCTTAACCCAACATTTCCCCTTTGTTTGACTCTGTTTTTGTCTTAAAAGCAGAGACATTACAATTATAGCTGCACTCTGTTCGTCCATTTAGTTTTCAGGACATTTATGCTGCAAATTTACACAGCAGCCAAATGGGCATGGTTCTGAGAGTAACTATCATGAGTCTACTATCAAGACTTCTCTTAAGTAAAAGATACTCTCAAGTGGACATATGTTCTGCAAGAACTGTCGTGAGTCACTTTCACACTCTACTCCCAATTAACATGTACCTTAATAACTCAACATGTAGGGTGAGGAGGTAGGTGAGCATATAGCTATTTTCCTCTTTCTGCACATCCATCAATCAGCCTTTATGCATTACGCACCAGTCTGAAGCTTACAGATGCATGTGCTATCATACAAAGAGCACCACAGTAACACAAATTAGCATTTTCACATTGCATAACATGCAGAACTGAAGTGGAAAACAATATTAATGACAAATGATGCCTCCCATGGTACAGTTAGGTTTTATCAAAGTATGCATATTATCTCAAGGGTTCATTTTATCTGTTCTCAACTGCCTGATCCAGGTTGTACATTATTGTATATTTCCATCTCAATCATACAGCTAGCATTTTAGATTTCCAGAATGTATTTTGCTACTCTGCTGTTTTCATAGTCCCTCGCATTTTGAGCATGTGCATTCCAACAAACACTGTGTACCTGTGTTTACATACTGCATTCAAGCATTACAACAAACTTTTGATCACAACCATGCCAAGCCAATACAAGTGCATTATGCAATCACAGACTATACATTAACTGATCCTGGACCATCAGATTACTGTGTTGGAATAAACCTAATACTGAGTGCTCCAACACGCAGCTTTTGCCATTGCCATTACAAGCATTTAACTGAAGACTTGGCTGTACAACATGATTGACTATTAAGTCATGTTATAACAGCCACTAGCTATGGGAATTGTAAGTATGGAATAAGAGACATGATGTTTGTACCTCGTATGTGATTTCATTCTTGCTGTACTGAGTTTCAAATAGTTTTAACAGTTTTATTTGTAAAATACATTATAGCACATCTTAAAATCCAGGAGAGCATTTAACCCCATAGCTAGCAGCTGCTGTGATGCAAACTCGCTAGCCAGTTATGTACACTAAATGCATGTCTTTACATTACTGCCATTTGCTATATATATTAATTCTGATAGACCCTGAATCAAAAGTTTGTTGAATCTCTGAATTCACTATGCTGATGTGGTTAAACGTTCTTAACAGCACATGCTCTGAAAAGCAAAGACTGACTACCAAAGCCTATGCCATCTGTGGAGATCGACAGTAACCATTGACAAAATGGTGCATCTATTTGAAATTTTGATGAAATACAAATCAAAGCTGTTTTTAACAAATTTAAAAAATGTAAATTCACATTGTTTTACAAAAACTGAAGAAAGTATCTTGTTCGTGTTATAGCAAATGCAAAAAAAAAAAAAAAAAAAAAAAGTCCCTAGTTATTGCATTAACATATCTGTGGAAATAAGCAGGGCTCCACTATTATTACTAATTGATAAACTGTCCAAACATAGCAATCTGTGCCAGCCCCCATTTTTGTCTCTTGCTGCTTGACAAATCACCAAGCATATCAGAAGGTATACCTAATAGCAGTAGCATAGCCAGAAACATATTAAGGGGGATTATGTATAGGGATCCATTTTTTAAACAATTTGTATCAATTCAAATGATAAATATGAATTAATCCTGAGTTGAAATATTTGAATAAACTGATTTTATATTCACAGATTAAAGTGCAGCAATTGGAATTAAAATTAAGATAGGATGGTTTGTGTATTCTAAGCAGCAAATATGTTTTGACATGAGAATTAATGACCACTGTGAGGTATGTATTTTATGGTACTGCTGCAGGACATTTTATTTCTCTACAAAATAGGCTTTGTGTTATGTCCTAAACCGGAAGATATTGCACTCATATGGAAACCACAGAAATTCAGCACCGCAATGAAAACGTGCCCCTGATATCTTAACTGGTTGTACCAAAGTCATCTAAAGTATCTACAGTTTCTATTGCTGTCATCTTTGGCGATACCAAGACAAGCAGTGTAAACGTAGCACTATCAGTGATACAATTTAGGAAGTATCTCATTCCCGCCAACCTAGAAAGATGCTATTATTTTAATGAAGCTATTTTTGCTATTCATTTTTACATTTTTTTAGCAAGGAGGAGGGTTCCAACTCCCCAAACCCACCCCCGCCTAGCTATGCCTCTTCCTAATAGTGACAATGTTTACCGCCATCACACTTGTAATAAGGGTGAGAATGATAAAATATTGGCAGCACTATATATGCTTTCTGATATGCACAGTTGGTTTGTTAAGTGGTACAGTTGCCAACTCTCAGTCATGAAACAGGAATGATTTATGTAAGTGAAGTGTTCACATTTTATATTTAAATTGATGAATAGATTAATGAGGAATGTTATGCATAGCATGTGCACTAATACAATACAATTGTTTAGGCTTGATATTAATATAGTTTAAAAACAACAAGAAACAGAAAATAAACATAGTTATTTTTTTGGTAGATTGTTCTTGAAAATGCATTTGCCTTCTGACATGTATTCTCCTTGAACTACACTATTTTTTTAATTTTTTAATAAATAGAAAGTGACAGTTTTTGTAAAGCATGCCTAAATCTTAATCAGTATCTAGCTCACTTGGTGATGTAGCTTCCACAAACAGAATTGTATACACAGCTCAGAATTCCTTTCTTTGTGGTATGAACCAAAGATAGAAATAAGGAGTATTTGTTCACAACAAATTTATGGTATTTTTATGCTCCTGAAATTACTCCGAAACACCCCATTCATTTATATTTTTCCCAAATTTTATTCCATTGGCTACAGAATCCATTCTTGTCCTTCAAGGGTTTTGAGTGGACTTAGTGATCACTTTCTTGGCATAAGGCATTACATTTACTGCATCTCAATAGCCAAAGATGCAAAGAGCTTTTTCCATAACTTGATAGGTTCCAGCTGCACCTCTAGTATGCATCTTATTTTCTGGTAAATTAGTCATTTTTAACAGCGTGAAGACTTCCTTAGCCATCTTTTTCGCACAACCCTTCATAATGCATCTTCATTTCACTGCAAATTATTATTGCAGCTGCTGTTATCAATATTCTAACTAACCCACAACTGACCTAGTACAAAGATCAGCATGTGGCACGAGGCATGAGGAGGCAGTCACTTTGTGGCATTCCTGGGTAATACACAAGGAAAATTATTATTGTGCAGAAATATTGTGCAATGCTAATTGTGCAAAACCCATTGATTTTACAAAAAGAGATACACAGAGAAAATTTGTTGATTTTCTTTTAAACTGTCCATATCCTTAAGCATGCTTTGATATTCAAAACATGACAACACAAAGATGTGATGAAATTCTGGAAAAAGCATGCTTTTTTTACAGCATCTAGTATCCAGAATAAAAATGTTTCTACAATATTGCATTCAGTATACCATTTAGAATTGTGGCGTAAGCTATGGGCACCTATGTCCATTCCACTCTGTATATTGTTATATATGGTTCCAGTATAACATATTGGGTTTTTTCCATTTGCCTTTTTAGAAAGTATCAATACCTCTGGTGGAAACACTGTTGGCAGGGTAACTAATACTGATTCCATCATCTTCGCTTTTGAAGCATAAATTTATCATCTCTGTGTTCAGCGTATTTCCACATCCAACTTTTTGTTGCACAATGCCTGCTCATTGCTGTTCATTGCGCAATCTTTATCCATTTATAAAATGGTGTTTCTTAGTAAAAATTGTAGAACACTGAAATATTTCACAGTACCTAAGAATATTTTATTAGCTTTTTATGCCACAAACTCTTAGTATGAGCAAATAAGCTCTAAAGCCAATACTGGAAAGCTCACCCATTTAACATTGCGAACAGTGGTAAAAAATAGCAATATTGCCTTTTAGTGGTGAGGAATGATCTACTGGCATACTGGCTTACAGAAATAAATACAGAGATCAGTGCTTGTCACAAGTGGTAGGTAAATTAAAACAAATAGAAGAATAAGGAACAGGTTTAATTAATATTAAGTTAAAAAAAATTATAAGGATGTTGAGAGTAGAAGTGTAAGAACAAAATTCCTGTATTTGAAAGAAGCCTATATTATGCATAGCTTTAGCAATCTTCATATCAAGTTTGTTTTGTTGCTCGGTCACAGTTATTTTTAATTAATTAATTAATTTTTTTAAAATATTCTTTGTGTAACAGTTTACCAGGATATTGAGTTATTTAAGAATAAACATAAGAGTACACTCAATACAAATGGGAATGTGAATAGGGCACACTATCCTTTTAACAACTTCCTGTTTTACTCTGACTCTTGTTTTAGAAGTAATAGTGTCAATTTTTTTAAATGCACCAGAACACAGCTGACTTAGAAGAAGAGATACATTGTTTTGCAAAAATATTTTGAAAAGTTTACTTTATTTTGTACTTGCTTTCATGTATTGGTATATCATCATTGGAGGATACTGAAGAAGATAAATTTAAACACAAACATACAAATGCTAAACATTCAAGTTAAGAACAATCAAGGACCTTAAACATGATATGAGCATTTGCTTTAATAAATCACCACTATAGCTTTGGCAGTTAACAAACTCTTTTGATGTCATGCATATTGCAAACCAGAGCATTTATGATTGTCACCTATGAGGGAACTCGTGTAGCATAGGATTTTTGGTGAGTCAGAATTATCTCTCAACTCTTTTCTTTGTATTCACATTCTGCACAGGACTGCAATGATCATCACTCCCATGTATGATACCTCCAATTCATGGAATTAACTCTTAAAACCTCAACAGCACCTGAAACTATAAGATTATAGCTGGAGCAAACTGCCATTATATAATTTTTTGCTTACCTTAGCACAAAAAGGAAAATGATCTCTACTTTCATAGCCAATCATGGAAAAGTAATAATTTAACATTCAGGTAATGTTAAAGATGAATCAGAAACCATAATCTGTAGGTGCAGTATTATACAGTAAAATATGAAACCAATAAGTAAAACTGGATCTTGGTTGGTTGGTTGGTTCTCAGAAGCAACTGCGATTTGATCATTCTTCTGAAGTGTCATGAAACCTTTAACATACATTTTCAATGGCCATGCTGGATTTAATACCAAACTAATATGACCACATTATAGTATACCTTTTCACTATGCCATTAATAAATCATTTGTATTTTTGTTGGACCTTTTTTGTTTTATCTACATACCCTTTTCTTATTGTTATACATTAATTTGTTTTTATTTATCTTTTTGCTAATGTGGATTTTCAGTATTCAGGATAGCATTCATCCCCAAATGATACGGAATAAAGGTTTTAGTTACAGATTGTTCTGAACCAGCTATTAATTAATAAATGTAGAAAGGTTTTGCTATTGTCCACATGTTACCTGATTATCTGGTAGAGAAGAATTATCCAATAGCAGCAGATGAGAATTGCCCTTTATTTCCCAGTATTGAAGAATCTGCCGCCTCTTTGAAGCAAAGCTGATTTGATTCTTTGTTGATTTTTGTTTGTTTTTCTTAGCATTTTACCCCAAGTTTATTTAAAGAAGGATCCATTAAGTTCAAGGAAGGCACTGATGTTCCCTACAGTATGTTTAAAACACAAAACATTCACATTACTATAACATTTTTGCACCTTTGCCATTTACTTTTTGAAATAGAAACATACAAAAAGTATGCTGTTTTTATTTATAGGTACTGAAACTTCACATTTGGATTGTTGAAGATCAGTACCTGAAAATAATCTTGACCTATTCTCTTCTTGTATAGATGATGAACACCTTGAGTTTTAAAGGTTCAATTTAAATCTTCCCATTTACATTTGTTAACCCATCTGAGAGATATACAAGATTGCAAAAGCAGAGTAACTATTCAGTAGAAAAAACAGTTTAAATTCTTGAGGTGACCTGCTCTCAATGCAATGTGTTAATTATTTTGTAATATATCTGCAGTAAAGCTGTTACTTACAGAATTTACCTCTATCCATCAGAAATCTAAGGGATGATGTTGCATCCTTTTGCCATGCATAATTGTTGCAGAAGTATGCAGAGAAAATAATTTGGCATTTCTCTGACATTGTGTGCTACAATGAAGGTAAACTTGCAACATGTGTTTGTTGTAGAACAAACATCATGCTACAATTTCTTCTGCTACATGTATCTATTAGCATGCCACCTTTCCTTACCACTAGGTGGCAGTGATCAATCTATTCACCCCTTTTAGTACCAGCTTTCCAGTATTAGTTTTAGAGCATATTTCGGATTCAAATACCTGTCAGCCAACTGAGTAGCCAAGGTTGTATCATTTGGGTACACTGTCACCTCACATGTACAAGAATAATCTAGGAAGTAACAACTGTTTGCACATTCCTGCTGTGCTGTTGGACTTGTATCCAAGGTTGAATGGTTTAACATCTTTTCTCAGTGTTGTGTGAGTGCCAATCGAAACAAGTTGTTATTTTGTATTCTATGATCGTTCTAAATTAACTGTATGATACAAAGGCCTGCCGACTTTGAGGTGCGAAATGTTATTTGATTTTTTTAATGCTCAGGAGTTGAAACCTGCAAAAATTCACCATCAATTACAGAAAGTGTATGATGATACAGTAATGAAGAAAAGGAATATGAGAAGATTGAGTGAAATGATTAACAATGGACAAACAAACTTGCATGATGAAACTCAATACAGTAGTCGGCCATTCATCACAGATGATTTGAAGATTCAGGGAACAACAAAATCTTGCAAGATAGATGCATAACTGTAGACAGGTTTAAGATTTCTTTCCCAAACATTTCTCATTCTTTGCTTGGTGAAATTGTGCCCAGGCATCTTGGCTTAATAGACTGGGGGCATCCAACAGTAACTTGGGAATTCTAAAGCTCGAGGACAGATATAACAAATGCTTAAACAATGGAGGTGATTATGTGGGGAATAAAGTAAGCTTCAATTTTGTAAGTGACATATGTTTTCTTTTTTTAATAAACAAAATGTAGGGTGCTCAGCATAGAGCAGAACAGGTTTTATGACTCTTAGCCAGCTGGCGGTGAAGTGCAAGGCTTCAGTATGAGTTGAACTCTTGCAAACATGGCACATGTTTGTTAGTTGATGCAATACAGTGCATATTAAGTGAAATGGCTTTATTCAGGTACTGGTATTCTGTTCCCCAAAAATTATTAATTTATGATTCATACATGCGTACAGAACCTGCAAGTGCCATAAGGAGATTATTTCAAGAGAGATTTCCTGATGTTCAGGTTCCAGATCAAACTATGATTCATAGATTAGTAAATAAATTATGTGAAACGGGAAGTCTTTTTGATAATAAACATAAGAAACCATGTACAGTATTCACAGAAGAAACTCTAGATAACATTGGACATGCTATGGAAAGGTCTCCTAGAAAATCACTTTGACGTCTTTCCCAGCAAATGGAAATTTCCTATGGCTCTGTTCAAATGGCTACAAAGTTACTCAATTTAAAGCTGTAGTGCAAGAACTTAAAGCAGGTGACCCTGCATTAAGGATGCAGTTTTGTGAACTGGTTTTGAATCAGGTACATGACGGCCAAATGGATTGTAATCTAATTTTCTTTTCGGACAAATTGTAGTTCCACCTAAGTGGGTATATAAATACACAAAACTATCGTTATTAGAGAGCTGAAAAGCCTAACCATAACCACCTTCACCAGGAACTCCTGCATAATCAAAAGATAAGACTGTGGTGTGCCATTAGCGGCGAGAGAAAACTAGGCCCAATTTATTTTTGCGGAAACAATAGTGAGAGGTATCTGCAAAATATTTTGCAGCCATTTGTTGGTGAATAACTGAGAGGGAAAGAAGTTACATACTTTCCAGCAGGACTCTGCGACGGCACATACAGCCAACTTCTCCTTACAGGAAATCCATGAAGTGCTTGAAGAGTTATCACTAACATATGATCCCCATGTTCCCCCAATTTAACCTCCTGCAATGTTTAACTCTGAGGGGGATTAAAAGAGAAAGTTTGCAAAACAAACCCACACACTTTAGAGGAAGTTAAAAATAACATTCGTCAAGAAATTGCTGCCATTTCCCAGTGCACAGTCAAAATATATGGTTGTTTGTGTCAAAGTGTACATTGAAATCTATATTTGTCGATATATTCAATTTTGGGAAACATCTGTTATCGAGATACACAGTATGCATGCACATGAAACCAGAAAAATGGATAACAACCTTCATCTATTATCATTTGCCAACAACCTTAAGGCTTCAGTTTTTATAGCCTTTCTTAGTCCAGCCAAAACATTTGCTCCAGGAACAAGTTCATGAATATTATGTTTATTGCCATAATAAGTACATATATATTCTGTGTTATACACGATTTTATTGTATAACACTGCTCTAATGCTACTGGGTATAGTGTGTTCTAAACCAAGCAATAGGAAATAGGAAACTATAAACGCACACATTCACTGCAAAAAAGAAGGCAAATTGAGTCCAGTAACTTTTTTTTGTGGTAGTGAACACTTATTTGTTGCTTTTAACTTTCAAAGTCAAAGTAACTAAGCTTTAAATCTTTAATTCCTTACAATTGCCATTCACACCTTCATGACATAGGATTGTACTACAGAACACCCTAAAAATTAATTCATATGCTAATGAGGACTGGAAACTGGCTGAAGACTACAGAAATGGCACCTTTCAAAAATTTAAATGAATACTCAGACTATATTGCTTTCATCATCTGTTGATTCTTAAAAGCACCTGGTCTTGGATTGTGTCATTGTCTCTCTCTTGCAACCTAGAAGGCCCAAGTGAGTTGCCTAGATTTTTTTTTTTTGTGGAACCTAAGCTTATTTGAGAATTGTTCTACCCATTTCATCATTGTGTCTATAGATCTGAGTAAAATTTCAAGAAAGAAAGAAAGAAAAACTACAGAAAGAAAAAAATAATTCTAGCCAATGGCAAGAATTTTAATAGGCCAGGAATGCCTAACAAAGCCCAGGAATCTTTGGAGATTACCATTTTGAGCAATTCCTTTAAAGACAGGTTTCCAAATGTGGCATTTGGTCACTTTATTCTCTGTGTATCAAACTTGAACATTAGTTTACGTTTCAACAGTACAAATATACTAAGACGTTTCAGGTTTATTCATTTACATATTTATAAATAATTTTCTCTGCAGTCCATCATTCCAGTAAACATTTTTAGGGTGTTTTGTTCCATCATATGTTATGATCTGAAATACAGTGAAAAGGAATTAAAAGTTTTAAGACAAGTTTTGAAAGTTAAAAGCAACAAAAATAAATGTTCCCTGTCAATTAAAAGAAGCTAATATAAATTAACATATTGTGACCCTATAAATATTTGTTCTGTACCACATCTTCCTGACACATCCATTATGCTAAAGATATGGTATCCAAATCTCGTCAGATAGTGTTTGCCTTATTTTGCAGTTGAAGCAGAACTAGTCAGTCCCATGCTAATTCATAAGCAATTTTTAGCAAGAATTCTCAATTTTGAATGTGTGGACCTATCGTTTTCTGCCTCGTTTTCTTTAGCTTGGACTGCTCTATATCTGGTAAAATTTATGTGGTGTTAATTTAACATCTGTAATTCTATTATTCAAAGTGAATTAAATTTTGATCTCCTCCCCCTTCTTCTTCTTCTTCTTCTTCTTCTTCTTCTTCTTCTTCTTCTTCTTCTTCTTCTTCTTCTTCTTCTTCTTCTTCTAACTGGAGTTTTAATGATACAGTAAATATACTTAAAGAAACTAACAAAAAACAAATTATTTTTCTTTCTTTCTTTAGAAATGTAAAAGAAAATGTTTCAATAATTATTGTAGCAGGTCATTTTCATCATCATTTCAGAAGAAATTTGTAATTCATTTTAAAGGTTTACTGCATAGAAATCTAAGATTATGGATCATATTGACTACAACTGATTGCTTTAAATATCCAGGTTCAATCTTGTTAGATTATTTTTCTTCTTCCTTCCCCAACAGATTAAGATCATAGAGGTCTAACTTATTTCTGTCAGGGTTAAAATTTTTAAAGCTCTAATTTCTTTGCTTATTGCTGTGGTATTCTAAATAGACAGGAAGAGTACCTAAGCTATTGGCATACATTTTTATTTCAGGCAGCTTTTAAAATCACTCATGCTGGATTTATTAATCATCTCTTATCTCAGCTTTGCATGAAATAAAATGCTGTAAGCATGCTTGTTATGCAGAAGTTTCTTTGGCCAATGTTCTTAAGGTTTTAAGCATTCTGTTATGCGTACCCATCTATGACTGGCAGCTTTGCTTGATTACCTGCTTTAATGAATCTTAGTTATTTTCTTTGCATGTGATAGAAGATTGGGTGTATTATGATATGTAAAGATATTTATAACTGTTCTGCAACAGATTTTTTTTTTAATTTGTGCTGTCTGCATGGTTTTCTCTCAAAGAACAGAGAGTTCTAAACATTGAAACCATGACTACAAATAACTATGCTTTTCGTTGGACAGATTAATAACCCACTGACCATTTTAAGACCTAGAATTAAACTTATTTTCAAAAAATATGCTATTACTAAACAATGATGAGTAGGTAATAGTAAGTGATGTTAGTGTTACTGATTCATCATCGTTCAGTGATAAATACATCACTGTTTCTAGTCTTTGGTTGTACTAAAATATTTTTCAGCAAAGATAAAAGACTGATTCCAACAGATCTCAAAGCTTTTGTATAAAACTGATGAAAACAGTGGTGGTTTATAACTTTGAATTCTGAATACATGTAGTTACTTTTCTGTTCTTAGACATTGTTCCTTATGAGATGCTTAACGTAAAAACCTCTAAAATTGTGTACCATTTATTTGTAGTTTTCTTTTGGGTATCCTTAGTGTAACACTATACCTACTGACTATACTGACTATTCATTTACATTTAGAATAAATCTGCATAACAGTTTCAATGTATAAAAATAAAATATAATTTTCTTGGATTATTTAAAATATATTTTATTTAAAATTTCAAAAATTAGTGTAGTGCGTTTCAAAGAAATATACACCAGTTTTTCTCATCTAACACCAAAAATGCCTAATATAAAAAGGCATATTCAGCTGTGGATTTTTAGAAACCAATTGTGCAATTCATGAAATTCTGCATCAAAAGTTCTCAAAAGAAATTATGCAGATATAAATGCTAATAACCATATAATCTCTCCCACACTCATACTGCCAGATGTAACAGAATATAAAGAATTATAGATTGAAAAAAAAGCCTTCAAGCAATGCACATTGTGTATAAGCATTTCTGGAAACATGTTTGTGGTCTTGGTCTTGTGTTAGTCCTGAGTGAATGTGTGTTGCAACAGTGCTGTTAGGCCATGCAGCTTCTTTTCTTATAAAGAGCTTTTATAACATTTCTTAATAACTACTGAAGTCTTGGAGATGATGAAAGAAGTTTGATGGACTGAATACCATATTCATGAGAATAGAGCCTCAACACTGGAAGTATTTAACTTTACAGATTATGAAAATTAAAGAAAACCTTAATAAGGCAGTTATTCTAATTCAAGAAACACAGTTTAAAATGAGTTCTTTACACAACATATCACTCAGTTTTATGATTACTGTTTAGATAGCCTTGTAACTAATTTGGAGTTGCACACATTAACTGCAGGACCACAGAGACAATCAAGGGTAAACAAGGGTCTAGAAGAAGAGCTTCTGAATTTTAAAATTTGCTGCATCATTAGTCTAAAGAGTACCATGGCTCAGCATTGAATTTCATCTTTTGCAATAGGTCTGAATGTAAACACATCTAATCCTGAAATGGAATTTTGGTAAGAGCGCATTTATACTGTCTTTGTAAGAACTGAATTCCTGTAAGCATATCATATGAAGAATGTGTAACAGTTATATAAATAAGCATTACTTTTTATTTATAATCTGTGATAACAGTATAATATAATTATGCCAATAAACGGTGCACTTTTCTCTAAAGGACAACAATATGAAAGCAGATGAAGAGAGAAAACAACGTCATTTGTGGATATTCTAAGAAGTCATGTCATGAATTATGTAGCATATTAAATCCATTGAATAGAAAACTTCATCCATACAAAGAAATGGAAAGCATTGCAGCTATCAGACATTACTCTTCAATGTTAGAAATGCCAAAACAAATCAACTGCTGTCTAAATTAGAACCACTGATTTGCACTGTCTAAACTAATAAAAGCAGGTTTTGTACCAAAAGCAATACTCCTCATTTTAAGCACATTTTCACATTTTTATTGAATTTTATGTAAAGGACGTGTCATCTCTAACCTTGATTGCTCAGTTATAAATTCTGTCCATCTGATATTAGTAGTCTCAAAGACTCAACACTGTAACTCCTGCCTGAGTGTTGGTGCTCTAAACAACTGCATGCAATATTCATAGAACTAGGAATTCTAGAACCACTTAATGCCCTCATAATTGTAATTGTTATATACTTGGTTGCTGTAACATGTATTTTGTATATCTACGGCTACAAGGATTACCCTCTTATGTCCATTTTTGTTTTACTATTTTTGGGATTTTTCAAACTTCAGATTCTCTCTTTGATTAACCATTGATTGTGAAAGTGAATTTGGGTCTATTAATCATCATTACTAATGTGGCACAAGTTCAGATAGTCAACATGTTTTCCCACCATGGTCAGTCTAGCCAGGTTATGCCAAACTAAAACTACATAGCTGACTATTAGCAGTATTCTTTCTTATGTTTGTGATATTGTTTAGCTTTTGAATTTAAAGGCATAAAAACAGATGTAATGAGTATTAACCCTTACACTGCTAACAGCTGATATCAGTTGTGCAGCATCTGTGCCCTAATTTCTTACAGCTGGTATATTGATAGAATCATTCTGCATCCCCCTCTCTCTTCTCTCACACTCACTTTGATTTGGTGTCTTCCCTCTTGGTGAGATGTGTGCTCTGGGATCTATTGTGTGTCCTATGAGTAATCTTGTTTTTGGCTTTTATTTTGGATATGGATACAATTATGAACTTTGTTATTTACACAGTAAAGTACCTATATTTAAATGCATTATATGTATATAGGTATCGCTTGTCTCGTTTATAGTTCCAGTAAGCCTCCAAGCTGTGTCAATATTCAGTGAAACTAGCAGCCTTATTGGCAAATTTAAACAAGACAGATAATGTAACTTGTGATCTTTAAGTCATTGTTTGCAAGGAAAACCTGTGTATTAGGCAAAAAGATTTGATGTAGTTGTGCAAAGTATGTAGCAGCAAAAAGGTCAAGTGATATTCCCTAATATTCACTGTGCAAGCAGCATTTCTGTAAAATGAATGAATGGATAAAAAGTTAATTGATATTACAGTTTAACAAATTTAAAATAAACTATTTAAATGAAGCAGCTGAAAGTTTGCATTTAGTGAAAATACAGGTCAATGAATTCTGTAAAGTTGAAAGAACAAAAAACATGGGAATACAAATGTGGGTATATTGTCATGTAATAGCATTTCCCTTAAGAAATTCTATTAGAATAAAAAAATTGGTGATTATTCCTTTAGATTTGTAAACTGTGCCTTAGCTTCTTTTAAATGGAAAGAGTACTATGAACTACACTAGGAAGACATGCGCTTATAACTTCAATATTTCCCATGGACTGTAATTGATAATGCTTTTATTTTTTAACCAAAATTATGAGAAAAGAGAGAGACTGGTTATTGTAAGTGACCCTGCTATAGTGGAATTGGCATTACTTTTGACTTCTGACAGCTCTCAAGTCATAAGGGTAAGGGTTCTGTTGTCATGATAGTGAGGGATAACCTTGAAGGTAGTCGACTACCTATAGGAACCCTATAACCAGCATCAATAGTGAGCTGTAAATAATTTTTGAAATTATAATATAGATTTGGATACAACATTAAAATAGTAATTTCTCAAAACTTTTTGGACTTATGAGGGTGTTCACTGTATGTCTACTATATGTTCATGTTTTAACTTGAATTTTTTTATATACTCTTTTTATTATTGTTTGACTTTACATTAATAATCACTTTTATTAGTATTTACATGCTTTATAGAATATTTTGGTTATTATTTGACCTAGTATTAATCACTTTTATTAGCATTTACATGTTTTTATAGAATCTTCTGATTAATGTTTGACTTTCTATTGATACTTTAATTAGTATTTATATCTATATCTGTTGTTTCATGTTATGTTTATAACTGTGTTAGAGCGCAAGAATTTGTGTCAGTATAATTTAGGGATAATACTAGCTAGCAAGAACAGTTCAACAAATGAGAGCAGTAGTCGCAGCACAATGGATTAGTTGTAGCTTCTACAAAAGTAAAAGGCTTTTTTTTTAAATTTGTTTTAAATAAGTACACAAATGTTTTTATGATGTTCTAAATCTGTCATACATAAAGTACTGCTGTTATATGTATATGATACTTGGTACTTGCAGGTGCAGCTGCAATAATTTATCACAGTATTCTAGTCTTAAACTGTTCAGTATTATTACAAAATATAAATGTACAGTGAACTATGATGCATTTCTATGACTTTTGTATTCATAGATGTTGTGTAAAGGAGATATATACAGAAATATGAATATTGTTATTTGCCTCTGTAATATTTATTTCATATCATATTACCATAATATTTTACTGTAATTGATGCCAAATCTAAAAATAAACTATGAAAATTTCCTGTAATCTTGCTGATATTTATTTTTAAGCAACTAATGACTTCTACAGGAATATTTTATTATACAAGTACTACCTAAAATAATTAATATAGATACTAATATTTTCAGTATTTTTCTGATTTTTGTAGCTGTAAATTGAGCACAAAAAATGAAATTTTCATTATAATATTAATAGGCGAACAAAACTGATTTCTGCTCCACCACAGAATTTATTGGGTTACATAATATCCCTTCATTATGATTTATAAAGTTTAAAAATATTATGATATGGCCTAAAATTGAAAAACAGAGGGATTAAATGGAATTTAATTGGGGGTTAAGTCATGTAATATCAAGCATCATTTCAATGCTGGAATACAATAGTATGGATTTTTTTTTCTCCTTTTATCATTCATAAAGAAATTAAAGTCTGCTGAAGAGACCACAGCAGAAGAAAGCTTTAAGACCCATCGATGTTAAAGCTCACAAAATTTTTGTGATAGTCATCCTCCTTGAGGTGCTCCTTAATCATAGCGGTTTATAAACACCATTAGTGCTTAGTTTCTCTAAACATTTTTTGTTTACATAAATTAAAAAGCTGAATTTTAATAAAGCAAAAAGGAACTTGTTCACGGAAGGCAATTCAAAGTCAATGGAGAACAATATTGGTTATACAACTAAGGGTCTCACCCACCTGATCAACTCAATTTTCAATTTAAACCAACTAATGTTTATTATGTTTGATTTTAGAAACTTTAGTTCATTTACGGCATGAAAAAAAGCAGCTTAAAAAGCAAAATTACAGTCTTTTGCAACTAAAATTTCAGGCCATCGTTAAACAAAACAAACGTACACCTTTTGCAGGTCAGGAGTACTTTTCTGGAGGACATGAAAGTCAGTTTGCTACAATAGGGAATGTAGCCTCGCTTCTAAGATCTCCATTGCTTTAGTTCCTCTTTTATGTAGAAGTATGCACTAAATATCACAATTCAGATTAAAATCCACTACTGAATGCATAATTTAAGTGAATTTTGAGTGAAACAGCATATACCATTCAAACTTGAGTGGAATGAACTTGTTTCTGTATAAGAGGTCATCCTTCAACTAGTTTGTAAAATACATGATTAAAGGCATTTCTGTAAGTTCTTTTTTGATTGTGAAATCCACAGATTCATTGCTCAATCCCTAACATTTCATCATGCTTGTTTCAAATATTGTGCCTTATAATTCATGCACGTATGTAAAATACTATACCTGCTACTTTAAGACCACCATTAAGAATTATCATTTGCAATCAAGCAGTATCTCTCATCCTAACAGCTGTAAGGAACTGGCAGCAGCTCAGCAGGATGAAATTGTAGATCGTGCTACAATGATCAATTTTGCTCAGGCATAACACTAGGTATGGGGCACTGGGGTTTGAATACAACTTGGGTTTTGGGTGTTTTGTATGACTCATTTAGTAAACAAATGAGTACCAATTGAGAAAAAAAGGGGGAAACAAATACCAAGAAAGACAGCCAGACATTGTTACTTTAATTCTTAAATGAACTAAAATTCAAAACTAATTTAATAATGCCTAATTTCCTTGCATATCACCAGTTTTGCATTCCATTTTTAAAGCATCATTTGCTCTTGTTCTTTTTCTTCTTTCTAATGGGGAAATATTATTCAAAACATTTGTTATGCAGAAAAGAGGTATTGCTCTCTGAAGAAGTTGAAACATGATAAAGCTATTATCATAGAAATGTAAAAGCAGAGTACTGTGAGAAAAAAATGCTTGAATTATACAGAACAGCAAGGTGAATACTACAATGTTATAGAAATTTCACAGTTCCGAAGAATGAAGTGCAGTGGTTGAGTGGATTTTATTACTTCCCTCCCCCCCCCCCCATCTTTTATATGTGATAAACTTTAATCTACAATATGGTCCATAGATTTGAGCAATAAGCAGTTTTCCCCCTTAACAGAAAGCAGTAGCATTGAAGGTATGGCCAATGGTAAAAGGGTTTATGATTTATGATGTGAATAAAGTGGTAAAATGAACAAAAGTATTTTCAGTATTATCTCTGGCTAAAAAAAAAAGTTACACAGGGCAGTAATTATTATGCTCTTGGTTTCAAAGTTGATATTTTTCCTTTTAATTTATGAAGTCTTTCACTGGAAAAAGGGATAAAACATTGCAGTGCAGTGATCATGATTTTGTTGTGTGCATATAACTTTTTTACAGAAGAGTTTGAATCTCTGAAAAATGGAGAGCCAATAATATTAGTTTTATTCATCATGGACAGAACGGTTGTTGCAATTAGTGTCCCAGAGTATAGAGCTATCAATGAAAGAAAGTCATGTTTTGAGGGCAAAACTGCTTACTCTTGGAAAACATGACCAAATAGGACAACAACAAAAGCAACATTAACTCATTTACTGCAGCTACTATTAAAATAAATATCAAAACAAAGTTTCAATGTGTGAGCATCAACTGTAGAGGAAAATTTAATCTCAAAAGATGTGGTATACTGACAAAATGATTTATTTTCTTTAAAAAAATGAAAACATTGGATGTTGTATCATATACTCAGATAAAACTTGAATTAATGTCAATCATACAAAAAAATCTATCTATATCCTTTTTATCAAGACAAACCTTTCTGGAAATAGCTGCATTACACATTTATTTATAGATACAAAGGGAATAGCAATAGTCAAATGTTTTAGAACTGGACTTTATACGCTGGCCTTAAAATTCCACTCTCTTTCCATGACATCACAAGAAGCAATTGAAAATTGACAGGACTTTAAAAGAACGGCGAAGTATTGAACAATTAATAACTGATACCTCGGAAATGGCTTATATCACAAAAAAAGTTATTTGAAATAAATTGTACATTTTAAACAGATCAGCACTTTTTGTGTAATACATTTTTGTCTTTTTCTTTATGTTTACCAGCTATACAAAACTATACAAAATTCCTTTCAAATGAAGAGGACTTTACAGGCTATTCCCAGAAAATTTAGGATATGTATTTTATTTGCCATGTAAATATCTTTAATAGACAGTGTTTAAATCAAAATGGTTAGAGCTATTTTTTAGAAAATAAAAAATTTCAAAAAATGTTCTGTGTGAAGGGTAGTTTGGGGTGAGGGAATTTTCTTGAAAATCTTTGGCACAGCTTAGGAAGATCTGACTTTTTTTTTTTTTTATTATTATTCATGGCGCCTCAAAAGGTTTATTTCCAGATTTTTTGGGGGTGGAATGGTACTTGGTAGAGAAGGTAATAAAATATAGATGGCCTTAAAATTTAATGTTGGTGATGTACTTTTAAAAGTGCATGTAGTGAAGCATCAAGGGTTCTATATTGTGAGTTTAGGCTCGTTTCATTCCAAACTGGATTCTCGGTTTTTAATCTAAGTCAACCAAAAATGTCATGGAGAAGTAGATGCTTCTGTGTTTAAGGACACTTGGTAGAGATTTTGTTAAAAAAATTGATGTTTTGTTTCGTGTTGTAATGGATTATAAATGGCATAAGGAACATACCTGTGAGTTATTTTTGTTATTTGGACCTTTAAAGGTCCAGAGATGTTATAGTATATTAGTATGTTACAATGTGCTCACCGTGTTATTTTTCAAACTTCAGGTGCAATTTTCTCAATATCTATTTAACTTAGAAATTTGAAATTTTTTGTGGTTGTACAGAATACTTAGCTGCATTTAGTAGGTTAAAGATTTTGATCCTAAATTACATGGTTTCCATGAAAAAATAAATTATAAATATAAAAAAAATATACCAAAAATTTATTTTCTTGTGACTATTTTTTTAAACCTAAATTAGTCCCTCAAATGCAAATAGTTAACCGGCTATTTTAAGCTATTTATAAAACCCATAATAAAAAACATTGGCAGATTCTGATCTTTACTTTCAGAGAAAAGTGTACCTATAAACGAAAGTAAATTTTTTTAGAAATTATTTTACGATATTTAAATATTTTTATAATTAAAAGAATTAAAGATAGCTAAAATCTTGATACCAGTATACTCAGAAAATCTTCTTTAATAAGCAGTAAAACGTTCATTGTCCTAGATGGTGCAATTCTATAGAAAACTGACTTCCTTTCAACTGCAGAAAAGCGTAAAAATAACGTGCAATCTCTACCAATTGTCCTTAAGGACGATTTAGAAAAAGAAGTTCAAATATTCCTCCAAATTCTATAAGTATTGTGGGCAATATATCATATTCATATGAAATAAACAAATCCCCCTATGTCCTTATCTAACAAGCTTGAAGTGCAAATGTGATTAACATAATATAACATTTTATGCTAAAACAACTAACCAGTATTGTTTGAACTTACTAAACTTAAAAAGAACATCTTTAAGCAGTTTCAAGTAGACTCAGTTGCTGAACTAACTAGCCACACATCAGTCAGCCTGCCAAATACGACTGAAGGAGGTAGAAACACAATTTAGTTGTACAAGTATATAATCAATTGTTTGTAATCAGTGTAAGAAATACTAAGGGTACTGATACTCAATTTTTGACAAGAAATCCCCTTTTAAATTTTAATAGAAGAAAATCCAATGCTGGTTTTACCCTTTTGGTCATTTAAATACCCAAACATAGCATTTAAATGGATGTGCATAGGCGTGTACTGAAATTTTGAAACATTTCACTTAATCTTCCTTTCCTACATTTTGCCACCTAAAGTATTTTTCGTGTTGTAATTTTTGTTCAGTTTCTTTAAAATTTTCAGTATACATTCTTTGAAAGTTGAATGAAGACATCTAAAGAACCGTTTCATAATGAAGGATAGTTTTGGAATTAGGATCTTAATGACTTAATATATGAAATAGCGTTTAGGAAATTAAAAGTGTTACATAATGTATTACTTTTCCTAAAAAAAAGGTTTAATATTGTACAAAATTTAGTTTTTTGTTGTAAACAACTGTATTCGAAAAATACGTATTATGCAACATTTAAAAGTATTGTCAAATGTTCAAGTTTTTGGGATTTGTAGAAATTAGCAATTTGAATACCGAGTACTCTTAAATCAGTGGCAATCACCTCACGCAGTCTTAAGACCTGTATATCTGGCTGCATATATTGAAGTTACTGGAAAAATACAATTTAATATCAAAGTATGCTGCTACCTGTGTGTACATAACTCAATGTAGGAAATACTAAATCAGGCATCCAGTGGCATAGCAACCATCCCTGCACAATGAGGGGGTGGGAGACAAATGAGAGGAGCCCCAAAGGCTTTTTGTATGTTTGGTCCAGGCATGCTGCGCCCTGTTTTAAGACTTTAAATTCAGGGCAAAATAGTTTTCTTGGAATTTTGGGAGTATTGAGAAATATGGTAACATTGTGAATTCACTAATCCTGCAATGGCCAAAATAACGGTACCGCCCGGGACAATAGAATGGAAGGGGTGGTTAGAATTATTTTCTTCATTGTTACTTGAATTTACTGGTCGGTACCAAAATCAAACCGTTTTCCTCTGTTCCTTGTGTCATTCTGATCTATTAGGATAGTGAGCACAGGAGTGAGTGTAAGTCTGCTACATCAATAATATTATGAAAAGTGTGAAAAAGACCTTATTTTGACTGAAAATTAATTATATGTACCAGTAAAATATTTTAATTTCAGAAGTTAAGTACACTTTTTATTGGTATTATGTCGATTGAGCATGTGTACTAGTCGGCTACAATATGATTGCGTGCGGTGGGAAGAGGAACTAAACAGCTACAAGTGGGCGGGACATCAGAAGGACAGACAGGTAAAGAAAACTTCCAAGTTACACTTACTAGCGAGGCTGAGGCCTGCAAATGTAGTACCTACCCGATTTGTGCAACTGTACATTCCTGTATCGCCTTGTTAACGCATTGTCAACAAAAACAGTGGCGCCCTCCTCCAAGCGCACTCATTGTGGCCGAGTAGTAACTTAGTGGAGCGACAAAAAGAAAACAAAAACAAACTAAAGAAAGGGATGCCTTTGTAACGAAATTCCGAGAAAAAAAATCACATTTTTCACTTCTGAAAGGGAGATGGACAGTGTTCCAATAGAAGCTGCAGACAATGAAAAATTTGCAAATGGTGGCGTTTCTGAAATAGATGATTTAATTTCATGGGCGAGTCCATAAAACATGAACATAGCACTTGTTTTTCTACGGTTCTAATAATAGTGAAGATGAGTAAATAAATTGTGAAGGTAACACTAATTTTCCCTCGGCTTCCATTTCTCAAACGAATGTCGAAAATTATATAAATTTGTCTCACAAGAACCCCACTGATCGAAGCCATTTTAATAAAGAAATCACAGATAATTTAAAGAAGCGTATAGAAAGAAATAGTGAGCAGGGTAATCGATGTATCGCTGACCTTCGCATTATGTAATACCTATAGTCTTTCGAGGGCATACAGAAAAACTAGGTGAATCACACAGTGGTCATTTTCTTGCTGATATTGAGCTTCTTAGCAAATATGATCCTATTTTATCTCGATGAATGAATGATTTTTTTTTAAATTTATTTGTGGACGCTCTTTAACCGCTCTAGTCCTTAGCGTCCCATTCTATATTGGGCGTGAAAGATCGGCAATTTTGCTCAGAGGCCTCATGAATGAATGAGAAGGCACAAAGCAAAAACACCGACTTAAGTCCCCAAATACAAAACGAACTCATTCAGACGCTATCTTTACAAATAGAAAAAGAGGTAATTGCAGAAATAAATGACGATGTTTGTATTCCCTAATATTGAATACTAACCAAGACGTAAATAAGCATGATCAAGTTAAGTTTAAATTTGCAATACATCTTAGAAAAGATAATTTAAATAACAGCGATAGAGCTCATGTCGTCCTCCTTGGTCTAGTGGTACCATGCTAGCCTCTAGCTCCCGAGGTCGCGGGTTCAAACACGGCGGAGCACGAGGGACTTCGGAAGGGAAGTAAAACCGGTGGTCCCGTGTCTTAGATTTACGGCACATAAAAGAACCTCAAGCCTGATAGAGGTATTTGAGCAAAATTTCCGGTCTTTCACGCCCAATATACAATGGGACGCTAAGAACCACAGCAGTTAAAGAGCGTCTATAAATATAACTCAGTTTAATTTTGATAGAACTCAATACAGGAGAGTTTTCTAGTTTTAAAGTTGGGGATGGAAGTGCACAAGGATTAGTTACTATAGTTTTAGAATTCATTGAAAACAATGGAATTCCCATACAATGCAGAAATCAAGATTACGATGAAGTGAAAGTGATAATTTAGTATACTCCGGAGTGCAAGAGCGGATCAAAAGTTGGACCGACTGCCAATCATGTACATTGTGTTGCCCACAACGTGAATTTAGTCCTAAGAGAAGCAGCTAAGATACCACAGATAACATCCTCTTACAACTGGCTGGAAAGAACATATAGGTTTTCAGTTGCAGTATTAAAACATGACAACTATTAGAAGAAATGACAATTGGAAAGAAAACCCTAACTATCAGAAGACTATGTCCAACAAGATGGTCTTCAGCTTATGACGCTTTGTTATCCGTCCGTTTCCATTATCGAGATATCACGAGGGCTTTAAGCAATATAACAGTGACCTTTAAAAATTAAAATAAGCGCAACTAAGCATTTTCCGTAAGTAAAATAATGGAAACTAATCAGTGTGGTTCAGACGGTATAGGAAGCAAAGTGTTAGAAACTACCAATATCGTGTCAAAGCATATGCACTCGCCTAATGAAGATATACAACGTTACAAAATTACTGGGCGTAGCGTTTACTTCACTTCAGCAATTTCTAAATTGCTGTAACAAAGTAAAACAAGACGCTGAAGAAATTGCAAATATATGGTGAATCGAATGTCGTTTTGCAAGAAAACTCACAATTGAAGCAAAATTTTTTTCGATGAATTGTGTGAGGATAAAAGGCTGAGTGATCCCGAACAGTATTTCAAATTTAATGTGTTCTATGGTTATTTGGATATCGTGTTAGGTCAATTACGGCACAGATTTAAAAGCATGATGGACCACTGAAAACTTCAAGTGTTTTCAGATCAATATACTCGTGGATAGTAGTGACAGTGAACTTCATTCAATTGCAGAAAAAACTTGTAGTGAGCTATCCGAATGATATTTCACCACAATTTCCTTACCAATTACTTATGGTCCTTAGTGTACTTCAGCGCGATATCAAAGGTATTACAAGTGGATCAGTGAAACAGTTAACAGATCTAATCCTTATAAAAGAAATCACAATTATTCCTAGTGTCCCTGATGCCTCAGTAGCACTTCCTGTGACAGTGGCTTTAGCAGTAAGGACTCAAAATTAAAATTAACTAACCACCATGTGCGCAGTTCGATAACGCAGGAGCGTTTGTCTCCCTTAGTAGAGCCCGGAAGTAAGCACAATGCCTTTTCTATTCGGGTGGATATAATAGAGTTAAATAGAGATAAACATGTTTTCTTTACATTTAAGGACGGTAGGGCCAGTTTTTATTTTGCCCATTTTGACTTGTTGCCCATTTTAAGGTTCAAAACTTTTTTTTTTTTGCCTGTTTTAGATCTTTGTGGCTTTTTGCTGTGATTATTTACACATTTTAAAAAGCACATAGAGAATTTCAATGTATGAAAGTAAAAAAACAAAAAGTTACAGAAATAATGAAATGACACTTTTACGTCACCAAAATATTTATTGAGGATCTTGTTCCATATAAATGCATTTATTTGCTTTCAAGCAGTTGAAAACCTACCTCCTCAAATGATTCAATTAAATTCTTTAAATAGCAGAATCTATAAAAGTAATGTAGGCACCTTACATGATAAAGGCAGCTAAGCCTTGAAAGTTCTCTTCCCGAAAATGCTCTATCTCGCATACGTAGTCCACGGGTTGCACAGAATTGCCAAAGAAGTAAGAAGTTTGTAACCTCTTGTGGGTAAGTTGATTTCGAACACCAAGAAGGTTTTCCCGAATGCGGGTCTCGTGGCACCAGAGCTCGCTTTACATCCACAGCCAGTTCTTACCAGATGGAGAACATGAATCTCTGCAGGCATATATTACAGCAACAATTTGCACAAGAAATGTGAGGTACTTGATTCTCTATCAGAAGACGAAGCTGCTTCAGTTCGCGAGGTAAATAAGTTACTGTAAACTGAAGAAATCAGTAACGATCTGGATTTATAGCAGCACATTATATTGTGCTGCCGGAAGCAATCTTGAAATTGAAGGAAAGAGGTGATACGCTAGTGTCACCCATGGCGATCTTTGAAGAAGCAATAAATCAATTGCTGCAAGTAACAGGAAAGAAAGGAAAAAGTGTTAGTGAAAAATGTAAACGTGTTAGGAGTGCTAATGTGGACCTATAACAACTTAAGAACATTTATGATGTCTTGAAAGATAAAAGTTCTGTTCTAACTGATATGAGTCCTTCCGAAATAATTGCTCTAAATGTGCTCCAATCAGTTCAGTGAAAGTACGAGGCGTGTTTTTAAACTAAGTACCTTTTAATATTTTGCCCCTGCAGCACTTCAGTCGCGATTTTGAGCATGCACGATTACTTCCTTCATTAGAAAGCCACACGCAGCTGTGAACTATCGTCACTTTGTGTTTTCCTGTTGTTAGAGCGTTTCGAAATGTTCAAAACAATCGAACGACCGGCCGACTGTGAAGTCAGATCAGTGATTCGTTTTTTGAATGCGAGAAATGTTACGCCAGCAAACATTCATCGTCAACCGTGTAAGGTTTATGGGGAAACAATAATGAGTGTTGAAATGGTGAGGAAGTGGATTAGACACACCGCCAAACAAACTCAAGATCTGATCGCATCATTTAGTTGGGAATAATTCGACTACCCTCCCTACAGTCCGGATTTGGCACCAAGCGATTTTCATCTGTTTCTTCATCTGAAGAAATTCCTTGGGGAAAACATTTCAACGACGATGATGATGTGAAACAAGAAGTGCAGACTTGGCTTTCATCACAGGCGGCATCATTCTTTGACGAAGGTATACAAAAACTGGTTTCCCGTTACAAGTGCCTGAATAACGGCGGTGACTATGTGGAGAAGTAGTGTAAGTTATAAAATAACGAATGCTATTAAAGTATTTGGAAAATAATGTTCTGTTATTTTTTAAAAAATTGTCGGTTCTTACTTTAAAAATACGCCTCGTGCATCGTTCTTTCTCTATGACGAATAACGTTCTCTCTGACAGGCGACTGATTAGGCAGTTGACATCTTGAAAAGCATCTTATTGTTGCTTGTAATAAAGTAAAGTAAGAGTTTACTTTATGTAATATATGAATTATTAAGAATCTTAGATATTTTTATTAATAAAGATTGGGATTACTCTGCTTTTGTTTTTAATAAATGCCTATTTTAATTATATTAGTGCCTATTTTCGGTATTCAAAGTGTCTTTTTGCCTGCTTATTTTAACCAAAATAAATGCCTCAACTTCCGTGCTGTAATGATAAGCATTGGAGTGGAAAGAGCATGCACATTAAATCCTGCAAGAAAACGGGGATTAACATTTAAGATTAACTGTGAGAAGTACGTGTTTATTATTATTATTTATTATTATTATTATTATTATTCATCGTATACTGTTAATATTTGGATTTATTCTTGATTCCGCAGGGGGGGGCAGAATAGTCCGCTACCCATTGCAGGCATCTAATAGTTCTGAACACGGTTTTTACAACCGCACTGCGACATACTCGTACACTACTCGGCGTGCTTGTGCTTAAAGGTAAGAGCGAGTGGTTAGTGAACATTTCATAGGAGTGAAGCGTTCATTTTGAAGGATCCATACATGAACTATCTTCACTATAGTTCTATAAGACCAGGCTTCTTAAATCAATTAATACCGCGACTAAAATAAAAGGCATGGTAGAATTTCATAATTCCTCTATTATTAATGATGTTGGAGTAGGTTGTACTATATTTTAGCGTTCGTACATCACATCAATAAACAATAACTGAGGGTAAAACTTATTTTCTTATCCGGTTTAATTATTGCTGCATGTAACGTTTTACATGGAAGTTATCTTTATTTAATAACAGATAATAGACCGGATAAATAATTGATATAGAACATTGTCAATGGCAAAAACTGTACGTTGGAGCCAAAGTGGTTGCGTTCTCAACCCACATGTGCACCATTTGGAATTTTAAATCACGCCCATTTTCGTAATGATTGCATATAATACTCGTACCGCATGTTAATTTTTTTATTCATAATTAAGACTGTTGGATGAAGCAGCAAAAGTTCATTCTTTAAAATACAAGTATTTTTATGTTATTGCACACTTCTGCTTTTTTTTTATTTTCGGCAGTTTGAACTTGACTAAGAATAATATTGAAGTCATAATTTCTCATACGCATAGCATAAGAACAGTGAAATAAAAATTCAGTAATAAACATTAAATGATTCAGCAGAAGCAAACGCTACTTCGCTTGCACATATAAATTTTCCCTTAGCGAGTTATTAGATTATTAAATGTTTGCGTATTATTAATGTATAGCACGTAGCTGATTACTTTTTGTTTCCCGATAATTGGTTCTATTAAAGATTTATGCATAGGTTTCTGTACATGTTTTACCTGTGATTGTGGTTAAACAAAGTAAAACGCGTTTCACCAGTTTCTGAACCCTAGAGATTAAATCGAATATAACGAGGGGAAAACGAACGGAGATCTATTTATAGTTGTGCAAAGAATGACAAGGCAGGAAGGAAGAGCATATTTTGGCCGGTTACAAGGTATTTTTTTACGTTCAGAGAAGCAGTAAGCAGAGCTATGAGTAGGAGCCAAATTGGACATGTTCCCAGTTAGCTCACACATGCACTGTTTACTGACTTAAGCGACGTAATCCCCCCTCGCCAAATTTCGCATAGCATGGACCACAGTCCCTGCCACGCAGAACGGACATGACGATGCGATCGAGCGATTCTAATTACGATTAATAAGCAATTAATGTGGCAGAATCTGTGAATTTTGTCCAAAAGAGGGAAAATGGCCACTGCCTGCGTGTCTCCGGCAAAACAAATAAACCCAGTTAAAACGTCCCGTTTGAATAAATGCAGCACACAGTTTAGCAATGCTGCGAAATCTTGGGTGCGGAAGAACAGTGATTTCGCTTTCGACAGCGGAGGTGAAAGAAAAACTAGCAACTGGAACTATACTGCACGACAGCCATACCCTTATCTGCATTTTAGTGACAATCATCCCATCATCAAGGTCAGTGGCATTTCTTTAGTGCCATCGAACGAGAAGAATGGTGAAGTGTTCCCTGCGATACGCATATGCTTACACAAGCCACGACATTGGAAATACAAGCTTACCACTTGTTCCTGTACTAGGCTACTTCCATCAGTCCAGGATGTGAACAATCACAACCACTTATTTCATAACTCACCCACCAAACTACACTCAAAACGCGGTAACAGCAAAAGTATTCCTTCGCAAAATACGCTTAGAATGTATTCCAAACCAGTGGATGTCATCCTGTGTGAAAACAAGAATTGTAAGGTCCCAGTCGTTACTAGAGCAAGAGATCCCGAAGTGAAAAGTATAAACCTATTGGTTTTATGTGGTCATGGTCAGGATTATGTCATACCAGTGGGAGAAGAACTTTCTTTGTGCAAACAACGTAAGCACAGGACAGAAAACGTTCGCAAAAGTTGGCCAGCGAATCCTGAAAAAGAGCATTATTTTTGTGGAAACTACGAAAATAAATTGCGCAAGTGTTCTTCAGAAAGGCATTTCGAATGTGCTGATGTCGCAAGTGCAAGTGTCCCCAAAGTACCTGGCGTATTCCATGACATGCACGGCACGGAGTATCTGGAATTGCCTTCATCGCAGCAGCGCACCTGGGAAGGGATATGCAGCAAAACAGGTACATGTAGCATCTATATACACCGTATATTCCAGAAAGAGATTCAAACTTTGAGGGGATGCACCATTGAAATTTCTACCTAGAAATTTTTTCAATTTGTATGCAAATTTTACCATAGGTTTGTTTACATAATATATGTAAAAGCTCCTTAAATTTCATGTCAATGTTTTTCTGCTTTAGTTTTCGAGAGTTTCAAAAATAAACTGCTTAGCCCCATCCAAATGTTCCCCAAGATGACAGCTCACAAATAATTTGCCTTTACAATATAATTTACCTGATCATCGCTCTTAAAATTGGCATATGCTTCTACTAGTTTTATATGAAGAGGAAATAATTGTTAACCGTTATCATTGTATATTTCTATTTTTAAAGCGACTTGTTGCTCTATATATCAATTGCTTAAAATCCCATTGCAGTATTGAAAATGTACCTGAGAGTTTTATTTATTTAATTTTTCGGAATGTGCCTGGAACATTTTTGAGGTTGCTGATGAAAACACTACACTCTAGGAACATTTTACATGAACGAATATGCTGAGAAAAAGAAATTCCAAAAAACCAAACTTTTAAAATTAAAATTCTTTGTGTTGTAGATTCGTATTTAATGTGAGCAAAGCCAAGCGTTCGCAGTATATAACAAGAATGTCAAATTTCATTTTATTTTATTATTTTTCGATGGGGGAGGAGGGCAATAATCTAAATGTCCACTTTCCAGATATTTCCCCAAATTTCAGCGGTGCATTCACATAACTGTCGAAGTGTAAAGAATATTAATCCTGTATTAATATATATTATTTATGATACTGCTGCTGAACCAGAATGCTTAACTCCAAACGAAATAAACCAATTACTTTTTAAATAAAAATTTCGAGTGACTATGTGCGCATTTTAGGTGTATAGCGATATGGAGGTTAAGTGCCAACGTTGCAGGAGCAACTGTTTGATGAGAGAGGATATACTCCGCTGTGTAGAGTAACTACATATCAGTGATCGGATTAATGTGTTTAGTTTCCTTAGACCATAAAATCACTGGAAAATTGTAAGGCATACCCTCAGCGAGAGGTTTGACTTTACCGTCGCTATGTTTTGTTCTTTAAGAAGTACACTGTCAAACAGGAAATAATCATTTTGAAGAGAGAAAACCTCTGTTTTCTTTCTTTCTTTCTTTCTTTCTTTCTTTCTTTCTTTCTTTCTTTCTTTCTTTCTTTCTTTCTTTCTTTCTTTCTTTTCCCTCGCTGTCGATCAGTTTGCTTTATATGCTTAACTAAGCCCATCCTTACAGTTATTTTAAGCTAGCCGTCTACACGTGTTGTACAGGTACATTTTTTGTTTTAAATGTGTAAGAAAATCTTTTTAAAAATCTTATGTGTTACATTCACATGGCTTTCTCTACCCTCTATCATTTACTAATGGGTATAGAAACTATTCTTAATTAAAATTATTTTTCTATCTACTTCATTTTAATCGAGATAAACCTTTGCAGAAATAGCTACATTACACATTGGGTTTTTTTCAGGGATTTCCCCGGGTTGCTGGGAAGGTGAATGCTGGGAAGGCTCATTACATCCTCCAGATTTCCTCTCCCAGTATTTCACCTCCATTCTCATTTCACTTTCCTTTTCATCTGCTTGGTCTATTTCAGGGTTGAAAGTGTCGGAGGGAGTCTCGGCGTTGCATGGCAGGGGAAAGGATGCTTTATGTGACCCTTCGTTCCCCAGAATGGGGGCAGTCTCCGAGTCCCGAGTCCCCCAGTGGGATGTGCAGGCCTGCAGGGGGAGGGGAACCGGTTGCATCAGCTGCCATCCGGGAAATTTCAATCTGTAAAAGGCCTATGGGTTGACCCTGCCCTGTCGTGCCTCCTTGTCCGACTGCCCTCTGTCTCCTCTCACCTCACCTCTCTCTCCCGGGGGCAGCCCGTCAGGGACTTAGGCACAAAAGATCTTGTAGGTCGAGGTGCTAATTCCCCCTCCGTACCTAGTCCAACTCCTACTCCCTACATACACATTTCGCTATAAATGCAAAGGGAATAGCGATAGTCAAATGTTTAAGAACTGGACTTTATATGCTGGCCTTAGAATTCCATACTCTTTCCATGACATAGTGAGAAACAACTGAAAATCGACAGAACTTCAAAAGAATTACCAAGAATTGAACATTTAAAACCATGTATAACGGATATCTCGGAAATGGCTTATCCCACCAAAAAAAAAAATCTATTTGAAATAAATTGTATGTTTTAAAGAGATCCACATTTTTTGTGCAGTACGTTTTCGTCTATCGCTCAACGTTTACCAGTTATACAAGATTATAACCAATTCCTTCCGAATGAAGAGGACTTCCCAGAAAATTCAAGATTAATCAAAATCGAGTCATTCTTGAGAAAATAAAAAAATTCGAAAAATGTCCCATGTAAAGGGTAATTGGGGTTGGGGGATTTTCTTGAAAATCCTCGTGTCGCATCGTTGGAAGTTTGGTACTTATCCGTCTTTTCGTTTTTGAGTTATGCTGTACACAGACACACACACGCGCACACACATGGACCATTTTCTAAAAATGCTCTTTTTTGTTCAAGGGGCCTCAAAACATGTATTTGTGGTGAAATAATTTTTGGATGGAATGCAATGCCTTCTCTACCTACTATGTACGTGGTAGAAAAAATAAAAATGGATGCAGTGACTCCAGAAAAGGATCGTCTCCGCTTAAAAAAATATATATCCGATGTGTTACAATCGCATGATTTTCTCTTCCCACCATCATTTATTTTTATACAGCTTCATTGCACATTTCGGGTAGGTACAGGGGGATAGAGAAAAACGAATCGATAGTTGTTTAAAAACGGGTCGCTATATGCTGGCCATAAAATTTCATACTCGTTCCATGACATCACGAGAAACAAGTGAATAGCGACAACACTTTAAAGAAGCGAACAACTATTAAAAAATTCAAACCACTAATAACAGATATCTCGGAAATGGCTGAAGCCACAAACGAAGTTATTTAAAATGAACTGTGTGTTTTAAAGAGATGTACATTTTTTGTGTAGTATGTTTTTGTCTACCTCTTAACATTTACCGCTTATACAAAAGTATACTACGAAATTCCTTCCAAATGAAGCGGTCTTCATAGACTATTCCCCCCAAAAATATGCGTTTTATTTATGTTGTAAATATGTTAAATATATGAAACTTTATCCAAAAATTTTAGAACTAGTTTTGCGAAAATGAAACATATCGAAAATTGTTATATATATATATATATATATATATATATATATATATATATGGTATGGTGTTTTGGGGTAAGGAGATGTGCTTGAAAATCTTTGTATCGTATCTTTGGTGACACTGAGCTTCAACAAAAAGTTTGGATATTTATCCGAGTTTTCATTTTTGAGTTATGCTGTTCACAGACACACACACGGACCTTTTTTTTTTTTTTTTGTAAAAATGCTTCTTTTTATTCAGGGGGCTTCAAAACAGTATTTCGGGTGAAAACTCGGTATCAAGTTTTTGGTTGGAATGAAATATTCCTCTGCCTACTAGGTACGTGATAGAGAAAGTAAAATTCTAACTATTAAATAAACTGAGAGAAAATTTCATTTTGTAAAATGGAGAAAGAGCTATCGGTATTTCAATTTGTGCTTTCTGACGTTTTTCAAGTTTTTTGTTTTATTAATTTTGTAGATAATGTTTTGAAAATTGCACCAATTTTTCAACTTTTTCGTGTGTGGTCTTTAGAAAAGAATTTACATGCCTTTAGCAGACAAATGCTTTGACATGTCCTTAAAATTGCAAAAGTGGGTTATGATCTGACTGAGGGTAAAACACGTCAATCAGGAGTTATCAACTTTTTTTTGCACTTATTTTATTTGTTTATTTTCTCATTAACGCCTCTGAGTCGGTGATTATATCAAGTAAATTGCTCAATTAAATGTGTATAAAATAACTTTGTAAACGCCATGCTTGAAAAATCTTTAAAAAGTCAGTACAAATTAGAAAACAAAGCATACAACTAATAAAATGAAAAATCTAAAGGGGAAAAAACCGCCAGAACACGTAACTATAATATCGTTTGTTCTTTCTGAATATTAAGGGAAGAGGATACCCAGCGGAAGGCTCAGACGATAACGTGTGTGGCTCACATTAAGGAGGTCCCGGATTCGATTCGTGGTTCTGGCCCATGTGTTTTTTCGGGAGTTTTCTCGGGTCGCCGACTTTATATTTTATACATTGTAAGGGCGCTGATGACCTTAGCAGTTTAGCACCCTTAAACCGCATCTCATCATCATCATCTCGGGTCGTCAGGCGAGTGGTTTCTTTTATCACCCGAATTTCCTGTCCCTCCATTTCGTTCCATTAATCCCTTTATTCTCCTTCGCTCGTTTGGTCAATTTCAGGCTTGGAAGTGTCGACGATGGTTTTGGTGCAGCGTGGCAGGGATAAAGGATGCTCTCTGTGAACTTTCTCCGTCCTCAGCTTTCGGTTGGTTACCGGGTATATGTACCGCCTCCTGGGGTGGTTGGACCCTGTGTGAGGTGGGATTCCCGGTCTGCCTGTCCAATGCCGGACTATAGGGACCCTGTCATTGCTGTGCCGTCACTCCTGGTTCCGGCCGCCCGGAGTCTCCCCTCACCTCATTCCTCCCTCCAAGGATCGCCCTCTCGTGGGGCGTCAGTACAATATCCCCATTCCTCCTGCATCGGTGCTGAATTCCCTTCACTTTACATTCCAATCGAAGGGATAATGTACCAAAAAAAAAGAAGGAAATTTTGAAAAATTCTATTTTTAATTTCTTGCATACAATTAAAGGTTGTGTATAAAATCAAATTTGAAACCTTCATGATCCTAAAACCTGGTTTTCTAAGCTTACTCCGCGTCCGCTTTATCGTTATTGGCTAAATCTTTTTGCGCCTCAAAGTAAGCGTTTCCTAAGACGCGGAGACCGTGGGACCAACGGACCACACAGTTGCGATTGAATTGCAACAACATACACTCGTGCAAATGAGGTGCCGTAAACTTACAATTATAAACTATTACTAAATAATATTTAGCTTACAGACATGGAATGGTCCTAATGGCGCAATTCCTTCCGTGATGTCAGGTTCACTATCGGAAGAGGAACTTTCCAGTTAGCTTTCCAGTTGTTTTAATTTACTTTCGGGATTCCCCTACACTGCTAACACTTACACACACAAGTTCGGACACGAGCTCCTCAATCTACCGTATTGGATTACTTTCCGAAAGGACGTTAAAACATGTAACACGATTCTTTTTTCTCACTACTACGTAAGGGTTTCTCCTTACGATGTTTGAGCTCAAAGGTACCCACGGGTTCTACCATTATGCAGTATTTACGTACGATATAAACGCACGCACTTTCAGTCGTCAGCGAATATCACTGTTACGATGCGCTTCAGCTTTACGCTCAACTGAGGTATTAATTTTCGATCAGGAATCAACAACCTGCGGTATCTGATTGAAGTGGACGTGCCTTCTGCTATACACGGGTCAAGTTTAAACACGAGAACTAGCCTCCACACATTTCACAATGCTGTGGCGTTAATATAGAAATGAGTCAATGCCTCTACGTACTTATGTCATGTACGTGCTTCCAATAAGTATAATTTTCTTATGATTCCTCGAATATATAAAGACAAACTACAGTTTCACACACAGAACTAATTTCTATTGCAAGTATCGGTTATGCGTGCAGCAACCATTAAGAGAAGACTAGAAGCACGTGTTTTGTTTACAAGTATTGAAGTAAGGGGAAGCTGGATATAAATAAGGATTTGGCTCTTTGAATGACGCCATATTTAATTGCCCGCGGAGCGAGATGTCAGTCAAGCTGTAATGCCTACTCAGATGAACATTTTCTGTTGTGTATTTCACTTTTCTTACTTCACAATAATTCAGGTAATAGGTTATAGATGCATTAGATACCAGATGAAAGAATCTAGTACTTCAAGCAGTCTCAGATGCCACGGTTGAGAAATGTTTGTTTTCGTGGGATGGCCACAAAATTACCTCTACAACCAAAGATAAAAATGTTTTTTTCTCAGAACTACTTTTTTCAACGCATGCACTCAGTAATATTGATGTATCTCTAGAACTACTTTATATAACATTGCTTGGAATTTTTAGAGTGCGTTCTTTCTGAAATTTAAAAACTTCTCCAAGAAGTAAATTATTTTATATGTAATTTAAACCCTCCCAAAAATATTGAATTTATATGTGCATTAGGATATTTTCATTTCATTTTAAATATTTTTCCTAAATTACTATAAATACAGTTATATACAGTTATAATTATAATACACGGTATTGAAAATATGAGCAGGAGTTGTTTTTTAAAGTTGCAAGGTAGCCCTTAATTCTATGTGTACTAAGTTTTGTCCAACTTGGTTAAACAGTGGAGATTTTTAAGTAGATAAAACATCATTGTTGAAGGAAGACTATGATAATTTTAGGTAGCCTGTAATATTCGCCGTTTCCTAAGGTATGTGTCCAAAGTTTCGTCCACATCGGTCAAATTCTGTAGATTTGTAGTTAAGTGGGTACAAATAAAGATATAGGATAGTCTTTTCGAATTTTAAAGCATAAGTTGGCAAATCCTTATTCAAATGCTACTTTTATTTTTGCAGGAGATCGAAAATAATGGAGGGCTAATTTTTTTAAGCTTTAGACTGCTTATAAGTTTTGTTAGATCCAAAATCAGTTACGTAAATGATCCAAGCTGACACATTAGGCGCTAAAACTCTGTGTAAAGTTAATTCCCGAAAATTGTAATAGAGCCTATAATTTTTTGTCGAGTGCTACAGCTTAAGCTAATAATATCTCTGCGTGTGTTTTTGTGTCTTTACCTTTTCCTGCAAAAAAACGCCCCGTAGATCAGTCGGTAGAGCACCTACCTTCTGTGCGAGGGGTCCCGGGTTCGATTCCCGGCTGGGGTAGTAGTATGAATGTATGAATGAGCGTGTGATCCAATCATTAAAACCCAAAAAGTGCAAGAAACCCAACGAGAAGAGAGCACGAGTTCACACCATTGCTATTGGCAATGGTGTTAAGTTCCAAAGGAAAGGCCACCGATAACACCAATGTAGTTAAAGGGGGGGGGGGTATAAATGGAACTTAAAAAAAGAACGGCCGAACCGATAGTTCTAAAATGTCACATTTAATATGCCTTTTTTTATTTTTAAAGTGCTCCTGTTTTTCATCACCGGGTGCTCTCTTTTTATCCTTTACCGCTTATTACCGCAATTACTGTTAGACATGCAACGCACAGATACAAACACCCATTCCCATGGTGGCACTCGAACCCGCGACCTTCAGCTTGTCGAAGTGTCGAAGCCAAACGCTCCAGGGACCACGGCTACAAGGGCCGGCCACCTTAGAACATGCGAGAATAAGAATAGAATAGAACATAAGAATAATTCTCGTACTAAGAGAATGGGCTACAGGATGGGATGGTAATTAAATAGTTTTCCCAAAGGAGAGGGGTTACTAATCGGGCTCGAAATCAGAAAATTGAAAAATCCGCTCATTATTGAATTTTATGAAAAATGCCACGTAATAAAAGTGTATTAGTATGACGATTCTGACGAGTTGTGTTAAATACAAAATTCCGATGACATGAATATTTAAGAGGTTATACAAATTTTGGATAACATTATTCGTGTACGTAAACCTGTTACTACGGAAACAGTATAGTTCCGAACTCATGTTTTAATTATATTAGTATCCCAGAAAAAGGAGTTTTACTATCCAATTTCAAAATACCGCATGAAGCACGTTACACGATGGGGAAGGGAGAGAGAGTGGCAGAGGGTGACTGGGGGAAGAATGTGAGAGAGGGGGAGGGAACGAGAAAGAATAACATAGTGAAAAAAAGAGGAAGGGAGATTGAGAGGTGTGGGAAGGGGAGAGCGTTAGAGTTTAGGGTGATAAAGGGAGAGAGAGAGAGAGAGAGAGTGAGACAACAATCTCCGTAGTTATCTCAACAACGCAAGCGGAGCTGCGGGTTCTGCTAATCTATTCTAATATTATAAAGAGACAAAATTTGAGTGTATGTGGATGTGTGTGTGTAGGGTAATCTCAAAACCACTCAACTGAAGTTTTTCACCATTGAAAAGCCCTATTCTTCCATGTGGTCACAGGTTATATATTCCAAAAATTTGAAAACTGTGGTTTAGGAATTTCCTTTTCATATTGTCACCAAATTGCAATCCCGTTTCGTTGAATGTGGAATATCACAGGCTATTTTTGTCACTTTACAAATATGGCAGACTTTTAATGACTTAAATCCCAAAGAGCTAAATGGGGAGGCTTATAATATTTTAAAATTCAACTGTTTTAGTGGGGTTTAGGGGGAGGTTGTGTATCGTTCATATAATCTGACTTCCCAAATGTTTTACTGAAGTTTTATAAATTTTTTGGTGTGATTTTGACAAAACGGGGTACATTTGGATTCCAGAAACTGAACAAAAATGATAAGATATCCTTAAATTTAATCCTAACATACAAATCTCCTCCATACAAAATACAATAGGATTCTTTGACCATCTAGATGAAACTTCGTACGATTATACTACAGAAACTTACGAAAATTATAAGCTATCTTATAACTCTAAAAAACTGCCCTTGCCATATTTTCAACCCCTTATATAGAAAACTGCATTGTTTGAACCACGTGGTCAAAATATTGCACAATTATGAGAGTTGGCAAAAATCTTAGGTTACGTTACAACTCCCAAAAGCCACCTAATCCTTATTTTGAATGAAATAGTACTCGACATTTTTAAAAGCCACCGTTACTTAAATGTCAATCCCTTATAGAATAAAACTACATTGCTTGGTCAACCAGGGCACAAGTTTGTGCACTTGGACATTAGAACTTGGTGAAAATTAGGATACGATACAACTTCAAAAAGCTACCAATACTCATATTTTTTTAACCCATAATGTACAAATGGTGACTATTTGTTCAATCTGTACAAAACTTTGGACACTTACGATATAGGTATAATTACAAGTTACAGGCTACTTACGACTTTAGAAATTCACCCCTAACCTTATTTTCAACCCTGTACTTATGAAATGTACCAATATAATGCCGGGTAAGACAGCTAGTAATTGTGTAAAGAGAGAAAATTGTGTCCAGCTAACATTATAAATCAGTCAACCGATATTTTATAATAACAGCTCAGAATATTATTTTTATCTATAATCTCAGGCTATGCGGTTAACTTGATAGCTTGGAAGTGGGAAATCCTCATATTCACCAGCTTGACCTTTATTTCGTTGTATATGTTAAGGATCTGTGTATTATGTGAAAACTATGTAACTTTTATGTTATTAAATTACTGAGAAAGATGGTAAAATAGCACTTACTGTGAATACCCAAAAAGTTCCTCGACCATTCCGACCGATGATTTTTCCTCGCCAAGTGGTACTTATAGGTTATGCAGCTTCCTGAGGTTACGGGTTCAAACCCGGCGGAGTGCGATGGATTCTTTCGGACGTAAAAATCCTTAGCATGGCTTCCTTCGGAAAGGAAGTAAAGCTGGTGGTCCCGTGTCGTAGCGGCACGTAAAAGAACCTAAAGCCTGATAAAGAGGCTTCTGAGCAAAATTTCTGGTCTTTCACGCTCAATATAGAATGGGACGCTAAGAATCATAGTAGTTAACGAGCGTCCACAAATAAAACTCAATTTATTTTTTAGGCTATGCAGCATTTCCAGAACTTGGAAGACTATCGGAGGAAGTTAAGGAAGTAGGACGTTCCGCGGACGTTTCACATCCATTGTGTGACTATCAGGGATTTTTCATCCGTTTTTAGTATTAGCCGGGGCTGTACGAAATTACAATTATTAATGGGGAGGATTCACCATAAAAAAATCTTCTAGATCATTGTACAGCAGTTTCAAAAAGAACGGGGGGAGGTAAATTAAATTAATTAAATTATCATTCGAATTTCAGAAGCTACCCGTGTAATGTCGGGCAGCCAGCTAGTTTATGCATAAAATAAAACTGTAACAGGAAAAATTCTGCTAGTTTTCGATTTTGCACAAATTACCGATGTTAATCTGTGTCTATAGTGAGCTGAAGCCAAAAACGGTATTTTAAAATTGTGTGTGTGTGTGTGTGTGTGTGTGTGTGTGTTATATTTTCGCTCACGAATGACTGAACCAATCATTATAAAACTAGGTATAAACACCAGTTATAGAATAGACTATATGATGCTTTAATTACTTCCCTTATAGGGAGGTATAATAGGTATGAATTTAAAAAAATCTAAATATCTCGCTGAATCTTGAGATTATGAAAAGTGTTACATATTAAAAGTTTATAAGCAAATAGTTTCTGCTAAATTTTGCTATTCATAAAATTTCGATTGAATTAATATTTAAAAAGTTGTATCAGTTTCGAAACTTCTGTTCGTTTACATAAAGCAGCTAGACACATCATTTTCTTGTTGTTTTCTGTTTATCAAGAGGAACAACAATTTTTCTCATCGCATAACAGGCGCAAGGATCAGGCATAAATTTGTGCGCTATTAAATGTTTTACTTAGATTTTCAAAGTTATTAACCACCCAGAAGAAACATGTATTACCACTTGTCAAAATACCACATGACATGTAACTAGCACAGATGGAGAGAGGGGTAGATAGAGAGAATGGGTAAGGAGAGAGGAGGAGAGAGAGATGAAGGTGGAAAGATACTGAGAATTTTGGAGAGAGAAGAAGAAAAAATCCACAGTTATATAAAACAATAAACGACAGGAGCTGCAGGTTCTATTAGTATCATGTACATACATACGTATGTATTTTATTATTTATTTCCAAATCCAAAACTATAAATTAATACATAATGTCTATAAAATGTTTTCTAATTTTGAGCAATGTGTGCGAAATTCAAATGGGAGTTAACGATTAATATATTTCATACCCTTCCCTTTCGATCAGCGGCCGAGCGAAATTTTTATCATACACCCTCAAAAAGCGCGCTCTCTCTAACTGCCCGCTCTGCTGTGAGAGGTTAAGTTCACTCTGATTTGCAGTTTAATACTTCTGAAAAATAGGAAAAATTAGAGAACGATAGAGATGGTTACTATAGACACATAATACAAAATCTATATTAAGCTATCAATACTGTTCATTAATTTAATTTAATTCAATTCAATTCAATTCAATTTAATTCAATATATATATATATATATATATATATATATATAATCAACGGAGACTCGTGACCTAAACGATAGGTGCAGCTCTTTTCACACAAAACAAGACGTGCAACTTACCTATTTCTTGTATATTAAGTTGACACTCCTATCCTTTCGGTTGGTGTACTTCTCGTTAATGTCGTCATGAAAGGATGCCTCCCCATTAGGTCGTGCAGTTAAGTCCTTGCTCAGAGACGTTAGTCTTTCCTGCGTCATTGAACTGCGCATGTAAGTCTTTATGCGTTTGGGTGTAGAAAAACTTCTCTCCGCTGAAACACTCGTTGACGGCGGAGACTCGTGACCTAAACGATAGGTGCAGCTCTTTTCACACAAAACAAGACGTGCAACTTACCTATTTCTTGTATATTAAGTTGACACTCCTATCCTTTCGGTTGGTGTACTTCTCGTTAATGTCGTCATGAAAGGATGCCTCCCCATTAGGTCGTGCAGTCCTTGCATTAAGTCCTTGCTCAGAGACGTTAGTCTTTCCTGCGTCATTGAACTGCGCATGTAAGTCTTTATGCGTTTGGGTGTAGAAAAACTTCTCTCCGCTGAAACACTCGTTGACGGCGGTATTAAAACCCCGCAAAGAGTTGTATGCCTCTTGAAACCTATGCCCTTATATTTCCCGAACCATCTTCATTATTTCATTGTTTGTGTAGTGGTTACATTTCGTTGTCACTATCGTTTGCATATAAAGCCTCTAGTACAGTTTTCAAACGCCTTATTTTGAAATGTTTCGGATAGGTGCTTTCAAAAACTGTCAAAGAATTCGCGGGAAATACTGCTGAATGCTGAAAAAAGTCGAAGCATCAACAAATGTGCAAAAATTAAGTTTTTCAATGTCTGAAATCTGTGTGAAAATTTAATCTACTATTCCAAATAAACAACGTGCATTTCTTGAAAACCTCATCTTGCAACAGCTGAAAACATATCCTGCTTTTGTTTTGTTTGTTTTTAAGCCATCTCAAAAAAAATTCATCATCTCGTTTTCAGTGAATTACTGATGTTTCTTAGCTGTTTGTCAGAGAAAACATCAAAAGTTTCTTTTGGAGAATGTCGAAAACAATACTGGTTATCTAAAGGATTTCACTGAAAATAATAACAAAACATTCAAACTCAAAATCGTTCATGTTATTAAAAAAAATCATTTGAGAGCCTAACTGCTGCCTGATGTGATTCAAACCCGTTGGCTATTTTCTCAAACACAATTTCCAAGTCATCTCAATCTTCTGCGACCAGTTTCAGCAACCTTGAAATGTGTGAGTAGTAGATATTACAGTTTATCAGGTTGGATTAACGATAATCCTGCCACCAGGGGAAATAAGCACTAGTGTCGCCGGATTAACGAAAAAAGGCGAGAAATTCTGGCGCCAAAAGCTGCCATCTTGGAAACTAAGATGGCCGCTGTCGGGATTAAGATTTCCCGCCGTTTAGATTAATCCGGCGACATTAGCGCCAACTCCACCTTGGGGATTAGAAAAAAAATGAGACAGGCATTATTGAAAATCAAACTGATAAGCTGTAATAATTATTTATATATATTTTTTAAAAAAGCAAAAATGTGGCGACACAAGCGCCAAAACCACCTTAGAGATTTAGAAAAAAAGGTGGCAGGGAATATTGAAAATGAAACCGTTAAGCTGTAACATATACTTTGCGGCCATCTTGGAAACTATTATGGCGGCTGTTAGGATCAAGATTGCCGCCGTTCAGGTTAATCCGGCGACACAAGCGCCAACTCCACCTTGGAGATTAGAAAAAAGGGGACAGGAATTATTGAAAATCAAATCGTTAAGCTGTAATAAATATTTTATCTATCTTAAGGGAAAAATTAAAAATTCGGCGACACTAGCGCCAAAATTACCTTGGAAAACAGAAGGTGTCAGGAATAAAGGATAAAAAACCTGAGAAGCTGTAATAAATATATATCTTTATTGATAAATCGGCGACACTAGCTCCAGAGACACTTTGGAGATTAGGTAAAGAAAGGAGGCAGGGAATAACGGAAATCAACCCGTTAAACCGTAATAAATGCTTTATATATATCGATATTGAAAAAAAAAGATTAAAAAATTACAATGTGAATGAAACAATAATTTGGCAGCGATGATGGAAAAAGAAGGCGGAGAATACATTTCGCCTGATGTGCGGGAAGGATAGACCACACCCTAAAACAATATCCCGGTGAAAATAAATTGAACCTAGGGTAGGAATAACGTTAAAGCAAACTTTTAAGCCGTAAAGCTATAAAATTATGGTGAAATGGATGGTAAGTGAATGAATGAGTACGAAAACGCCGGGGTTAAATCGTGCATCCGGAGGGTGAGGAGGATAGCGATACCCTGGTGGAAAAGAATGCTGGACCGCTTACCTGCTATGAAGGAGGCAGAATGCTGCATGAAAGGACGAAGTGTAAGTGAGCGAGTTAACCTAACAAAAATAAAAAAGGAAGAGATGTAAGTGACGTCATGAAGAAGAAGGGCAGTGATTGGTTGAGAAGAACAGCAATGCTATTGGTTGAAAAGAAAGAATAAAAGAGGAGGGAGGTAAAAAGAAGTAAGCATTATGAGGAAGATGATTGGCGTAACGGTAGCGTTGCTAATGGCTGCAATAGTCTGCGCTGAGGATAGTTGCGCGAGTTTTGGCAGATGTGGGTTTGCAGTGAATGACGAGACAGGGCAATTAGAAAATGCAATAAAATGTGAAAAGAACTATGAACTACAACCAAATTGTACGTGTACATATAGAAATGTAGCGTTTGCATATATAATTTTTATTTTTTAAATATGGGTACACCAAGAAATGTGTATAATTGTATAAAGCCGGATAGTATATGTGAGAGAGGAAATAGGTGCGCGAAAATGTTTTATGGGAACCTAAAAATGGGGCAGTTAGAATGTCCAGAGCGATATGAGGTAAATGGGAGATGTAGGTGCATACAGGGAAAGAAACAGAATTAGGGCGAAACATGCAATTTCTATAAAACGCCAATGAGCATGTATACAAACGACAACGTAACTATACTTGTGGAAATGGTTGACTGTAATATGCTAATGGACACATTAACTCACTAGACGGGTTTGAATTGGATTGGAAATTAACTCCCCAAGAGAGCGAGCTGATTGTTGCACACAGCGTAGAGAATGAAATGAATACGTATTTATCAGATAATTTTGGTTATGTTTTCGGGGAATGCGGGAACGGGGAGTGGGAGGTTAGTTTTGGGGGTGGGAGAAAGGTAGCAGGTAGGGTGAAGAGAAATTCAAGATGGTCAGCTGCGGGAAATTTGAAAATACAGAATACAACGGAGGGGGGGAGGGAATGAAGCCAACGAGGGAGGATTTCGATAAACAGTATACGAAAGGCAGCTACGGAGAGATGCAAAAAGAGCATAAATGCGCAAAAGCAGAAAATGCGAAAGGAATGTGAGGATAAGATACAAGGGTTAAGCAGGCAATTAGAAGGAATGAAAAGAGAGAAGGATGAAATTGAAAAACAGTTGCGAAAAGTTGTTGATAATTTGGGAGAAATGAAAAGGAAGGTGGTGGAGCGAGAGGAAGATATGAGCAGGCAAGAGGATTTGGTAAATAAAATAAAGGCAAACGTCAATCAAATAAATGCCGATTTTACGGGGTTGAAGGATCTGGTTTTACATTTAGGAAAATGGTGTTCTGCTGAGGGAGGAAATGAAGAGGAAGCTCCAAACTATGAGGATGAGTTGATAGAAATAAATGAAGAAGTAGCGGAAAGCGATGACATGTTGGGAACGGACGTGGAACAATTAAGGGGAGGCATCGGTGAAAATTGCTAAAATCCATAGTTTTGGTCATAATGATGTGAAATTTTGTATGTATTTGTGCTAAAGGGTATCTAGTAGATGTACTAAATTTCACATTTCTATTTAAGATAGTTTTGCAAAAACAAAATATTTATTGGTTTTTTGCCACAGTTTTAGTGTAGTATAACAAATGCTCAATGCATAACATTATTAGTTGTAAATAAACTAAACTTTGATTGTATGTTTCTTTTGATGATGTCTACAAAACTTGGTATTCTTTTTCAGATATGTCAAATAGTTTTGGAGAAAAAAATTATTGAATACATATGTTACCTTTTTTCCAAATTATTAATAATTTTCAAATTAAAAATACAACAACAATTAAACTGCTCTTTATAGATCATTTAAAATACCAAGTTTTATGTAGCAGTTATCTAAAATCATTTGTGCAAAATTTCAAAGAAATCTATTAAAAACTGCATTGCAAGGAGCATTTTGAACATTAAAAAATGTAGGAAAACAAAAAGTGAAGAAAAATGACTTTAAAGCTTTAAATGTATAACAACACATATTTATTGCTTTAGAATTCCCCTGAACCATATGAAGGTCTTTGAGATAACTGTTTAGCTTCCTCTTCTTGAAGTTTTAATACTTTTAACTGTTTCTTTGCTGATTTGAATGTATTTAGCCTTGTCACAAATTATTTGAGATATAAACATATCATGACAGAAGCTTGTATAAAAAAAACCTAACCTAAGGCTAACCTTGCGTGAATTGATTCACGGAGGTTAGGTTAGATTTAGCTTTTTTTATATAAGCCGGTTTCTGATTCACGGGAGGATAGGCTAGGTTAGGTTTAGTTCTTTTTTATATAAGAACCCTTAGGTCTGTTTTCATATTTTGACCAGTTTTGATACCCATTTTTTTCATAGCCTTAAGCCTGCCACTACATCCTTCAAGGATACCCAATGAGGTGAGGTACATTCCTCTCGGAGTAAGAATAAAAATAAAAAAAAATTGTTTTTTGGGGGCGCGAACCTCTGATTATGCAACGTAACCATATCATCACAACGCCTTAACACGTTTGGCCATCTGAGCATATGATAGCTGCACCATTGTCTGACCTCATTAATACTGTTTGCCTAATATTGTGTGTGTTTTTATTTTTTTTAAATTTAAAAGTGTAAAATGCATATATGCAACCAATTGAAACCCGTCAGCATCCAAACATGCCGTCACATCGCTTGCTTTAAGTTGGGCGCTCCCCATCCTTTACCACAGTTTCAATTGAATGCAGAATATGCATTTTACCGGGTTTCGATCTTACGATCCTTGGTTTGATAGGTTAGCTACTCCTATCGTGCCTTAGACCGCATGGCCATAAATCCCGATGTCGAGCTTGCGCCGCCATATTTAAAGGGTTTACTAATCGTGTAACATACCATGTTATATATAACATTTGAAAGCTGAGCTGTACAAAAATAGGCATGGCAGGCATTTAAATTTCCGTGCATGGTTTTTAAAAACGCCTGCCAAATCCTTAAAAAAGGTTTTTATCACCATCAAACACATTTAAATGTTTGACTAACATTATAAAGGGTTTACTTTTGCAGACATCAAAAAACCGAAAATGTTGGCCATTTTGACTAATAACTCTCTCCTAGGTCCCCTTAAACTTCAAAATTGTATGCGATTTTGCTGCAATGGGTTAATGAGTGCATTTCAGGAGCAACGCCCACCCGCACATGGGCATTTAAATCATGACGTAATTACCTTTTAAATGGTGATGCGGCATAAACTACAATAGATTCTGAAAGTACAAAGTATAAACATAATTTTAAGGCAAAAACGTAAAATCCGATTTTTCATCATTTTTGCCCCAATTTCACCGATGCCTCCCCTTAAGTTACGATACGAAATGATGAAAATAATTGTGTTAATAAAAGTAACCTGTGAGGAAAAGAGAATACGTACCTTAGTATGGCAGGACGGAGAGCAGCGCGCTACGTATAGATAAGACCATACATAGATGCAGTGAGAAAATATTAGAACATGGAAAAAAACGGAACAGCGGTTTAGGAGAAAAAAAGAAATACAAAACAAGTTTAAGCGATAAGAATAATAAGTAAACGCGATTATAATTAATGCACATTGTATGTTAATTCAGACGACAATATTGGCAAAAAAGAATGTATCCATATGCAAACATAGGTGCTGCCGTTTAGCTAATTAGGTTAAGGATGGGGTGGTGGAAGCAAGAGTAGATTTTGAAGCTAAAGTCTCTGTGGCAAACATGGTAGCCAAATAAGATGGCGAACGATAGAGGTTAAGGACGTAGCGGCGAAAATGGGAACTAAACAAGATGGCGGAATTAAGAGCTGGGATGAGGAGATTTGAGGTGTGATGGGGTGAAAGGTGATTAAAAAAACTTGGAACTGAATGAAGTTGGTAATGAGATGAACAGTAATAGATAACGGAAAAGAAACGCCTTACCTTTCAGGTTATGTGACAGGAAAATGACTAGCCAAGAAACTAGCATGAAGGCTTGAAAACAAACAAACCAGTGAAGAAACGCAATGCATCTGCATAAAGGGAAGACAGGAAGTGACGAGACGCAATGTGATTGGTGAAAATAAGGCGTTTTGTGATTGGCGTGCGTAATAAAATGAAGATGCATGATTGGTGGAAATAAAATGCGATTGGATTGGCCAAACAAAAAGGAAGTAATGGTTACTTCCCGTAGTGTTGATAATAGCTGTGAGTGTAAATTAGGTGAGGGGATTCGAATCCAGTACCAAAGCCTCAACACTGAACGGCACATTGCTACGCTAAGCAGATCTGGAGTTACATGCGGAAAAATAATAATAAGGGTTTTTTGGTACTCACTTTTCAACTATGGTTGCAGGTGTTGATGCGACACGAAAATGAGTCTAAATTTGAAAGCGCGGCGGTGTTGTAGACTTAGACGGGATACGAAAAAACGAAATTTTTATTGCAAAAAGAAAGAAAGAAAGAAAGAAACTGGTTTTGAAAATGCTTAACCAGCGTTGAGATCAACCAACATCACTACGCACTGATATACCTAGGTTTCTTAAAGCGGTACATACGGCCTTTGCACAGACGTAATTTAATTATACCAGAAACCTGGTACTCGACCATCGTAACGGTAGCTAGCGTACGTAGGAGCAGGGTTCTAATTGCCGGTCAAAAGCGGTCAAAACAGTGGACGAACGGACTGCCAGTCATGTTCACAACAGCTATTGCCGATGCGGAACTAAAGAAATCTTGTTGAGCACCTAGCCGGAGATGATTCCGAAGTTGGCGTCCCACGAGGACTAAACTATATCGGAAGAAGAAGATGGCCATGTCCCGACTTCATCCGAATTGCGACATTGAATACACGCGCGGCCAAAACTGCTGCAGCTCCACACTGTTAAAGGTGCAATTTAAGACTGAGCTCTTGCATATTCGGTAAATAAAAACAACATGGCTGTGTGCGCGATAGCACAATATTATAAGTTGGTAATTGGTTAGGAGCGGAAGCGCAAAATTCCCACCGGACACGAGCCCGATAACCACTTGGATCGTGGTGGAGCGATAAGATAAACCAGCGCTAATGACATCCGGTTGCGAGCTTACTTGAGCGGACGTAGCGGTGAAGACAAGACCAGAATAAAACAGGAACAGCCGCGATAACGCTGCAGTACAGCACAAGGTGAGCGCTTTAGAGACTTACACAAAGCGAAGGTAATAACAACTTATATAACGTACCGAGAATACTGAAACAAGAGGCGAGAAAACAAATAGTTCAAAGTGATAGTGATTTATAAACGGTGTGGGTGTATCATTAGGCAACTGAGTCAGAGTTTTTTATTAAGCAATACTAGGAGCCGAAATGGAAGCACAACCAGGCACTAGCAGACAGCAGAACGAACACGAGATAAGTGTAGGGCAGGGAGCTAGCTTCGAAGTCATAGCCCGCAGTCAGAGAACCCTTTCAAAGTTTTACTCTGGGTTTTCGGAAACCGAAATAGCTGTTCAGCCTATACCCGAAGATGCAGATCCAGAACAATGGCTTCGAACCATGATTAATATGTGTTACAATACGTGAAAACAGAATTTCTAGAAAACGAACCAGGCTATATAGGTCTAACCACACACGATTCGCGAATTTTAGCACGAGTGTGCGTAAATTTGATCAGGTTAATTCCACCTTATTTTTGCAAAGCATAGAAAATGTTATGCAAAGCAACAAGGAATTTATAATAGGAGGGCCGCTAATGCTGAATTGTGTATGGACGAAGGAGGTTTCTGGCAACTGTTATAAACCATGCGAGGCTTGCCGTAGAAACAAGGACATCATAGAAATTAAAAATAGAGATGATATGTGTTTGTCTAGAGCCATAGCGGTGGGGAAGGCCAATGTGCACAAGGACGCAAACTATAGGACTATGTTTATGTACGAGTTCTCACAAAAGGAAAGGGCCATAGAGCTGCACAGAGGAGTAGGGGGAGCAATAGGAGATGTGCAACGTTACGACGAAGGGCTACCGGCATACAACATTACCGTGTTTGGCGATCATACCGGGAAACACGTGTTGTTTAAGCCGAGAAAACAAAGTGAGAAACACATAGATCTTATATTGCATGATAGACACTGCAATGTAATAGTGAAGATAAACATGGCTTTTAAGAGCAGATTTTATTGTCGCAACTGTAATTACCCGTTTGCTAACCCTCGGGAATTTCACAGATGTGACAAACTTTGTACAAAGTGTCACATGCCATGCCGCCGGCCATATACCCAATACGTGCGATGTAATTCATGTCATGGGGACTTTAATAGACAACAGAGTTTTACGAACCATTTAACAACCGGTGGATTTTATTCGAAGGGCCGCACAGTGTGTGAGGTCGAGAAGGTATGCATAACCTGCAACAAAATGTACAACACAAAAAATAGGAGAACAGCTCACACGTGTGGAGAAATATACTGCACGAATTGCAGGGTGCCAACCATTTGTGCTACATACAGCCGTTACAGTCTAGAAATTTAAACACGTTTCTTTTCATTTTTATCCATTTTGAATGCACGCAGAATACAAGGTTTGAAGGGAGAGCAGACATGTTTGAACACGTTCCCAACCTGTGCGTGTTGTACCAAGCGTGTGTATTCTGTGTAAACGATGACACGCAAATGAGGACCTGCATGCAATGCGGTGTGAAGGAGTGGATCTTTGCGCAGGATCCGGTCAAACAGCTCTTTGACCAAATCACCCATGCTAGGTATAACCTTTGGGACGTTGACCGTTATTGCACATAACCTAAAGGTGTAAGACGGTCAATTTATTTTGAAACATATGGTGGGGAGTTTGCATTGGAGTCCAGAGCTCATTATGAGTGGAACGAAAATATTTAGAACAAAGCACAATAATGTAACGTCTCTGGACTCGCTTAACTTTCTTGGAAACTATTCCGCCATGTTGCCAAGAGAATAGAGACACGCCCTAAACCAAGATGGTGATTGTTGGGATCAAAATTTCCCGTCGTTTAGGATAATCCGGCGACACTAGCGCCAAACCCACCTTGAAGATAAGAAAAAAAGGTGGCAGGAATATCGTAAATCGAACAGATCAGCTGTAATAAATACTTTATGCATCTTTATTGGAAACAATTTCAAAGTGGATAATACAATAAATTGACACACACATGGAAAAAGGAACACAGTACATTATATTGACACACTAGGATAAAAGTGAAACATAATGTTAACATTATAGTGACACTGATAAATTTTCACGTTTGCGAATTAGTAGACACAAAAATGATGTTGAAAGAAGTTTTAAACGTTTCACCACCACCACTAACACTGTGCGGAGGCACCTGCTTGTAGGTGATGCAGGTGAGGTGCAGGTGATTAAAGCTTGGGTGTACATCGGCATCAAACTGGGGAACATAAACAAGGGCGCTATGATGCAATCGCGCATGCGGCCCCCAGCAGGGATGGATCCCGAGGCAGTGATGACGTCCATGGATGGTAAATTGTAGTTTCTCAAGAATACGGTGCACCTCGTATGGTCGCTGAAAGGAGCATTTCTGTCGACGAGGAATCTGACGAGGACGATGTAGGCGTCGCTGGAAGAGACCTTGATGGTGACAATTTTATGATCACCAAAGGAGGATATTTCCTGAGAGATGATACGGCAACCGGTGGCATAGTTGCCGGTGGCATTTACGGTATCATCTACGTCGAAGAGGATTCTGGCCGTTAGGTTGAGGTGAATGTCAATGGGATCGGACCTGCAAGGCATGGTGAGAGTACTCGCAGTCCGAGTACTGGTTAGGACGGGAGGGATCACGAGGAGAGGAGAATTTCACGATGCGTCTCTCGTAGCCGGTTTTGAGCAATTCGTCTCCAACGTACGGCATGCATAGAGGGGCGACGTTCATCTGATCGATGCATTCCTGAGACATGGCGTCGAAGTTGGAAGGCAGGAACAGTTAGTTCGTGGTTGTTGATGTTGACGAGTATCTTGCGTCCATAATTGGTGGGGATAGCTCGAACACCTAGGATCCTTTACGGCCGCCCCTGTTGAGTTCTGCGATGGACATGAAAGGTAGGGTTTCAGCCATCTGTTGAAATCATGAACGACGATGCTGGACGACATGCTGACGAGTATTTGAGTTGGAAGAGGCGGATGCAATGCTATAAGAATTGAAGGAGAGGAACTTAGGTTTCCGCCGGAAACTGAGCATTCGGTGATAAGGAAGGTTGGTACTTAAGCAGGGTGTCCTTGGCGGCAAAACTGACAGTTTTTGACGAGCGGTGCTGGACCGTCTATGAGAGCGCTGTGCCCCCGTTTGGTTCCAATGTTGCTTGCACCGCCGAAAAAGGGCCAAATTCTGACGAAGGTTAGATGGCAGGCTCTCCCACACGATATCGACTTCGGAAGGGGGATACGTGGGGAAGACGGTATCGGCGTGAGATAGAATGGTGTGAAGCTCCTCACTGTTGAATTTGACGAGAGAACGATGTTGGAGATAATTGAGCAATGCCGGGATCTGTGCCATTGCGCCTCATATGCCTGAGAAGAAAAGGATATATTCTTTGCTAAAGTTTTCTCAGGTCGGTGAAAACGCCCCTGAAGCACTTGTCACACCAGTAGCAGCGAATGCTGCATCGCAACCGGCGATGAAAGCACTTGGAGCAATGTAGCGGTGCGCACTGCGGTTGCTGCGTATTGGGTGTATGAGGTTCTACAACCAGATGTCGCTCCTATCATACCTGATGGCGCTGACATCGTTCACCCCCCCTTCTCCTCAATGACCCTGTTTTCGTCCACACTGTACGGCCAGTCACCGTGGACATGGGCAGGAATGATGTATGACGTGTCGTTACCGAGGTGCACCGAGATGGAACTGCCGAAGCACCTCATGCGACCGTTATTTCGCAACTGTTGCATAACCGCCGGGGAGATGTATTGTTGCTCGTATAAAGCGATGAACAAACCTCTCCTGGGAACAAATGTGAAGACCTGATCACCAACTTCATGATCGTGCTGTCCCTCATCAGCGTCGCCGGGTCGCCATGCGCCTGCCTTAAACTGAATGTCCTGCAGTTTCATTTGGCACAAGACGTAGTGGATCTTGCTCTCGCAGCTGTGGCACTTTACGGAAATCGTTTTGCCTTCGAATGAGGTATCGATGAACCGCAGGGCGTAGGGTGCATTCTTCTTAGCATGTCCATCCACCCGGTAATTTTTGAAATCCTTGGAGCCGTCGCAGTAAACGGATACGTAATGTTTATAGCCCATGGTTACTGTTGAGGCGACGGCGGTTGAGAGTCGAATGTGCGGGAAAGCGGTTAAGGTTGATGACGTGGGATGTTTTGAAGGAAGTCCTGTTTAAGATAAGGCTCCACCCCTAGGAATGTCCTAAAGTTGGCGGAGCGTATGTACTTTGTGAATGTGGTGAAGTTCATGGGGTCGAACGGGGTATTGGAGGCAAAGTTGTGAAGCATGTACTTGTAGAAGGCGGAGATTTGGTTTTGAACATCGGCCTCCTCCCTGCGTTTGTGAAATAAGATGTCGGATCAGATTTTATGCAGACCGTCCAGGATGTCCCATTCGTGACGGTTAAGCGAAATGGAACGCCGTTGTGCTTCCCTGAAGACGACGGACAACATGCCCAAACCCCGTCTTGAAGGTGCGGAGATGCGCCCGGTGAACTGTTATTCCAGCAGCCGGCATTCGGCGTCACGTAGGCGTTTTAGGATGAGGGTCTTGTTTCGACGAGACTCTGCCACTCATTGGTGTCTAGCAGGACGGCAGCGCCGCGGTTTCCACATTTTGCAATGGAAACCCGAATCTGCAAGGGTGCGACAGGCGAAAAGCCGAAGCCCACGAACTTGGTTTGCTCGTCGTTGAGTAAGTATTGGTCGGAAAGCGGTCCAACGACTGCTGCTGGCGGTGCCGCTTCTACCTCCTCTTGGTTGCCGCTCCTGCAACATATTAGGGATAGAAAACGGAAATAACGTCTTACATAGAGATTGTGCTGTCCATTTCAAGGATCATGGTGCACTGGCGCTAGGCGAGCTGTGCAGCACACATAGGAGGTGAAATGCGTTCTGAAACCGCCAAAAAGCGAGTAAAATTAAACACAGACTCATACTTACCCGCTAAAGCTGGCAGGCCTGTTATGGGCGAGAGCATGAAGCGAGACATACACGATGGTAGGTTTTGCGAATGACGGCATCGTTCCGGCGAAATCATTGGCACTGAATTTGGAAGCGAATGTGAGCGCGGATAAACCCGAGCAGCGGTGAGAAAGAAAATCAATGACGTAATGGTTGCAGTGGGTGCTGTAGTCACCCTGAAGTCTACGGGTACTGTGCGATCAGCGGATGCCGCTCACTTTATTCAGCCAATTTAGAATATGGGGTACAAAGGGTGCTGGACCGCAACTGTCGAGATACTTCCCCCTGTCGCCTTTATCGACAAAGATGCACACCCATTGCTTGCCCAGCTTTGTACTGGGGTCCGTGTTGATGGCTACGGCAAAAGGAAAGGTGAGACGAGAGGAGGTCTTTGGTAATTAATCGGATGCGTAAACGCTCAGAAAGAAGGGTCATGTGGAAAGGAAGCGCTCAAGATGAAACGTGTTCATGACACCAGGATGGACCTGTTGGCGTCTATCTCGATGGTGCAATGGATCTCCGCTTGGATTAGAAGTACGGCAGCTTCTGCCAGCGGTGCTGAAAAGCCAATGCTAATAGACACGGAGCCGTTGCTCTGCCGAGACATGTAGGAGAAGTTGGCGCTCATATCGGTAGTGAGATCGAAAACCATGACGGTATAGCTGTGCGGGTATTGCTCTCTGGATATGGAGTGGCCTTCGTCCTTAAAGTGGATGCCGAGACCGTCCTGAAGGGTGTGGAAGCATTGAATGAAGTGGCCGCTGCCGAAATCGGGTTGGAGCGGTTGCGCGGATGGTGCACATGACGAGGTGCCTTTCCGAGCCCTCTTTGGAGATGAGAACCTACTCTTGAACAACGTCAGCGGCACCCTAAAGCTCACGCCGTCCTCTCCACAGTTTAAAGTGTTCTCCACGGGCAAGGAATTTAAGGGGTCCGTCTACATTCAGTCCACCACGCTGAATTTAAAAACGATGAGACCGTTGGCCAACATCAAGCTTGCCCATCAGGCGGTGCTGTGAAAGAGTAACGCAAAATGCCATCTCAAGGATATCAGCTTTCATTCTCTCCACATCCCGAAAAAGTCCGACCGAATGGCGTTCAATAAAGTTTCCATCGGGAGGTTCCTTGAAGGGTCGTCATCGCCATGGTCTCCGACAAGGCCTACAAAGGACACTATGCCACCAACCGCTACAATCTTCAGCACTTTTGCATGAATTTCTTTCAGATGAATGTCAGTGGACAACCCATCTCCACGCAACCGCTCCAACTCGGTTTCGGCAGCGGTCACTTCATTCAATGCTTCCACACCCTTCAGGACGGTCTCGGCATTCACTTTAAGGAGGAGGACCACTCCATCTCCAGAGAGCAATACCCGCACGGCTATACCGTCATGGTTTTCGATCTCACTGCCTATATGAGCGCCAACTCCTACGTTTCTCGGCAGCGAAGCGGCTCCGTGTCTATAAGCATTGGCTTTTCAGCATCGCTGGCAGAAGCTGTCGTACTTCTAATCCAAGCGGAGATCCATCGCACCATCGAGATAGACGCCAACTGGTCCATCCTGGTGTCATGAACACGTTTTATCTTGCGCGCTTCCTTTCCACGTGCCCCTCCACGCGCCCCTTCGTTCTGGGCGTTTAGGCATGCGATCACTTGCCAAAGGCCACCTCTCGCCTCAACTTTTTTTAGCCGTAGCCATCAACACCAACCCCAGCACAAAGCCGGGCAAGCACTGAGTGTGCATCTTTGTCGATAAAGGCAGCTGGGGAGTATTTCGACAGTTACGGTCTAGCGGCTTTTGTACCCGATATTCTAAATTGGCTGGATAAGGTGTGCGGCACCTGCTGGTTGCACAGCACCCGTATACTTCAGGGTGCCTACTGCACCACTTGCGGCCATTACGTCAATGATTTTCTTTCTCACCGCTGCTCGGGTTTATCCCCGCGCACATTCGCTTCCAAATTCAGTACTAATGATTTCCCCGCAACGACGCCGTCATTCGCAAAACCTACCATCGTGTATGTCTCGTTTCATGCTCTCGCTCACTCCAGGTATGTCAGGCTTTGCGGGTAAGTAAGAGTGTGTGTTTAATTTTTCTCACTTTTTGGCGGTTTCAGAACGCATTTCGCCTCCTATAGCTGCTGCACAGCTCGCCTAGCGTCATTGCACCATGAGCCTAGAGGTGAACAGCACGTTCACTAGGTAAGACGTTATTTCCGTTTTCTTCCCCTATTCCCCTCCCCTTTGTTTCCTCCACACTCATTTTTCATGAATATGTTACATGAGCGTCCACCAGGAGGAAGTGGAAGCGGCACCGTCAGCAGCAGTCGTTGGACTGCTTTTCGACCTATACTTACTCAACGACGCCCAAACCAATTTCGTGGGCGTCGGCTTTTCGCCTGTCGCACATTTGCAGATTCGGGTTTCCATTTCAAAGTGTGGAAACCGCGGTGCTGCCGTCCTACTAGACACCAATGACGGCAAGTCCCGTCATCTTAAAACGCCAACGTGACGACGCGTGCCAGTTGCAGGAATATCAGTTCACCGGGCGCACCTCCGTGCACTTCAAGACCGTGTTCGGCATGTTGTTCATCGTCCTCTGGGACGACCAATGGCGCTCAATTTCGCTTAACTGTCACGAATGGGACGTCTTGGACGGTCTGCACAAACTCCTTTCCGACATCTTATTTCACAAACGCAAGGTGGAGGCCGATGTTCAAAACCAAATCTACGACTTCTACAAGTACATGCTTCACAACTTTGCCTCCAATACCCCGTTCGACCCCATGAACTTCACCACATTCACAAAGTACATACGCTCCGCTAACTTTAGAACATTCCTAGAGGTGGAACATTATCTTAAACAGGACTTCCTTCAAAGCATCCTACGTCATCAACCTTAACCGCAACCCGCTTTCCTTCTCATTCGACTCCCAACCACAGTCGCCTCAATAGTAACCATGGGCTATAAACATTACGTCTCCGTCTACTGCGACGACTCCAAGTTTTTCAAAACTTACCAGGTGGATGGACATCCTAAGAAGAATGCACCCTACGCTTCATCGATTACTCATTCAAAGGCAAAACCCATTCAGTTTAAGGCAGGCGCATGGCGACCCGACGACGCTGACGAGGGGCAGCACGATCACGAGGTTGGTGATCAAGTCCTCACATTTGTTCCTAGGAGAGGTTTGTTCATCGTTTTATAGAGCAACAATACATCTACCCGGCGCTTATGCAACAGTTGCGAAATAACGGTCGCATGAAGTGCTTCGGCAGTTGCCTCTCGGTGCACCTCGGTAACACGCCATACATCATTCCTGCCCATGTCCACGGTGACTGGCCGTACAGTGTGGACGAAAACAGAGTCATTGAGGAGGAGGGGGAGGTGAACGATGTCAGCGCCATCAGGTATGATAGGAGCGACATCTGGTGGTAGAACGTCATACACCCAATATGCAGCGACCACAGTGCGCACCGCTACATTGCTCCAAGTGCTTTCATCGCCGGTTGCGATGCAGCATTCGCTGCTACTGGTGTGACAAGTGCTTCAGGGGCGTTTTCACCGACCTGAGAAAACTTTAGCAAAGAATATATCCTTTTCTTCTCAGGCATATGAGGCGCAATGGCACAGATCCCGGCATTGCTCAATTATCTCCAACATCGTTCTCTCGTCAAATTCAACAGTGAGAAGCTTCACACCATTCTATCTCACGCCGATACCGTCTTCCCCACGTATCCCCCTTCCGAAGTCGATATCGTGTGGGAGAGCCTGCCATCTAACCTTCGTCAGAATTTGGCCCTTTTTCGGCGGTGCAAGCAACATTGGAACCAAACGGGGGCACAGCGTTCTCATAGACGGTACCGCACCGCTCGTCAAAAACTGCCAGTTTTCTCGACAAGGACACCCTGCTTAAGTACCAACCTTCCTTATCACCGAATGCTCAGCTTCCGGCGGAAACCTAAGTTCCTCTCCTTCAATTCTTATAGCATTGCATCCGCCTCTTCCAACTCAAATGCTCGTCAGCATGTCGTCCAGCATCGTCGTTCGTGTTCTCAACAGATGGCTGAAACCCTACCTTTCATGTCCATCGCAGAACTCAACAGGGGCGGCCGTAAAGGATCCTAGGTGTTCGAGCTATCCCCACCAATTATGGACGCAAGGTACTCGTCAACATCAACAACCACGAACTAACTGTTCCTGCCTTCCAACTTCGACGCCATGTCTCAGGAATGCATCGATCAGATGAACGTCGCCCCTCTATGCATGCCGTACGTTGGAGACGAATTGCTCAAAACCGGCTACGAGAGACGCATCGTGAAATTCTCCTCTCCTCGTGATCCCTCCCGTCCTAACCAGTACTCGGACTTCGAGTAGTCTCACCATGCCGCAGGTCCGATCCCATTGACATTCACCTCAACCTAACGGCCAGAATCCTCTTCAACGTAGATGATACCGTAAATGCCACCGGCAACTATGCCACCGGTTGCCGTATCATGTCTCAGGAAATATCCTCCTTTGGTGATCATAAAATTGTCACCATCAAGGTCTCCTCCAGCGACGCCTACATCGTCCTCGTCAGGTTCCTCGTTGACAGAAACGCTCCTTTCAGCGACCATACGAGGTGCACCGTATTCTTGGGAAACTACAATGTACCATCCATGCACAACATCATCACTGCCTCGGAATCCATCCCTGTTGGAGGCCGAATGCGCGATTGCACCATAGCGCCTTTGTATGTTCCCCAGTTCGATGCCGATGTACACCCAAAATTTAATCGCCTGCACCTCACCTGCGTCACCTGCAAGCAGTTGCCTCCGCACAGTGTTAGTGGTGGTGGTGAAACGTTTAAAACTTCTTTCAACATCATTTTTGTGTCTACTAATTCGCAAACGTGAAAATTTATCAGTGCCACTATAATGTTAACATTATGTTTCACTTTTATCCTAGTGTGTCAATATATTGTACTCAGTTTCTCTTTCCATGTGTATGTCAATTTATTGTATTATCCACTTTGAAATTTTTTCCAATAAAGATACGTAAAGTATTTATTACAGCTTATCGGTTCGATTTACGATATTCCTGCCACCTTTTTTTTCTAATCTTCGGCGGGAAATTTTGATCCCAACAGCCGCCATCTTGGTTTAGGTGTGGCTCTATTCTCCCGGCAACATGGCGGAATATTTTCCAAGATGGCCGCTTTTGGCGCCTAAATTTCCCGCCGTTTTTGTTAATCCAGCGACACTAACGGTGAATCCTACCTGGGGGAAGGATTATTTTTAATCCAACCTGAGAAGCTTAATATCTACTACTTGTGTGAGCCACCTGGTATGTATATTTCGAAGTAGGTATACTCTTCCGACGATGGTATCGAGCACATAACTGCTCTTTGCAGAATGTTGAGAAAATGGAAGAATCTCGCTAATGTCAGGGAAAAAAAGACACGTCATTGGGAAGTTTGTTTTAATGCACTTTGTAAGACTAAATATATCCTAGTGACAAACAGTGAAAGAACAGTCGCCTCTATAAGGAGTCTTTCCATTCTTAAAAAAATCCAGTATTTCAGCTTCACCGTAGCCTCGAAGTAACTGGCTTATAGGAGTACACTGCACTCATACAGTCTAAGCTTGAGTTGGTTGTTATGGAAACCAGACATAAACAGTGCAGCTGAACATCTCGAGCTGAGAGTAACTGTACCAACACTCTATACCAGCTCAAGGATATTGCTGTTTTCGCTCTTAGTGATTCGTAAAATTATATTCTTCCTTAAGAGTATTGGAATGTTTAAATTGGAATTTTTTAAAATGGACATAAAATTATATCAGGCTGCACCTAGTTAGAAAACAGCCGAAATGGCGCTTCACTAATTTCACTGAGGAACCGCTTCTGATATATATTAAAATGCTGTATTGTCTATATCGTGGAAAATGTCCAAGCATATAACAAAATTGTGAATCAAAGTTCTTCTGGTAGTTTCAGATCTTGCATGAATAACTGCTAACATATAGGTATTGGCATATACCGTTTACATCGGAGTCAAAGGTAACATATTTTGCTAGATTGGTTATATGTGTAAGTTGCCTTTTCACTCAAGAATACCCGAAATTTATGTATACTGTTGTGACTGTCCATTACCCACTATCACATCACTAATGTGATTTAGTTCCGTTCTTGCTGTCACTTCACTGATGTGATTTAGTTCAATTTTACTGTCACTTTTTGTGACTGCGCGTAGCGGTGAAATGAAACACACGCGAAGTCACTCTTCTTCCGCCCGCTTCACTCGCGCGGGTGTCGAACAAAGGATTTCTCTAATCTTTCGTAGTAGCAATACTCGTCCGTCACAATTGGCGTTACAACGTTACTTGTAGAACACACTGTATTACCAGCATCTTATATCACATCAAAAACGCTCACACTAACTCACTTACAAACTGGTTCACTTGCCAGCACGCTCGCTTATATAGCCGCTGGAGATTTCGAGAGAGTTCTGGCATGTTTGGGAGGTGCAGAGAAAGAATGTTCCAGGGATTTTGTAATTTCTGATAGCACTTATGTTGTTTATGCCGGATGAGAGTGCTACGCCATCGACTTATCTCTCCAACCAGTCAGTCTGTCAGTCTGCGACTTCTACACGATAACAGGCCCCTAGCTGCGTCACATAGCTCCCTTCTCAAATCTGGTCGTCCCGAGCAGCTCCGCGATATGGGGCAAACCAATCAAGATGGACCACCATCAGGTTCCCTCGGGGAACGCCGAATGCGATATACCACATCGTTGATACGAGTAATCACCTTATATGGGGTTTTCCAAGAACCTGGCAGCTTCGGCGACTTCTCTTTAGTCCTCGTGGGACGATAGAGCCACACAAGGTTAACCTCCTGGAATTCGGCACTGGTCGCCAGACGGTAATAGCTTGCTTTCAACCTCTCACTCGCCTGCTTCAGGTGTAGTGGTTATCTCCCAGCCTGTTCGTTGGCGCCCCGACATTGTACCGTTGCATTCGGCCCCGACTGTGTGACTGGGACCCACGACTTGCCGCACAGATGTCGCATTGCTGGCACCACCGATCCATGTCGCTTCGAAGATGCGACCAATTAAATCGACGACGTATCTTCTTCGAGGTCTTATTTACAACCAGGGTCCTGTTTAAAACTGTTTACAATCCTTGTAACTTTGTAACTGTTTGTAATTTGTAAAAATGTTTCATAATGGCAGTTTGTAAAGGCGAACTTTATAAACAAGCTTAAATATTTACATACTGAATTTTACAGAATTTACAAGTGGTTTGTTTCACAATCAAATAATAATTTCACACATTTGTAAGGTGTATTTGTAAAGTAAGCAATTTATTTACAAATAATATGATGGTGTTCCTGCAAGGGGAGGTGGAAGACAAACATTTTAGGCTGAGAATTACTAATGAATTCACATTGGTTTATGAATACAATGAGGAGATTCTAATGAGTCCTTTGGCGTTGGAATTGCTATTGTAGGATATTCGATATCACATTCAGCATGTAACAGGCACGAGTGTAGCCTTAACCTCAAAACAGCTGTGTGTTGCTTTGCACTGAATCAGTTTCATGCAATAGCAGACATATGAAAATTTAGTTGTTAGTTCATTCGTCCCTAATTTTCTCTAAAATAGCAATCTTATTTCCGTTTGTGACCTTAAATGGCGTCATGTTGAAGTTGGAAATCCCACGTTCGCGCTGAGACCAATCAAAGAATGTAGAATGTAGTAAATAACTTTCAGCAAACGACCTATCAAACCACAGGTCACCCGCATAGCCAATATATACAAGGTGGGAATTTGTAACTGCGTGTTCTCAATATTTGATATCTTCTAATCTTCAAATAGCTTTATATCATGTTTTCCCGATTAAAGAAACACACACTACTTATCGAGTGTGCTAGAAGTATGGAGACTTACAGATGGATCTTTAGTGGTTTTTGTAATGCGTAGTTGATGACGCTTAAAAATGGAAATACGACAGAATGCGCATATTTACGTTTGTGAGTTGTTTATTTGGATTTGTAAAGTTCCTCAAACTACAAATTAACAACATTTTTATTGTGAAACAGAGTTTACAAACAATTGTAATCTTTTCCTTTTTATTTGTAAATTGTTAATATGCAAATTGTAAATATTATGAAACAGAGCCCAGATGCGCTCCGGGAGTACCGATGGGTTTCCTTGAGGACTTTCTTCACCTTGCTCCTCAGGAGCACTAGCTGTTTCTCCTTGGTTTACCCGTCTGTAGAGTCCTACACTCCTTAATACACCGTTCCTGATCACCAGGGAATCCCACTGCTCCCCATAGCTCTTATAGGTCGGGCTCTTTGGAGTGACGTCAGCCCACGCTGGTAATATGCCAGATTCTTCATCCTTCAGGATCGGCCTTATGTCTTGATCCTCCAGTTGCTCTCTGCTCAAGGTATATTCGTTCCAACAGACTGTAGGTTAACCGCGAAGGGCTGAAGCATGCTCCTTCGTCTCCACCTTCGGCATTGGTTTTTGCCAGTTTTCCTGGCATGGCCTCCAGGAGATGGCGTCTGCGTTAGAATGGCGTCCTCCCTCCCGGTGTTGCGTTATGAAACGAGGAAAAGGCAATGACGGCATAGATGTGGTCCTCCTAAAGTCGGCTGTTAGCTGTTTTACTGATTCCTCGCAGTTTGCACTTAGGTGTCCAGGCTTTCTGCAACTCCAGCAAATAGGTCTGCGACCCTCACTTCTACGTCGGCTAAGCTATTGTTGTTGACGCCGGCTCCTGTTATTCGCATCCGGCACAGGTGTGGATCTTTCGGCCATAGTCTTTGCTGCTTCAGTTCGGAGGACAGCCACCAGGACGTCATTGATGTTATGGTTTTCAGCTAGGACAAGTTGCTGTTTCATCACTCGGTCTGTTATCTCACCGATGAATGTATGGGCTGGCTCTTCGAAAATAAAGTATGGTGGTATATCACTCGTGTCAGATCCTGGTGTGCCATGGCGAATTCTTGTAAGGTCTCGTGCGGTTGTTGCATTCTGGCCATCAGTTGGGTCCGGTAAGCGGCGGCCAGGCGATGTTCTCCATAGCGCACCTCCAACAGCTTAATTAAGTCGTCGGTCGAGCTTCCGGCGGGGAAGCCGCGAAGTGTTTCGGATGCTTGCCCCTGCAGGGTAGCCAAATGCTGTGTTGTCCTCTTCGCCTTCCTCCATCCATTGTGGTCCTTCATTTTCTTGTTTCCCTTCGTCTGTTCGTCTAATCGTTTTTCTTGCTGATATAGAAGCTCTTCCACCGCGTTAATTCTTCTTTCCATGTCAGATTTAATTTCTTCTAGCACCTTTGCGATGTCGTTCTTTCATGTTCTTCACCGCTGTATTTATCTCAGGTTTTACAGAGTCAATGTCAGAAACAAGTTCGGATTTAATCGCTCCATTTCGTTTTTCATTTGCTCCTTTACATTCTTTATGTTCTACATCTTCTCTATTGCCGAATTCACAGTCGTCATTTCACTTCACATAAAATCCATTCTAGAATTTACATTCTTCATTTCACTCTCCGTTTTCTCCATCCCGGATTTCATTTTGGTCTCCGTCTTCTCCATTCCGGCTTAAACTTTTTTAAGCATTTCTTCAATCGTGGCGCTTAAATCCCATTCTGATACCAGTGTGACTTTGTCCACTTTCCACTATCAGTTCAGTTCACTGATGTGATTTAGCTCAGTGTCACTGTCATTTCAGTTTTTGTGACTGTGTGTATCGGTGAAATAAAACACGCACGAAATCGCTCTTCTTCTGTCCGCTTCATTAGCTGGGGTGTCGAACAAAGCTTTTCTATTCTCTCGCAGTATCAGCACTCGTGTCCGTACAACTGTCGTCGCAACTTCACTCGTAGAACGCAGGTATCACCAGCACTTATGTCACATCAGAAACGCACTCACTAACTCACTGACTGAATCGCGAAAGCTCTCTCTTATACAGCCACTGGAGTTTTAGAGAGAGTTCTGGAATGTTCGGGAGGCGGGAGAAAGAAGGTTCCAGAACAATCTCATTATCTCTCGATAGTCCTGCTGGTGTTTACCTGGGTGAGAGGACTGCGCCGTCGACTTATTTCTTGAAGGCGGTCGGTCGGCACCTTCTACGCGATAACAGACCCATGGCTGCGTCAATATTCCTTAGATCCTGCTCAGAGAATAGGGTTGTGGCATATAAATTACTTTCCCCTAATGGGGAGCTGTGATCAAATAAGAGCACAAAACATTGAAATATCTCGCTTATTATTTAGTTTTGTGAAAGAAGAAACGAATTTTACCTAAGTTCATAAGTATAATGTTTCTGACAAATTTTATTTTCAAAACCTCGATTCGGTGAATACTCAAGAATAAGAGTAAGAGTTGCACATTTATTATTATTATTATTCGTTTGCATAAGCAAGTCAGACGCATTATAATTCTGGATCTTTTATTGCCGTTCTATGGTTACGATGGGAAACAGTAGTTAAAATGCCGATTCCGCAAGCATACGTAACAGGCGTAGGATTGTGTAATATTGAGCCATTTATTGATTACACGTTTTCCAATCTCTGGGCATACATTGCGCAGAGAGAGAGGGTTAAACAGACAGAGGGAGGATATTAGAGAGGGAGGGAGAAATGAGGGATATGGAAGATGGGGGAAGTAGGAGAGAGGAGGACAGACGAGAGAGAAGCAGAGTTGAGGGCTCTACATGTTACAAATAAGTAAAACAGATGTGATTACATCTTTGCATTATTTTTGAGATGAAAATCAACATTTAATTTAAAATGTTAAAATGTAGCAAGACTTTCACACACTTTGTAATATTAAAATAACATTTCTAAAAATAGATAAATATAATTGGTATTTTGCAATAAAGAGATAAGCACATTTTTTACTGAGTACCAAGCAATATATCAGGTGGCCCACATAAGCCGTCCCTAGTTGAAGTTAGTTCATACCGGATAGCGCGGATGCCAAAAGGTTTGCCTAAGCAGAACTGCAAAGGGGATTCCACACCGACAGAGAGGAGACAGTTAAATGAAAGAACAATGTTTGAAAATGAACACTTTAACTGTTATTACTAGTCCCAGAGCTCCTTCAGTAGAGAAGCTGCCTGCTATATGAGGTATTCCGAGTTCGATTCCCGGTGGGCTCGAGGAAATTGTCTTTAAATAGAAACACTTCACGATATGCTCAGGGTGTGGTATTTGAATGTGAGAGTACCTATGTAGGTATGCGTTTGTGTGATTGTTGGTGGGTGGGGGTGTTATCGGTTATTTAATAAGCAATTCGCCCATTAACAAGAATTCAGGATTGTCGCTTGACGCAAACCTGAGCACACGTTTTAAGTCATTTAGTTCTATGGCAGTTAATATATACTAAGCTCACCTATATTGCACCAAGGTTGAGTTTAAACGAAATTTTGTTTTTATTATATTTATGTATCTTTAAAGTTTCGTTAGAATTAAATTATTTTCATTAAGTGCATTATTCATAATAAGAATTTGCAAAAACATGCCCGATCCTTGGTGGACGAATTTATGTAAGAGCCTCTCAGGTCCAGTCATTTCTTAATATCATCTCTGTACGTAAAAAAGTAAATCAATAAAAAGTGCGCAGAAAACAGATGCCGCGTCTGAAAATGTTCAGAACATAGTCTTCGTGCCTCAGTTGCATTTTGGTGCGTCTCAGTACACATCCTAACCATATCCGTGTGTTCGATATTGGTGAACGTTACCTTTTTGTCTGAATGACCTGGCTTGAACTGTAAGCAGGTGAACACGCCACGCTTATCTGTACGAAACTACCAAGTAAACACATGCAGACAGCAGCAGCAGCACCTTAGGGACCTTTCTGTTTGTACCTACACTGCCTCTTTGTACATCAGTGATGCGGCAACTTCTTTTGCACCTATGTATGCGGGAAACATAAAACTGCAACGGACGATTTGTATGAGCCACCTAGTATATCCTTTATCGGACTAGAAATATAATATTATAGCACATTACATAGAAATAACCGGAAAATAATTATAATCAGGTAACTTCTTGGATTTTGGGATTAAAACTTGTAACCTGTTCATCGCCATTTTCTGTTAATGCCATATAAAATCTTGTCTAAACATCAGTTTTACTTTCTGTTTTCTTTCTTAGTCAGGAGCGTGTCGTGCATATTACCGGCGGTAACGTGTAACCATAATATATGGTTATGATTATCAGGAAGCGGAGGAAGATTTCGGCACTTAAGCGCAAATTCGCCTATTGCACTTCTGGAAACCTCCAGGAGGAAGGAACGAAGCGACCAAATCAGGGGAGGGTGGCAGGCTCGGACACAGGTGGGGTCCTTAAAGGGGAACGAAACATAAAAATGAATATATCATTTACCACAATAGTTTGTTTGTCGTCAGGAACAAATATCAAAGCACGCAGTTTCACCATCCCAAGGTGAATGGTTATCAGGTTACGGCCTGTTGTTGAGTTGAGGCGTGACGTCATGAGAGCCACACTGCACCCAGACAAGACGTACGCAGTATAAATGTTTTAAAAGACTAACAAGTTAACGTGTTAATTTCAGTAGAAGCTCCTAACTTCTCTGAATAACAAAGATCAGAGCTAAAACCAGCCAATCACTTTTCATAATCCAGTTAATACCTACTAGGTGATAAACACTAGTTCAACAATCTGCTTTGAAAATGGGTGGACGTGGTAGCCGACCTTATCAGCTGAACCAAAAAAGAGCGATTTTGAAGATTTACACCACTCTGACAGCGATTCCGAGACAGTTAGTGTGAACACTGAAAACCGTGCTGGTTCCATCCATCGGTGTAAGTGTAAGGAATGTACACCTATGAATAATGATAGGAAAGTGTGTGTTGCTCGGACTACGAAAACACAAAGTTGGTGAAGAGTGATTTTGTATTACAAAGCATCCTAATTTTTACAAATTAGTTATAGAACTGGTTTTGAATAGTGTGAGGCATAACTTAGCGTTAAAAACAAAAAGTTGAGCTAAAATGAAATTAATCACCGCCAACAATCCTGCTAATAGGTCCTGGCGATATTCTGCTACAAACAACTTCCAACGTGGATTATTTCATGGGCTGCTATTGAACACAGAAGAAGAGTTGTCATACCATCATATGTAGTGCTTAGTATTACAAATGCTTTTCCAGAACCCAGCGAAGTATATGTAGGCTTCACACACAATAATAAACACACAAATTAAAATAGTAAATTTTAAATGCAACCATTATTATTATTATTATTATTATTATTATTATTATTATTATTATTTAAAATTGTATAACGTGTCTGTGACCAACCTTCTTATGTTGACTGAAAACGTCAGAAGCGCTTAAATCGTAGCAACTCTAATGGAGGTCGAACGTGGGAGCTATATTTTTCGGTAGTGACAGATCAATTGCTGCGTCCGGTAACGGATCCACGCAATGGTCGTGCAGAGATTTTTTACGCATTATCAGCCGTTTCCATTCTTCGTTAGATTCCTCATATTTATTTTTCATGTTCCAAGACCCAAATGCTTTGGAGTACTGAGATTTGACACCAGTCTTTTTTATTTACATTGAAATTGTGATCTAGCGCTGCTATTATGGATCTAAGTTGAAGGCCATTATATGAAAAGTGAATTATTTTCGGAGCATATCAGAGACGAAGCCTGTGATAACTTTTTAAAATGCCAGTATGTATATAATGTTGAATATGAGCCAAATCGTAAGATGCTATCCAAAATAATTTTCTTCAGAGTATGATAGGCGTTTGATTCGCCTTTAATCCATAATTCATTTCTTTGGACTTCTTCCAACAATTCATCATGTTCACAAGATTGGATTCACCATTTTCCATCCATTTATGTTCATTTTTATTTGATGAAGAATTGATGTGAATTTTTCAATTAATATGGTACCGTTCTCATTGCAGTTTTGCGTAGCCCACCACAAATGATTACTTATACTGTTTTCCATACCATCAGCTCTGGGAATTTTTTCTACCATTTTAATTTTTTCATTAGACTTTTATACAAATGGCATACCTTACATTAATGCTTAACTTCCGGAACTGAGTTTTTAACAGGTATCTTACCTATGTGTATGTTGGAGAGAAAACTTCAACTCTGCACATTTCCTGTTTTTGCAAGCTCAGTCATTATATTGTCACAAGCAGCCTTTTCCAAATCGCCTTTCACCATAACTATTTGAACAAGTTCATAATCAATGATTTTGCGGGAATTTAAGTCCATGACAGAATAGACTAAATATTCGGCTGAAAATCCCGGGGAATCATACTGCCCATCCCCTGCCAACCATATACGTATACCATAACCTTTTAATGAATTCAAGTTATTTTTTCTTTCTTGAACCCACAATGCTCGCAACTGGTGCTGCCATGTTTCTAATGCTTTCATTGAATGTACGCCTTAAAAACATTGCCAAACACAGTGATTTGCAGAAGGACTTAAAACTGCTGAAACAATATACCGTATAATAATAAAGAACTTGCTATTAAAGCATTTCCATGCGGTTCCAAATGAATGTATTGCCGCAATAACACTCTGTTTTAACACATAGCACTGTCCCTTTAATGTAATGAGAATATGTTTGTTATTTTGTTCTACATAAAACATACATTCCTTGAAAAATAAAACTAGAGATGCCCAAGCAACAATGAAATATTCTGCTGTAGCTTCATTTCCATGTATGGTGAAAGTATATTCTTCTTCATCACTTGTACCAGAATCTGAAGTATTAGGTTCGTAGAAACTTTCATTCAGCTTATCCTGATCTTCCTCACCATTGCTTGTTTTGTAGATATTTTGAAGTTCCAAAAATATATATTTCCTTATTATTTCAGTATCTGGTAAATATTGTACTTCTGAATTCTTGATTTTTTATAACCTTCTATTCTGAATTCTCTTTTACTACTTCTATCATCAACTTCGTTGTCCACCTTATTGGAAGTGACACTATCGCATAGCTCAGAAACTATGCTTTTACGACCTCTAGCCTCATATCGTTCTGTTCTTTGTCGTTTGCTCTTAAATGAAGATGGTGAAGGATCAATTGTCTTACTAGATCTCCATATCTGGAAAATGTCTTCATTTTTCCTTATAGTAGGAAAAGTATTTGTCACAATATTACATTGTTTCTATAATACTAAACTGACCGAGTAACACTATCACCAAAACACCACCATAAGGTACACTACTGTTGAACTTATATACCAACAAGATCATTTTTGAAAACGAATTACTGCACGTGCAGCAATGACTGACTTGTGATCTCCCTACTGCTTCCAGCGCACGAATGGCTCTGATAACGTATAAGACGGTTATTATTTCGCTTGCTCAGCGGTAACGGTGTGGCGGATTAAGAAAACAATCTTATCACTGCATTTTACAGATCACATCCTTCATTTAGGAAGAAACATTAAATTAAATTTCTTAGCGTCCCATTCTATATTGGGGGTGAAAGACCGGTAATTTTGCTTAGAGGTCTCTTTATCAGGCTTGAGGTTCTTTTACGTGCCGTAAATCTACGATACGGGACCACCGGCTTTACTTCCCTTCCGAAGGAAGCCATGCTAAGGATTTTTACGCCCGAAAAAAATACATCGTCCTCCAGTGGGTTTGAACCCGCGACCTCGGGAACTAGACACTAACATGGTAACCACTACACCACGGAGGACGACATTTAGGAAGAAACATGATGAGGGACAACGATAGAATGGTGACACTCACAGACACGCAGATTTCGAGAAGACCGCGTTGGGTCGTGGTCACCGAAGCCGAAGTGAAGACATTTAGAATGGTGGTGAGCAAGCGCGTTCTGGCCGTCGACTTCGATTCGTATCCGTACGGGTACAAGAGAGCTCATAAATCAGACGTCGAGCGGCGTTTGTTGTCATTTCAAACCCGGGTCCCCTGGACGACGCGATGCCGCGCAGGCGATTCGAATTTCCTAGCACGATGCTCGTGGCGGGTCCTTTGCGCTGCGGGGAATCCACCTTTGTGAAAAACCTGATACGTCACGCCGACCAGATGTTCGACGAGCGCCCCAGAAAAGTGTTGTGGTGCCATCCGCCAGAGTATTCGGCGAAACCGGAAACCTTCCCCTGAAATACCAGACCCATGCAGGCATTCCGGAACTGGCTTCGGTGGGCGAGAACTATCTCGTCATCCTAGACGATTTGATGGTGGAAGGGGGCGGGATGTACTGTCCATTTTCTTCACTAGCGACTCTCATCACAAGCGCTTCGTGATCGTGTACATTCTGTAAAACGTGTATCCGCAGGGTCAGAAATATTGAAACATCTCTCTGAATGCCAATTACATCGTAGTGTTCAAGAAAAACAGAGAAAAGGTGCAGATCGACAAGCTATGCCAACAGATTGAGCCCAGGAACTCTAGGTTCCTCTTAAAGGCTTTCAAAAAAGCTACGGGTATCTGCTGTTGGATTACACGCAATATACGCCTAACCGATACAGGTATCGAACCGGCGTGCTCCCGAACGAAACGTTGTCGTTTTTTGTGCCAATTCGGACGGTAAATATTAAAAATATGTGCGAATTTTCCTCGTACAAGGGTTTCCCCCCCCATACGCGGGGTCCTGGCACTTTACCATTTGGTTCCGAGGGGTTGCGGGTCGTGCGCGCGTGCGCGCTGCCCCGCAGATCGCCCCTTTCGTCGGTCTTCTTTTGACGGGTTTCAGCTCGCACCCGACACAGGCCGTTGATTTTAAATAACGCGCCATTTTTGACGCCGTCGTCATTATCGCGCAAACATGGCTTTTAAAAAATGCGGATGGAGATCTGATAAAGGCCATTTGCGAATGCATGTTCAATGTGTGCAGAGGTCGCGTGCAACTTCCGCGAAATTGCTTGAGCCGCTTAAAAAAGCATAAAGCACCTTGGAGGATGCTGGTCTTCAATCGAGTTGAAGAAAAAGAAGAAAAACTTGGTTCAAAAAGGAGTGTTTTTACCCACGTTTTTATTTCCCGTACTAGCTTCGTTGGTAGCGCCCAGGTGTCAAAATTTGTAGGATGAAATACGGCAGGCAGATCGTGGTTGCCCCGCAGCCAAAAACGGTGCAAAAGCTTCACGTCATCGACAAGACCATTTCCAGGCTTGCTAAAGAAATGCAGAACGTGCAGCATGCGAAACTTTCTGCCGACGAAAAATGACGTCTCGTAAAATATAAATTGGGTCATTATCTCGATCTAGTGGCACAAGTGAGACGACCTTACCTTAGCGATATCAAAAAACGACGATGCCGACGACTATGAAGACCTGGCCATGCCTGTAAAGCAGAAGGTGCCGTCTAGAACCATAAAGGTAAACCCCTGTCGCCTCGTAAGAACAAAAGGGTGAACCCTCTATCACCCAAGAAAAAGCCGTCTAAATTGCCTTCTGCGAGCTACCATTTTCGCGCGCGCCGTTGGCATCCGCTGTACAAATGAAGGATGAAGATGTGGAAGGCGCCAAGGCGGTACTACGCAAGAACGGAACACTATGCCGGCTTAGGCACCGTAAAGTCCCTTCGCAAGGCCACGGGCGCGTTAAGAACCGACATCGAGTCCTTTCTTAAAACCCAGGACAGTTACACTTTGCACAAGCCGGCGAGAAAGCGGTTTCCGACCAAATTCTATCACGTGACCAATATGGACGATCTTTGGGAGGCCGCTCTAAACGTCATGAACAGTGTCAAAGAGCTTAACAAGTCTTACGTGTACATTCTCACCGTGATCGACGTATTTTCCAAATATGCTTGGGCCGTACCTCTCAAATCGAAGCTGGGTACAGAGGTTGTGCAAGAATTTCTTTCTATATTTTCCCATCGCGTTCCCAGGGTCCTGCAAACCGACAAGTGGACGGAGTTTACCAACAAAACGTTCCCAGCTTTCTAAAGAAACACGACGTGAAACACTACACCACCAAAAATAATGTCAAGGTCAGCGTCGTAGAGCGCTTCAACCGCACCTTAAAAACCTAAATGTGGAGATATTTCACGCACAAAAAAGTTACAGATACGTGGAGGTGCTTCCGGCTCTACTCGACTCGTACAATAGTTCCCATCACAGGTCCATAAAAATGGCGCCAAATGACGTCGACGAGTCTAGCATTCTACAGGTCTACCACAATCTATACGGAAACAGACGCTTGCCGCGCGCAAAAAATCCCAAATCTTCGGTCGGCGATCACGTGCGCAGCTCCAAAGAAAAAATGAAATTCGACAAGGGGTACGAGCAAAATTGGACGGAGGAAATATTTCAGCTAGCGGAGGTGGTGCGCGGTAGACCCGTGGTATATAAGTTGAAGGATCTGTCCGGAGAAGCCATAGACGGCATATTTTATACCGAGGAGTTACGAAAGGTCGCGCTTCCCGAGACCTTCAAGATTGAACGCGTATTACAAACCAGGGGGCGCGGACGCAACAAACAGCAATTATTGATGTGGAAGGGGTATTCGGCAAAATTTAACTCGTGGGTTCTGGCTTCGACCCTCGATTCGACATGATTAAGACCAAACCATTTTCCCTCACTCTAGTCCGCAATGCTTCCATGAACCACTTTACCGATAACACCACGCCCAGATTTTCAAGCATCTTGCCCGAGAGAATGTTTTGCAGGGAGAATGGGAAGTGGCGCTGCAAAAGTTTAGGTATCCTGTAAAATTTTATAACGTTTCTCGAGACGACGCCCACATCGTAGGCACCAAGTACACCATGACGCTCCTTCCCACGCATTCCAAATTCAGCTTAGAAATGCCGCAAGATATCGTGCACAATCCGAAAGACCTGGTGAGCCTCCTCAACGAGGTTATCCAGGAGCATTTGCACGTGAAAAACGTTTTTCTGTTCGACGAGCGCAAGAAAACTGTGAGCTTGAACGCGGCCGTCACGCATCCTCAACCCTTACCGGACATTCCGTTCAAAGGGTACGTAGAAAATGTTGTGCGTACGGCTAAACCGTACACGATCACAGAATGGGTTACTTTGAGCGATGCGCCCCACGGAAAACCGAAGCTGAAGCCGAAAGCAAAACCAAAACCTGCGGGGCAGCAAAGACCCGCCCAGGGCACCTCTCGCCCGACGAAACCTTTGACCTCAGGAGCATCCGGTACAAAACCCGGGGAGGGAGAAAGTTCGCAGCCTGTCGAATCTGAAACGGGAGAGGAGGGTCTGTCTTTGAGTGCGGTTTCGAAAGAGGAGGAAGAGGAGGGCGCCAACGACCCGCTACATCGCATTCACAGTTTGCTCTTGACTCCCGCTATGGCCAAAATGCTAGGTTTCGAACCCTATACCAATGTCATTCTTCAGAAAGGCCCTAAACACCCTGTAGATCCGTATATGGGGTTTCCTTACGAAATGTTCATCTATTGCAATCTCGTGGCTCCGCAAGTGGTGGGCGACGCCTTCGTGCAGGTCATAGAGAGCGTGGCGGTGGAATACGAGAGAAGCAACAACACTTACATGAGCGACGAAAAGACCTTCTTTCCCCAAAACTGGGTACCCTTGATTCAACAAGACTTCAAAACTGTAAACATAGATTTATGGAACGGTTATTGTGATCTGTTACCATTCGCTGACAGATCTTCCTTTAGTATAGTTCTTGCTTTCCGCCCCAAACGGCAATAATGGATGTGCACGTCGTCACGCAGTACTACCTCAATCAGGCAGGTGGCGCATTCGACGGTCGCGATTTCATTCTCTACAGGGGTAAGCGTTTTAAAAAGGCAGCGGCCACTTTTCCGCTGTCAGAGGACTCATCAGAACGTTGCTGCCATTTTTAAAGAGCGGGGCAAAAGCAGTCGAAAAGGAGGCCTTAAAGGCGGGCGATCATGTTCTGCCAGATATGGTTACCGCGGGAGCAGCGCCGAAAAAAGCGCTTAAACGGAGGCTCAAGGAGTCCGGATACAATTTAAAGCGAAAGGCCGACGAAAACCTCGATGCCATGCTCGGTTCCGGCACGAGGCGCCTCGAGAGAATAAAACCGACCAAACCCAAAAAGAGCAAACTGTCGAAGCTTAAACATGCTGGGCGTAAGGTGCAAGACGTATTTTCGTAATGGCAGACGCGACCGCCCACATCAGTTCCGAACTGGACCACTTTAAAGACGTCCCCATTCAGATGAACATCGAGGAGTCCCGGTTCATATTTCTAAACCCGCAAAACACGCCCATGAAAAATGCCCCCATTACTTTTCATTATTCCGGAAATGCAGACGATTACCAAGATGTGACCTACGTCGTACTCGAGCTCATGGTGCGCGTTGTAGATGATAAAGAAAGGATCTAAAAAATGAGGTTAACGCCACTCTGGTCAACAATTCCTTAAATTCCCTGTTTCAACAGGTGGAGGTGTCGCTACACAACGTCATCCTCTCCATGCCGCAAGCAGGATACCCGTACAGAATGTACCTAGAAACACTTGTTAATTACTCCGAAGATGCCATGAATAGCACACTAGAATCTTCCCTCTGGAGAAAAGATACGGCTGGCATCATGGACGTTTTTGTCGGTAATGCTGGGTTTCAGTGGCGTCATGGGTTTATCAAAGCCAGCAACATCGCTCAGCTCATTGGCTCTCTGTCCAATGCTCTGTTTAGACAGGAAAATCTGCTTTTAAACAACGTGAGCATGACCATTAGGCCACTCCTGCCTCTCCCCAGTTTTATTTGTTTTCCGACGTGCAGACCTTTAAAGGCTACGCCGAAATCACCTCTACCACGCTGCGTTTAAAAGCTTAAAAGCGGTACGGCCGTCGCCAACCATAAAGCTTACGCATCAGGCGGTGCTTGCCAAGAGCAAGTACCATCTCAAGGATGTTAGCTTTCATGCCCTCAGCATCCCCAAAGTGTCCAGAGCAATGACGTTTAGCGACGTCTTCATAGGGCAAATTCCCAGAAGGCTGGTGGTGGCCATGGTCACCGACAAGGCTTATTCTGGAAATTTTAACACAAATCCGTACAATTTACAACATTTTAAAATGAACTCCTTTAAGCTTTACGTCGACGGTCAGCCTGTTCCCTCTCAACCCCCACAACCCGATTTTATAAAGGGAGACTATTAGCAGTGCTGTCAAACCCTGCAGGACGGTCTAGGAATTCATTTCAAAGACGAGGGACACTCCATCTCTAGAGAAACGTACCCGGTAGGCTATACTATAATGGCTTTCGATCTCACTGAAGACACGAGCGCCAACGAATCTCACATCTCTGGCCAGCTTCACGGCACCGTGTTTATAAGCATAGGTTTTGCCGATAAATTGGCAGAACCGGTTATTCTTCTAGTGCTCGCGGAAATACATCGCACGCTCGAAATAGACGCCAACAGATCCATTTGGTGTCATGAACACCTTCCAGATTCAACGCTTTCTATCCACATGCCCCTCTACGCGAACTCACTTTTTAGGTGTCTACCCCTGCGATAGGTTACCCGCATTTCATTCCATTCAAAGTCTTCCCTTCGCCATCGTGGTGAACAACGATCCTAGCACAAAACCGGGTAAACACTGGGTTTGCATCTTTGTGGACAAAAACGGCCGGGGAGTATATTTTGACAGTTACAAAATCAATCGTCTTTCGACTTATCTTCTTCAGTTCTTAAATTCCGTCTGCGGGACGCAATGGTCGACCTACGCCAGAAGGCTACAAGGTTATGACAACAACACTTGCGATCATTACGTCACCGACTACCTCACCCACCGCTGCTCCCGTCTGCTTAAGCATAAATTCTTTTTCAAATTTCACGTCAGCGATTAGCTGATAATGATGACGTCATTCGCAAAACCTACAAAACCATATGCCCTGCAACGTGCTCTAACGCTCACCAGTCCTGTCAATCCATGCAGGTAAGCAGGTGTGTGTGTGTGCGCCATACCGTCATTATCTATTACTTTCTCTCGTGTTTTCATTCCCTTTTTCTGCACGTGCTTTCAGAACACACTCCTGCTCATATAAAACGCGCTGTCACACCGTCGCTCGCCTTATTTACAGTCAGCCATGCAGGACGCTAGTGCAGACACGCAGCCCAGGTTAGTCCATGCTATTTACAGATTTTGTGTTGCTGTTGCTGATTATGCATAATACTTACATTTGTTTTGCCTGTCTAGTTTCAGTGCCGCAGGAGATACGACTCCAACAGCAAAAAAGACTCGAGCAAAAAGAAAACTTCGCTTCAATGAAAGTGATTTTACCGAACAGTTTCAAACCAGCCAACCCAGCACAGTAGTGGGACCTCTTTCCGACATCTACTTTCTCAATACCAAACAAACCAAATTTGCGTGTGTCGGCTTTCCCCCCTGTCGCCGCACCAACTGATGGTATCCGTTGCAAAATGTGGACAATGCAACGCAGTAGTCATGGGTTCAACAGAGTTGCACAAATTCGTCGAAGGCATACCTATTATTCACCGACGCTTCAATGACCCAGACGGACGTTTACAAGAATATCAATTCAGCAACAGCGTCACCACCCTTTTTAAGAACGTGATCGGGAAACTAAAAATCGTCTTCAAAGACATGCAAGGCACATCTGTCACGCACAACAACGAAGAGTGGAACACGTTGCAAAACGTGCAGCGCATCATTTCCGACATCATGTATCACAAGAAGAAAGAAAAGACGGACGTGCAACATCAAATCATGGCTTACTACAAGTACATGCTGCACAACCGTACCTCCAGCGTGCCCTTCGAAAACATAAATTTTACCCAATTGACCAAGTACATACGGTGCGCCAATTTCAGGACATTCCTAGAGGCAGATAATTTTCTCAAAACTCATTTTGCTCTATCCATCGCACAAAATACTCCTTAGTACGCATGTACTTCTGCTCTCGCATTCACTCTCCTTTCACCCTTCGGTGCCGCAACAAGTGCTTACTGCAGCATGGGATACAAAAATTACTTGTCTGTATACTGCGAAGGAACTAAAGTGTTACAAACTACGAAAGGCAAGGACATCCCAAAAAGTGCACCTTATGCACTACGTTTCTTCGATAACACTTACGACGGAAAATCCATCTCCGTCAAAATTCACAGCTGCGATAGCAAAATTCATTTTGTGTTATCCAACATGCGTTTAAACGATATCCATTTCAATTAGACTTGTGGTATGCCGGCGACAGCGACCAAACAGATCAATATTTCCATTTTGTTCCCGCAAGAGGGTTATACATTATGTTTTACGAACAGCAATACATCTCCGCAGCTAAAATGCAACAAATGAGAAACGAAGATTGCATGTGCTACGGTAGTAGTAGGAGAATGGGCATTGAAGCACAGTTAATTTATGCATGGAATGTCTATTCATATGCAAATGAGCTCCCCACCCCCATTTTCCCCCACCCCCAGCTCCTTGGTAGTTTTACTTGCAGCTGAGGGCCATAAATCTTGTTTAGTACAATGGAAGCTTGACAGTTAAGTAATTAAGGCTGTCAATCAACTGTCAAAACGAACAAAGGGGTCATAAATTTAAGGTTCTGTAACAAAGGCGAGATGTTTTTCCTACCCATTCCACAGCCGGCCACTTCTGCACTGTTGCAGTTACCCACTCCACTCCTATTGTTTGTTGAACACGTGGCATACTCATTCCACTAGCTTTTAACAAAAGAACAATGCTTACCCTTCAGCTGTCAAAATGAACAAAGCCCATGATGAATTAGGGTTGTGACAAAGAGAACCTAAGACAGTTAACAGAGAAACAAGTTCTATTGTCCGGTGCAAGCATTTATTTCTCATTCCACTGCCCCCATAACAAAGCCGGTCCCTTTCCATTGTGGAAGAGATTCTATTGTGTGTGCCTTTCTATTGTCCCGGGCAAGCCTTCTTTAGAAAGACCATCTGGCATACTCATTCCACTGCTCCATAACAAAGCCGGTCCCTTTCCATTGTGTAAGAGATTCTATTGTGTGCCTTTCTATTGTCCCGGGCAAGACTAGTTTAGAAAGACACCTGCGGCGTTTCCCATTCCACTGCTCCATAACAAAGCCTGACCCTTTCTATTGTTCGAGCACCTGGTAGCTTAACAAAAGAATTCGAGGGTTGCTTCATGCTCGTCCTGTCCTTGTTTGCGTAAAAGAGAGAGAAACTTCTTTACCAACTCTGCGTAACAACGTCAGAGTCGGCCATCATTTTTTTTTGCCCTGAGGGGCTGTTCTCTCCGATGTTCTACGAGATCCTACGAATATACCCGAGCATAGTTAACAAGCATTCTGCTTGGCCCATTTCAGGCAGGGACTCTGAAAAAGAGCCTAATATACATTTCATTACATGCATTAAACCTCTGTGTGGATATCCATAGATCGATGCTCGATTCTTGCTGTAATCAAAAGTTTATTGTTAATGAGAAATTGATGATTGATATTATTATATCATTACCCTAATTAATAAAAGGGCGTTCAGAGGATTGTAGCTCGAATCTTACCAAGTGAAACTCTAACGCGTAATAACTATTAAACTATGCAAGGTCAAATTAAAAAAATATATTTATCAAATATAATTTAATTTTTTATATATCATTACCCTAATTAATGAAAGGGTGTTCAGAGGGTTCTAGCTCGAATCTTACGCAGCGAAACTCTAATGCGCAATAACTATTAAACTATGCACGGCCAGATTAAAATGTATTTAACAAATATAATTTAATTTTTATATCATTACAATAATTAATAAAAAGGGTGTTCAGAGGGTCGTAGATTGAATCTGCGAAACTCTAATGCTCAGAAACTATTAAACTATGCACGGCTAGATTAAAATGTATTTAACAAATATAATTTAATTAATGAAACGGTGTTCAGAGGGTTCTAGATCGAATCTGCGATATTCTAATGCTTAATAAATATTAAATTATGCGAGTATTGGGCGGTCAGATTAAAACGTGTTTAACAAATATAATTTAATATACACGCCATTACAATGTTTAACGAGCTGTATTCTTAGGAACCAGAGGTCCCTAGTTCGAATCCTGCCCTGCAAAACGCTTTAATAACTATTAAGTTATTGAAGCAGCGGGCGGTCGGATTAAAATTGCATTTAACAACTATCATTGTTTATATTAAACCACCGCGTATACATAGATATCCCGATGCCTAGACAACATTCTTTCTTCTTCTTCTCTCTTTTTCTTTCTATCTATCTCTTTCTTTCTCCACAACTTTTACACATTCAGGCGTTCGCATATACAAGAGCACTTGTACACACATCAGCAAACATACACTGGTGCACGCATGCACACACACGCACACACGTACATTCAAGTACACACACACGCACACACGCAAGCACATACATACACCGGCACATACACAATGCACATACATACAACAGTACACACACATACATACACCAGTACACACACGCATTCACGCACCTCATGCGTATACATACATACATACACCAGTGCTCTTACACTCACACATACATATACATGGTCACACACACATACACGCACACACACTCACGTACATACATACATACACCGTTACACTTGCGCATACGCACACGACCGCACACACACACACACGTGCAAGCACATATGCCTGTTCACTTACACCCAACAGCACCAACCCATTAACGCACACACCAACTCACGCGCATGTCCTGAATGAAAAGAGACAAAATGATGCAATAAAAACTAATTATAGCTCGGGATGCAAGGCTCCATTTACGATTTGCTCGAAACCGGTCTTGATGAATGGGTTCGAATCCTAGGAGGGATTGCAAATTCATCTTCTAATAACTCCAAAACTAATTAAAATAAAGACAGTAAATAAACTTTATTACTTTTATATCATTAGTTCCTTTCTTGTGCATGTATATTAGAGTCCAGGTGTCATGGGTTCGATCCTCAACTTTAAAATCTCAATTATCTCAGAAACTAGCAGGGATTAAGGTGCGGACCAATGCACGATTTTTAGTTCCTACGATGAACAATTAATGCTTTATATAATTTCCAATCAGTTGTCCCTAGCTCGAATCCCGATCTTTCAGTGACTTCCTTAATTTTCCACTGTGTTCTAGAATATATCACTTAGATCGATGCTGTAACTGCATACAGGTCTTTTAAACACAAGGTAATATTATAAATAATTTTGTTTCTGGCGTTCTGAGTTCGAATACCGATTCAATGAAGTTTACTTATAAATTTAATAACATAGTAAATAATTAAGAAAAAGGCACCAAATAAACCTATTACGTTAATAATATCCAGCGGGTGTATATTAGGGTACCTGACGTCCTGGATTCGATCCTTAAGTTTAAATCTCAATTATTGCAGAAACTAACGGAGATAGAGCTGTAGACGAAAGCATGTTTGATAGCTCATACAATGAAAAATTAATGCTGGATATAATTTCCAATCAGTTGCCCATAGTTCGAATCCCGATCTTTCAATGACTTCCTTAATTTTCCTCTGTACACTAGAATGTAACTGTATGCAGCTTTGTGTAACGACATTATGGATGTACTCCGTGTGGGAGAGAGAGAGCGAGAGGAAGTGAAACAAGTAGGAATAGAAGTGCTGAGAGCCTCCGCGCATGCGCAGCAAGAGATGATGTCATTGGATGCAATAATCACGTGGCGTGTAAGCATCACAGCCATGATGACGTACCGGCATCGCCTGGAGGGGGTTTAGATCCCTATATAAACAGATATCTGCCCATGTTAGAACTGTTGTGTACTTATTAACTTTACATTCGAGTTTTAAAGAGCATTAAAAGTAACGTGAGCTGCAGGCCGTCTACACATTCAGCACATATCAAAACGTGGCAATGCAAGGTGAGTTTTACATAACTATACAAAATCACTGTTGGCTTTTACAATACATTTAATTTTGTTTAAACGTTACAGTACATGAAAGACGATTCGTTACAAGGAGCATCATATTTTCTAATCTGTGCTTTACATTCACATGGATTTCACTGCATACTCTGCTTCAGTTCACATGATTTTCGCCATACATTCTTCTTACATAAACATTCATACGATTTTCCCCCTCATTCTTTGTTTCACTATACACTCACATGATTTCCTCTACTCATTCTTTGTTCCCCTACAGGTTCATGCTCTGTTAACATTCACATGACTTTCTCTGCACATTCTTTGCTTCCATTAACATTCACATGATTTTCGCCACACATTCTTCTTACATAAACATTCATACGACTTTCCCCCTCATTCTTTGTTTCAGTATACACTCACATGATTTCCTCTACTCATTCTTTGTTCCCCCTGCAGGTTCATGCTCTGTTAACATTCACACGACTTTCTCTGCACATTCTTTGCTTCCATTAACATTCACACGATCTTCGCTACACATTCTTCTTACATAAACATTCATACGATTTTCCCCCCACTCATTCTTTGTTTCACTATACATTCGCACACGATTTCCTCTACTCATTCTTTGGTTCTCTGCTGGCTCATCTTCAATGAACATTCACATGATTTTCTGTACTTATTCTTTATTTCTCTACATATTCATAGGCTTACTTACAAAACATACACACCCTAGTTCTAATATAAAGAAGTGTATAACTTGTTCTTCAACTTGAATAATGTAGTGAAAATAATAATTCATGACAATGTCTGTTACAGATTGTTTAACTGATAGACTTAACAAGATGGTTGAAGAGCGTAGTTTCCTACCGACTCGTAGAGTTCAAGATCTCGAAATAGGTCTTAACTATGAGATAAAGTCCTTAAAGAGAGTTCAAACAAGATATGGTACCAGGGTCGTATCTTCGCTGGAGGAAGTGTATCAAGTGTTCTTGCCAGAGCGCTATAATTCGTTAACCGATCAAGAGATTGCAGAAATACCTGGGAACGTATACCTCCAGTATAATGGCATGGCAGAGACGGGGAAATTTAAGACATGTAAATTGTCTTTTTTACATGCAAAGAAGGTGCGTAGAAGTGTCAAACTTAAGTATTGAATATTCTCCTATTTCAAAATGAAAAATTCATAAATAAAACAACTGACTCATTGATATTACATATAAAGATACAAAAGATGCATATTATAGAATTTTATAAAAAATTTACGAAATCACAATATCACATGCTCTGAGTTTAATTATATCTAGCGCATTGAAATAACTCTAAATATCCGAATGTTTATACAAATCTTTGTGCTTCATTTTACATGTATCATATGCTTCATTTTACAAGTTTCATAACAAAAAATGTAATTCTTTTCAGGTTGCCTTTACTTGGCCAAGATAGTTTTCTAAGACTTTCATTGTGCAATGTTTTAGGGTGTGCAATAAGAGGAAGAAGAAGAGGAATAGCCTGCTGCCATACAAAGGATGCTGACGCTATTGGAGGGTGGAATAAGCACCATCGGCACCTACAAGAAACATTTCGGCAAGAAACGGGTGCTGAGACATCTACATCACCGAAACACATTAAGACAGGATCCTTATATAACATTACAGGGTATACGATGAAAAAATACGGCCAATTTTGTATACAATTCAATGCATAGCTGAGAGTTAACTCGAACGAGTCTCCCTATATTCACTGAAATTAAGCATTGTGAGCAATAATTTAAGTGACTGTGAAAATACTTTAAGTAATGGTGAAATTTGTATCCTAGAAGACTTGAGACCTGTATACATTAACAGCATTAAGACTGTTTGCCACGCTGGAATACAAATTATGTAAATAAAAAGACTTTCATTTAAATAATAAGGGAATTTGCATAACCTGCTGTTACAAGTGTAATGACATATACAGAAACAATGAGTCGGACGAGAAAGTGATGGAAATGTAAGATAAATAATAACAATAAAAGAATTAAGGTATGCTTTTACATAGTGTTTTTATTCATTAAAAATCCTTGCATTCCTAATGAAAAATAAATCATTACAATGATTAGTTTAAGTTATGTCACAATGATCAAAAAGAGAACCGTCTTCAGATGCATTACTCGATCTAAAGTCAGAGCACCAAAATGACAAACACGGCTTCTCCATTTTAGATGTCGTGTCACTATTCAGGTAAATTCCTGTAACACAGCAGGTTGAGTATGCAGATCCGTGGTCCTAAATGGGTGATAAAGAGTCTTGTCCAGCTTAACAGTCTTGAGGATCTCAGCATCAGAAGGTCGAATCACAAGCCTTCTCCACTCGATGAGTACAGGTTTAACAACAGCATTCTCTTCACCCTGAGACGGTGTAAAGTATATAAATGTTCAACTTGACAAGGGATTCTAAACTCGTTGTTAGAGTCCAGAGCTGATGTATTATATGGTGAAAACACATGTTTCTCTTCTTAGCGATCTTGTCCTCGAATCTCGGTGTCGGTAACATTGAAGATGTCCCATGATTATAGGATTCTGAAGCCCAATAACTGTAGGAACTGCTGATTGCGTGATGTTAACCTGATGGACGTCAAGGGCAGAGCATGATGTGTGCGTCGAATCATTCCATTATTATATCCTCGACGTCGTTGACTTCTTCTAAAATCTATTGGCATTATGCTTATATCCTTGTTTCTAAAGGCAATGATATTGCTGTTATGCTCCCCTGTTTGCTCTATGAAGCGGATGTTTATGAACAACAGGTAAAATTTGATTTGATGGTTCCTGTGAAATACGGTTTCCTGCCGTAACTGATGGGAAAACTGGTAGATGGAGTGTCCACTTTTACTATAGAGGAAGGAGACTGATGCAATACTGCGCTAAATTCGTGTGATGCTCAACCTAAATATATTCACTAGGAAATCAGATTCAGACAGCTGATTAGATGGAATAAATTTGTCACTGAAGAGCTACTGAACGTTCCTATAGAACAATCACTGGAAAAAAATCAAGAGTGAAAGGACATTTTAATGACATTTTTATTATTATTGTATTTATTCACTGATCTAATAAAGAAGACATTCGCATCCTAATATGAGGAATCTTTAAACGTCGGGCATACAAGGCAAGGTCTATGTTACTTAATGCTTTTTCCGGGACAAGTATAGCCCTCTGCCTGAGCTTTTTGAATTCCCTTTCAGGCTCTGTCTCCTCTTCGTTTCGGTGTTTCTTCCCTTATTCTTCTTCACTCGAAAACCTCTCCCTCTTGCTTCAATTTCTCTGTTACGTCTCATCATTTCAGCAAGTTGTTTATCAGCGGCTTTTTTCTTATTTACAGCTGTAGCAATTTGTGATGCACCTCCAGCGGCGGCTCCTAGTGCTGCAATAATTGGTATGAGCGGTAGAAATCCTCCTCGTTTCTTCTTTTTGGACCCGCCGCCAACAGATACCATTCTCTCAATTTCTCTCTTATGCCTCATCATTTCGGCAAGTTGTTTATCTGCTGCCTTTTTCTCATTTACTGCTGAGGCAATTTGGGCTGCACCTCCAGCAGCAGCGCCTAGAGCTGCAATAATTGGTATGAGAGGTAGAAATCCTCTTCGTTTCTTCTTCGTGGTTCCCACACCTGTAGCTACCTTTCCCTTCATAATTGCTGTTACTAGTCACGCTGCCAACTTTTTCACCTAATGTAACATCAGATGTTTGCACTCTTTTCCAAGTCGTTTCAGCCAGATCTTGTCAGCAATGTTTCTCGAAGCAGAGACCTTACGCTGAGCGTAGGCAATGTCGCTAAGATTACACGATTCGTCTAACGGAATGATTCCAGGTTCTGCTCTCTTTAGTTTTTCTCTAGCTTTACCCCAGTTCCTCAGTATATGTAACCAGGTAAATGTACTTCAACGGTTGCACGCTAGTGAGAGAGTTAATTAAACCGAAACCTCTTGCAAGCTTAACCACCTTAGCTCTCACGTTATACTGATCGATTTTATTCGGGATAGTTCTTTTATAGTTTCTCATTAGCGTATATACATTAAGAGCGATTTATTTTATTTTAGCTGTCAAGCTAGAGCGGATGAAACAAGAATGCTCACAGCCTATTCATATGTTGGACTTTGAAAGCGACTTTAGACGTGAACTTAGTGGAAAACTGATTCATGTCAATGTCCCTGGCGTGCCCATCACGTAACCCATTCAGGGAAAAGTTGACCAGCAAAGGGAAAAATGTTACCAGCAAAGGGAAAAACGTGACCAGCAAAGCGAAAAACGTGACCAACAAAGGCAAAAATGTGACCAGCAAAGGGAAAAATGTGACCAGCAAAGGGAAAAAGGCGACCAGCAAAGGGAAAAACGTGACCAGCAAAGGGAAAAAGGTGACCAGCAAAGGGAAAAACGTGACCAGCAAAGGGAAAAAGGTGACCAGCAAAGGGAAAAAGGTGACCAGCAAAGGGTTAAACGTGACCAGCAAAGGGAAAAAGGTGACCAGCAAAGGGAAAAAGGTGACCAGCAAAGGGAAAAAGGTGACCAGCAAAGGGAAAAAGGTGACCAGCAAAGGGAAAAACGTGACCAGCAAAGGGAAAAACGTGACAAGCAAAGGGAAAAAGGTGACCAGCAAAGGGAAAAATGTGACCAGCAAAGGGAAAAAGGTGACCAGTATAGGAAAAAATGTGACCAGCAAAGGATAAAAGGTGACCAGTAAAGGGAAAAAGGTGACCAGCAAAAGGAAAAACGTGACCAGCAAAGGGAAAAAAGGTGACCAGCAAAGGGAAAAAATGTGACCAGCAAAGGGAAAAAGGTGACCAGCAAAGGGAAAAACGTGACCAGCAAAGGGAAAAACGTGACCAGCAAAGGGGAAAAGGTGACCATCAAAGGGAAAAACGTGACCAGCAAAGGGAAAAAGGTGACCAGTAAAGGGAAAACATGTGACCAGCAAAGGGAAAAACGTGACCAGCAAAGGGAAAAAGGTGACCAGCAAAGGGAAAAACGTGACCAGCAAAGGGAAAAATGTGACCAGCAAAGGGAAAAACGTGACCAGCAAAGGGAAAAATGTGACCAGAAAAGGGAAAAAGGTGACCAGCAATGGGAAAAAGGTGACAGCAAAGGGAAAAAAGGTGACCAGCAAAAGAAAAAAGGTGACCAGCAAAGGGAAAAACGTGACCAGCAAAGGGAAAAAGGTGACCAGCAAAGGGAAAAATGTGACCAGCAAAGGGAAAAACGTGACCAGCAAAAGAAAAAAGGTGACCAGCAAAGGGAAAAACGTGACCAGCAAAGGGAAAAAGGTGACCAGCAAAGGGAAAAACGTGACCAGCAAAGGGAAAAAGGTGACCAGGAAAGGGAAAAACGAGAGCAGCAAAGGGAAAAACGTGACCAGCAAAGGGAAAAAGGTGACCAGTAAAGGGAAAAATGTGACCAGCAAAGGGAAAAAGGTGATAAGTAAAGGGAAAAATGTGACCAGCAAAGGGAAAAAAGGTGACCAGCAAAGGGAAAAAAGGTGACCAGTAAAGGGAAAAAGGTGACCAGCAAAGGGAAAAACGAGACCAGCAAAGGGAAAAATGTGACCAGCAAAGGGAGAAAATGTGACCAGCAAAGGGAAAAAGGTGACCAGCAAAGGGAAAAATGTGACCAGCAAAGGGAAAAACGTGACCAGCAAAGGGAAAAATGTGACCAGCAAAGAGAAAAACGTGACCATCAAAGGGAAAAAGGTGACCAGCAAAGGGAAAAATGTGACCAGCAAAAGGAAAAAGGTGACCAGCAAAGGGAAAATGTGACCAGCAAAGGGAAAAATGTGACCAGCAAAGGGAAAAACGTGACCAGCAAAGGGAAAAATGTGACCAGAAAAGGGAAAAAGGTGACCAGCAATGGGAAAAATGTGACCAGTAAAGGGAAAATGGGACCAGCAAAGGGAAAAACGTGACATGCAAAGGGAAAAAGGTGACCAGCAAAGGGAAAAATGTGACCAGAAAAGGGAAAAAGGTGACAGCAAAGGGAAAAAAGGTGACCAGCAAAGGGAAAATGACCAGTATCTCACTCAACTCTCGCATTCTCTGTGCTAACTATCAAGAAAACTATTACTCTTACCTCTATGAATCCATTTCTAGCTACTTCAATCTGCTTGTGCTTAATGAGATAGTTATAATTAACGGATTTACAACTATTATGTGCGAATGCTAAAGTATTTAGCTTAGTCTAATTCGGACATGGCTGTTTATATGCATCAAAACCTGAGTACATATATAAATACATAAATGTTAAAAAATAGCTCAGTCTCGTGTTATCGTATACGAATTCAACATCTACAGTATACATTGACTAGTTTATATATACTGCTTGAGCATGAACGCTCACAAAGACGGACAATTACAGTCAATTTACGAGAATCTTGATTTTTCGTATGTTTCCCAAGGGGGGAGTAATGGCTTTGTGAAGTGCTGCATATGTAATAGAACTTTAAAAAACAGGACAATTTCAAGGCTTAAACAACATAGGAGAAGATGCTGTAAAGTGATGACCAGCTGTGCATTGACTACAACACCCAATCGAGATCCTGAAATCTTCTCAATTCCCGAAGAGCGGGATTCAAGATGTACCGTACTTGGAACCAGTTCAAGCGATCCTGTAATAACGTCAAGAGCTACCACTGATGAAACAATGAGAGCAGTTTCTTTGAATGAGCAAGCTCTGAATAAACACACCAATGAAAGCAAGCATACTAGTGTCAACTCACCTAGATTAGAAGATATATCCAAAGCGAATACAGAGGAGGTGCTATACCGCTACACCGATCCTAATGATTTGGTAAACATGCTAAGGGTACTCATGATGCTTCATACGCCTGATAAAAATGACTTTTCCGATGCGATTAGCGACATTATTCAGCATTTAAAGCTGGGTGGTTTTATAGCGTGATTAGCATCTGCAGAACCTTGAAATCATGAAAGAGTTAGAAAGATTCCTCATATTAGGAAGATTCCTCATATTAGGATGCGAATGTCTTCTTTATTAGATCAGTGAATAAATATAATAATAATAAAAAGTCATTAAACTGTCCTTTCACTCTTGATTTTTTTCCAGTGATTGTTCTATAGGAACGTTCTGTGGCCCTTCAGTGACAAAGTTATTCCATCTAATCAGCTGTCTGAATCTGATTTCCTAGTGAATATATTTAGGTTGAGCATCACACGAATTTAGCGCAGTATTGCATCAGTCTCCTTCCTCTATAGTAAAAGTGGACACTCCATCTACCAGTTTTCCCATCAGTTACGGCAGGATACCGTATTTCACAGGAACCATCAAATCAAATTTTACCTGTTGTTCATAAACATCCGCTTCATAGAGCAAACAGGGGAGCATAACAGCAATATCATTGCCTTTAGAAACAAGGATATAAGCATAATGCCTATAGATTTTAGAAGAAGCCAACGACGTCGAGGATATAATAATGGAATGATTCGACGCACACATCATGCTCTGCCCTTGACGCCCATCAGGTTAACATCACGCAATCAGCAGTTCCTACAGTTATTGGGCTTCAGAATCCTATAATCATGGGACATCTTCAATGTTACCGACACCGAGATTCGAGGACAAGATCGCTAAGAAGAGAAACATGTGTTTTCACCATATAATACATCAGCTCTGGACCCTAACAACGAGTTTAGAATCCCTTGTCAAGTTGAACATTTATATACTTTACACCGTCTCAGGGTGAAGAGAATGCTGTTGTTAAACCTGTACTCATCGAGTGGAGAAGGCTTGTGATTCGACCTTCTGATGCTGAGATCCTCAAGACTGTTAAGCTGGACAAGACTCTTTATCACCCATTCAGGACCACGGATCTGCATACTCAACCTGCTGTGTTACAGGAATTTACCTGAATAGTGACACGACATCTAAAATGGAGAAGCCGTGTTTGACATTTTTGGTGCTCTGACTTAAGATCGAGTAATGCATTTGAAGACGGTTCTCTTTTTGATCATTGTGACATAACTTAAACTAATCATTGTAATGATTTATTTTTCATTAGGAATGCAAGGATTTTTAATGAATAAAAACACTATGTAAAAGCATACCTTAATTCTTTTATTGTTATTATTTATCTTACATTTCCATCACTTTCTCGTCCGACTCATTGTTTCTGTATATGTCATTACACTTGTAACAGCAGGTTATGCAAATTCCCTTATTATTTAAATGAAAGTCTTTTTATTTTCATAATTTGTATTCCAGCGTGGCAAACAGTCTTAATGCTGTTAATGTATACAGGGCTCAAGTCTTTTAGGATACAAATTTCACCATTACTTAAAGTACTTTCACAGTCACTTAAATTATTGCTCACAATGCTTAATTTCAGTGAATATAGGGAGACTCGTTCGAGTTAACTCTCAGCTATGCATTGAATTGTATACAAAATTGGCCGTATTTTTTCATCGTATACCCTGTAATGTTATATAAGGATCCTGTCTTAATGTGTTTCGGTGATGTAGATGTCTCAGCACCCGTTTCTTGCCGAAATGTTTCTTGTAGGTGCCGATGGTGCTTATTCCACCCTCCAATAGCGTCAGCATCCTTTGCATGGCAGCAGGCTATTCCTCTTCTTCTTCCTCTTATTGCACACCCTGAAACATTGCACAATGAAAGTCTTAGAAAACTATCTTGGCCAAGTAAAGGCAACCTGAAAAGAATTACATTTTTTGTTATGATACATGTAAAATGAAGCATATGATACATGTAAAATGAAGCACAAAGATTTGTATAAACATTCGGATATTTAGAGTTATTTCAATGCGCTAGATATAATTAAACTCAGAGCATGTGATATTGTGATTTCGTAAATTTTTTATAAAATTCTATAATATGCATCTTTTGTATCTTTATATGTAATATCAATGAGTCAGTTGTTTTATTTATGAATTTTTCATTGTGAAATAGGAGAACATTCAATACTTAAGTTTGACACTTCTACGCACCTTCTTTGCATGTAAAAAAGACAATTTACATGTCTTAAATTTCCCCGTCTCTGCCATGCCATTATACTGGAGGTATACGTTCCCAGGTATTTCTGCAATCTCTTGATCGGTTAACGAATTATAGCGCTCTGGCAAGAACACTTGACAATCCTCCAGCGAAGATACGATCCTGGTACCATATCTTGTTTGAACTCTCTTTAAGGACTTTATCTCATAGTTAAGACCTATTTCGAGATCTTGAACTCTACGAGTCGGTAGGAAACTACGCTCTTCAACCATCTTGTTAAGTCTATCAGTTAAACAATCTGTAACAGACATTGTCATGAATTATTATTTTCACTACATTATTCAAGTTGAAGAACAAGTTATACACTTCTTTATATTAGAACTAGGGTGTGTATGTTTTGTAAGTAAGCCTATGAATATGTAGAGAAATAAAGAATAAGTACAGAAAATCATGTGAATGTTCATTGAAGATGAGCCAGCAGAGAACCAAAGAATGAGTAGAGGAAATCGTGTGCGAATGTATAGTGAAACAAAGAATGAGTGGGGGAAAATCGTATGAATGTTTATGAAAGAAGAATGTGTAGCGAAGATCGTGTGAATGTTAATGAAAGCAAAGAATGTGCAGAGAAAGTCGTGTGAATGTTAACAGAGCATGAACCTGCAGGGGGAACAAAGAATGAGTAGAGGAAATCATGTGAGTGTATACTGAAACAAAGAATGAGGGGGAAAGTCGTATGAATGTTTATGTAAGAAGAATGTGTGGCGAAAATCATGTGAATGTTAATGGAAGCAAAGAATGTGCAGAGAAAGTCATGTGAATGTTAACAGAGCATGAACCTGTAGGGGAACAAAGGATGAGTAGAGGAAATCATGTCAGTGTATAGTGAAACAAAGAATGAGGGGGAAAATCGTATGAATGTTTATGTAAGAAGAATGTGTGGCGAAAATCATGTGAACTGAAGAAGAGTATGCAGTGAAATCCATGTGAATGTAAAGCACAGATTAGAAAATATGATGCTCCTTGTAACGAATCGTCTTTCATGTACTGTAACGTTTAAACAAAATTAAATGTATTGTAAAAGCCAACAGTGATTTTGTATAGTTATGTAAAACTCACCTTGCATTGCCACGTTTTGATATGTGCTGAATGTGTAGACGGCCTGCAGCTCACGTTGCTTTTAATGCTCTTTAAAACTCGAATGTAAAGTTAATAAGTACACAACAGTTCTAACATGGGCAGATATCTGTTTATATAGGGATCAAAACCCCCTCCAGGCGATGCCGGCACGTCATCATGACTGTGATGCTTACACGTCACGTGATTATTGCATCCAATGACATCATCTCTTGCTGCGCATGCGCGGAGGATCTCAGCACTTCTATCCCTACTTGTTTCACTTCCTCTCGCTCTCTCTCTCCCTCTCTCGCTCTCTCTCTCTCACACGGAGTACATCCATAATGTCGTTACACAAAGCTGCATACAGTTACATTCTAGTGTACAGAGGAAAATTAAGGAAGTCATTGAAAGATCGGGATTCAAACTATGGGCAACTGATTGGAAATTATATCCAGCATTAATTTTTCATTGTATGAGCTATCAAACATGCTTTCGTCTACAGCTCTATCTCTGTTAGTTTCTGCAATAATTGAGATTTAAACTTAAGGATCGCACCCAGGACGTCAGGTACCCTAATATACACCCGCTGGATATTATTAACGTAATAGGTTTATTTGGTGCCTTTGTCTTAATTATTTACTATGTTATTAAATTTATAAGTAAACTTCATTGAATCGGTATTCGAACTCAGAACGCCAGAAACAAAATTATTTATAATATTACCTTGTGTTTAAAAGACCTGTATGCAGTTACAGCATCGATCTAAGTGATATATTCTAGAACACAGTGGAAAATTAAGGAAGTCACTGAAAGATCGGGATTCGAGCTAGGGACAACTGATTGGAAATTATATAAAGCATTAATTGTTCATCGTAGGAACTAAAAATCGTGCATTGGTCCGCACCTTAATCCCTGCTAGTTTCTGAGATAATTGAGATTTTAAAGTTGAGGATCGAACCCATGACACCTGGACTCTAATATACATGCACAAGAAAGGAACTAATGATATAAAAGTAATAAAGTTTATTTACTGTCTTTATTTTAATTAGTTTTGGAGTTATTAGAAGATGAATTTGTAATCCCTCCTAGGATTCGAACCCATTCATCAAGACCGGTTTCGAGCAAATCGTAAATGGAGCCTTGCATCCCGAGCTATAATTAGTTTTTATTCCATCATTTTGTCTCTTTTCATTCAGGACATGCGCGTGAGTTGGTGTGTGCGTGTGTGGGTTGGTGCTGTTGGGTGTAAGAGAACAGGCATATGTGCTTGCACGTGTGTGTGTGTGTGCGGTCGTGTGCGTATGTGCAAGTGTAACGGTGTATGTATGTATGTACGTGAGTGTGTGTGCGTGTATGTGTGTGTGACCATGTATATGTATGTGTGAGTGTAAGAGCACTGGTGTATGTATGTATGTATACGCATGAGGTGCGTGAATGCGTGTGTGTACTGGTGTATGTATGTGTGTGTGTACTGTTGTATGTATGTGCATTGTGTATGTGCCGGTGTATGTATGTGCTTGCGTGTGTGCGTGTGTGTGTACTTGAATGTACGTGTGTGCGTGTGTGTGCATGCGTGCACCAGTGTATGTTTGCTGATGTGTGTACAAGTGCTCTTGTATATGCGAACGCCTGAATGTGTAAAAGTTGTGGAGAAAGAAAGAGATAGATAGAAAGAAAAAGAGAGAAGAAGAAGAAAGAATGTTGTCTAGGCATCGGGATATCTAAGTATACGCGGTGGTTTAATATAAACAATGATAGTTGTTAAATGCAATTTTAATCCGACCGCCCGCTGCTTCAATAACTTAATAGTTATTAAAGCGTTTCGCAGGGCAGGATTCGAACTAGGGACCTCTGGTTCCTAAGAATACAGCTCGTTAAACATTGTAATGTCGTGTATATTAAATTATATGTGTTAAACACGTTTTAATCTGACCGCCCAATACTCGCATAATTTAATATTTATTAAGCATTAGAGTATCGCAGATTCGATCTAGAACCCTCTGAACACCGTTTCATTAATTAAATTATATTTGTTAAATACATTTTAATCTAGCCGTGCATAGTTTAATAGTTATTGAGCATTAGAGTTTCGCAGATTCGATCTAGGACCCTCTGAACACCCTTTTTATTAGTTATTGTAATGATATAAAAATTAAATTATATTTGTTAAATACATTTTAATCTGGCCGTGCATAGTTTAATAGTTATTGCGCATTAGAGTTTCGCTGCGTAAGATTCGAGCTAGAACCCTCTGCACACCCTTTCATTAGTTGGGGTAATGATATATAAAAAATTAAATTATATTTGATAAATATATTTTTTTAATCTGACCTTGAATAGTTTAATAGTTATTACGCGTTAGAGTTTCACTTGGTAAGATTCGAGCTACAATCCTCTGAACGCCCTTTTATTAATTAGGGTAATGATATAATAATATCAATCATCAATTTCTCATTAGCAATAAACGTTTGATTACAGCAAGAATCGAGCACCGATCTATGGATATCCACACAGAAGTTTAATGCATGTAATGAAATGTATATTAGGCTCTTTTTCAGAGTCCGTGCCTGAAATGGGCCAAGCAGAATGCTTGTTAACTATGCTCGGGTATATTTTTAGGATCTCGTAGAACATCGGAGAGAACAGCCCCTCAGGGCAAAAAAATAATGATGGCCGACTCTGACGTTGTTACGCAGAGTTGGTAAACAAGTTTCTCTCTCTTTCACGCAAACAAGGACAGGACGAGCATGAAGCAACCCTCGAATTCTTTTGTTAAGCTACCAGGTGCTCGAACAATAGAAAGGGTCAGGCTTTGTTATGGAGCAGTGGAATGGGAAACGCCGCAGGTGTCTTTCTAAACTAGTCTTGCCCGGGACAATAGAAAGGCACACAATAGAATCTCTTACACAATGGAAAGGGACCGGCTTTGTTATGGAGCAGTGGAATGAGTATGCCAGATGGTCTTTCTAAAGAAGGCTTGCCCGGGACAATAGAAAGGTACACACAATAGAATCTCTTCCACAATGGAAAGGGACCGGCTTTGTTATGGGGGCAGTGGAATGAGAAATAAATGCTTGCACCGGACAATAGAACTTGTTTCTCTGTTAACTGTCTTAGGTTCTCTTTGTCACAACCTTAATTCATCATGGGCTTTGTTCATTTTGACAGCTGAAGGGTAAGCATTGTTCTTTTGTTAAAAGCTAGTGGAATGAGTATGCCACGTGTTCAACAAACAATAGGAGTGGAGTGGGTAACTGCAACAGTGCAGAAGTGGCCGGCTGTGGACTGGGTAGGAAAAACATCTCGCCTTTGTTACAGAACCTTAAATTTATGACCCCTTTGTTCGTTTTGACAGTTGATTGACAGCCTTAATTGCTTAACTGTCAAGCTTCTATTGTACTCAACAAGATTTATGGCCCTCAGCTGCAAGTAAAACTACCAAGGAGCTGGGGGTGAAGGAAAATAGGGGTAGGGAGCTCATTTGCATATGAATAGACATTCCATGCATAAATTAACTGTGCCAGAACTGTCAATTCCCCCCTACTTACGGTACATGCTTGGCAGTGCATTTGGGCAACACCTCCGCCTATATTATACCCGATCATATTTACGGCGATTGCATGTTCAGCGTCGAGGAATACAGAGTTCTTATCTCACAGCAACACCAAACCAACTCCGTAAATTATTTCAAAAGCAACGTTTGGTGGTAAAACCCACTCTCCAACAAACTTTTCCCATCAGCATTTTCCTGCGGATGCACTATTTCCTGTAAAAGACCAACTCCTAACGGATTTTTTTACCACAGTATTTTTCTGCGGATGTTCTACTTCCTGTTTGTGAAATCTCCTACAATTAGCACTTCCTACGGATGTGAACCACAGCTTTATATACGTATACCCGACCGTTTTTCGCATTCAGTCTGGGCGATACCGCCGTCAGGAATGCCAGGTGCGTCGTGTAAGGACTACCACTGCTCCTTCTGTTTTCACCGAACGTGCAGATGCCAACTTCACAGCCGTCTCACGTACTCATGCACACAGTGCCATCTGGGATTCTGCGAAGACCTCGCTCAACTCATTGCGCAAATTCAAGCATTTCTGCGCACGCACGCCACATCAAACAGCGCATGACTTGCTACTGCTTCACCGTGCTCACACGCTTTCTCGAAAACGGACGTCGCTTTCAGCTTCTGATACCTGGAGAACGCCACCTGCAGTTGCAAAACACGGCATCATCTTTAATCGCTATCCACCATCCGACGTCGACGTAGTGTGGAACCAGCTTACCACGCACCAACAAGAAATCTGCGCTCCTTTCCGCAGGTGCAACCTGCATTACAACCTACCCTCACAATCCACTCATATCGACGGTCCTGCTCCATTCGTTAAAAACTTCCATTTGTGCAACAATGGCACAGGACGTTCTTAGCCAACTCCAAGAATTATCACACACCTCTGACATACCCGTGTGTCTTCTCTTGACAAAAACGTACCATACCGTGTCATCGTCGTCAAAACTATCGACACCATACACGGCAAAAAACCTGTTGCCAAACTGAACAACGACACGGAAGTTTTCCTGCCAACCAGATTTGGAAAAGCCTCTCCAGATCTCATCAGCAAACTCGACTCTATCCCCTTCTGCATCACTTACGAGTGCGAGGAAAAACTCAAAAGTGAATTCAAAAGATACATCGTCACATTTTCACCCTATAAAGAACAATAATGTCCTGCTAAAACGATCCTGTTGACGTAGGCAACAACCTCACCCTCAAACTCGTATTCAAATCCCATCTATCCAGCAAATGTTAACTCCCATCACATATCCAAGTTCTATCCTCCCACAGCTCATTCTTTGGCAATAACAAAAACGTCACAGTCAAACTTTACATCCTGGCTGCCGACCTCGTCCACGTCCAATGTCTACCCACCAAAGTCTACCAGCATCAACAAGACGCACTTTGCACAATATTCTTTGGCAATAACAAAATTCCTGCCATTTGCAACAAAGTAACACCGGCAGGGTGCTTCTCCACCAGCTACAATAATGATGTCGTCATTCCCATATACATACCTACCTACGACGATGATCTTCATCAAAACTTTTTTCACCTTCTAGTCACCTGCATCACTACACCCATCAGCAGCACGCCCATGTTTTGCATCAACAGCAGCAGAAGCGAAGACGAAACCACGAACAACAAGATTCATCTAACAAGCCTCAGTGTACAACATATTTCAAAATTATTCTACTGCGAAAGTGACAAAAACCATAACTTTTTCCAGTGTATTTTATCATAGTTCGTTGCTTTGAAGTTTTTTTTATAAAATCTATGGGTCGTTCAGGGCTCTTTATCTCCAAGTATATGTGTGTGTGTTTTTGTGCTTATTTCTGCATTTTACTGCTTTTATCATAGTTTTTAAGTCAATATATCATCACTGTTATAATCTAACTCCATACTTTTGTATAACTTCTTTGTTTTAACATATTATAATCATTATTTTAAATATCGCTGTATTATCAAAAAATAAATAAACATATATGGTCCGGATTAGCCTACAGGGTTAACCATAATCCTACCGCTCTTGGCGCTTTCAAACTTACCGCCGTCGCTCTTAATCCGTCTTAATCCGCAGATTGATGCGACACTAGCGCCCGTAGCGGAAGGATTATCGTTAATCCAATTGGTTAATCCGGGACAATAACTACTAACGAGCACCTCAGATGTACTTACGAAAAGCATGATTGTCCACATAGCAAAGTGTCACATAGAGCTAGACTCTGCTGTGGAATCATCCGACACATTCTACTTACACCGCCACATAGTTAAAACAGAAAAACGGAGCAACATCAAATGGGGCATTGCGTTTCACGGCTCTTCGCACGAAGGACATACACACTCCCTAAATGACATATTGGAAACGGGCCCCAACTTATTGCCTGAAATAACAGCAATGTTTATGCGATTTCGCATTTATCCTATTGCGGTCATTTCGGACATTGCCCAGGCCTTCTTGCAGCTAGTGATTGATTGAATTGACAGGGATATTGTCGAATTTTTCGGGTATTGTGTCATCAAAAATGAATCTCTGATGAAAATTATTCAGTTCCCAATGGGAAAATAGGCTACCAATTCTTCAAAGCTAACTGAAATATACGAGACTGAAGGATGGGTCTAAATCACGAGGTCGCGGATTCATACCCGCCGGAGGGCGATGGTATTTTTCGGGCTTAAAAATCCTTAGCATGGCTTCCTTCGGAACGGAAGTAAACCTGGTTGTTCCGTATCGTAGATTTGTGGCACGTAAAGGAACCTCAAGCCTGATACAGAGACTCCTGAGCAAAATTTACGATCTTTCAGCCCAATGCAGAATGGGATGCTAACGACCATAAATAAAACTCAATTTAATTTTTTCTGAAGGATGGGAAATCTTGCCTGCATTATGAGTCTGTTGGATTTCGGGCAGTGATAGGTTCTCATTGGCGGAAGATGTAATAGCTGATAGAGTGAAGGAACAAAATGTCACCTAAAATCTTTGCTGCGAGCAACTGCCAGTTTTTATGATCCCTTGAGACTTCCGACGCCCGTATCCTTGGTGGCGAAGATTGTATTTCAAGACAAGTGGACCACAGGACTATCTTGGGATGAACTCCTACAAAGTGATCTCGTCGCTTGCTGGTGCGCTTGGATATCAAGGTTCTCTTGCCTGATACATGCAATTTTGCCAAAATGGATAGACATTAAGGACAGTATAATCTTCAGCATACACGTATTTTATAATGCCTCTGAGATGGGATACGGCGCAGCCCTTTAAATTTGCACAGTCAACGTAGAAGATATTCGTATACAATTAACCTGTAGCAAAAACAGACTACCTTCTCTCAAAAGAGTAACTCTGCCGCGACTGGAGCTCCTACCGGTACTGGTGGGAACACAATTGATGAACTACTTTTGTAGAACTACAGCTTGCGAGTATTCTTATGAAATACCTTGGACAGATGCCAGGTTGGCCTTGGGGTGGATAGGAGGTGGGCAAACAAATGGAATACCTTTGTTTGCAAGCGGTTTGCTGAAGTACAGACTCACAAAAATCCTGCACAATGGAGACATTGTCCCGGAAATGAAAATCCGGCTGACCATCTTTCGACGGAGCTGTCTGGTACCCTGATACATACTTTTGACTTCTGTTTCTCCGACAATATTTTAAAGGAATGGCCATCTAGAACCTTTACTACGAGACACTCCCAGAGGAAAAGGAACCTGTCAAGATTTGATCGCAACTTCTACCTCCGGATTTATGGATGTCTCCAAATTCAGCTCACACTGGAAACTCCTTCGTACAACGGCGTTTGGTTCTTCGCTTCTTGCAGTGCATCCGCAGGAAGGAAAGGGCTAAAGGAGAATTAACTACTGCTGATCTCTATACTGCTCGCATGTATTGGATAAGAGAAGTGCAAAGAGATGCCTTTGCGGTCTAATTTGAAGCGTTGCAGAAAATTACCTCTTCCGAGGGACTTGAGAATTGTATGGCTCAGCCCCTTCCTGGATGATGGATCAATTAGCATGGGTGGTAGGTTGTAGTATTCTTCTCTTAGCGAGAAGAGCGTAATCCAGTGCTCTTCGATGATTCCCCTCAGTTTACAGAACTGCTTGTTTCTGACACGCGCATCCGACTGCATCACCTCGGAGTTTGCGCTGTCTTGACCGAACTTCGAAATGAGTCTTGGATCCTAAGAGGTCGCCAAACCATCGGAAAGGTTTTACACAGGTGTCTTCCATGCAGCATTCTGAAAAACCCACGAGGACAAATGGTAGAAGCGCTACTGCCAGCCGACCGACTGAAGACATTATCTTCATTTTCAGTCACTGGGATACCATTTGCTGGTCCTCTTTATATCAGTGTGGGGAGAGACACGCAGAAAGTATATATTACCCTTTTCAATTGCACCACTGCTCGAGCATTTGATCTGATATTGTGCACAGATATAACTGCAAACAAATTCCTCATGGCATTGTATGATGTCATCTTGCAACACCCAACAGTTTCTCGCTCAAAATGGTATAACGTGGAAGTTTAATGCATCTTGGGCGGCTTGGTGCGAACACCACTCTATTTAGCGTTGAAGCCGCCGTGAAATCAAGACCAATCGCGCAGGGTCATGATGCAAAAGCACTCACTACAGCGATTTTCCTGATTGAAGGAGGACTGTTTACTTTTCCAGTTGGTCCAGAGGCCAAAATGTTCGATCTAAGGCAGGAGGTGGCAAGGAAATTCTGACTGAGGCTGAAACGTACCAGCAATTTTTGAATCGCTGGGAAGAGGAATATCTCCTACAACTGAGGAGCTTCCACGCAGTGCGAAGACCAGGGAAGATCAAAGGCATACGCCAGGGATTTGTCGTCCTGATTCAAGAGGATGTACACCCGTGACATATGAGGGCAGTCATTGAGGGTCCTCTGGAAGAAAGGGACAACAAAATACGGACAGTACTTCTTCGTACTCTAGAGGGGAGAAAAATTAGCCGTCCTATCCTGCTGGTCGTCCCTTTAGAGTTCGACCAGGTTGTGCACGATATGGAGGATCCAATCACGACCCTCTCTACTTCATGTTTACCATAACCATTCTAGCAACCATGAATGTGTTGCCATATGCAATGCTTCACTCTATATTTGAGATACATAGATATAAAACAAAGTTAGCTAGACTGAATGTGGGAACGTATTGGAATGTGACTGACTGTGCTGTTTACTCCCATCCACGACACACTTATAAAAATATATTATGTTAGGCCAGGATTCGATACCCAAGTATAACGTAGACGCATGGCTTCTACGCGGCAGCGAGACGATTAAGAGACTTAACATCCTGATCCACTTATGTGGACAATAAATACTCTTCGGAAAGACATAGCAGCAGAGTGTTGTCCCTGTTACTCAATTTGTTCCAATTAGGCCACTTTATGGAATCTAATACAACTTCACGGTTGTGGATCGAATCCCACGAAGGGTCCTTACAATGTGCACAGTTAGTGGTAATAATAATAATAATAATAATAATAATAATAATAATAATAATAATAATAATAATAATAATATTGCTATACCTAAAGAATAAATTGCTGCCAAAAGCTGATATTTATAGTGACAATGTGCAAAACGCAATAGAGGAGTCATGAAAGTACAGGGAGAGCCAGAAAACTATGAACCGGCTACGCGGTGTTCTTCCTGTTCACGTCCTCGGCGCTCGTTGTCGTCTGTCGCTATCATAGAAAGGCACGGATGAAACCATACATTTTAAAACTGCTTTTAAACCCTTTACTTACCAACTTTATGAAAGGAGATGCTGAAACTGGCACCGTCGTTTCGCATACATTTTTGGAAACTATCCATCACTCGCCGTAGTTCACGTTGAGAAAGGTTGGTAATTTCCTGGCGGATATTTTGTTTCAATTCTTCCAGGGTTTGTGGGTTTGTCTTGTACACTTTGTTTTAAGATACTCCAGAGATAGAAATCGTAGGGGGTTAGGTCGGAGGACCGAGGGGGCCACAAATTTCTACTAATAAATCTGTCCTCAAACGCACGTTCAATTGTTCTCATCACAATATTGGCCGTATGAGCTGTTGCAGAGTCTTGTTTAGAGGGCAAAATTCCGTAGTTTTTTGGTTGTCTCTGTATATCATAGATTGTCTAGTGGGAAAAACATATAATGAGTTAAAGTTGTTTAGAGTTAGTCGCTGACCTCCACACTCGCCCCATTCATTAACTTTGCGGAATATACATGACTTTTTTGGAGTAATTTGAAGAAATCTCAATGACGTAACATATTTTAAATACATAAAGGTGCTGAGGTTAAGGATTACCAGGGAAATCCATTTTAACGCTACATTCAGTTGTACTTACTTTAGCACGTACTAATAGGTAGAGTGGGTATTGTAATCCAATAAAGTTCGATATCCAGATTTCACAGAAAATTTGTTTTCAGGCCACCTGATCAAAACCGAGGCTACGTCCCCATGGGAGAGCATGAGTGATTTAAGAGGGGTCACGGAAAGCTTCATCGAAAAAAAGAAGTGTGATCTGATGCACAGACAAATGATTACTGACCTTCATGCAGGTTTACCGACCTTGTAAATGCATAAAGTAGTATAAATTACAGTATACATTTAAATTGCAATTGAATTCATTCATAGAACACAGAGGATCGTTCAGCATATTTTCATTCAACTGCCCTTTAAAAATGTTTATTTGTTTGGTTGTTATATCTGCTTTTATTTATTGAAGAAATGCGCCCCTCTAGGGTTAGGGTTTAAACTCGGAGAGGAATTTAGGCACTGCGATCAGGGCTAGGCCTATTGTACCTATTAAACTTCCGGGAAGAAGGGATGAGGCGAGAGAGTACGAAGGGTAGCCAGAACTAATGACGGCAGACGTAGCATATCTAAATGGGCCTCGATATCTAAATGGACAGGTTCATGCAGGACCGAGGAAGAAACTTTTATTTCCTCAAAGAAAATTTACGGCATGGGCCACGCACAACCGACCACTGTGTTAAGTTCGGCAACCTTGTAAGATGAAAGGAAATGACGACAGAAAACCTTGTGGTATTATATAATCTACCCCAGTATTCGCCTACCGACCTTTGAAAACCACGAATAATCCCGAGAGTATTGTGCTTGCGCCAGATTTGCAGTTGGATACGGTTATAGGGAAAGGGTTTCCGCCAAAGACATTCTGTCTAAATAGTTTTTTTTGTACAGTTGATATACTATGACATTTAGTAACATGCACACATCTATTAAAGCACGATTCCTAGGTGGCGTGTTTGCACTGATTAGGCCGTACGATAATTATATTATTGTACGATAATTTCAGACCTAAAACGATATGCCAATATGGCATGCTAAAATTCTAAGAACGTTTGATATTTCGTGGTACGAAGGTCTGAATGAAGAATGAATTTCTATTTTGAGTTTTATTTTTGGACGTTCTTTAATTGCTATAATTCTTAGCGTCCCATTCTATGTTGGGTGTGAAAGACCGGGACGTTTGCTCAGAGGACTCTTTATAAGGCTTCAGGTTATTTTACGTGCCGTAATATTACGACACGGGACCATCGGCTTTACTTCCCTTCCGGAGGAAGCTATGCTAAGGAATTTTACGCCCGAAAACATGTATCGCCCTCCGCCGTGTTTGAACCCGCGATCTCGGGAACCAGAGGCTAATTTCTATGATAATAGTTCGTTCTAGATGCTGAATTTCTAAAGAATGAAATTCTGTGTAATTGAAGGCGGCATTTAATGTACACTTCCCTGTTGTTGCGCACCATGCTGTCACTGGATCGTGAGCCTCTTTCGTGGGTGGGCCATCAGGTTCTTTTGGCTATCTGCTGTTAAAAACAAATTTGCGACATCATTATAAAAATATTATTATGTTTGTTGAGTTCGCTGACATTAATATCACTCAGTTGTTTTTTCTCCCCTTTGTGTGGCCACCAAGTGAATAATTCTTATTTTAATTGCTTGCACTAAACTACTGATAGAATGATAAACTGTTTTCAGATTACGGACTACATTACGTCACTTTGTTCTTTCCCGAAATCCCTACTCTTGCCAAAACATCAGTGTTGCCTGTGCAGCTGTTTTGTAGCTAAACCTAGTATTTTCTGGAGGCCAATTCCTACATATTTTCGAATTAGCTATGAACTACATTAAAATAGTAATCTTTTTCACTTTTATTAATCGCTTCAACGTTACGCAATCAATTTGTGTAACCATCACGACTGTACTCTGCCAGTCTGCTTATATTACCTAATGAAACCACGGGTATTCACGAAAATGCTTATGCTATAATTATCACGAGCGCACCACACGACGTACTGAAAGGATTCACAAACCTGGCTGTGAAAAGAAATAAAGCATTTACGTCAGAATGCGGATACAATTAAACTCTTTCGAGATTTAATAAATTTACCAGACGCAGTGAAAATAAGCATGTTGATACCAGCAACACGATTGGAAACTTCAGTCTGAAATGATCTTACCTAGGCTTTAAATTTAGTTACACTACCTGCAGATTTCAACATATCATCAGCAAAATATTTTTTCATTCGGTTTACCCAACCAATAAGATTGGGGGAATATAGGGCCCTGCCGTCTACATTACTACATCTGAAACAGTGAATGATGCACATTCCCATGCCAGTAATTTTAATTCCAATCGCAAATATATCCTATCCGCGAATCACTGAAGCAACGTCGCATTTTCCTGCCATTGGTAGTCCGGCTCCCGCAGTCCGGCTTTTGTTGGAAGTCTGTTTGTCAGTTTTCTTTAAACATTTTGAAGAATGCAACCTCCCTTTTGAAGTTATACGATTTTTTCCCGTGTCAGCGTGATAAAAGCCTTGATTTCCTGCCCCTCGTTTAATTATGTATCGACATTACATATTAATTATGTTCCAAATGTTGCTTCCCAGTAGCAGGTTTGTTAGCTATACTAAGATCGAAAAATAACGTTTGTAAGAGTGTACATTTAAAGCGACATTTCCCTTTAAATCTTATTTAAATATTTTCGATAATGTAAGCACTGTCATAGGCAGCTGCAAAAATCCGTGAAGGAATTGGCAATCAATAAATATCTACTCTCTTTTAAGCTTATGCTTATCATTCTGATATACCTACCTAAACAGTTTGAAAATATGTATTTTACTTAAATTTAGGCTTATAATATTTGATAGCTTAAATCAAAGATAAAGATCTTAGCACATTTTAAATTTTGCATGCAAACTTTACAGGTAAGATCACGCAACTACTATTTTCCGAAGTTCTGATAACTTTGCAGTAGTCGCGTGGGCTACATATCTAGTCCAAATTGTAATTATATTTTTGACCTTCTTAAATATTTTTGAAGACTCCATGCTTATACTGAAAATTCCTGATACCATATACTCGCATTTTTTGCAAAAATAATAAATCGAGATAACAGTGTTTTGTTTAAAATTAAAATAACTCAAACGTTACAAAATAACAGGCCTGATTCCACTTCTGAGTCCATATGATGCTCATTTTCAATGACATGATCCTATTTCCCCTCATCACTTTCAACAACTTCGGCACTTACATTACTTTCTTTAGTATTTCTTTCAAAACTGTTGCAGTACTTTTTCTCATCTGCATTACCTCCACAGAAAAAAAATTTCATTCTTTGCCCTTGCAGCATTTGTAGCACGAGTAGTCGCGCGGGCTACAGTGGTAGCCCAGGGAGATTTATCTATATTACAACAATATGTCCACTGTTACAAATCCAAAATCGTACTAATCTATAAGAATAAACAATGTTCTAAAGATAGGGAAACCCCCACCTGTCTAAACTCACTAGGAGCTCTGCACGGGCAGAAACACAATGACTAATTTACACCTGTAGCCCGTGCGACTACTCGGGGGTTAATGTCAACAAATATTGCAACGGTTGGTAACGAAAATGTGACATCCAATCCCTTCTAATAGATAATATGATTACATAGAATTTGTAATATGCTGATATCAGTAGCTTGACGATTTGAATGAGTTTCTTGCTGTGAAGGAAATATAAACAGATTGTTTCAGCTAAATAATTTGCGATATGGAATAACAAATTATATATAGTATTCAGAAACTGTTTATTATAAATAGCCAAATGTTGAAGTTACAAAACATACACATGAAAAACAGGTATCTTTAACATAAAGTGTACCAGTATATGTGACAAAATATATTAGCCATTATAGCACAGTATCAGGAGCTTTTACTTCTTAAATCTAGATGGTAATTACGTCTAATGTTTGTGCAATTACTCAAAATAATATTTCTTAAAACTCCAAATATCATAGTGAAAACTGAAAGTGATGCCATACTACAATTTTGGCACAGCGCATTAAAGTCAACGTACTACTCATTGAAATTTAAGCTTATACGTACCACTGAATTTAATACCTTTTATTAATACTTTTAAGAAACTTATCTATCAAATCATTGATATTCGCAATATAATAAAAAAATAGCACACAAATGAAACAGAATATATTTCATATTTTGGAATACAAATGGATCAAAATATGTATGTCCTATGAATGTGCCTTTAGTAACTACCACAAAAACTACACAAGACTTACAAGGCAGTTTCTTCATTATATATTGAGCTGCATAACCACATACGTATACTCTTTCTGACTTCTCAATCTCACATGTCTCTAGGCAATCTGTATTTAATATACACGTAAAATCACTTGCATCACATTCAATATTTACATCCACGTGTATATTCGGTACAGTCTGTTTATCACCTACTTTTAAAAGATGTTTCAACCTAATTTTCTTCAGAGATTCAACAATTCGTTTGTATTAAATATGGTAATTGCACCCAGAAAGACTCCTGTATATGCTGAAACTTTTCTCTAAGTAGTTAGGAGTTTAAAATTTGTCCGTAAGGAAATATTCTATTTATAAATGCTGAAAAGAATAGTGAACCACTCCAATTATTGTCAAAGTACATTGACACAGTGCTAAATAAATGTCTTTACTAAGTGCCCCACAATTGGGGTGCGAATTCCGTCTATCCAGCCAATCTACAGAAATCCTCAAATATTCAACCTTTTTATCATCGAGGCCAGTTATGTGTGCGGCAAACACAGTTTATTTATTTTATCTTTAGTTGTGTTTGATACATTCATTATAGCCTACCAATTTCTAATTATGTGTAAAAACTCAAAAGTACCCTCATACCCAGTGTTGCTTCTAATCCAGCAATAGTAAAACCATGTCGTCCTTCGTGGTCTAGTGGTACCATGCTAACCTCTAGTTCCCGAGTTCAAACCCGGCGGAACGCGATAATTTTTTCCGGGCGTAAAAATCCTTAGCATGGCTTTCTTCGGAAGGGAAGTAAAGCCAGTGGTCCCGTGTCGTAGATTTACGACACGTAAAAAAGACACAAGCCTGATAAAGAGGCTTCTGAGCAAAAATGTCCGGTCTTTTACGCTCAACATAGAGTGGAACGCTAAGAACCATAGAAGCTAGAGAATATCCGTAAATAAAATTCAATTTAAATTTTTTTTAAATAGTAGAATCATGAAGATGTTACACCACGTTTGGTTTTACTTGTCTCATGCCTAAAGAAAGAGTTAAAGAGAGAAGTAGGTACTCACCCCTATGTCTCTGTTGTTACGGCGAAAGCGGGAGAGGTTCGACTCCTTCCATCCAGCCAGTGCTGGGTTGTGAACAACTTGCAGTTGTTCCATCGTATGTAGTGAAGGAAGTAGAATACTCATCTGAGTCCGTTTCTTCTAAATTAAAAATGAAATTGTGAGCATTTCATCCATAAGAGCATATTTCTCTTAATAGACTTTCTTCTATCTTCCAAACGTGATCACAAGCGCTTTTACAATTTTCGAAAGTAATTTTCTCCACCGCAACTCTAAACTGTTCTTCCGTATTGCTAATTTTAAAGCGTATATTGTGTTTAGCAACATCGCTTTTTATTTACCCCCAAATCAGTTCAATCATATTTAAGTCACAGTGGTATGGAGGCAGACACAAAATAGTGTGTCCATGGTGTGCAGTATTTTGGTCAATTTCATATGTTGAGATCTTATTTTATAGCTTTTAATGTTATACAGCAATGTTAGTCCTGCATCACGGCTTTTCTTGTAGAGGAAACTGGAGCTTTATTTAGCACAACTGAATCATAAGAAGCGTTATCCATTACAATAACGGAATTCAAAGGGACATTTGGAAGCAATGTGTTGACGAACCAGTTCATAAAACATTTCCGTCCGTTTCTTCGTTGTAGTCTTTCGTCGACTCTGATTTGAAGATCAGCAAGCCATTTGGAACACCTCAATCTCAGATCCAGAGTGAATAATAATAAACCTCTGTCCTTTACCTAAGAGAACATCTAAGGGGGCTCAAATTCCCCATCAGAATTTTCACATATCCATATTTTTCCTTTGGTGTAATTCACATTGATCCATGTCTCGTCTAGATAAATAATTAGCCGATTTTAATTTAGCAAACCTTTAATATTTCTCAAGACATTAAATCTTTTCACTATAATATCGCTCCTCTCCATTATAATCTTCCGTCCTTTATTGTTTACATAACGAAATTTCCTTGGTTAAATCATTAGTCCAAACTTGGTTGCATTCATTAGTAACTGTTTCGTTATCTGGCAGATGTTTTTATATACATAATCAGGAGTAATATGTTTTAAAGATTTGTATTGGAATTCTTTATCGTCATACAGGTAAATAATCCGAACCGCATGGTATAGTAAAATATCTGACTTCTTTCCAGATTTGATTCATAATTTTTTTGTGTTCAGCGACAATGAAGTTCAAAATTTAAACCAACTTTCTGCTTTATTTAGTACTATCTTAGATTTAGTTGCCTGGTTTTTCATAACTAAATAGCTCTTTATGCTCCAATCCTTGGTGAACGGTTTTATAGATTCCCTACTTTTGCAAAAGTAATAATACAATCCTGATTTTACCATCTTGGTTTTATTATTGTGTTAGATTGTTTCGAATATATGCAGTTTATAGGTACCCAGAAAATTGTATTGTTGGCGGAAAAATGGTGAAATACTTGCTCCTCCTTTATATCTATTTTTGTGGAGAAAGCTTTACCAAAAGCTTCTTTAAATAAGTTCCAATCTACATTTTTACTTCTAGTTTTTTAACACTTGGCCTCGATTTCGACTTCCTAATCTCCAAAGTGTATAATTATAGGAAAATGATCACTACCAAGAGTATCGCTATAAACTTTCCATGTACCTTGGGTAAGAATTCCTTGGAGACAAAGCTCAAGTCTGGTGCGGTGTTAACTTGTGACAAGGATCCCATACGTGTAGGTGAGCCATCGTTCTTGGAGAGCTAGAACATTTTGTATTTCTTGTTTCTTCTTAGTTAAACTCCTAGCATTCCATGACATTTATTATTGAGGATAACTATCTTGGACTGTTTTTGAAGGCTCATCTTTAAGATTTTTAGCTATATCTTACCCAGGCTTTTTCTTATTCAAAATTACTGTTTTGGAATATGACATCTCATTGCTTTCCTGATTGGTGTACTGTCATTGATTGCTTGTTTCCACTTTTTCAGTAGACTTTCCTGCCCTCGGAATTTTTCACTTCTTACTCTCATTAGATGTGATTTCTACCTTACTCGCCTGTGGACCTCTGCCATTGATATATATATATATATATATAAATTCATTATTTAATTCTATTGTTTTACTTTTGTGCAGTTTTATTATCTTCAGAATTTGATATTTTTTTAGCTGTAGGGAAGCATTTTTATTTATTGTTGTTCAAGTTTTCTCCTGATGTTTTGATTTTTTTCCTGTTCATTACCTAGCTGTTTAAATTCTGTAGATGCTGCTTCTCATAATTAGTGCCAAATTTGCCTTTCAATTTTAGGATTTTCATGCATGACCTTATCTGCTAAGGGTGAGTTATGCTTCAACATCATTTTAGCTGCAAATCTTGATTCCCTGAATTTTTGTAGTTTCTCAAGAAACTTTACTTCTAGTAAATATACAGAACATTCTTTAAGGTCTGATTTGCTCATCGCAGTTGACACAAATGTTGCATTTTGATCTACAGTGAGATTCCACATGTTCGTCACTGCAATACCTGCAAACTTGTCAGCACCTACAAAATTTCATAGAATGTCCAAACTGATAACATTTTCGGAATTGGAAAGTTTTTTCTATAAATGTATTTACTGGATAGGAAATGCCGTATACAAATACCCTTTCAGCAAGCATTTGAGATCTAAAGGATAACAATACTGTCTGTGTTGGTATGAGTTTAGCTATATCTTCTTCATCTACAATTTTGTTGGTAAACCTATGCACTTTAAAAATGTCATAATTTTCATCATTTTTAGCATTGATATTAATTTCATCTATGTTAAGTCAATGTATATACCTTTAGTGGTCTCTTTTGTTACACAATCATAGAATGGAATACCTTACCTTATAGTTCTCATCAAATTCTGAGACCAAGAAAGCATTAGCTTCTCTATATGTATTGAAACGTATTTCAATTCTGTTTTTTCCAAAAGGAATTATTTTATTTGCTTTAAACCAATTTTAGAGCATCATTTTTGCAAATTTCATTGGATGCCTCTTGTTGACATTGCCTTAATTGCCGTTAAGGGTAACTATGTATGGCTCAGAATCATTATAGTTATATTTTATCCCTTTACTCATTTTTAAAAGCTTATTGTTTACATCATCATTACCAGTTCTAACATTTTCATCATTCATTATTTCCATTCCATGTTCATTAATTTCTTTACATGGGCCTACACCTTTACTCATTGAACATCCCTAACGGTGGGATGTAGCTTATCACCAACCTTTTTATTTTTCTAGCAAAACAAAGCATGAAAGTGTTTACTAACTAAAATCTAATGCCAGAAAAGTATAATCTACACTAGAGGTTATTTTACTTAATCATGAAATTGTATGCAAATATTTTCGCGGAGCAGAAAATTATTTCTTTCACCAAAGCGAGGATCCATGGCCTCCTGCCAAAAGAATGTCCAATCATACAACATTTAAAAATCTTAACAAAAACTAAGCGACATAGGCAAGGAGATTATAATTGCACTGCAACCTCTTTGGATATAGAGTTGGTTGCTATCCTTTGAGCAATTCTCATAGAATCATTAGCGTCGGCAACCTAATGCACGATCAGCTGATGACGGTTCGTTGAACGAAAATTAAAAATGATGCACTACAATTTAACGGCGGTCAAAGTTTTATCACATTTCAGTGATCATCGATCAACAAGGATTTGATCAAGGATGGTGCCCATGGTCAATAATGCTGGGCAATCCGAATTAAAACTATTGTATTATTCGATAATCGCAAACAGCCAAATCATTTGGTAGTTTCCGTCAGCATTCGATATTTCATTCGGTTTACCAATTATACTTGCCGTGATACTTGTCGCACCAAAATCCTGCTAAGAGAAACGTGTCTCTAACAAATACTGACGCAGCAGAGGAAAACATAAATATAAAATTTAAAGAAACAGTTACAAAGTTAATATTTTTAAACTTGGGGCAAAGGCCACCTGAAAGTATATTTGGGGCAAAGGCTACCGGAAACTGTTTACTATACGTTCGGTTGCAACTACTTCAAGTTCAGCTCCCCATCAGTTGAAATATAATACAACTCCGTCAATGCAACCTACTTTAAATTGACGCCCAAAGCGTGGTGCAAATAATATAAAGATATAATAACCTTCTTCAAACTGACTTTCCATACGTGGAGCTAAATAAATCAACTTCTTCAAATTGGTTTCCATACGTGGGGCAAATTGACCTTTTTGAGTGAATGGGTTACTATTTTGCGTGAGTGGGTTACTTTTTGCATGGGTGGACTACTTTTTGTGTGAGTGGGTTACCTTTTTGCGCGATTGGGTTACCTTTATAGCGTTAGTGGGTTACCTTTTTGCGTGAGTGGGTTACCTTTTTAGCGTGAGTGGGTTACCTTTTTGCGTGAGTGGGGTACCTTTTTGCGTGTGTGGGTTACCTTTTTGCGTGAGTGGGTTACGTGCTGAAGCTGTCTAGAATTAGCGCCCTAACATTGCCAGTAAACAGCTTTCCGTGACGATTACGTCTAAGGTCGTTTTCACTCTCCCAAATAAATACCATATTTTACCCTTCTAGTCCTGACAAGTCTAGCACCTCTCCTCGTATTCCGTATCTCTCCTGTATATAAGCCCATATTCCTACACCTTCAATATCTGTCTAGTCTAACACCTCTCCTCCTGTTCCTATACGTCTCATACATATAAACGCATACTATACTCTCAACCTCTGTCTATTCTAGCATCTCTCCCCATATTCCTATCTTTTCCATATAAACGCATACTCTACTCCACAACATCTGTCTGGCCTATCACTTCTCCTCGTATCCCATACCTCTCGTAAAGCGCATTCTCTCATGCCCTCTGTCTAGCTGAGTATCTCTCCTTGGTTTCCTATCTAGCCTATATAAAACAGATTTTACCTTTAACGCCTGTCTATCCTAGCATATGATCTCTCTCCGTTTTCTCGTCTCTCCTTATAAACTCTCCTAGCCTAATATCTCTCCTCGGTTTGCTATCTCACCCATATAAAAGGTTTATTCTACCCTTCAAGCCCTGTCTAGTCTAACAGCTCTCCTCGTTTTCCTATCTTTCCCCTATACACGCATACTCTATTCCTCAACCTCTGTCTAGCCTAGAACTTCTCTTATTCCCTACCTCTCCCATATAAAGGACATACTCTACCCTTCAACTCTGTCTAGGCTAACATCTCTTCTCGTTTTCCTATACCTCTCATATAAACCATACTCTACCCTTCAACTCTGTCTAGCCTAAACACCTCTCTTCGTTTTGCTATACCTCTCATATAAACCATACTCTACTCCTCAACCTCTGTCTAGCCTAACAGCTCTCCGCTGTCTCTTCCATATAAACGCACTTCCCTCCTTCAAACCTGTCTAGCCTAGTATCAGTCGCCGTATTCCCTATCTCTCCCATATAAACCCATTTTCCTCCTTGAAGACTCCCTCAACCTGACATCTATCCTCGCTTTCCCTATCCTTTCCCATATATGCCCAAAAAAGAGCGCCAGAATTCCTCTATATATCCTACTCTTGTGAAGTCCTCTTTATTCTGAATGACTTAGCAAGCGGAATGGCTCAGGCGGTAATGTCTGTTGCCCGCATTCAGGATGTCGTGGAGTCGATTCCCGCAGCCGATCTTCCTGACCGATGGGCTTTCCCCGGTAAATGCTGGGATGGATCATTGCATCCTCCAAATTTCCTGTCCCTCCGTTTCACTTCCATTCTCATTTCGCTCCACTTTTTATCTACTTGATCCCTTTCAGGGTTGCACGTGTCGGCGGAAGGTCTTGGCATGTCTATGGCTGGGAAAAGGCTGCTCTGAGTAAACCTTCGTCCCCCAGAATGGGAGCGGTCTCCGGGTCCCAGGCCGCCAGGGATGTGTAAGCCGACAGGGGGAAGGGGACCGGCTGCACCAGCTGCCATCCGAGGAGTTTAAATCTGTAAACGGTAGGACTCTGCCCTCTGCCTGTCGTGTCTCCTGGTCCGGTCGCCCTCTGTCTCCTCCCTACCTCATCCCTCCCTTCCTCCCGAGGGCACCCCATCAGGGCCCTAGGTACAAAAGATCTGCGTAGGTCGAGGCGCTAAGTTCCCCTCCGCTCCTAGTCCTATCCTGAATGACTTTTATATGGATAATTAGTAAACCGTAAAAGATAGGAAATAACTTACTGCACAAAAATGTATCTCGTTAAAGCATAAACTTTAAGTCAAATAAATGTTTTTTGTGGCGTTGAGCATTTCCAAGATACTCTTTGTCATTAGTTTGAATTTTTAAATGTTCATACTTCTCTCAACTGTAAATCGGTATTTGTTCATTCATTCTTTCTTCCTTCTTTCTCTCTTTTTTCGTATCATACAAAGAGAACAGAACTTCAAAGCATTGCATAACTACCGACTTTGAAAAGATTTGACTATCGCTGTATCCTACTGTGCCCTTATATCTACAACGAAATGTGTAAATAAGTAATGAAGGTTTATTAATATTAACCCATTATTGCATAGTATGGCACATTGGCAACAAAGATGTGTAGCCAAGGTTTTAGAATGTTGTAATAGTGTTTTACTTTCTTTACCACATTCACAGTAGGTGGAGAAAGTATTACATTCCACCAAAAGTTCGATATCGAGATTTCACCGGATTTCATGTTTTGAGGCCGCCTGAATTAAAAAAAATATTTGTGTTTGTTATTTTCATATTATTCTAAATTTTTAACACTATAACAAACTATTTGTGGCTATTTTATATCGTAGAGACATCGAAATATTTCAATATTATTGTACGGTTTACTTTTTAGAATAAAAAGCAAAAATCCATGTAACTGCAATGAAATGTAACCTCCTCAATATTTATACGTGCCATCATATCAGTTATTGTACGTGGGCCCTCCCCATCCTTTACGAGTCATATTTAACAGCAGTCGCTGGGATTCTAACTCAAGACGTTTGGCTTCGAAGGGATAACCAGTCAATTTCGTCTCGCCTTAAAGATCACGGCTATTCGAATTGCTTCCATTAAGGTGCCTGTGACAGGGATATAAAAAGTGGTTTAGAAATTAGAGGAAGAATGACATATGTAGCAAAATAATTCGTGCAATAAAGGGTTAATGAGTAGTAGATAGAAGAATACGCTTTTGCAAGTAAACTTTGTAGAGATGGAATTGTGGATAGAGAAAGTCATGTGAATGTAACAAACCAGAATATTTAACTTCTGCCGCTATTCAGTTGTTTTTCGCGATGTCATGGAAGGTGTGTGGAATTTTAAGGACAGCATATAGAGACATATGGCTATCAATTCTGCTTTCTGTATCCCCTTGTGCCTACAACGGAATGTATAATGAAACTGTCTGCAAATGTTTATTTCTTTTAAAGGAGAACGAAACAAAAAAATGAATATTTCATTCACCACATTAGTTTGTTTGTCGTCGGGAAGAAATAACGCACGCAGTTTCCCTATCCCAAGATGAATGGTTATCGGCCTGTTGTTGAGCTGAGGCGTGACGTCATGAGAGTCACACTGCACCCAGACCAGACGTACGCAGCATAGGTGTTTTAAATGTCTAACAAGTTTTCGTGTTAATTTCACTAGAAGTTCATAACTTCTCTAAATAACAAAGAGTAGAGCTAAAACTATCCAATCACTTTTCATAATCTAGTTAATACCTACCAGGTGATAAACGTAGTCCAACATCTGCTTTGAAAATGAGTGAACGTGGTTTCCGACCTTATCAGATGATCCAAAAAAGAGCGATTTTGATGTTTTGAATATTGTTAGGCATAACGTTAAAAACAAAACAAAACAAAAAAACTAGCTAAAAGGAAATTACCCACCGCTAACAATCCTGTTAATAAGACCTGGCGATATTCCTGCTACAAACAGTTTATAGCGTGGATTAATTCATGGACTGCTATTGGATACAGAAGTAGAGTTGTCATACCATCATGTGGAGTGCTTAGTATTAGAAATGCTTTTCCAGAACCCAGTGAAGTGTATGTAGACTTCAAGCTTCACTAATAAACACGCAAAATAAAAGTAGCAAGTTTTAAATTCAACCATTATTTACTATCATTACTATTTATTATTATTATCATTATTATTATTATTATTATTATTATTAAGATTGGATAACGTGTCTCTAACCAACCTTCTTATGCTTACTGAAAACGTGAAAAATGCCTCAATCGTAGTAAGCGTCGAAGCGTGGGTGCTATATTCTTCGGTAGTGACAAATCAATTGCTGCGTCCGGTAATGGATCCACACAATGTGCGTGAAGAGATTTTTTTATTTCACACATTATCAGCAGTTTCTATTCTTCGTTAGATTCCTCATATTTATTTTTCATGATCCAAGACCCAGATGCTTTGGAGTGCTGCGTTTTGACACCTGTCTTTTCTTTTACAATGAAATTTGTGATCTAGCGCTGCTATCATGGATCTAAATTGAAGGCCATTATATGAAAAATGTATTATTTTCGGAGCACATCAGAGACGAAGACTATGATAACTTTCTAAACTGCCAATATGTATATAATGTGAGACAAAGAAGGTGCTATCCAAAATAATTTTCTTCAGAGCATGATAGGCGTTTGATTCGGCTTTAATCCATAATTCATTTCTTTGGTCTTTTCCAGCAGTTCATCACGTTCAAAAGATTTCCATTCACGTTTTCTAGCCATTCATTTTCATTTTTATATGATGATTTGATGTGAATTTTTCAATTATAATATGGTACCGTTCTCATTGCAGTTTTGTGCAGCCCACCATAAATGGTTATTTATCTGGCTTTCCATGCCATCAGCTCTGAGTATTTTTTCTACCATTTTAATTTTTTTCATTAGACTTTTAGACAAATGCCATAGGTCAAATTTGATGTTCAACTTCCGGATACTGAGTTTTAACAGATATCTTACACCTTTATGTCTCTCGGAGAGAGAAACTTCAACTCTGCACATTTCCTGCTTTGCAAGCCTAGTCATTATGTTGTCACAAGCAGCCTTTTCCAAATCCCCTTTCACCATACCTCTTTGAACAAGTTCAAAACTATTTGCAGGAATTTAAGTCCACGACAGAATACACTAAATATTTGTCTGAAAATCATGGGGAGTCATACTGTCCATCCCCTGCCAACCACATCAACCTTTTAATGAATTCGAGTTCTTTTTTCTTTCTTGAATCCAAAATGCTCTAACAGCTGGTGCTGCCACGTTTCGAATGGTTTTATCGAATGTACGCCTTGAAAACATTGCTAAATCCAGTAATTTGCAGAAGGGCTTAAATTCCTGAAACAATATACACATAATAATTAAGAACTTGTTATTAAAGCATTTCTTTCCAGTTTCTTTCCTGATCAATTTTGTGAGTTCTAAGTGAATGTATTACTGAAATAACACACTGTTTTAACACATAGTATTATCACCTTTAATGTAATGAGAAATTATTTTGACTTCATTTCTACATAAAACACATACTTGGAAAATAAAAGTAGAGATGTCCAAGCAAAAATGCAATTTTCGCTGTAGCTTCATGTCCATGTATGGTGAAAGTCTCTTCTCCTTTTTTTCTCCTCCTCCTCCTCCTACTCATTATCACTTGTATCAGAATCTGAAGTATCCGGTTCATAGAAACTTTCATTCAGCTTATCCTGATCTTCCTCATCATTACTTGTTTCGTAGATATTTTAAAGTTCCGACAATATATATATTTCCTTATTATTTCAGTACCTAGTTCACTTGTACTTCTGAATTCTTGGTTTTTTCTTCACCTTCTCTTCTGAATTCCCTTTCACTACTTTTATCATCATCGCCTTCGTTGTCAAACTTATTGGAAGTAACACTATTGCATGGCCCAGAAACTATGCTTTTACGATTTCTAATCTCATATCGTTCTGTTCTTTGTCGTTTGCTCTTGGATGAAGATGGTGAAGGATCAATTGTCTTACTAGAACTTGATACCTGGAAATTGTCTTAATTTTTCCTTATAGTAGGAATAATTTCAGGTTTTAATAAAGGCGCTCTGAAATTTTCACCCTGCATAAGCTGCTTTTTTAATAAATGTGTCTGTTCATAATCGGTGTCCTTAAAATGGAAGGAACATAAACGAGCATCGGGACGAGGCAAACATTTTTTCTTTTGCAAAACTCATCTTTTGGGAGATTTGTCTCTGTTTGGAAAGTGAAAATGAGTTTCCTTGTGTGTTTTCCTTCTCACATTACAGACATATGTAACAACATTGAGACATTTTATTTTTCACAATATTACGTTGTTCGTATAATACTAAACTGACTCAGTAGCGCCATTACTAAAACAGCACCTTAGCACACTACTCTTGAATTTAAATACCAACAAGAACAAATTTTGAAAACGTATTACTGCACGTGTAGCAGTGACTGACTTGTAGTCGATGCTCCAACTGCTTTCAGCGCACGGCTGGCTCTAATGACGTATGAGGTGGTTATTATCTCGTTTGCGCAGCGACAACGGTGTGGCGGAGTAAGAAAATCTTACCACTGCATTTTACAGGTCATGTCCTTCATTTATGAAGAAACATTATTTTTTGTGTTTCGTTCCTCTTTAATATGAAGTAGAGAGAAAAGTAAGCTGTCGCTGGAATAGTTTGTAATAGTTATATAAAAAGAAACGATAGTGGGTAGAGAAAGTCACGTGAATATAAACATAAGAAAGTTTTATTCATAATTAATCACATTTTGATGTGATATAAAATACTCCTAGGACCCTGCAATATATCGCTTCCCTCCCTGTTTTTAACTTCAGCTAAGTATACAAACTTAAAGAAATTGTTGTGCAAGCATTTCTTTCTTATATTTTTTTAAGAAAAACGACTTTTCTGTATACATGATATTGAGCTTTTCAAGTTTTTCTCTCTGAGATGGAAAATAATTTCCACTGAACTATTCAATATTCTTATCCGGTATACTCAGAAATTTTAAAATCCGTAACTTCTGAAATCCTCATGAAAAATTCAAGCTAATGAGTAATAATTTATGCTCCAAGGAGCACTTTGAATAGTTAAAAATGTTGTTAAAAATAACTGAGAAAAATGGAGTTTGAAATTCAACGCGGTACTTTACCAAAATAGTACAGGTTCGATTAAATTACCATTTGCGGCTTTAAAATTATTGATATTAAAAACCAACCGTGCAGCATTAAAGTACAGATTATAAGTATGATAAAATGCAAGAACAAAATATCGGACATTTTCATGTTTTTTACCACCAAATTTCACATATGCATTGCTTTAATGCCTTCCCAAACATTTCTGATATTTCGTATGTTTAGCTTTAAACATTATTTATTAGGTTTGTTCTACGTGTTTTGTTTTGTTTTGCTGTATTATTGCATGTATTTCAGTTGTATCTTTCCGCACACATTTATATGTGTAATAACCCTTGTTTACGCACATTTTACTTTATTTCCCCTTATAGAAAACGCACTTTATTTAATTTACGCTTAAAATACATTGCGTGTGGCATGCATTGTCTTTTGAGTTTGTACTTTTATGCAACACACACATTCCACCGTTTCTATGCATGCGTGTTCTACGTTTGTTTTGCGTCTAGCGAAGTTATATATTACGTTGGTAGGGACTGACATCCAGCGAAGACACAGTTATGATGTTGGTGGTTCATTTATGCGCTTCGCGCGTCGCCATTGCGCAAGTTTGCCGAAAATCCATCACTTTATTTTACAACTCACGCCCTTTTTTTTTTAAAGATAATTCCAGTTGTAAAAATATTCAAGCGTAAAGTTATTTATGAATCGCATGCACCTGCAGGCCCATCAAAGAAGAAAAGTAGAAAATAAACAACTGAAGATTGAAAATTACGTGCATTGCAAAATGTGATGAGTTACATTCACATGACCTTTTCAACCCTCCATCATTTGTTAGTGGGTATACAAATTATTCTTACGGAAGTTTTATTTTTGTGTCTACTTCATTTTAATCGAGATAAACCTTTGCAGAAATAGCTACATTATATATTTCGTTATGAATATAAAGGTAGTCAAGTAGTAGTCAAATGTTTAAGAAATGCTGGCCTTAAAATTCCATACTCTTCTCACACAATCGCGAGAAACAACTGAATGTCGATAGGACGTTAAGAGAATGACGAAGTATTGAACAATTCGAAACATTCATAACAGATATCTTATTGGATATATTCATGGATATATTCTTGGACATGGCTTATGCCAAAAGAAATTTATTTGAAATAAATTGTGAGTTTTAAAGAGATCTGCATTTTTTCGTGCAGTAAGTTTTCGTCTCTCGCTTAACGTTTACCAGTTATGTAGATTAAATAAAATTCCTTCCGAATGAAGAGAACTTCAAAGGCTATTTCCAGCAAATCCGAGATATACCTACATTTTATTTGTCATGTAAATATAATTAATATATGGTACTTTTATGCAACTTGTGAGGGCCATTTCTGAGAAAATAAAAAATTAAAAAAGTATTCCATGTAAGGGGTAGTTTGGAGTCGGGGGATTTTCCTTAAAGCCTTTGTGTCTCAACTTTGGAATACTATACTGAACTTAAATACCAAGTTTGGTATTTATCTTACTTTTATCATTATACTTTTTACAGACACACAACGGACCTTTATCTAAAATGCTGTTTTTTTCATTCAGGGGGCTGAAAATACGTTTTTCCGGTGAAATTTCGATATCGAATTTTGGGTGGAATGTAATACCTTGTCTGTCTACTAAGTACGTAGTAGAAAAAGTACGAGTAAAAATACAGATAAGGCAAAGTTCTTGTATTACTTTTGTGAAGTACGTTTTTTATTTAAATATATTCCCCATATGACAGCCTGTGATTAAAAAAAATAATTTCATTTGTTTAATGCCGTGTTTTAAGACATAACAATAAAGTTTAACCACACCATGGGCTTATTCGCGTGCCAATTCGCAGTCTGAAAAAATGGGATGGAAAATTGAGCCCTAAGGTGGTACAAATCTAAAACAAAATATGCTCTTGAGTTTATTTATAGCTTACTGGCGCAAACATGTAATGGAGATACAGAAAACATTTTAGCGCTATCACAAGTGGCGCAAGCATAGTGACCCTAAAACCCCAAGGTCGAGGTTAGCCGGTCCAACTGGTATCCAACAAGCGACCTCTCGAATGCGAGCCTCAGACGGTGAGCCATCCCGATCGGTTGCACCTAATAAGGTAAACATTCCTACTTTAGCTACTTTAGTGTTAAAGCCTTCACTATAGATATGTTTACTCCTGGTGGCATATGCACGAATTTCACTATTTGTTTTAGCTTACTGCGGTTTGCAAGTAGAATTGTAATAACAATCAAATGACTATTAAGAACGAGAAGAGTTTTAATAACACTACCATAACGTCACATTAAAGAATTTAAGGAATACAGTTAGATTACACTATGACTGACAGCACTGACGATACCGTGAAGTGCCGCTAATCATCCCGCTGCTCGAAATTATGCCCTTGCGTATGCAGACGCAGGTGGAAATTTACTTCCATGCCGATGTGAACACGACATAACTGCCCGGGTATCACGGTAAACAGGCGGCACATATATTAACGTTCGGAGATGAAGGCGGTTTACGGCCTCGACTCGTACATCCTACTTCTCAAGCAAACCCTGGGAGAGAAATCCACTAGCTTAAACTCGCGATCAAGCAGGTCACAATTTTTACATATCTCCATATAAGTGTGATTATATTCTATCACTCGTCAGTAGCGCTGAGCGGCGTGCCGTCCAGCTGAAACTAGCGTTTCATCGTCAGTGCGATAGGTATCTTCCATTAGATTTCTCAGCAGGAAGCGTCGAAATTTCTTGCCAGTCAGAGATGCCGGAAGATAAAAATTTCGGTAATTTGATCTATGAGGATCCCACACCATGCATTAAGAATTCAGCGACCTCTACCTTGTCGGATTCATTAAAGACTTTCTTTTATACATATATGGGTGCTTATTATGTCTTTTGATGGCTCCGTCGCTGATGAAGATACAGTTCACAGATCATATGAATGCTAATCCGCAGTGAAAGACCAAGGGAGTTTATCAATTCACGTTGACGGTTTGTTTACTATTGGTGCCGTTTTGCCAACGGCGTAGTTACCCTTCGCCAGACGGAATCAAGAGCAAATTATCCCTTGCATTAGGAGTGCGTTTACTGACTGCAGTCCGGTACGGAGCTCGACTTACTTGGTTGGCAACCTTGACTCTTTGTGTGTGTGTGTGTGTGTGTGTGTGTGCGCGCGCGCGCATAAAGAGAGTAAGTTTGCGTAGTGCATTCGTGTTGCTATTATAGCATTCTTATCCTCTGCAAACTGCACTCTCGTCGCACCATAAGATATGCCAGATTATGAGGGCCCTCACCTAAACCTCTCTGCTGCATCGCAGTGCAGTGGCACCTGCTTCTTTCGAAGTTACCTTCACGAACATCCTACGCAAGTACAATTGGATATTGATGCCAATGGCCATTTTTCACTTTGTGATGCATGACGTTCCTTTTGATGCCAAGGTCTACAGCTATAGCTATAAAAAGCAGTTGTGGATTGAGTCGTAAGAATACGTCATTTTAGTAAACATTCATCAATGGTCTACCCGTCAATGTGGTCTTGCACTCACACTCAGGCAGTGCTCCGAAACAGTTGGGGAATGAAAAGCAATGACCAAGAAGCGGTTCCCTGTGCAGTCTCTTCTCGTCTCATGAACGTTGCTGTCTGCCTGCTCAAGGACCATATCAACGTACTCACCTGTTTGAAACATCACAGACATTCACTCGCAGAATTTCAAATTATGAATGGTTACCAAGAGCAGGATTTGAATTATGCCGCTAGAAAACATCTTGGTGTTTGGCTTGATTACAAAGTTGTATATAACTAGTATATTCTATACAAAGTTTTATATACAACTAGTATATTCTAGAAACACTGCTATTTGGAAACCGACAATTAAAAATGCACATACAGGAAGCGGACATGGAATTCTCGAAGATATTTATAACCTGAGTACAAACAAATTGCTTTAAAAGAACCCATGAATAAGCTTGATATATTGAACATGTCTTTTCCTTATCACACGCATTATATACCTCACCCTCTACCGAGCGACGTGGCGCCATGGTAATGTGTGCGACTCGCATTCAGGAGGTCCCGGATTCGAACCCCGGCGACCGCCCACTCTGACCCACAGATTTTTCGTGTTTTACCCGGGTCGCCAGGCTAATGTTGGGGTGGTTCAACTTCTACCACGACTCTCCTGCCCCTATTTCCTTTTAAAGGTAAAAATACGCATCACAGAGGGGCCCCCGGAACCGGGGCAGAGCACCGCACGCAGGCTAGCTGGCCCATTGTGCTTCCAACGTGACTCCTAAGAGGGAGGGATGAGACCCGAAGGGTGACCAGATCCGAATGCCGATGGGCGCAGGCATGGACGGGGCCCCTAACGTTTCCAGATAGAATGCATCCGGCGCCGCGAGGTCCCTGCCCACAAGCCACCAACCTCCAGGGTCCCCCGGAGCGGAGCCCCACGCTAAGGAGAGACCTAACTGAGCGATACCGCAGCGACGCCAGGTAAGAAACCTTTACAGAGCGCAAGCCACCGAATAGCCGCAACCCACCGAACACCGTCGCCTGGTCCTACAACCCTGAAACAGATGATAAGGAAGATAGTGGGTAGAGGAAATGAGAGGAAGGAGAGTAGTAGTAGAAGATGAACTACCCCAGCATTTGCCTGGGGACCCGGGTAAGCCACGAAAAACCCATGGACCAGAGTGGGCGGTCGCCGAGGATCCATCTCGGGACCTCCCGAATACGGCCACAAACGAAACCACCTGAGTCATCCCGCTCGGTCCTCATTTCCTGTACGCATCATCTTCCTTGTCATCTGTTTCATGTTTGTAGGACCAGGTGGGGATGTGCGGCGTTTGATATCTAGAAACGTTAGGAACCCCGTCCAAGCTTGCACCCGTCGCCATCTGGATCTCGTCGCCCTTCGCGTCTTTTCCCTCATCCCTCCCTTCCAGGGGTCACGGTAGAAGCAAAACAGGCTCTGTGGCCTGCTTGCGGTGCTCTGCTCCGGCGCGGGGACTCCTTCGTTCGTCGTTAACTTTGCCTTTAAACCTACTCTTTTCGTAAATAGGGCATCTAGCTCAACTACATCCTTTTATTATGTTTACTACATATTTCCATTATTGCCTTAAATAAAACAGGAGCTTCTCGATTTATAGCACTTTAAAATTAAAAAAAAATAAAATAAATGAAGTGTGAGAACAGCCGATTCTGGTGTGCGGGTTGCCTTATGAACATCTTATCTCCGACATCCAGTATATGCGACTTTTGGCATTGTTTATTTTACATAATGTGACATGATATCCACATGGGAAGAACCTAGAATATTAAAATAAGATGTGAAAAATGGTCATGTTTTATTTGTTGGCAAATACGGACTTAGGACGCCTCGTATCAAGATCAATAAGAAACTTTCACTGCCTAAAATACGGGAAATCCCATGCATACCTATTTTACCGATAGGTAAAGGCGGTGCACTAAATATATTTGTAAAGCAGATTAATGCATCCCGAAATAATTTATATAATCAGTGCAAGCAAGATGCGTGGGTGCGAATTTTTGTGCTGGAAAGCTCTTCAACCCCCGCACTCTCCACAGCTCTGGGGTGGCGCTGTTGCGGGCAGTTAATAATTTTGATATAAATCAACACTACGTACTGAACTGGGTGCTGATAAAAGAGTGCAGGATACCTCATTGGATACTCCTTAACAAAAAACGAACACAATTTGCCCGCTTAGAAACTGCCGCCTCTTTCTAGTTGCATTGCTGCCGCGTGTCTTGTTTGTAAGCGCGGAGCGAGCGGCGGAAGGGGTGTTTACTGAGGAAGAGGGTTACAAATTGAGCGCGATGGTTGATGGTGACACAGAATATCAATTATGTGTGCTGTGGCAGCAACACAGGGTATACTCATTATGCTTGAGGTAATATTTATGTACATTATTACCTAATTGCTTCTAAGTGAGATGTAAACAGTAAACATCACTGGTATAAAAGGCCACTTTGTTGCTGTCATAATTTGCAGTGCAAATGTTGTTTCACTTATATGCAAACAAGGAAAAGCTGTCTGTAGAAGGACATACCTCTATTTAGTGATCAGATTTTAAAACGTTGCATTCAAGTGGCCCGTTTCAATAACCTAGAGTACATAGCTTTGGTCGCCACCAACTTGTTCATGGAGGCATTGTGCGCCGAATCAATTATTTTTATGTATATTATAAACTTCAGGGTATGTAATAGAAGATAAATATTCGCACTAGGTTAGAAGTAAATAAGCTGGTCCTTGATTTTAAGATAGAAAGCATGATAAATAATGGAATTTTAAGTATTCAGTGATCCTAACCTCAAACTGATCATGCATTACGGCAATAGGTCCGACAGAGTATGCGTGTGCCTATTCTGATACTGACCTATCATATCATCCAGTGTAAAAATTAGGTAATTAAGAGTATCCAACTACTGTGTATTATATGGTAATGCAAGCTCTATTTGTTGCATGGATTCATTTTGGTTTTTATATATTCATAACCTCGCCTCGTTTCCGTTAGTCTTTTGCTTTTGCCGAAGGCATTTTCAGCCTCTCGTTCTTATGTATCATGTTATCAGTTAACAGTCCTAAGGTGTAATTCTTATGCTATTTATCCAATGATCTGGATTCATTAGCATTGCTTGTCTTGAGTGTTAAATTTCTAAACTTAGTTTCTTTAAAGTTACCTATGCTTTGAAATTGTTTACCTATTTAATAAAAGCATTTAAATGCACAATGAAGCTATTTTAAAAATTTTAAACCAGGTTAACTTTTCTCTAGTTGAATTTTTTTTATAGAGATTTTGCTACAATTTGCCTAAAAACTATTCAACTGAGATTGTGAAAACTTTGAAAGTACATTAAATGTGGCTATACAGTGAATCTTAATTTTGATGCATTGAAACAGTACCTATGGAAAATAGTTCTGGTTTCAACATTTAAGCACATTTTTTTAACACTCTAAATATTAAAAATATTTTGCAGGAAATTTAAAGTGCATAGTAATTGTTTCATTGCGACTTAAATGCTTATATTAAATGGGTAAAAATTTTCAAGATATTGCAATAGATAATTCTTTAGAAAAAGTGAACCCAAAGTTTAGAAGTTTAACATTGTAAACATAGCCTTTGCTATCTCCTGTTAACACAGTTCAACTGGTTTATGACTTTTTAATTCTATACTTATCAGATTAAAATACAAAAGTAAGTATAAAATCTCACTGTAGTAAGTGGTGGCACACAATTATATATGAGACTTTTTATCTGGAAGTCAATTTAAAAAAAAGGAAACATATTTTCATTTGATAAATGTCCAGTAATTTTTTGCCATTAGAGTTTTAAGTTATCAACATTGATTGCAGAACAGCATTGTATTTGCTTATTTTTCTACCACTGCTACTATAAACTACTCCTCTACTGCATTATGCAGCACTTTGCTGCTGGTATAGATTTTATTGCTTACTGGGAATGTTTGTGCTATTTTGAGGCGTACAAATTCATATTCTCTTTAAAGTAAAATTTTGTACCTATTGCTTTTTCTCTTTTCATATTTCTTTTCTCTCCAAAATTTTTTCTACAAATGCTTGGACCAAATGTGTGACATACATTAAGAACTAAGCTAACTGAGGCATTGTCAAAAGAGTTTAATGAGTATGTTTTCAGCCAATTGGACAAAACAAAAACACTTCAGCAAGTATGTATATGCTAATGACATGAATTTTAAAGCAGAAATACTAGCATTCTGACAAATATGAATGAAAGTATAAGATAAAATATCCACAATTTAGACTTAGCAATAGATACCATGATCCAAGTTTCTATTTTGATTCTGTTAACTATAAGTATCGAGGTATTTCAGACAACATACTCTTAGCTAATGGTTACAATAATTCAATTGGCATTTGGAAGAAAGAAATAGGATTAAAAGCTGTTTTATAAGGCATTAAGAATATTGTATAATATGTGACATTGTTACTAAAATTAGTTTCTTACTTAATATTTCAAACATTATTCTGATACTTTTGCAGCATTCACACAGTTTCCAAGTATTGCATTCTGGCTGGTAAAATTAAAAAGAATTAGTCTACCAACTAATGGAGAATTTGATTGGAAAAATAAAGTAAAAATTCAATAAGAACATCTATAAAATTAGGATATGATACAAATAAGGGCTTGCAATACTATTATTCTCATTTACAATTGTTGCTGAATTTGTATATAGGATTTCCATAGTAACAAAAGATTTTTGTCTCTAGATTTATTGCACTTGATGGAAGATGTTTCTCATGACATTGCTTGTTGTATGTGCATCAAGAGTGTATACAGACAGTATATTTGGGGAGGTGGTGCTGTTTGGCCCCACTGTGAGCAACACTCAGGAACATTGAATACATCATACAATTATGAAATATGCAGCACAACTAATAATATACCCATCATCAAGAATGGCTCTGTCTTCTTCTTCTTTTTCTTTCTTTCTTTCTTTCTTTCTTTCTTTCTTTCTTTCTTTCTTTCTTTCTTTCTTTCTTTCTTTCTTTCCTTCCTTCCTTCCTTCCTTCCTTCCTTTCTTTCTTTCTTTCTTTCTTTCTTTCTTTCTTTCTTTCTTCCCAATAACTTGTAAACCAGCATTTCAAGAATAAACTTCTCAACATGAATTACAGTAGGACAACAATAGCGAATAATTGAAATTCCTGAAACAGGAATAGCCGAAACTCCCAGTGTTACTCATACCTTCATTGTGTGGTCATTTATCCAAATGAGAGGGATATCAAATGGATCACTAAACAGGGCAAACTGACTAAAGGATTTGATGGATCAGCGTGACAAACAACTTTTTAAGTATATATAGAAGCAAAAGGCAAATAAGAGTACATAAGAGACCAAAGTCCCCAACCAGGACTCATAACCAGTCAGGTATGTTAACCATTAGACTACAGGGAGATCCTTTCACTTCACTACAACTGCAGGAGGTGCTCTGTAACCATCTAGTACTAACTACGTGTGAGTAAACACGTGTAGATAGTAAAATAGCAGTGTGAGCCATTTAAACAATGTTGCCAACCAATGTATTGAATGACGATTTTCCAAAGAAATGGAGTAAATGTCCTGTTATTTCCCAATATTTACCACACCAGTATATAGTACTTTTATTTACTTGTTTATTAATAGGTACAATGTGGTATATTAAACCTTCAGTATATGAGTTACAGAAAAGGGAAATGAGAGTGCACTGCTTCAGTATTGCGGTTTTGTATATATGAGGGTTTGACTGCTCTGAGCCCCTTCCTGCGCATGCCCCTGATGTACATCATTCTGATTGGGAAAGTGAGTTTGTGCTTGCTAGCCTATGAAAGTTGTTACTGGTGTGTCTCTTGGATTACACACAAAGCATGTTTGAAAATAAAAAAAGAAATAAAGAAAGCTGTGAACAAACATAAGTAGAAAAAAAGAAATAGAAACAGTGGTAAGTCATACATGACTAACAAGCTCGAAAAATTAGGAAGAATGATTTGTTAAGGTAAGAAAATATATTAATACCTATCTTCACAGCATATCTCACATTTTGCAGTCTCTTTGCATATGTGTGCTGAAAATCAACAACATTCCTTCTTTGCTTCTCGTAAAAAAACTTGATCAGAAAACAGTGTGCATCTAGAAGTAGGTATAGATTTTAGAAATACTGTAACTTCTTAGTGGAGGTTAGCAACATGAGTGTCGGTTGTGTTCTTTTAAGCTGGTAAAGATTTCTTCAAATTTTTTCAAAATAAATAATTCTCATCTCCTGGATGATGAGAGGCGTGCATCAAAATCATCACATGAATTAAGTTGGAATATGCAGGATACTTGCATTACAGCACCTCAACTATTTAATACACAAAATCCCATACTATTGACAAGTTAAACCTAGGATGAAATATTTTGAAAGTGCCAGTTTGGTCAGTCGCTATGCATAATGTTTAAAGTATTCTAAAAAGAGAAGAAAGGAGATGCTCTGCAGATAACTTACAATACTTATCCTAAGTTTTCTGGAAAAACTGAGTTCTCCAAACACACAGCTATTTGGAATTTCTGTGCTATAAATGTGAACTAGCAATGAAAACCATTAAAATGATGTTTGCAAACTAGAGCTCATACAGCATAAGAAAAACTTTGCTGCTTATCATAAGTTTTGAAATATGACAAAATAAATGAGTGCAAACTAGAAAACTCTTGAACATTAAGCAAAGATTTAGAGTTAGCTCAGAAAGTGCAAGTGAGCTCATTTTGCTGCCAAAGTTTCAAACCATAAATGGATACCTCCTACTGAAGGTGGATTTTCTGGCCTGCTCTTCCATGAAAATACCTATAAGTAAAGTTGTGCGCTTTTAATTAAATAAATGCCAACAGATTCTAAGTCTGTCTGATGTAGTTCACACTTCAGCCTCATACACAATAGGTTTCATTCACCATAGTGTTTGGAAGAGTGCATAATGGGATTGTTAGGTATGAACATTTTAAATTCACCATAAATCAATCCAGTACTTATAAACTCCTTCAGTAAAAAGGATGCAAGAAGCTTCAATCAATTTTTGCATGAAGAGGGAATAATATGGTATGATGCAATGTTTGAACAAAAAGGCACGATAGCATATGTACAGAAAGTACGGGGGGAAGGAATAACAGAAGAAAAACTCATACTATGTGTATTGGACACTCAGTATGATTTTTATCCAACTCTCTGGAGGATAAATTCAGTGTTCACGTTTTAGTTTTTAACACATTACCGATATATATATATATGTTATACATAGGAGTCGTCATTATGAAATTCGGAATATTTGATTATGGCAAACTTACTTCATGTTTAGAATGGTGGCACCAGAGATTTAAAAAAAGAAATGCAAACTTCACAATGTACTGGCTCATTTGTTGCCATTGAAGCCACTATATCAGTATAGAAGAAAGAACAAGGAAGACCAGAATCATTGTGCAAGCGCTATGCAGCATTCCTAGGTACTCTTGGTCTACGGCTTAATGCCAAACCTTTGTGGCATTTATTGGAGAAAGACACTGGAAATGCCCTACAGAGGAGAGTAATCATTGGAGCATTGTAGGTGGATACAAATAATACTGTTAGCAATATATTAGTTAAGTAAAAGCACTTTAAATATTTTAAATTGCAAAACAGTGGATGTATGGGCATTTATAGACACTATGTCAATGACATAAGAATGTAAGCCAAACATTGTTTTTTCCTCTTTGTTTAATATTGTGCTATAGAAGAGATTAAAGTTTTCATGTTCATGACTGCTTAAAAACACAGCTATTTAATTCATCTATTTTAACACTTTAATAAAAATATTTATATTAGTACTAGGGTCAGTCAGTAACTAATGCTTCCTATTTTTTTCTCTTGTAATTTGCAAGAAACTTAAACTTTGATTACACAGCATGAAAGCCACAACATTGAGGATTAAATTATCACTTTTCAATGTAATCCCCATCCTTTTCCACAGTTTTAGTTCACCTTTTAATGGGGGCATGTATTCCTGTGTGGTAAAATGCATGGTCTTGCTTCCAAAGCCATTGATGTACAGATGTTTTCAGGACCTCCGCATCTTGAAAGTGAATCCCATGAACTTCCTTTAGTGGCCCAGACAGATGGAAGTCTGATGGTGCTAGGTCAGGGCTGTATGGGGGGATGAGGCAAGACTTCCCATCAAATGTTCACAATTGCTTCAGTAGTGTGTGGTTTTGCATTGTCATGCAAAAGCAGAAAATCTGCCATGGTTTTTGTTGGGCAAACTCGCTGAAGACATGCTTTAAGCTTTTTGAGGGAGCTGATGTATTGCACAGAATTTATTGTGCATCCCTGCTCCAAAAAATCAACCACAATCACATCCTCTGTATCCCAAAATACTATCACCATCACTTTCCCTGCCAATGGCACAGTTTTGAATTTTTTCTTCCTCAGTGAGGTTCTGCGATGCCATTTAATGAACTGTCTCTTTGATTCTAATTAAAAAAAATGAACTCACGTTTTGTCTCCAGTCACAATTTTGTCCAGGAACTCCTCTCCCTCCATATGGAAGCACTGCAAATGTTCGGAGGCTATTGTTTTTCATGTCTTCTTATTCTGGTCTGTTAACATTCGTGGTACCCACTGTGAACAAACTTTTGAGTACTCCAGTTCATGAATAATTGTCACTACACCGCCTTTACTGAGGGATGTAATGTGACACAATTCGTCCATTGTTACCCGGCGGTCATCTTGAATGATCTCATCCACTTGCTCAATGTTGCATGGAGTCACTGCAGTCACGGGTTTGCCGCTCTGCTGTTCATCAGCCAACAGTGTTGGCCCTTCAACTTCGTTACCGCAATGAACCCATCTTTTAACCGTGCTGACATCCACTGTCACATCACCATACACCTTAGTGAGCCTTTCATAAATGCGAATGGGTGTTTCAAGAATTTAATGACAGAACACTGTCTAATTCGAACAGTGATGTCAGCAATTTTTCAACAGGCAGCAGTGCTGCCACTGGTTTACATAGGAGGATGCTATTGCAGTGGAGTGGAGGAGAAGGTTTTAGGAATTTTGCCAAATTCAAATTGTTCACATGACTAACTTAACTTAGGAGAGACAAAATAGTAGGTATTACTTATTAACTGATCCTCGTATTATCATTGCATTGTCGAAAAACAAAATATGTTCAGTCCCTTCCATTAAAATAAAAACTATCTTTTTTTGATTACAGTACAGATTGATCTAGCCATAGAGCAGGATAGCAAAGGGTAAATGGGCAATGGGAGGTATTAGTGCTGGTAGTAAAATATCTGATTTGAAATGTCTGTTTGGAGAGTGCCTATGTGGCATTGGATAAAGCTAAAATGATGGAGTGGAAGTGTAGGCTTGAAGATGATTTGAGAAATATTGACAAGGTCCACAGAGAATTTTGTAAATTGATTTTGTGGTTGTGCAAATCCTGTCCATATGTCACATCATGATTAAAGTTAAGAAGATGGGAACAAACGCAAACTTGGACAAGTTTTGAAGTGTTTTCATAGAATTTTGTGTTTGGTGGAAAGAAATGTTTCAGAAAAACTGTCTGAGATCAAAAATGGGTTTCAGAACAAGTTGGTTTTCTAGGGTAGGAGACATTTTACAAGAAATTGGAATCTGGCAGGTTTAGAATAAGGAGAGAGAAGATTTTTGGAGGGAGGTATGAACAGGAATTAAGGACTTGGAAACAGGAAGAAATGAATATACCTGGACAAGAAGAGGGACAAAAAAATTAAGGGGTTGTTTTACAAGGATGTTTATCAATTACTGGTGCATTTTATTGTGTCATAGAGTGTAAGAAAACTTAGCTGTAGAGAAAGAATTTAAATCTGGTTTGGTGTAGAGGATGGAGAAATGACTTAAAATGTTTTGTAAAGATAAATCAGAATATATAATTGAATTATAAAGGTATTTAGGAAAAGTAAGAGAGAAGTGATTGGTATGTTTGAGAAGAATGTGGCAGGAAAGGAATAAACAGGGGAAGGGAGAGGAATGAATTTATTTATTTTACACCAATAACCTGGATTTTGAGTTGTACAAGATTCAGGACGAGTAAGCAACTTGAATAAGCAGAAAGTTTCTAGAATTGAAAAGCTTACATGTTTTTAAATTAACATAGTTAAAATTTTGCATGCAGATTCATTCATTGAAGTAAACTGACAGCTGATTTTTTCTTTCTTACAGGTAATCATATTCTCAAGATCAAGGGTACCTCACTTCTTCCTCATAAGGACAGAGATGTTCCTCAGAATTTCAGTTATCAGGATAAATTAGATAATGCGCAAAAACTACACTTGTACCATTCCCATTACGACCATACCAGGTCATCACTGAATTGGAACTTTGGAATGGGCTCAAACGTGAGTCGCCATTCTGAAAAGGGTCTTTCTGGTCGTCGCACACAGTCTAGTGGAAACTTGTGTAATGGACACAAAGTTTTGGCACCCAGTATGGGAAGAATATTTACACCATGTGGTGGTGGTGGTGGTGGCGGTGGTGTGGGACCTAAAGATAGAAATAAGTTTTCTGGTTCACTACCTAACCATTTGGATTCAAAACCTTGTGATGGAGAAGTGGTTCCCAATGGTAATAACAATAATGAACACTACTTTGCACCTACGTCAGCAACAGTTGAACTCCCAAGAGAAAAGAAGTCCCAAGATCCAAAGAATAATGAAATAGAACTGCATTTGCATCCTCTTCATCAGTCTGTGATGTGTGATCAGGGATATAGTTCCGAAAGGACTCTGGAAGAACATCATCCTCCAGAGTTTGCATCTTTAGCTAGTCTAACACAGAAGTACCCTATTGTTGGTGAAGGTGAGTAGGAATAATATTTGATACTACTAACCATTATAGAGGGAAGCTTAGTTATAATTGAACTAAAGTTGACTAACACAGAATTCAATATTGGTAATTGCTGTGACATAATGTGATTAAACTGCAAGATTCAGCAGTTAAAATATTGCTTGCAGTATGAATACTACATATAAGTTGTATTCAGGCATTGCAGCAGGCCAGTTATTTGGCTAAGAAGCACATTTTATTTCATTTTAACTTGTACTCAAAATTATAATGAATCTCCATATATGTTAAGTTGTTTGTAAAGAAATCTGAAACGTGAAGCAACAGAATAAAATTGACTGGAAATGGGTGCATCAAACCCAATGCAAATAATGCCCTAAAATTGCAACATCTTGGAATGCAAATATGTTTTATCATATTGCTTTCCACATTGCCTACTTATACCAGATATAATAATGGAAATATTATTGATAGTTTGGCAATTAGGGGTATATGAAATTTGTGATTTTCTGAAAACATGCATATGTATGTATAATTTTCTCAAGACTGAGAAAACTGAGCCTCAACAGAAATGATTCCTATGTTTATGAAAAGAGTGGACATGTTATTTTGAACTTAATATTAAGTTCAAAATAACTTAAGATAGTATTTTAATTTGGATGCAATTTTAAAATTAAACAGAGATAACCATGTTCTTTATTGTGAACCATCTGTACAGGTTTGGAGTATTTAATTCTCCCATTTGTATATTGTGCAATTCAAATGAACCCATGAATTTGAAGCACTTAAAAAGATGCAGAATCCTGCAAGCAGAAGATTCCATTCCCCAAAAATATTTGAATGCAGGAAGACTTAAGGACTTCATCTAGGCATTTGAACAACAAATTTTTAAACTGTTAGTTTTATTTTGGAACCTCAAAATGATCTGAAGTTATGCATTAGTGACCCACCACACCTGCCACTGTTGAATTCGCTTGGCTGTGGCATGCATTATTCCATCTCCCCATGACAAGATCTCAGTGAATGTAAGACTACTTTTCAAGGGATTTGTTATGAACCAGAAAAGGTTTTTACTGCAATCTTTTTGTAGAAACTGGAATCACAATGTGAATGCTATGTGTTCCTGGCACAGTTTTCAGGTCCACAAACCTCTCTGTATTTAATAGCTGGTCTTCTTCATGTTTCCACTTTGGTTGTGAATGCAACAGAAATTCCTATGATGTTACTCTGTGCCCATTCATAGAGCTCTTGGGGTTGTTAATAATAATATTTTGTTTGTTAACGACGCTGTCAATTGCCAGGAACATATCAGTGCCGCCGGTGTGTTGTAATTTCATGCTGCAGGAGTTCTATTACATGCTAGTAAGTCTACTGGCATGGGGCTGTCGCTTTTAAGCACACTTAACAACCATCAGTCTGGGCCAGGTTTGAACTCATGACTCATGACCTTGGGATCAGAAGGCCAGTGCCTAATGAACTGAGCCACTCAGACTGACACTAGGGGTTGTTATTTGAGTTCCCTGAAGACTAGTGTTGTCAGAAGGTCTTATAATTTTACCTCCTATGCCATAACAAGGGCCCTTTCCATGGCTTGTGGCAGTGGAATGCTATTCCGCTAAACACTGTGTGTGTTGTGACCATCACTGAAATACTAAACCTTGTTTACGTATGAAAATTTCTGTTGTAGGTAGTAATCAGCCCTTTTTGAAAAAATGAACTACAGGACTGTCAAAAAGCTAAGTATTCTGATTTGGAAAAACATTGGTGTTCCAGATCATTATTTGCATTCTTGTAGTAAATAAATGAATGGATAGTTGCTGGAGACGTGTACCAGTGGCATCCTGTATAACAAAACTAATTGCTGAGTTGTCATGAATAACAATAAATTCCCCATGTTGAATTACAGTTTTTAAATGTTTCATGTAAGATGATTGAGCTTTCACCATGAAATTGTATGCTTTTGAATTTTTTCTGGATAGATAGGGAAATCATTGATAAACTTTTCAGATTGGCTTCTGCCAGGATCATCTCTGTTCTGTCTATTGTTTCTCACTTTTGATACATGATCTCTTCCATTTAATTTTTCTGTAATAATGAATTTAGAAATTCTGAAGTAATTTCAATTCCTGGTTATTTTTCACATCTGTCTAGGTAACGATTTGGAGAAGGACTCTGACAAACTATTTTCACCACTAGCTGGCTTCTGAGAGAGTAGATGCTGGATTAGTGAGCCCCATAACTTATCAATTTTTTCTAGAAACTTTTCAGTTTTCGAGCATTTAAAACTTTTAGGAGTGAAGTTAACTATATAGTGCAGTTACTTTATAATAAGAATACTTTTTCCTATTAAGGGCTGGTTTTACCAACTGATGTTAAAACTTTTGAGTTTCATCAAGCTTTTACAGCACATTGTTAGCTAACATTGTTAATGTCAAAGATAACTGCGAATGCTAGCTTTCGAGGAGGTGGTGACCGAACTACGCTGCTTCTTAACGCGCTCCGATGCACTTTTGTCTACATATTGTACCGCTGTCTGTGTCAGTAGTAGACAACTATTTATGTTCATGGCAATGTGATGTTCCTGATTGCATGAGGTTAGAGTCACTATGTCAACTGAAATAAATGTTTCACTGTTTGAAACGTGTTAATTAAAAACTGGTTAATAAGTATAGATGTATTATCAAGTGCGAAAATTCAGACGGTCTTACATTAAAGGATAAGATTGCAGCCTGGGAGAAAATCCGCGACTAATTTAATTGGAATTGATGCGTTTCACCTAAGTCCAGGAAGCCGTCCTCCGTGGACTGCGGTACCGTGCTAGCCTCTTGTTCCCAAGGTCGCGGGTTCAAACCCGGCGGAGGACGATGGATTTTTTCAGGCGTAAAAATCTTTAGCATGGCTTCCTTTGGAAGGGAAGTAAAGCCGGTGGTCCCGCGTCGTAGATTTACGGCACGTAAAAGAACCTCAAGCCTGATAAAGAGGCCTCTGAGCAAAATTTCTGGTCTTTCACACCCAATATAGAATGGGACGCTAAGGACCATAGTAGTTAAAGAGCATCCATAAATAATAATAATAATAATAATAATAATAATAATAATAATAATAATAATAATAATAATAATAATAATAATAATAAAAGCATAATTTTAAGTCCAGTAAGCAGCTGTGGCAGCACCAGAAGTGTTAGGTGTGAAGAGCATTTAGGACAGTTTAAAATTGGTGTTGGACACTGCATTGAAACTAAAGTGGATGAAAATGTTTTATTGCTGATTGATCAAGCAGACCCAAAGAAAAATACTTTTTGCTTCTTGAAGCAATTGTTTCGGAAACATTCCAGATAAACCCACAAAGGTAGCCATTTGGAAATGCCAACATTATCACCTACCAAGTAAATGAAAAATGCCAGTATCATAAAATGTCAAAGTAATTAACACTTGTATCATAGGAGAAAGAGGCATGCTTCTGTTGGTAGTATCCTAACCTCTCGAATTTCTGATAAAACCATGCTCATGACCCCTTGGACAGTCTGTATTGCTTTAAAAATTCTTCCTTTTGCAGGGTTTCAAATTTATTATAATGCACGACTGCTTTTCCTTTAGGAATGGCATTAAAAAAAACCAAATGTAGCAAACTAGCATCAGCATCTTGGTTTGCGGCAGCCATTTTTGAACTTCTAACATTTGTTAAATGCCTTAACACAGGGGCTACAGTGATGTTAAGACCGAGTTTAACATCTTCTTAAAGTTAACATTGTTTGATGGAATAGAATTTGCATTAACTTTGGTGTTAACTCAGTTTAACATTGTGTTAAAATTTAGCATCTGTTGGTGAAATCGGCCTTATATATTTTAATATAAAAAGCAACTAACACTGCATGCTAAAATCAGCTGTTTATGTCCACCATATTGGATTAATTTATTTGTATTTGTATCGCTTATTTTCATATTTTTATCCATCTTTGGACACTTAATGACTTGTGATTATATTTAATTAATTAGTAAATTATTTGGTATATTAGTAGTTTAATAAGTGAGGTGTGATGATGAGTGGCAAAGCATGTGATCTGTCGGGGAAGTGTGGATTGTGCTGTAGGATTGTGAAACATGTCTTTTTTTGTGTTGAATGCAAATTGTGGTTTCATTGGGACTGTGCAAATACCAATAGTGAAAGTGTCAACCAGGTTTGTAGATGTAAGGCTTTAGCAATTAAGTCAGGAGAATACCATTCTAAGTCTACTGAAGGAATTGGAACTTGCAAGGTTAGAAATTAAAGACCTGAAGTTGGCTACTAAAAGCAAAAGTAAATCACTGGAATTTCAGGTGTATTCCAATCGTAAACATTAGGCGTAGAAGTTTTGGGTGCCCTCATGACAAATTTCCTGAGTTGGAAATGAGCAACAGATTTTCAGCTTTGGCAGTGCTGGAGGTGGGGTCTTCCGTGGCTTTGCCAGAGGAAATGCCTGCCACGTCATTGCTGAGGATGGAGTCTGTTCTCGGACCCAAGTCAGGAAAGGGTTCCTCTGGTGCCAAAGGTAGGGTTTTAGTCTTAAGAAGTGGTCATGCTAGGGGCATCAGAGAAAGACTCAGGTGAAATTGGGTGAGAAATATACTGTTAGCAGTGTTGCAATCCCAATGCTGGTCTTAGCCATGTGGTGGGGAATCTTGAGGATATGTCAAAGGATTTCACTAAAGGAGATCATGTAGTTTTATGAATTTACAAAAAACATCTATAAAATTCACAATAGAAAAAGAAGAAAATGGCCAATTACCGTACCTAGACATCAGGATCAGAAATAATGCACACAACAAACTAATGTTTGGCATTTACAGGAAACCAACTCACACAGAAAATTATATTAAAAACAATAGCTGCAATCCTACAAGCCACAAACATGCAATTTTAAATAGCATTACAAACAGGTTAGTACATATACCATTGGAGAAAGAGGAGTGCCAGAAAGAATATCAACACATTATCCACATAGCCACCATGAATGGATACCAGAAAAAAACAATACATAAGAAGATAAAAAAGTTTGAAAAACAGAAATACATCCAACAAACGACTGCTTTACTCAGACAACAAAAACCCAAGCATATAGGAAGTTCACTTACCACCCTTGGACACATCATAAATTTCAAAGGATTTTCAAGAAATACAACATCACCCTGTCTCCACAGAATAAGCACAATATACAGAAACTACTATGCAAGAGAACCTATCCTATCCCCAATGATAAATCAGCTGGTATATATCAAATAGTTTGTAATGACTGTAAACTGGTATACATAGGAAGAACTAAAAGAAATCTTGAAATAAGACTTAAAGAGCATATGAGATGCATTTACCAAAAACAGACGGATAAATCAGCAGTAGCACATCATTTCTAGTCTTCAAACCATGAAATCACTCCAAACATAAAACTCTTAAAACTGATCAACAGCAGCAATGAATTGGACATCTGGGAAAAAATACATATCGTCAAACACAGGAATCACCTAATGAATTTCGAACTACCGCCATCCAGCAGCCTTTGGAGGTTCATCTGCCCAGCACCAGAGGACACCACTAACCACACACATTCCCCAGACAATAACCGGCAAAATCAGTTGGAAACATGCTGACGATGGGAGCAAACCATTCTCCCGAAACGCGTTCAAGTAAGAACATTTTAGTGATGTAGTGTAACAACCCCCAACTCTATTTTAAATTATGACATTGGTACTAGCTTCTCAATCTTCAAAAATTAATTAGATCATGTAGTGATAGTGGGGGTACCTGGAAACAGTTTGGATAGGAATTCTCAATTATTCAATTGAGATGGACATGAACCACATTGCTGAGTGCTGAGGCCAGTAGCCACACAAATGTGAGCTTTGTGAATCTCTTCTGGAGACATGATAAGCCTTGGATTAACAAAAATGTGAGGGCGGTTGATCAGTTTCTTAGTTGAGCAGGAACAGGCCGCATTAGAATTATAGACGTGTCGTCCATTGAGAGGTTCGTTTGCACTGCACTTGGATTGCATTTATGCACTCATGGCAAGGGTATGCTGAGAGCATTTTATGTACATCCATGGGTAGTATCAGTAATAGTCCTGCAATTGTTAACAGTAGAATCTCCCCTTTTTTAGGCTAAATCAGAGATGTGGAAGGACTTTACAAGTAATTGAATCAAAGGAACTAAACAAGTATTGCAAAAAATCAACAAAAAGACATTACTCATTGGCAGTGTTTCATCAAAATATTCAAAGTTTAAGAAATAGCCACTGAATTTTTAATTAGTTTCAAAAATGAAAGTATAAACGTAACATCACATGGACAAACAGGAAATATTATATACTTCAATGGATGGCTATAATAGAACAGCTTATTATTTTAGACAAAAGCTCTCCAGACGTGGTGTGAGTATCTTTGTTAAGAAAATCATAGAATTTGACATTATCGATATGGATAAATACTGTCTAGAACAAACCTTTGAATGTTGCGTGGTTCATATCCAAAAGCCAGATGAAGAACTAATATTAACAGTATACAGAGCTCCAGCTGCAAATTTTAAATGTTTTCTATACAAGCTAGATGCTGTTCTAAAATGCCTGTTCAATCCTAAGATTGAATTTATACTCTGCAATGACTTAAATACAGACTTCATGAAAGACAGCAATCAAAACAAACAATTTTGCTCACTATTAAGAATATACAATCGTATGCATAAAGTCAATTTTCCAACTAGAATTCAAAAAATTTCCAAAACAGATAATGATAATATTTTCATAGATATGTGTAAAAAGGAATACCATGAAATCCAATCCTTAATTAATGGACTTTGAGACCATGATGGACAGTTACTTAAAATTAATTATTATATTCCCCATTTCAAAATAGTAAACGATGTGAACAGCTACCAAATCATTAATAGTGAAAGCATAAACATTTTTAATGACCAGCTTTCAAAGTAATCACGGTAAACAATTTACAAGAACAACAATGTCAATAAGTTTTACTCTTTTCTAAATACTTTCATAAGGATTCACATCTCAAGTTTTCCATCTCATGTAAGGAAAATTAATAATATCCATAGACTGGTTAATACAAGGTATCAAAATATCATGCAAACACAAAAGAGAGCTCAATACAGCTACTAGAGAAAGGAACTGTACTAAATATAGGCAACGTTATAAAAAAATATTGTAAAATTGTAAAAAAGATTATATCTAGCTAAAACCTCTGCTATGAAAGAGAAATACTGTCCTTACATAACAAACCCAATACTATATGGAAAATTATATATATAAAAAAAAAGAGACTGGTAAACATCACTCATAAAATGAAATAAAAGAAATTACAATAAATCAAATCACCACAAAAGAAACACGATAGATAGCAACATTGTTTAATGAGTATTATATTCGGTTAGCAGAAAATGTACTGTTACAGTCCAAACAACATGTGGAAGAACCTATTTAATATTTAAAAAAAACAAGCTGAGAAAATTTAACTTGCATAGCAATAGTACTCACGAGCACAACAGAAGTAAATAAAACAATAGAATCCCTCAAAAGCAAGAATTCATCAGGTTATGACAAAATAACTACAAAAATATTAAAATTGTGCTGACAAGATTAGCAAACCTTTGTCACCTATGTAACCTCTCCTTTTTAATAGGGACATTTCCAGACAACCTAAAATATTCTATTGTTAAACCACTATACAAGAAAGGGCAAAAGTCACAAATGTCGAACTATAGACCAGTATCATTACTAACCGCTTTCTCCAAAGTATTTGGAAAACTAATGTTCAAATGAATATGTCACCATCTAAATAAAAATAATATTTTAGCAAAGGAACAGTGCGGATTTAGGAAAAATATGTCAACCAATGATGCCACTTTCATTAACTAATGAAATTCTGAAATCGCTTGATAATAAACATAACACACTAGAAATATTCTGCAATCTATCGAAAGCTTTTGACTGTAAATCATAACATACTCTTATCAAAATTATCCTATTATGGCATTAATGGTAAAGCATTTTAATGGATTGCATCGTACTTATCAAACAGACAGCAAAAGTCATAATAAATTCTGCAGATAACTGCAAAACATACTCAGAATGGTCTGAAATAAAGCATGGTGTTCCACAAGGTTCGATTCTGGTTCCATTATTGTTTCTAGTATATATCAATGATCTCTCCCCAGAATAATAAACAAACATGCTTATCCAGTTCTCTCTGCAGATGATGCAAGTATTATAATTAAGGAACACAAAATCAGTCACCTCTCAGAGTTATAATATTTTAATATGCTAAATAATGGGTTTGACAGTAACAAAATTCATATAAATTTTGAAAAAAACTAAGTATATTCATTTTTGCACAAAAAATAAAAGCATTGCAGAGACACAAGGATTGAAGGCAATGAAAGCACTGAAACTTGTAACCTGAAGGTTCTTGGTCTTATTATATCACAATGTGATTTGGAAGGACCATATTGACTATATCCTGTTGAAACTAAGCTCTGCATGTTTTGCAATCAGCTCATTAATTCATTTTATAAATAAAAACATCCTAAAATTAGTATATTATGCTTATTTTCATTCAATTATGACTTATGGAATAACGCTCTGGGGAAACTCAGTAAATGCTAAAAAACGTATTTCTTTTGCAAAAATAAAAAAAGTAATAAGAATAATGGCAGGTGTAAAACAATCAACTCATTGTAAGCCACTGTTCAAAACTTTTGGAATTTTACCATTAGCCTGTGAGTATATTCTAGCTGTACTTTTAATTGTAGCCAACCCAGAAGTGTTCATAAAAAATTTAGATATATATATATAACAAACAAGCCAACCAGGCGCATGCAGGACTTACACAGGCCAAGCAATAACCTATAGGTATTCCAAAAGGGAGTTTACTACAGTGGCGTAGTATTATTTAGTTTACTTCCATCGTATATAAAGAAACTGAAAACTAATAAAATTAATTCAAATTAGCATTTGAAAGATACCTTATCACTCACACCTTCTATACAGAGGAGGATTTCATTCATGCAGAAAAATAACTACTACAAATTTTCCTCCAAAACTTAATGCAGTTTGGTAAATATAAATATTTTTGTAAATGTTTTAAATGTAAATAACATTGATTTGTAATTTTTAGCTGTGACATACTCTATATAAGAGTTACAATTTATTTTCACAAATGTGCACAATGTATGTAGTTTTGACATAATCTACATCCTAGATTGCACTAGCTCTCTTAAGCTGCTGACCTAATTCACTATAGGATCTACAGATTGATATGTTATGATATGATAAAATCAGTACTACTCATTTCACTTTCACCATCATAGCCATTTTTTGCAAACATCAATTTTGTGCTTTCGCAAATTGTTTATACAAAAACATTGGAGTTCTAGCTGCCCCTGATAGTATGCAGGGTCATTCCATAGTGACTTAACATAACAAATTGAAGTATGCATTGATGTTATTACAGGTTTACATGAACTGATTTTAAGAAGTAGTATTTGTTCAAATATCTTCTACTGTTTGCAATGATAGGATTATTCACTTTTTTCACAATGCTTTCTTCTTTATAAAAAAAATTTGGTCTTTTGGCTCTGGCCATTTGAAGTAAGGCCCACATCTAGTCATCACTGAAACTTCCACTTCTTTCTTAGAGAGATCAATTGCTATGATTTAACCTGGATAATTTTTGTTTTCATAGGACACTACGCACCAATCACTTGGTTTTAAAGTCTGAAGAAAATTGGCTGCAGCATATTCATTCTTCACTGAATCTTCTGCCATAAAGTTGCTTGAATTGCAACTTTTGTAACTGTTCTTTGGGCAGGTATATTATCCCATTTATTGACATTGAGTCTCCTGTGTTGTGAAACAAAGGTTTTCATACAACAAGCTTGCTGAATACAATTGATAGAAGAAATATATTTGAAGAAATCCTCCAATCTCATTTCATTAGAGAAATGTTGCAATTTCTTCTTCTGCAACATAATGACTCTTAACCTTCAGATCAGCTGTATTAAGTTTATGAAAATCCGCTGCATTATACACATTAAAAGAGTTATCTCCCTGCATGTTATATTTCCAGACATGTTGCTTTAAAACAGCTCCTATTCTGTCATGAGGCCCCTTCGATGATAAGATTCAGAGAAATTCCAAATTACATATTGAGGAGATGAAGCCAATATTGCCATGCGTATCTATTCTTAAAATGGGCATCTGCACCATCACCCCATATTATTACACTGTCAACAGAATGATGACCATTCTTCTTAAAATCTATTATGGCCTTGTAAAAAAGCTTCACTTCAATTGATGACTGTCTTTTATGGGTCATTCCATGTAACTAGTGACTGGCACGATAAAAAAATTAGTTTTGTGTTAAGTTTATTGTTGTTGTTTGATAAGTAAGGAAATCACACTATACTGGCAACATTGATTAGTATCTCTAGGGTCATTTTGTTTTTTTCTGGCCTGTGTTTGAAAGCACATGTGAGAAAGAAAATTGACTTGGGAAATTAGGCAATCTTTAAGGTAAGAGTTGCATAGATAAAACTCATTATTTTGCATTGTTATGTGTTACATTTGAAGAGTAGAGCTTTTTCTTCAAAATATGAGTAGTTAGAACAATCCATAGGTTATACATATTTCAGAATGTTAATTTTAGTACCTACTGTACAGAATGTAATGTAAGTTACCAAAATCATAATTTTCCTGAACTGTGCTACTGCCTTTAGGAGGGAAAAGGTGTTATAACATATACTCCTTCCCGAACATATAAGACATGTAGAAAATATATAATTTAAATTTGTTTAAATTTTCTCTTTGAGTAATGGTAATGTTATTACATGTAATTTAAGTTGCTGATAATAAAAATGTGCAAACATTTTTTTTCTATTTTTTTTTTTTTTTGACGCTCTTTAACTACTACAGTTCTTAGCATCCGATTCTATATTGGGCGTGAAAGACCGGTAATTTTGCTCAGAGGCCTCTTTATCAGGCTTGAGGTTCTTTTACGCGCTGTAAATCTATGACACGGGACCACCGGCTTTACTTCCCTTCCGAAGGAAGCCATGCCAAGGATTTTTACGCCCGAAAAAATCCATTGCCCTCCGCCAGGTTTGAACCCGCGACCTTGGGAACTAAAGGCTAGCACGGTACCACTAGTCCACGGAGGACGGCATGTGCAAACATACTATCATACCAAGTGTCTACATTATTTTATTATCAGTATATAAACAATTGGAAAGCATGTTTGACTGTTTTTTTTTTTAAATTTTAAATTACATTTGTTTATTCAAACCAGTATGGTCCAACCTGCGGCCCCCGTACAGGTTTTTCTTGCCCTTGACCCTCTCATACTTGATAAATAGAGCTTTGTAATTTCAATGCATAAATCAGTAGGGGAAGTTGTACGTTAGATTTTGATACAAAGTTGTGTAGTTTCCATAGATGGCAATTCAGCCAAAGGCGTCTAAGTAGAATGTTTTCCTTCGAGAGAGGGCAGCACCTTATGTCTACTGTATTTTTAGCTTTAAATCACTGCCATCTCAATGTAGACCTTCACTCCTCTCGGTGTATCTTGTTGTTCTGTGCTCTGTAAGGTTGTCATACCTGACGTTCAAAATGTGTTGCAGATGAGAAATGACAATTTCAGGCTAAGTGGTAAGACAGTTTTTTTTTTTTTTTTTATTGAGCATGATGGTAAACTACAATGTGTTATTTGTTCACAAGTTACAAGTGTTGCAAAGGAATACAACACAAGTAGATGCTATACTAGCATGCATAAAACTAAATAAGACATATGCAGAGGAGTAGCAACGAAATGCGTGTTCAATGATTTGAGGCAGAAGCTGACAAAGCAGAAGGATATTTTTTGGAGGCCATTAGACACCGCAGATTTTGCAGCATCTTTGAGGTATGTTTGGAACTAGCAAAGAGCAAAAGATCTTTTTTAGACAGCATGGCCTAAAAGTAGAACTTCTAACACAGTGCACATGAGCTAGTACGATAATCTTCATTGTGACCAACTCTTTGGTTTCAAGTCCAATCACATGGCAATTACCTTTTGTATTTGCACATGTTTAATAACTCGACTTGGTTTGAATAGGTTTTACTTTTTATTGTCTTTTTACATGATTAATTTCTCATGGCGCTTGTATTATCTGTTCAGAATACAAATCACCATGCTTCAATTCATCGCAATTCGTTGTAGAGTTAACCTATACATTATATTGGCAGCCTTGTGCTTTCTTTGATCTAAAATATTATTCTTTTATCTATTATAACCTATATAAAGATTAAATGGAAGCAATTATGAATTCAGAAGAAACTGAATTGGAAGCGCCAGGTGAAATTATGGAAGCAGCAGAAAGAATAACACTAGAACTACTCATCCAAAAACTCCAGAAAGCAATATGATATAGCATTTAATTACTTCATTGGCTGGTGTAAAGCAAAACATGTTGAAAATAATTTCACTGAAAATGACTGCTAGTGAATCAGCAAAACATCAAAACATCTGACATCTCACTTTTTTAACATAATTTCTCTTGTTTCAAGAACCAAGCTGTATGCGTGATCTCTGTTAGTTTCAGGAATCAATTTAATATTATTGATATTTTACAAATTTGAGCACTGTGTAAAAAATAGTGTATGCCACCTGTGTATTTTGCTCGTAGGATTGTGAAACGAAGGCCATATTTCTACTCACAAAATAAAGCCCTACTTTTACCTCTTGTATCATAATCCACTATTAGGGACGATGAACTAATAAAATAATGTGCTATAAAAATGGCAATTGCCTTTTGTGGAAAATAAAATAGCCAAAAAGTTTTAAACAGTTTCTTTGTCCCATCAAACTGTAAACATAAGAATTAATGAAATGGTAAATGGTGTTTCTATTACTCTTCAGGGCATTATGCAGAAATGTGAATTCTACTGTCACACTATATGAAAGCATTGATATAGCTGATATCAGTCAGCTTCTTATCTTTGTCAGAACTATAAACTCAGAGTATGAAATTCACGAAGAAATCCTGAAACTACAAGTTTTAGAAGTCAGTACTAAAGGCATTGGTAAATTTAGAGACCTGGATGGTGCAATCCTCAATATGGTGGTTTTGGTAAATGCTCTGGCATAATAACAGATGGAGCTAACTGTATGGTTGGTCATAAAATTGAACTAGTTGGACTTGTGAAAGACAAGGTGGTACAATGCTTGTTTTTTTCCTTGTATTATACATCAAGAGGCACTCTGTGGGAAAATTGTAAAACTCAGTAACACAATGAAGACAATTGTAAATACTGTAAATTTAATAAGAGGTGGCAAAAGAGCTCAAAGACACAGAGCATTTGTTTATTCTTGTATACTCTGAAAACTGAATATGGTGACATTTCATTGTACTGTGAAGTGCACTGGCTTAGTGCTGGAAATTGCCTTAAGCAGTTTATTGACTTAAGGAATGAAATTCTTATCTTTCTCACCAATGAAAATATTGGACATGAATATCAAGATAAGCTGAGAGATAGCCAATTCATTTGTACACTCGCCTTCTTGTCTGATTTAACATCACATCTAAATACTTAGAATCTGAAACTTCAAGGTAGAAAGCAAAACATTTCCCAGCTCTATGGGCATATTCAAGGATTCCGCAGTAAACTTGATTTAGTGCAAATTAGATTGAAAGAAAATGATACAGCACACTTCCCATCTTGCCAACAACTGCAGGAAGAGGAAAAGGATGTACATTACAGTGAGTTTCGGAAAATCATAAGAGAAAGGATGCTCTGAAGCGAAAACTTGCTCTCTTCAACAACCCTATGGAAACAGATGTGAGCCAGGTGCCCTCTGACCTTCACATGGAGATTTATGATTTTCAGGCTGATCCATTCTTCCAGGCCAAAACATGGAATATTCCTGAGAATGTTTGGAAGTATGTATCAAAAGAGCGTTTCCTTACTCTGCACAAATTCTTGCTGCAAATGCTATCACTATTTGGCAGTAGGGAAGTTGCAAGCAAGAGCTGACTGAGGATGGACATATGTACATGTGCTCTGATTGCAATAGTAAGAGTGGGGTTATCGGTGAAAGTTTACCGAGCCAGAATTGAATTATTTAATAGAAGGGATATAAAATGGAATGAAAATGCACCTAATGATTGAGTGATTATAATACAGTACTCCCTAGTGTTGATGATGCTACTCACCATAGGTGTGATAGAACTCAAACCTGGTCCCAACATGAGCAGATAGTCGGGATGTTGAAAGGTCTATCAGAAGAGATCATCAAGTTTAAAAAGATGGAAAACAGACTTTAACAAGAAGATGTAAAATCTCCAAGGAGATGAAGGAGGTTGTTACAAATTATCAACAAAGAGCAGAAAAAGATCTAGCAAATTACAATAAAAGATTAACAAGGCTAGAAATAGTGGAGGCAAGTGGTAGAAAATTTAACATTGTCATCTTTGGAGTCCAGGAAGGCAGGGAGAAGAGAACGTGGCAAGAGATAGACATTTTTAAGGAAAAATTGGAGATACAATTACATGGTTGGGAATTGGTTGATTAATTTAGAATAGGAAGAAGAGGAGTGAGACTGAGGCTGATGCTTGCAAAATGTACCACTATTAAATTTAAATGGATGGTGCTGTCAAGTTCCAAAAAATTGAAGGGCACGAATATATTTACAGATCAGTACTACGGAAAAAAAGAAATAGAACATAGGGCCATTTTATTGAAGCTCATGAAAAAAAAGCCAGAGAAGAAGGTAAAATTACCTACGTTAGGGGTCTGAACCTATTCATTGATTGCAGGAAACAGCAGATGAATGGACAAAAAACAATGGCAGATGGAAGTAGTGAAAGAAGCCAGAGTCCAAGATACTGAACAAGGAGCAGAGAAGATGCATTGTCAGAAAGAGAGAAGCGAGAAGACAAACAAATGACACCACCATGTCACATAGTATTATCTCCACCTCAGCTACGTGATGATCTCAACAGGATTGCCTTGGCAGCGACAATTGGCCTAGATATATGGACTGAGGCAGGCCTGGGTGTTGTATCTATGGTGGAGGGGAGCATAATGCAAGTGAGAGAGAGGAGAGATGATTTGAATGGTGAAGCATACGGTGGAGGGGAGCATAATGCAAGTGAGAGAGAGGAGAGATGATTTGAATGGTGAAGCGAGATTTAAAAGAAGCAAAGCTAGGTTGGAACAGTTCAGATGTGAGGGAAAGGGTTCTGTTTAGGGGTTAAGTTCTCTTTCTATTGTGGGCTGGAAAGTGGAAGGGCTATACACGAAAATACAGAATGGTAAAATTTGTCAGATAATTAAGTAAGCTGATGTGATTGCTGTAGTAGAAACTTGGTTTTTAAAAGACTGCAATTAATATCATTGGGTATGCCTATTTTGGGGAAAAAAGGAGTGAAGGTTAAAGAAAAAAGGTTGTGTGTCTGGTGGTGTAGGACTATTTGTTAAAAGCGACAATTGTTTTAAAATCAAGATCGAAATTGACTTAAGAAGTGACAAAGTGCTATGGTATGTTTTCAATGATATATTGGGGAAAAAAATGCTCTCATGTTTAGGTATTGTTTATAACCCACCTAGTTCTTCCAGGTTTTATGACCCAAACTTATATGTTAAACTGAGACAAAATATTGAACTTCAGGACAAATAATATAGGTGTAGAAATTTTGTTAGTGGGCGACTTGAGTCAAGGATAGGAGAAGAACAAATTAGAGTAGATTTTAATGGCTTTGATCTGAGATAAAAATAGAAAAGCGTTGCAGCAATGATAAAATCTGCAACAATGAGGGTAAAAAGTTAATGGAGTTTTGTGAAGAGAATAATCTTTTGATATATAATGGTATTAAAGAGAAAGATGAGTGTGGGAAATTTACTTATGCAAACAAAAAGGGCCAGTATGTCTTAGATTATATGTTGTACTCCTTGGGTCTTGATAGATATATAGTAGACTTTGAAATTATGAATATAACATGTGTAATTACTTCCCATTAAGAATAGAGTTCATAATACTAGAGGACAGTAGTAGGGAGAAAGAATATGGGTTAGGTATCCAATGGGATCTCTATAAATGGAAATATGATCAAGCGGAGTTGTTTTACGTGAAACTAAAGAAAGAAAATAGTTAAAAGAAAACAACTTTATGGGACTAATAGAAGATAGAAAAATCGAGGAAAGCGTGTCAAGCATTGAGGAAGTTGTTAAAAGAGCAGGAAATAAAATGAAAGTTATTGAGAGGAGGTTTAAAAGAAATGGCAGTTGGTATAACAGTGAATGCAGAGAAGGCAAAAGGAGGGTACGGAGAGAGTTATTGCTTTGGAGACGAACAGGAGATAAATTAGATAGGGAAAATTATTGTACAGAAAGATGGGGATACAGATGTTTATTAGATGCAAATAAGGTGGGGGGGGAATGCTCAGCCAGAAGCTAAATGAGGCAGCAAAGAAGAATGACAATAAAACATTCTGGGTGATGGTAAGCAAAATGTACAAAAGAAAGGGTGGAAATAATGTGCTCCAAGTTTTTTCAGGGTCTTATGGGAGTTAAAACTTTGGCCATACAAGACAATTTGATAAACAGCAACCTTTGGAAAATAGATATGTTGGACAGCAAATTCACTGTAAATGAAATATTGGAACAAATTGAAAAGTTAAAATATAATAGGCATGCGGGATAGATGGAATGCCAGGGGAATTCTGGAAAGCTTGGGTAGAGGACCAAGAAAGATTAAAAATTCTAGTACAGTTACTGAATCTAAGCTTTGAAGAAGGCAAAATACAAAAAAAAATTGGAGGGTAGGAATAGTAGCTCCAATATATAAAGGCAAAGGGGATGTTAGGAACCCAGCAAATTGTAGAGGAATTAGTCTGCTTTCAATAATAGGGAAAGTTTTTACCAGAGTGTTAGCAAAAAACTAAAAGATTGGGCTGAGAAAGAAGGAAAATTCTCAGTATTTCAGTCGGCTTTAGGAAAGACAAAAGAACAGTTGACAATATTTTTTTAATCAAAACATTCATAGATAAATATCTAAGCAATAAAACAGGTAGGATATACTTACTATTTCTGGGCCTACACAACAACTTTGGAAGCTAAGTAAGGGCTGAAAAGTAATGATACAGGAAATTAAATTCAAACAGATCATTGGGTAATAGTTATGAAGGATCATTATTCCCAGATGGTGTTATTGAAGTGGTTGCTAAAGAATATAAGCTTAATGTGATGGAAAAAAAGGAAAACTATGGAAATGTCCTAATACAAAGGATGAAATTTTTTACACTAAAGACAAAATAGTAAAAGAAGTGAATCCTCCAACTGTTGTCAATTCTCAGGATCATTTTAAATTTGATGAAGTAGTGTAAGTTATCATTTCATCTAACGTAAGTTACGACAACTTTATTTTCTTCAGTATTCATTTTATAATCACTGATATTTTATTATGGTAAAATGATCCTTTATGTTTTGTGTAGGTCCTACA